>CM053784.1:631677868-632357868 GCA_028749045.1 Cupressus sempervirens
TGATTGGTTTATACACTGTGTTAACCATTTAAATGATTGGTAATGACAATAACTAATTATGTGATTAGTTACCCACGAACAGATGTGTGAATGAATGTCCATGTCTCCTGTGGGAGACATGGCCATTCATCTCCACACCTTTTCCGTGGGTATATATCCAATCAGCCCGATGTAATCTTGGCATTGTAATCTATTAATGCAAGCGCTCCATAAAGGATCGAAGATAATTTTGAAAGTTTCATATAATCAAATTCTGTTATTACTGCACTAACACTTGCAGATTTTGGAAGCAATTAAGACATTAGTGATTTTGATTGTACCTGCAACAAATTCTGCAATCAGTCAGATCTGGTAATAAACTTTACACTTATTTTATACCACTCACCTTTATGCCTCTTCACTGAAAAGATGCAACTTTTACCAAGGGAGACAACCCTTTATCTTAGATTATCTTTCATTAGACTTGGGCGATGATTCTTTACTGTGAAATACTTCAGTCCTAACAAAAGGTGGTGTGTAATGTCCCCTATTCGGACTTTACTTGATTTAACCTAAAATTCCCATCTAGGGTTTCTATTGCACTTGGGAATGACAACTTGTAACGTTCCCTACTAGGAGAATGCCGATTCCTAATGATCAACATACATCACTATGATTTTAAATAAATAATTAGTACTCTATTGTATGTACTTAAGCCCTAATTCCCTTTTCTCCTAATCAATAATCTTAAGAAGTATAGGGATTTACTTGTACGGTGCTTGACACCACCCCCCCAAATAGGCCAAAGGGTTTCAAGAGTGCCTGTCATACCACCACTTGGCCCCATATCTTCATGAATACCCATCAATATCGCTAATTGGGAGTTGCCTAACTAGGGATGGAATTACTCTGCCTCTCCCTACACAACATCAACCTATCCTCTTAACGGTATTAGCAAGTGATTAGGGAATCAACTAAGTATATATTATTAACTTATGTATTACGAATATACATAGCATACATATTGACGCAGTCACTTGGTTGGAGAGACCTCAAAGAGATCTGTCCAATTGTGCAGAAAGAGTAAGCACAATGGAAACAAGTATGTGGAGAGAACCAAGTGAGATCAGTATTTATTCAAGGAAAAATCAGATGTACAGAAGTTTGGCAATATGCCTTCTCACATGCTAGACTCATACATGCCTGCTTTCTTACAACCTTTGGTCTAAGACATTAGATCCATTCTAAGGAACTACAACGTTGATGATTCTATTGACTCCCTCTACAGATACATTACATTATTATATATAGGCCTTGCGACACACAGGTTGGCCTCAAGATCCATGACATTCCTTAAGAACAGGAAACATATTACAACAAATTGTGTCTGGTCCAGATCATAAGTATTGTAATAACCCCAGCTGGTTATAACTTCAACTCACACCACAATTCAGTTGTTTGACAATTTGCCAAACACTTGGCAAGAGAAACTCGTATACCAATGTCAAGAGTCAAACTATATCACACTCTGGAATGAATGACTTGTCCAATAATTACGACCACAATGCAAATAAACTTTTCCCAATCAACTATGTCATCTATCAAATTTCAGAACAATCCAGCCTTTGAGATTTGTGGTGAATGAATACAGTAAAATACTGTTATAGAATTCTAAAATGACAAGCAACACACCAATTTCTAAATTTATTTATGAATAATATGACAAATGATTTTATAATCGAATGAGACCCCTAACTCCCAGCTCAACTTGATTTGCAGTAGGGTTTGTGATTGCTGTAGACAATTGGATTGCCTAACTCCACACCAAATCCCAATCGCAGCCAGCACAGAGAGCAAGAACACAGCTTAAGTCTGTCACAAAACACCCTAAACAGTCAACCAATATGCAGCATCAATTGCAGGCCTGTGTTTGTATCTTAACTAACCAGTCTGCACGTCCCAGGCAGGAAATAGAGGTGCTGTCAGCAGTGGGAGGAAGCCTGCAACGACAGACCAATGGAAATGTAAAATGCCTTCCAGAACATCAATATTTCAGATGGCCAAATCAGAACTCTAGGGCCACTTAAATGCCAATAGATATGAACGCCCAGATCAGGAGAGTTCCAGTCTGCAAACCCTCAATTTTTTGCAGAAAAGTGCAATGCCAAAAATCAGAGATCAGCCTTCTGTCAATATTAACTACTCAGAGAATAAAGTCACCCAATCTTCTACAAATAAATGGTAGCCTTCAGAACCACAGTAAGAAAAGTATGGGTTGTAGCAATATTACCAGATGAAACTCCAATAATTTTGCTTCCAAATTCATATTAGAACAATTACCACAAGTCTCAGCACAAAACTTCTTCCAAAGCAACAATAGCATGGAAATGGAAGACTTGAATTCAAACTAGAACAGATCTCACGAATTAATCTACAATACCTCAGTTGTAAATTAGTAGTGTTACACGGGGACTCGCACCCCCCTCCAAAACCTCGGAGTGCTCGTCCCCAAGATGTCCCCATACCGGGTACTCACGTACCCAAGTACCCCCACCTCCACCATTCCGCAACCATGCTGCTGCTAGTATGGGGACTGGGATTTCTATTTGACTTTTGTTTTTTGAATGTTACTATTGGGTATGTAACATGTTACTATGTTGAATGTTCAATGGTTCTAGTTCATGTTGCAATTTGATTATGTTCAAGTATTTTAATTTGGTATGTTCTATTGAAACATAATTTCGTAACAAGCATTTCAAGTTCAGTTATGTGTATTATACAATACTCCTCCCTGCCCCGTCCTCCCCTTGCCATCGTCCCCCTGCCATCCCGAAAATGATGCCCATTTTCCCCCCGTCCCAGAAACTCGTTCTGATGTCCTGCCGCCTTGACGTACCCCAGTATTGGGGTAACATTGTAAATTAGATGCTTCCTCAAAACCAAATCCTATACCTCAGCAAGGGCATAGAAATTATCAACTTCATAAAAATCTTCACAAGCAACAAAAAGAAAATAGACAATTGGATGCTTTTTCCTTCACAATGGCTCATATTTATAATCCATGAATGATAGTGTCCCAAACGTAACTCCACTTAAGAAACATCTTCAATACAACATTACTTTATAACATATAATAATAATAAAGTGCCGTTATAATAATGAAACCTTAATATTTAATTAATAAATATGAACCAGTGCAATAAATAGTCGATCCAATGTAGTTGATGACCAATTGCTAGCGCCACCATCTGCATTGCCAAATATGGCAATTGCCTAAATTAGACTTACTAAAAATAGTAAATCCACAAGTAAGATCCTCAAATCTCACCGTTAGCTCTCTAGGGTCACTATGATGAACTCACATAGTTTACTGTAGGAGCTCACAAAAGATGGTGACATTACAGTTCTTCCTCCCCAAGGTTGTTTGTCCTCAAGCAATCTGACAACATACTGAAATCTCCACCTGGATCCCATAAGAAGAAGCATGTGACATCCTTGTCATCATTGAACTAACTGCATACCAATAACATCATCAAGACCAATAGCATAATCTGTAAGACAACACTCAATACCTGAGTTGATACTATAGAAACAATAGTGTCACCAGAAAAAAACTATAAAGGAAGTCTCGATATGTCCACCTTCACTGCACGAACTAAACTATCCTGCCGACCACCAGACTTAGGTACAAACAAACTCTGCAACCGGTAGAGATCCTGTACATGGGGGTCAAATATAAAGCTGTAAGCACTCCCCACAATATACACCTTATTGAAATCATGATCATCACCAACAACCCCTGTAGAAGATGTAGCTACAGGAGAACCTAGTGCAACATGTGGTTCTCTGTTGCTCTCAATAAATGCACTCATCCCAACTGTACCAATAACATCTATAACTACAATAGATATAGCCACGTCCTCATCATAATTTGTAGATGCATGAATATCACCAACTGCTACTATAGGAAATTGAATTGTGTCTGCAAATGGTGTATATTGTACCCAACTCGACTTCGGTGAGTGATCAACATCAACCTCAAAAATTCGATTGTCAGAAGAGAATGCTGCCTCCATCTCAAACATAAGGTTGTCCACAAAGTGAACCTCAATGCTCTGTTGATCTATACTATAACATGAAGTTGTTTCAACATCACTTACCTCATAATCAACATGTGTGCTATCATTAATGCACACATCAACAACCTTGTGCATACTGCTAAACATCTCAATAGATGGCTCAACTGGTGCAAAAGTAGCTGTTGATCTGACAGTATCATCACATGCTCTCACTTCCACCAACACTGCATCATCTTCAAATGCATGATCCTGTGATCTCATGCCAACAACTACATCATTCTAACTCTTAACTGACATGAATTTCAATCATATTTCACATCCAATGTGTCTAACGGCTGAGCACTGACATGTGGTAGCTCAAAAGAAGTGTCTCGCACATCTATACCTACCACAGTATCATCATGATGCCAAAATGTAATAATCTGACCTGAATTTTTTAGTGTTCCGGGCTGACGAAGAACTGGAGTACGAATTTCGTCCAACAGTTGTCTTGAACCCAGTTCATAAAAGGTAGTCTGCTATAGTTATACTGCTACAGAAACTGATGAAAATGTATGACGGAATGCTTATTAACTATCCAACTAACTGAGTTCTTTGTTGGAAAAAAAATTCAAGTGGATATTATAGGAAATGGTACGGCAGCAAGTGAGTATTATAAATGCATGTACGAGCCAATGTTTTCAGTATTCCTGAGCATAATACTATAACACCACAGAGATAATCCGGAACCAACTTAAGCTTGAATTGCTGGGATGTAACCCTGACATTAATCCAAACATTTCACAGACTGTCTGAAATTAAATTTACACCACTGAAATTGGGACTCAAATCTTTCAAACAGAGATGTTAATACATCACAGAGTAAATTGGACAAACAACTCACACTCAGTCAGATAAAGCAGCTACGTTCAATGCAGATTGGTTCTATAAACCCAATGCCCACCATACTTAAATTAACTCCAAACCCAGAATATTTGTAGACAAAATGGTTTCATTTGGTTTGTAATTGATCCAATACATTCTATAATATAGCTATTGGCATGCCCCGTTTAAAGCCTTGCATACTTATGAACCAACCCTTGCAAGATTAACTGAAATATTGAAGGCACTCACATTCGAGCTGTTAGTGATTCCTTAAAGAAACCCAAAATATTTGCAACAACTAGTTACCAAAGAGCCTCAAAGTGACCACGGATCAGAACAACATTGAAGTGAGAGAACTTAAGGTGGGTGATTAAGTTTTCTTGGACTCACAATCCAATAAGTAAATTTCCTTATGGTAAAAGGTGCCTACAAGCTTGGGTCCTGACATCAGGTATTAATGCAAGTTCCATAAGAATGCAGACACTTCACAAAGTGGATGCAAGGGCATAACACCATTCATGTCTTATGCTCATATAAAGTTGTTGGTGGTAATGTCAAGGCTTCAGATGCCTCATCAACTCTAGATCAGGAATATTATGTTATTCTGATTCCGTGGGGGAGAAGAAGATAAGGACAAAATTACTGTATGATTAACTCATTCAACAGAAATATCTGAATTCTGAGGATAACAAATTGGAGGGACCTGAGATACTTCAACACCTAACTTTTCAATTGCTTTTGTGTCAAGCAATTTGAGGAAGAGAAGCTGTTCAAATGAATGAGAGAAGAAAGAATAAAACAGAAATCAAAGAATGCTTAATAAAATTATGAAGGGAAAATAAGCTCAAGTGAGCTACTGTTTTTTCGCCTGGTGTAAAATGGATCACACGTCTCTAGTCTGTTGGTGGCTAGATCTAGAGCCCTCTACTGCACTTAGAATTAATATTTGCTTAACTTGGCAAATTGTTTGAGTGGTGTCATTTGAGTATAGTGAAAGAATGTGTTCCTAATGCTTACTTTCTGTTCATGTAAAGATTAAAATTCTAAAATAAATCATTTCCTTACATTTATACCAGACAATTAGCAGTTGGCAGTGTTCTTTTACAACTTCCTACATGATCTAGGGCTTCTATCTTTCTTCCTTTGTCTTTAATCTGATTACATAGAAAAAATGGGTATGAATATTGTATGTCTATTTGTGTTTCCATTTACCGGCAAAATAAATTGCAGACTGTCTAGATTTCTTCTGAGAATTATAAGATCCTCACATAAACATATCACATTCAGTTCACTACATCTACTTCTATGCTCTTTGATATTTATTGGAGATTCTAGACGAGCTTACTGTATTTCTTGGAACACAATTAAGATAACTGACTAAGTAGATAAGATTCTATCTTGTACACTGCATGACTCCTTGGATTCTTTATTCATCAAAATGTAAACTCGGATAAAACTAGGACTGTTAATTCTATATTATAACACACACCCTCAATTATTTCAATGTGATGGCAGTTCTGCTGAATATATGCTATTGAGATTTACATAAAGAAACTTTTGATCTGGATCACATGTATCTTGTTAACACTTTTGCATGTTACAAATAGGTGTATGCTTGGGGCAGAGGGGAGCATGGAAGATTAGGTTTTGGTGATGACAAAAGCAGCAAAATGGTGCCGCAAAAGGTTAATCTTCTTTCTGGTGAAAGCATTGCACAGGTACGATTTGTTCTTAGATTAATGTTGGAATCATTATTGATGAAGTTAATGTTTTATCACAATTTCTTTAACTCTTCATATTTGATTGCACTGTTTTTCTTCAACAAATGTTTACAAAGCAACTTTTCTAGTGTTTGTTCAGAATTTTGGCTAGGAAAATGTGGCTAACTAGGATATGTATCTGCAGGTTTCTTGTGGGGGAACACATTCAGTTGCCCGTACAACTGATGGCAGACTGTTTTCTGTAAGTAGATCTAGTAGTATACGAATCAATGTATCTTGGTTAAGTGCAAATGTAGATTTAGTAGTATATGAATCAATGTATCTTGGTTAAGTGCAAATGTAGATTTTTTAGGAGTGGCTAGTACTACTTAGGATTGGCACTGATGTGTTCATATACATTAGAAAGAAACTGATATCCATTTTATTATTATGAACAGTATGGAAGAGGTGATCATGGCCGTCTTGGATATGGTCGAAAAGTTACAACTGGCCACCCGATGGAAGTACCAATAGACATAGAATCCCCAAAGACCACTTCAGAAAATAATGGCCACTGGGTTGCTAAACTTGTTGCGTGTGGAGGTCGACATACGCTTGCTATAGCTTCGTGGGAATCCAAAGAGGTGGATTTTTAATGTATACAAATTATGTGATTTAAATGGCATCAAAATCCAAACTCAAATAGGCTTTAAGAAGTCAGGCTATAGAGAAATTGTATTCTGTAACTTGTACAGCTTGTTATCAGCAACTAAGATAAGTATGTAGTGATGTCTTTCAACAAAAGACAAAACTACCCTTAAAAAGAAGCTCGCTTCTTGTCTACATACATGGCTTAATTTTGTCTCTGAAGTAAATAAAATAGCTGGATGTATTGTTATATAAATTAGATTAGCACCCACCATTGAACATGTTTAGGATAACAGAAGCTTTGGTTTGAAGACAAGATTTGTGAGATTGTCTTCTTGACAAGAAACAAACTATTGTAAATGGGTGCTGAAAAATAATATGTAGACTCTCCTTAGAGCCCATCATTATGTTGACCGAGACATCTCCAGAAATGCATAGATCTATTTTTGTTTTTTTTTTGATGGAAACCTCTCAGCATCTCAGCATCATAGATACTGGCATCTCTGCCTTTATATAGTGGATTACAACGCTATGAGTAAGCATACATCTAAACTAGAAGCTTCCTTAGGCTAAACAGCCATGTGCATGGGGACCTTGTTTGTCAAATTCACCCAGGTGTCGAACCTAGCCCAAATGAACCTCTGGGGGTTTGAAGTTTGAATGATGGTGGATGACATTATTTCCTCTTACCATCATCCTCACCAATTGTGCTCAAACCAATTGAGCTACAACCCTTCAGCATAGATCAAATATTTTGAGCCAATTTGTGCAAAAGCTCCAAATTTCATAAATTAAATTTTGAGCTACACCGAAAATACTATTTGGCATTTACATTAAGTCCGAACTCTTGAGTAATAGCACATTTGATGAGAAAATCTGAAAAAATGTTTATTTGTAAATATTCCATAGGTTTGGATAATCACATTCGTTCTCTCAAAATTTGAGTCACATGTTCAATATAGTAGGGGTAGCTCTACTTTGATGATACTACTCTCAAGAAATAATTTTTTATGAGGATACATAAGAAGAAATGTAAATCCAAGGGCAACTATTGTGATGAATAATCAGTCAATACAGGGTATATAACAGTACTTTATATGTATTATCTACAAATATCAACATCAAGGAGTCATAAAAAATAGGTCTTCACATACTAGATTGACCTTCTCCACTATATATAGATAGATATTAATTCCCATGTCATGGAATCCCTTGAAGCTTCCTATCTTCATGAAGTGCAGATTGATGAAAAATTCAAACTCGAAGGTGCAATATCCCTAGGAATATGATATTATATTGCATTATGTAGTCATAATTAAGAGATCAAGGTGTGTATGGTTTGTAAGTCATCCTATTGGTTAATTGGAACAAAATCATTTTAAGTAGATTCTATATATTGTAAGGGCTTATTGAGTGAAACATCAGTCTTGAATATTTTTGCACGGTAATGGGTGGAGAACAGAAAAATGTATATAGTCATATAGGAGGCATATCTTCTCATCTCAAGATGACAACTTGGCTCCAAGAGAAAAGATAAATCTTCTACTTGTGTTCAGCGCCAATCTTGAATATTTTGGAGAGCAGAAAAATGCATATAGTCATATAGGAGCATATCTCCTCATCTGAAGACGACTACTAGACTCCAAGAGAAAAGATAAATCTTATAGTTGTGTGCAGCGCCACTTTAGAAGTCATTAACTTTGAAAACAAGAGCAAATCTTTTATAGATATTAAGAATGATCTAATTTATGCTTGAAGCTCTTAATATTAAAAATCCTTAAAAGGCTAGAAATAATTGAAGGAAAGGATCATGTTCAAATAGATCCCTTTGCTGATTCATTCTTTCACATAGTTCTGAAAGGGAAGAAGGCCACATATTTGAAGAAAGATCATATAAAAAGAGGCAGAGCTTGAATAAGATTTCCAAGGATTCAAAGCAATATTAAGAAATGGTGAGATGCAGCATTAATGGAAAAGAGGCTTCCAGCTGGACCTCATCGAAACATGAAAGTTTATTCAAAACGATCCATCGAGTCACCTTCCAAAAAAGTCTATTTTTAGCCCAATGCTATAAATAGGTCCTCCCCATTTATGAAGAAATTAATATATTCCAAGTTTTTGTTTTTAATTGAAGCCTACATTACTTTTAGTGAGCATTAGTTTAATCTTATAATGTGAGTTATTCTTAGATTATATATCTCATCATTAAGAACTACGAATTCAGATATAGTTTGTAATAATTTTAATTTTCAGTTCTGTCATAGAACTAGAATTATTGCATTGAAATTCATTTGCATTGAAGTCTGCATTCATGGAAACAGGCTAGTAGGTAATATCTTTGTATTCATTTCTATTAAAAATAATATAAATCAGTAGTTAATATCTTTCTTTGTATGTAATGTTTTGGAAAATAATGGAAACAAGGTAGGGGTTCTATGAGGGGCTTAGGCTCTATTTTTGAGTAAGACAGTTTTTTCATTAACACAATTTTGTTTGTTTATGGGATTATTTGAAATCTATTTTTCAAAATAGGGTACCTACTTGTCAATGTTGCATATTTAAGCGGACGAAAACAAGGTGGGTCTACAAATTGCCTCACCAATTTAACTGCAGTCTGTCGAAAATCTAATTTTAAAACTTTTCTTTAAAAATAGTTTTGAAGGGAATTTAAAAAAAAAAAACCTTTATTTTATGCACAAAATATGATATGGACAACCATCTTTCTTATAATATCAAACTTTTAAGTTGAACTAAACTATAAAATTCATGGAACAACCATTTTAAAAATATTACTAAAAAATAGAAAGCAACTCCATTTCTATTTTTTAGGAAGCTTTCTCCCATGAGACCCCAGTCTAAATGATTATTTTACTATTATTAAAAACTGTAACTTTTATAATTACTATTCACTAAGTATATCATACTTGCAACTCAATTAACCACTAAAAATTATATATCACTTACCTTCCAAAAGATTATATATAGTCAAAGGATTGAGCAAAGATCTTCTAGATTTCTATGTTGCAGTGTGAAGGCCAACAACCATATTTTCTTTCACTCCAATTATGCGTCTCTTGAGACTCTTCATCATATTATGTAATTGGAGTCTTTATATATGTTGCTTCTGTATCATTTGTAATTAACTTTAGTAATCATTACAATACTTTGCTTAGTCTGGATGCAACCACAAGTTGTAGTGAACCACGATAAATTTGTTGTTTCTATTATTTGTGTTTTCTCTTGTCTATTAAACATTCATATGTTGTTTTCACTTTTGTTTTTCAATCATCTTCAATTGGTATCATAGTACATGTTGTGTTGTTGGAAATTAGTGTTGAATTTCCAGAGCAATGGAGGATAAGAGTGTAGAGAGTGTTTGGAAGGTGCAGATGGAGTCATTAATCAAACAAGATCTTGTTCTTATGCTGGAAGGAAAGACACAGAAACTAGTGTCAATGAAGATGAAGATCGGAAAACTTTAGACGAGAAGGCAAAATCATCATTTTTTCTTGCTCTAGCAAATAACGTCCATTTCAATCTCATACATGAGAAGACCACAAAGGAGGCATGAGACAAACTTAAAGGCATCTATGCAATCGCATCAGTTGCAAACAAAGTCTTCATCATGAAGAAGTTATATAAACTCAAGATGGATGGATTATTTCTAATCACCTCAACGAGTTCAACACTCTTATTAGCCAAGAAAATTTGACGAGCATGACACAAGCCGATGAGAACAAAATTGTTCTCCTATTATGTTCGCTACCTAGTAGCTGGGGTGGCATTGTGATAGCGATCAATACTTCAGTTTCATCAAAAAGTTTTGATGATGTAGCTTCCACTCTTTTGAGGGAAGATATGAGAAGAAGAAACCAAGGGACTTCTTCCAGTGATGCTCTTACCATGATCAACACCAAAACTATTGAAGAAGCCATCATAGAGGTAATAATTGTAATTGAAGGAGATCTAAATAAGCTAATAAATCAAGGTCAAGACGCACAAATGAAGAATGTTAGTGTTTTTGGTAAGCTTGGCCACTCAAAGCGAATTATTAGTCTTAAAAGAAGACACAAAAAAGGGTGTGAAATAGTGAATCTAATACATCCTTTGAAAAGGATGATAGTATTTTAATCCTTTCAACAACCAACACCACTTTAGATTCTTGGGTGTTAGATTTTAGAGCCTCTTTTCATGCCACCTCCTGTACGGATTGCTTCACAAACTATCATGAAGGGTAGTTTGTAGAAGTATTTCTTGGAGATAATAAATCTTGTGAGATAGTTGGTGAAGGTGATATTATGTTGCACCTGGAAGGAGGAGGCCAATGGTTACTAAAGGATGTTTGCCATGTTCCCAAATTAAATCAAAATCTAATTTCATTTAGTCAACTTTTTGCACATGGATACAATCCCTTCTTTCTTCCAAATTTGTGGAAAGTTACATAGGTTCCATTATTATTGCCAAGGGCAATAAAGTTGGTAGTTTATATCTCTTTGAAAGACTCACTGAAGTAGGTGCTACTATGACTATTGTGAGTTGTGATGTGATACTTTGGTATCAAAGGCTAGGCCACATGAGTAAGAAAGGACTTGAGGTTATGCTCAAAAGGGATCAATTACTTCTTCAATTAACAAACGTGGAGTTTTGTGAACATTGTCTCTATGGCAAGCAAAGGTGAGTACTATACACCAAAGATAGTAATATCACAAGACGGGTACTTACATCAACAATAGTAAGTACCTAAATGAAGAAATTTTGACTCATGAGAAAGACAAACAAAACATTGAAAATCGGTAGAGGTACTCTAAAGAGAGCCATGCTAAGGTGTGAGAGATTGGAAGATCCAACAAAAAATGAGTTACGAACATTTAGCGATAGACTATTGTGAAAAGATAAAGAAATTAGTGAAGCTTTGAAATCATTGATCGAAGATTTTTGGACAAATAACACGCGTATCCCCTAATCAAAGAGATGTTGTAAGGAGGAGGATTGGTAGCCAAAATCACAACCCACATGTGAAACATTTTTTGAACTCAACTCATACACAATTTTTTGCAAAGTTTATTAGTATGTATCCTCAAATTTGAATAAGTTAATTTTTTTTTGAAATGGGTAAACCTTTTTATGTGGAGATAAATCACACACACACAACTTCTTGTTGTAGGATACACCTTGAATTTTCTAACCATTTTGATGTTTTAAGATATATATGTGTGTTTTTTCATTCTAAGTTTGTTTTGTAGGATTGTGACATGAATGAGCCACCTAGATCTTCAAGAGAATCCATATCCAACATCTTATGTGAAATAGGGGATGGCCAACAATTTTACAATACATCATGCTTGGATGGTACATGCTTATTTTGTGGTTCTTTGCAACTTTTATCAACTTGTGAACATATGGATAGTACACATGCAATTGGAAATGAAATAGTAGATTACGGAAAATATAAGACATTGACATATGCTCTAAAAGATGGAAAACAAGGTAAAAGATGTGATTTAGTCATTGAAAAGATTTCAGTGTATGTGTTCATGAAGATTTTTCGTGAAAAGATTATTTATGAGCATGCAAGGCATACATATAGAGCTCAATGGTTGGATTTACATTTCAAGTTGTGCAAGGATATGTTTCCACCATTGTTTCCGTTGTAGACTTCCCAAAGAACTACATACTACAACCGCAAAATGAGGTGCAAGAAAAGTATTATACTTCTCAACAGGTTTCCATATTTGTTCACATAACATTCATGCATTTACTTACAAGTATAGAGGATGACATAAAGATTTTGAGGGAGTACCATTTTTACATCAATGATGATCAATCACATTCTATAGAGTTTGTACATGATTGTTCAACTATTTTATGAAGATTTGGCTAACAGTGGCATACCATATTGTCAACACATTATTTGGTCAGACAATGGCGCATTCCAATTCAAGAATGCACAGATGTTCTATTGGTTGATCAAGATGCATAGGTTGTCTAGAATTCAATATATGTGGAATTTCATAGAGGTTGGTCATGGAAAGGGAGAGCACGATGGTACAGGTGCATGCATCAAAAGAGCCTTAGCTCGTGAAGAACTAAAGTACAAAGATGAAGCAATATTCACAGATGCAAAATCTATCATCTAGTGGTGTAACACTACAATGGGTCTAGGTAAGTAAGGTGAGTCTATGGTTCGTAGATTTTTTGGGTTGATAGATAATACTAACATTGCACTATATGAGGATTGTTGCACACTAACATGATCAAGTGAGTTGCACTCTTTTAGAAGCTTTGATACAGGTTCATGGAGTATCCACACACAAAAAATGGCATGTTATTGTACATCATGTGCAGAGGAAAATTGGGATGACTGTGAGTCGACTGAATGGGTGGACAAATGTGATATACAAGATTTGGACCCAATTGACACCTATTGTCCCCCACAAGCACTGAAATGGTAGAGATGGATTCGTCTATTGACTTTGACCGCTTGTTTGATCTAGTGCAACCTGGTAATATATATATATATATCTTTGTAATTTCAATACGTAACTTTATAACTTTTACTTAAGTATTTTATGAATTGATGACCCCATTTTGTACATTTATCACTACAGGCCATGTTTTTGCTGTTATTGCACTTGAAGACAATGAAGAAGGGACAAGTTATTATTTGTGTCGTGTCCAAGCCAAACAAAAATTGGATCACTCAGTTATAGATGGTGAAGGTTTAGAGTACCGTATCGGTGTGGTGGTTGTAATCGACACATGGCTTAGATGATATTTTATGAAGAACTTTAACTTGTGGTTATTCGAGGTTTGACAAACAAAGAGGAAGATTCTTCATTATTTGAACCTTGTTGCATCAAATGTCCACTTGATAAAATATGGTGGAAAACCACATAATAAGATTATTTGAAAAGTCCACGAGTTAGACCATGAGGCAATACTTGAGACATTAAAATGTAGAGCAGATCCAAATGGTTCATTAGATTGAATAGGGAGAGAGGGAGAGAGAGAAAGAGTGGTGCAGGGTCACCTTGAATCGTAGGGCCCTCACCTTTTCATTTTTTTTTTGTTATGCTCCAAGTGAGCCTTGTAAGTAGAATAAGCATCATTGGACCTAGGTGTGGTAGTTAGGTTATTGGATGTCATTAAATGTCCTTAGAAGAGTCACTGTTTTGGCCTAAAAATCAAGGCATACATTGCCATAGGGCAATGAGTAAACTAAGGGATGAGTCATTAGCTTAGGGAAGGGTCCCTAGCATGAAATTGCTAAGGGATAGCCTAAATAACAATTTAGAATTGTTAAGACTTGAGCAAGCAAGAAAAATCCAAAAGTTGCTATATTGCAATTTTGCAAGAAATTGTGGATTTTCCTTTTAAAACTTGAAGGAGGCTGATGCAAACCATAAGAATGAAGGGGAAAGACCTAGGAGGAGATATAAAGACTTTCCAAACCCTAAAATGAGAGAAGTTAATATCAATGTGTATGACCAGCATGCTATAGCATGATATTTGAAGGCAAAATGATGCAGCTAGCTAGGGTGGTGGGCTTCAATATACAATAAGTTTTAGAAATTTTAGTGATTTATGCGTTTGGGCCTATCAACAATCTAAATGCTCCAAGGAAATGACCTATCAAGACTACCTTCAAGGTTCCTAAAATGACGAATTCACTTTTATAAGGCTTTCAATTGTTTATATTCAAGGAATTCTAAGACTTTAGTTCAATCCCATATTCCCTCTTCACAAAACTCCCTTACATTGAACCCAAAAACCCAAAACCCTACCTATTAGCCTGTTGCATACTTAGAATGTGAATAACTCTGCTCTCTCTCAAAACACTTGCCAATCTAAGGACGTTTGCTGATACCCTTTTCAGAGTTCTTTAACCTACCAAAAGCCTTATATGGTCATTTTGAACCAATACTTTGCTGAACTGGTACCTTGTTTTTATGCATAAAAATTGACCTATTAACAAAGGATCTACACGATAGAATCCACTTGGCACTTCCTACTCTGAAACAATGTTTTCTTATACCATCAAATGGTCAATTCCAGAAGGAATTAGTCCCAAGAGTTTTGCAACTCTTGATCCCTAATTCTTGACTCCAAACCCTGTTCACTAGGGCTTCCTTAAGTGTTCACTCTCCACCTGATCCTGCATCCAATTGGTGATGAACTCACCCTTACTTTACTCTATTGAAATGTCCCCAAACACAAACTCCACTCTTTGCTCGAGCAGATTACTCACTGCTGCACATGGCATTCAACTCCATGATACCTTCACATTGATACTTAAAACTTGTCTTAATCTGGATATGCTCGGTTAGCACTTAATAATACAAGTTATTTTGGTCATCCCATGAATATTGGGCCCTAAATTATTCATGGAATGACTCCCATTCCTTAAACTCTTACTACAACAACAATAATAGACAAAGAAAATGTCCTACAGACTAGTTTGATAGCAATTTTAATGAAAAGATAAACACATTTGAAATAGTGATGCTAAGTGAATAAATTTATTGATCCTTTGGCATATCAAAACAAGCTGAGTTGAGATTCTCAAGAATGAACAAACTTGCAAACACGAAGAGTTTTACTGCTGCATTTCACCAATCTCACTGTGTCTGTCTGTACACCCGATTCTCACATATATAAAAGCTTCAAAATAACTTCTCCAAACTATTTCAACCAACTCTCATCGGTTGGGTTGAAGGTTTAATGCTTTAAAACAATAACAACTCCAACTTCCCTCTAAATCCTAAATTTAGATTTTGAAAATTCAAAATTCCAACATACAATTTATTGAATTCTTTTAAACAAAAGGACCACTAACTTACTCATTTTGATCTTTTATGATCATTAAACTTTCCTAGACCCTAAACATTCCAATTTAATCCAAGGACTCTATTGGTCCCCCTTACAAAGAAAATTTGGTCGCTTTAGGACTTTTAACAATTTCTAGGATTTGTAGAATCAAAAGGCCATTATAGGCTTTAGTATTTCCCAATTAATTTGCCTTATCTTCTTATTGTCTTGTTGACCCTGATTGTGTATTTGATGTAAATGGTCAGGGTACTGACAAGGTAGGTTGGGAGAGACCAAACACAAGAACACCTTCACAAGGTTTGAAAGCCCAAACAAGGCTCAAGACCCCACACTTGCACCTTAATCACCAAAATTGCTTAATGCATGAAACCTATTACCAACATGGAATAATTAAACTAGAATTAGAAAATACCATTCTTACACCAACAAGGTCATATTTACTAGATTTGAGGACTCCAAAACAAAAATAATGCATAGTTCCTTCAATACTCCCTTGGATTGCTAGTAGCCCAAGAAAGTGGATTAAGGCTTGCAACTTGAAAACCTAGGATTGGAAAACGAAACTAACCACCCAACAATTTTTATTCTGGATGTACTTCAAGATCTCCAAGTGATAAGACCCTATCATCAATGATACTACCCAAACACTTTAAATCAACAATTAGGCCTAAAGGCTAATTACGGCAATTTTTCAAAGGAAGTACCAACTAAACACATGGTAAAAACTTCAGACCAACTAGGTTAGATGGAAACCATCTCAAATAGCTTAAGTCTAGAGTTACAGGTCTTAGGAACAAGTTTTGGAGTCACAAAATGCTACTACAATAGGATTGTGTGCTGATGCATACAAGATATATGCATCTAGGGCATCACCTTTCTCCCTTGTCCCTGCATATGAAAACTTGAAACCAAAATAATTTCAAAGTACATTAGAAGTACAAGGATTCCACCAAAGGCCATAAATTTCCTATGGTGGAATCTAGAGTTATAACCTGATTTCCTTCAAAACCCTACAAACCCTCAAAATTTGGGTTGTTTGCACAAAAATAGGTATAACTTGAGTTTTACAAAGTCTTAGAAGCTGAAACTAGTTTCATTAGAAAGGTGATTCAAGCATGCATCTAACCATACTAGGCACAGATCCCCAGGCATCTGTACACATCCATACCATTCAGAAAACTCATTGAAAATACATAAAACAGGGTTGTCTTTATTGATTTTAATGCCAAAACATTACATTCTACCTTCCACCCACCTAAAAGGGCTATATGAAGGTCTTCTCCAACTGATCCAACCAAATTTGAAAGGTTGTGACCGTTGGAGGAATGATTACAAACAATTTTGCTTAGTTATGCAAAAAGTTGCAAAGTTGCATAGCAACTTTTGCACTTTTATTGCATTTTTTATATTTTAGAGCCTAAAAGGCATATTAACTACCCAAATGAGTCTCAATTGATTCAAAACAATGACTAGACCCTAGATTACAAGTAATATGCATCCATTTACATAGATGTGTACCCTTGTGACCTCATTGAGCAACGAGTTCATAAAAACACCCAAATAACACGATATTTAATAAGATGGGATTGTTGCGATGACAATTATTTAGTCAAAATCAATAGTAGAATAGAACTATTAGTGGGGATTAGTTTTTTCCCTTTAACTTCTTTAGGGTTTGGGCGGGTGCTTCTTTTGTGTTCTTTGAGATTAAAGTCTATGGTCCCATCAACTACCTAGTCTCATGGACTTGATTAAAAATTTCATTAATTTTAGTGCACGTCTTACCAAATGTCACCATAAAAATGGAAGAACTAAATCAAGTGCATACATAAGGCTTGCAATATTATTCTGAACCTATTTGTGAAAAACAAATAGTCATACCATTATGAACCAAAACCAAAGATCCCAAATGGATGAGGGCCATTGGCTAGGAATCTTAAAGTTTTAAAGAGAAGTAATGAGAGACAAAACACAAGTTGATCTTTGTTGTAGTATTTTCTTATGTCTATCTTTGAAATTTATGTTAAAAAAATAATAGCGAGTAAAATAATGAATGTGACAGGAGTTGTAAAAAGTAGGGTTTAATTGGAAAGAACGAGATGAATAAAGAGTTTCTTTTCTAATTTTGTTAGGAAAATCTACGTGTAGTTGAAGAAAAAAAATGAGTATATTATTATACATATAAGAGTTTGATGATTATTATTAGAAGTATTTTTTATTATCCATCTAAAGTTATCCTTTTCCCAATTCTAAATATTTACTTAATCTACTTACCTAATTGACACAATATATGAAGAGTTTATCATATAGCATTTTGCTTCTCTTTCTAAAAATGATATTGATTTCCTATCAATTTTAGCATACGATTATCATATTTAATAATTGATGTGTTAAACAATCATCTTTAAGGAGATGCTCAATGTAAAACCTTTGATTATGACAAGACTTCAAGATTCAAACATTCACAGTTTAGGGAGTTTGAGAGTTCTTATTACTAAGATAATGTTGAAAATGGGTACTCGTCATAAGGTTGTCTATATTGGTGGTCTTCCTTTCCCAATTTATGTTTCATATAATAAAATACATGTCAAAATTATAGTTAATTATCATTTTCAATTTAAACACTAGATATAATTCTACTAATAATCCTAAATTAATTTGTTAGATTTATTGTTTAAATGTATTTTTCTTGATTTCGTCAATAAATTTTAATTTAATCATCTTGAGATCTTATTACTTAAAACTTGAGCCAACATCATCTTGTAATGAGCTTTCAAATATATTTTACATGCAATAGATTTGTTTTCAATGTTGAATGTATATACTCTTCAATCACATAAGTGGAAAACTTATGCAAGAATTTTAAATCATGAGGATATTTTTCTCGAGATTTGTTCAAATGCTTATGTGTGTCATAATTGGTCATCTTAGGTAGGAAAACTTTCTTTTATTTATGTATTTTTTTCATTGGCTAGATTAGTTGTGCTATTGAAACTCTAATTTAAATGTGATATTGTCTATTTATTTCCTCTAGGCATATTGATTCTCAGTGCAATACAAAGACCCTTTGTTGGAATTATAGAGAGCCTAGGTGTAGCACAATTCATTGTGCTTATGATCCAATATGATCACTTATGGAGAAGCGGGTGACTTTGTTAGAGACTGCACATTTGCAACTCTTCCACCTAGAGAAATGAAACTTTGGAATAACTGTTACATTAAGGGACATATAGGAGAAATGTGTACAAATGAGAAGGCATGCAATAAGGGTAATCAAACTAGATATTTGACATGTGAAGTTATACTAGTAGTCTTGTTCATAACCTCTATAATATTTTCAGTCATGTGGCTATAGTGTACCTAAGGTTGATAGGAAATATGAGAGAAGATCCTCAAGATTGATTGGTATCATTTGTAAGTCATGCAACCTACCAAGTCATTTGAGTAGAAATTGCACAAACATTATCATATGTCACAACTGTGGTGTGCATGGACATTTGACATGTATGCATGCCCATCTGGTAGTACAAGGACACATGACACAAGCAAAAATTGACATTTTAATTTTTCCACAAGTTAATCTATTGCTTTAGCCAACTTCATAATTAAGCTAAGCAATGGGAATTAGTTCCATCAAACCTTGTGTAGAATATTTTAATAACATGTGAGTTTCAACTTTTAAGAAAAGACCTAGATTCAACTATATCATCTTATTAGGTTCAAGTTTTTTTAAAATAGGGTATCTATTTTGAAAATTTTGCCAATCTCAAAAAGATTTATCCATACATTTACATGTATATATACACATGTTTATATGTATACATATATACATATATACATGTATATATACATATATATACACATAGACAAATATGTATGTATACAAATGTATATGTATATGTATATGTATATGTATATGTATATGCATATGTATATGTATATATATATATATATATATATATATATATATATATATATATATATATATATATATATATATATATATATATATATATATATATATATATATATATATATATATATGTATGTATATACATACATACATATACATACCTTACTTGGTTCACTATTTTTTAAGATGCTATCTTTAAATTTTGTTAATCTTAAAATATTTATGGCATAGGAATTTTATAACCTTTTTAATCAACTCTTTTATTACCAAAGTTGATTTCAAGATTAAATTTTATTTTTAGCTTTTGTAATATTTTTACATTATTTTTAAAATTATCTTTTGTACATGTTGAGTTTGATCTAGTAGTGGAGAATTGTACTCTTCAAAGAGATAGGTCATGTATGCCTCATTTGTAGTATAACTAGATGCCTTTGTAAGGAGTACAAGGTAGTCTCATATAACTTTCATTGTATGTAGATAAACACACAAATAGCTGGTGTCATGGACTATAAAATGACCTTCCCTTTCCTTTTCTGAAAAGAGACCAATTTGTTGATTTTGGTCGTTCAATTATGTCTATTTGTAAGTTGTGCATTATGCTATATTGTGTATTTTTATGTTATTTGTAATAGTCTCTTGAAAACCAATAATCACAAGACACACACACACACACGGTAAATCCTCTAAACAATCAAATATAATGATACAATTATCTATAGTTATATGTGTTTTCTCTCAAACATTATTGTCAAGTTCAAATGTTTGAATATACAATTAAAATAATAATATTAGTAAACTTATATTTGAAAAAAAAAAAAAAAAACATCTTAGATGTAATTGAAAATAAAATCATCTAAAACTATCATTTGAAAAAAGGTTGTGACAAATTAAAAAATAGATTTAATAATTTAAATTTTTTTATAGGTGTCTTAATCATTACATAAATCTGTATTGATCTATTAGATTGTAGTTAAATCTTCATTTCTAATAAGAAAAGGAAGTTAATGTATTTAGCATTATAATAGAATAGTAGTTGGATTTGAATTAATGAGTTGATTTATATTTTCTTAAATATTATGGTTAGATTTATAATTTGTTATTAATAATTTTTTTTTAAAATTTTTTTTCAGGTGTATATTGTTTTCTTATTATCATAGGAATTTTTGAATTAAATGGATTTGTATTTGAACATGATGATAGTACACATTTTTGCAATAAGGTTTATATCTATCTTTTTGATGGGATGGTTGACATGTTTCATTTACTACTCATCCTTTTCATATCTACACTACAATTAAGAAATATCATTTCAATCATTTAGACATGGTAATGTATATTTTATGTCATATCACTAATTGACAAAATTTAATGTACATTCTAACTTTTCTTAGTAGTTCCACTCAAGTGTCATCTATTTTATGGACCATTAAAATCAAGAATTGAAAAGTGTCTTGTTCTATTTTGTATCTTTGTTTTGTAAATATTGTAAGGACATGTAAATTCTGTTATAGTAATAGAAGAACAACTATGTAATATATGTTGTATTAAAACAACTATGAAGATTGCTAGTTAGGTAACACTTTTTTTTGGGACGGCTGTTTGTTGCCTCTTTTCTTGTGTTCTTTTACATTTTTTCAATAATAATAAAAATAAAACTTTATACTATAAATAAAATAAAAACTTCTTTTAACATAAATATGTTATGAACAAATTTTAAACAAAATTCCTATAAGACACAAGTGCTACACAATGACGTGTACGTATTATTATAATTTAGAATATAATTTAAGTTTTTAAATTAGTTATAATATCATTTTAATAATTTTATTATATACAATAAAGATATTCTGTTATTTAATTTTTTATTTAACATCTTGAATATGTTGTATTTATCCTTTCTTTTATTTTCTTTTATTTCATTTTTTAATTAAATAAGTGTTACATTCATATTTAATAGAAGTAATTTATATTTATGTATTTTGAATAATATTTATATTATGTACATTATTAAATAAATTTTTTAGAATTATAGTGGAATTTGCAAATTAGTTGAAATAATAATTTATGATAATGTTCATGATCAGTGTATATATCAAAAGAAATAATTATTTAGTATATAAGTTAAATGATATTTAATAAATTAAGAATAGGATGAATTTTATTAAGTGGCTTACATGGTATAACTTTGCATTGATTTAGAATATGATATGTTATTTAATTATTCATTGTTAATCACTTAGCAAAATTTACTAAATGCCACTTGGTAATTAATGAATTGATTAAAGTATATTCTTCTTGGAAGATTAATGTTCAACGTAGTATATAGGTAACTCAATTATTGTCATTTATTGAAATTCTAAGAAGATTGTAGTTATTATCCTCAATAGATCATGTTCCCCATCTATTCGTGCATTAATGAAGAAATAAAAAATAACTTTTGGGATAGATGGTGGATGGTGTTTGATGCCCCTCCCTATGATAATCATGAGGTTCCAAGTTATTTCTTAAAAAAATTGTATTGTGAGTTTATCCTCGGGGAGATCCCCAATTATTTTGATATGCTAGATTCTCAAGGTAGAGGTGGAGGTCATCATTTGAGAGGTTTGGGGAACATCATGACCCTAATGTAGCTACGACACCTGTTGGCAAGCTGCAAGTGTGGCATGCTACTATTCCTTTTGTTGAGAAGGAACATGCAAATGCTAACACACTAGAGACTATTAGTTCTTTAACTCAGAGACTCATTTAGTGTGCCACTCATTTACTTGTAGATGAGTCTCACTAGTTTAGAGGAGGTCATATGTGCACATCATGTGGAGCTCTATGCACATTTGACACTACCAACAATGAGGAGGATGATGAGATGATGACAGATGACTTCTTCGATGCCATATTTAGCATTGATACATAGGTAAATATTTACAATTATATTAAACTGATTTGATTACATCTCACATGTACATGAATGACTAATAAATTAGTATGTCTTGGTGTTGTTCAAAATTTAGGGCCAGAGTGTTGTTGGTACTAGTACTGATCCCTTGGACCCATTTTACACCACATCAATGGATCCATGGGTATGTATCAATTTAATAATTTCAATTAATACATATATTTTTTATGTAATCATATGAATGGTTGACTCAAAATTTTTATCCATGTGCATTAGCTCTCTGGTGAACCATCGACATTCACTTTGGACTCTAAGCATGGGCATGATACCACTTTTGTAAAGGTACATTTATTTGCATGTTAATCTGATTCAATTGATTATCTTTATTTAAGAAATGAATTAATAATTAAATTAGTGGTATATTATGATCAATATGTAGAGTCAAAGTGGTCATGGCGATATTGACTTGGGGTCACCTGGCTTTCAAACAACTTCTTGTTCTCCACAAGTATATCCATGTACTAATGCATTATAATTGGTATGTCTATAGTACATTATTTTCCATTAATGGTTGTCTAATAGATTTACATACATGTGCAATATGTATATGTTGTAGCTTCGGCATCGACATTGCATAATGAATGACATGGTCCTACATTCATAGAGGTGCCCAAATTTATTATTTGATGATGTTGTATAAAAATATATGCATTATTCATAACTACAAATATTTCTTGTGTTTTATCATTTTCAGCTATTGACATCAATGACTCCTCCACATCTTCATCAGTATATTGATCATCGAGTTGCTGCTGCAGTGGCTAGTTTTAAGTCATTGACTAAGGTATGAAAGAGTTTGCATAATTTTATTTGTTATTTACAATAGTTAGTATTTAAATTTGAAATTATATTCATACGTATGATCGAGTTATTATTTTGATCATTGTTGTAGGTCTCATTACTCTCGATCATCCATGTGCCCCATAGAGAGTGACTATTTGCTAGTGGCAAGAAAATATTTATTTTATGTGTACGCATATTTCATTTTGGATGTATAATATGTAATGCCCTAGCCAAAGATCCTTGGAATAAGGATTTAAAAAGGCTTATATATTTTAAAGGTAAGATGCAACAATAACAACAACTTACACTAGATAGCAATGGAAGACTAACATAAACCAACACCAAATATCCCCCAAGAGTCACTACTTACCAACTTAGAATCAAGGACCATACAAATCATGAGAATAAATAAAAAGATGTTCTTTTTAAATCCAAAGTAGAAGTTCCTAGCATGTTTAAATATACATGTCCATTTCTAACTAACCCAAACATACTCAAGAATAATAAATAGAGACTCTCAAATTGTCATACACAAGATGAAGGTGTTAATCTCATGGCAAGATATATCATCAATTAGTGTCAAAATACTTAGTCATAATAGAAAGATAGTAGTAATTAAGTTACCAATCTGTAGTGTTAACCAAGCTCATAAAGGAACCAAGCTATCAATGTTAACCTAGCATGAAGTTGCAATGTCAACCTAGTTGATAGTTCTACCGAGCTCTAGTGAGAACCAAGTCAATAGAGTATTCTTGTTCTAAGATGATGATCAAGATGGAAAAGTAGTGAGAAATGAGTCAGAAGTGTCTACCGAGTGATTAGTATGAATCAAGAATCTAGTATCAACCAAGTGCTAGAGTTAGCCAAGGTGACAATGTTGCTCGAGTATCTTCAGTATCGCTCAATTAAGTCATTAGGCTCAAGTTACAACATTGAGCTGACTTGGTAATTATTTTTGGAACTAGATATGTTGTAGTTGATCTATGATGAAATTATTTAGATGGATATAAGTACAAGGAATTTTTTATCCAAATATATCTTTATATCATAAGTTGAAGAACATTGAATAGAAGTGAATATGGAAGATATGAATATATAGAAGGCTACAAGAAGCATAACGAAAGGAAGAGACTCGTCTATCATAGTCAGGTGATCAGTTTACTTCAAAGGATCTTCATCAACAATCAGACTTGTATTTCAGAGATCAATCCACTAATTCATCCTAACAGGTGCATCAGTTCCAAATCCTTTAACAAGCTAGAACTAACAGTTCTTTGCAAAAACTCCTAACAGAGTACATACTTAATTGTATTTTAGAAATCCTTTCACAAGGTGGACCCAATAGTCCTTATTACTCTTAACCGAGTAGATCACCAGAAGTGATCATTTGTAAGCCTTAACAGGCCAACTTTATTACTATAGTAGTGAAGCATTGTGGTTGTCATCCTTGTTAGTTTGTGGTGATTGATCAGGAAAGTACTATACATACTTCATAAATTCTTTGGGGCTCGGGCCATCACCCCAAATTTTTTTTGGGTACTATTCATAGATTCACCACTACAGTAATGGCTAATATTCGCCAATTTATGGCCAACATGTAGTAACCCTAAAGCGATATAATACTTGTATAAAAGGGCTTAGGGTTAGGGATTGTTTCATAGTTGTGATGCAAAATTGGTTCTTGTGGCGGTATTGAGCTGTAAGGGATTATGGATTGTAATTAGGTTGTAATCACTGGATCATAAAAATACCAGACTTGCTATTTGGTGGACATAGCCCAGGGATTGGGTGAACCACATTAAATCTTTGTGCCTTGTGTTCTTTTCTATGTGATCTATTATTTTTTGTTATTGGTTATATTTGCATGTAATTGTTATTTTCTATCCATGGTTTAATCCTAAAAAGTGGTATCAGAGCCTAGTTGTCTTTCAGTTATCCTCTACAAGAAAGTCTCACGGTTGAGTGGGAGTCTCACAATCAAGTGGGAGCAATGGCCGATGAGGGTAAGTTGAGGGTTGATAGGCTTAATGGGTAGAACTTCCAATTATGGAAGATGCAAATGGAAGACTATCTTTATTAGAAGGATTTAGGGAAGCCGTTGAAAGGCAAAGCCAAGAATCAGGGATCTATGTCAAATGACGAATGGGATCTTTTAGATAGAAAGACACTCGAAAGCATTCAATTATGCCTGGCACCATCAGTGGCATTTAATATTATAAAAGTGAAGACGACAGAAGAATTGATACAAACCCTAGTGAAACTGTATGAAAAGCCCTCCGCTTCAAACAAGGTATTTCTCATGAAGTGTTTATTTAATATGAAAATGGTAGAAGGTGGATATGTTACAGATCATTTAAATGAGTTTAATACTGTTACTAGTCAATTATCTTCTGTGGGTGTCAATTTTGATGAAGAAATTAGGGCTCTCTTGATTTTGTGTTCTTTTCTTGAAAGCTAGAATGACTTGGTAATGGCTATGACTAATTCTGTTCCTGGATCTAGTACCCTAAAATATGATGATGTGATCGAAGTTGTCCTGAGTGAGGAAACTCATAGGAAAACTTCAGGTGGATCTACATTAGGAAGTACTTTGAATGCACAAAGCAGGGGTAGAATGACTAAGAGAGGAAGTAACTCTAGAAATCGTGGGAAATCAAGAAGAAAGTCAAAGGGGAGGAGGTCTCAAACGAGAGGACCCAATGACTGCTGGTACTATGGGAAACTGGGTCATAAAAAGAAAGATTGTTGGAATCAAAAGAAAAATAAAGGAGATAAATCAGATGGAGACAAGGAGGCAAATGTGGTAAGAAACAAATCCAAAGAGGATGCTTTTCTTCTATCTTTAGAAAGTGTTGATTATTCATGGGTTTTAGATTCTAGTGCTTCTTTTCATGCTACACCTCATAGAGGTTATTTCATTGATTATGTCCAAGGGGATTTTGGACTTGTTTATTTAGGGGATAATGAACCCTGTCAGATTGTTGTACAGAGAAAAATTAAGATTAAGTTGCAAAATGGGAATCATTGGCTACTACATGAGGTAAGACATGTTCCAAGGCTGAGTAGAAATTTAATTTCAGCAAGGCAACTCGGTGATAAGAGTTGTGTAGTTACTTTTAATGATAAAAATTGGAAGGTTTTTAAAGGTTTCCTTGTAGTAGCAAAAGGTGTGAAAGTAGGAACCTTATATCTTTGTATAGGTCATATTGTTCCTTCTACTTTAATTGTTTCAGAGAAAAATGAATGTTCAGGATCAATTGTTGCAGTTGAGCAGGGAGAACAAATAGATGTTGTAAATTTTGATACAGTGCTATGGCACAACAAACTTTGGCATATGAGTGAGAAAGGTATGAAAGTGATTCATTCAAAGAAAGTTTTACCAGGTCTAAAATGTGTTAATATGGATTTCTGTGAAAGTTGCGTGTATGAAAAACAAAAGAGAGTGAGTTTTGTAAAGATTGGGAAGGAAAAGAAAAAGGAGAAATTAGAGCTTGTGCATACCGATGTATGGGGACTGACTCAAGTATCTTCCCTTGGTGGCTCTTATTATTATGTTACATTTATTGATGATGTAACTAGAAAAGTATGGGTTTATTTCCTTAGACAAAAATATGATGTATTTCAAACTTTTAAGAAATGGAAATGCTTGGTTGAAAATGAAACTGGTGAGAAATTAAAATGTGTCAGATCTGATAATGGTGGTGAGTATTGTAGTCATGAATTTGAAGATTATTACTCTACTAATGGTATTCATAGATAGAAAACTGTTCCAAGAACTCCACAGGAAAATGGAGTCGCTGAACGTATGAACAAGACTATAATGGAGCGTGCAAGGAGCATGGGGTTGTATGCTGGGTTGCCCTTACACATGTGGGAAAAGGATGTCAATGATGCTATATATTTGATTAATAGAGGTCCCTCTACTTCTTTGGGTTGTGGTATTCTAGAGGAAGCTACTAAGAAGGTGAGTTATTCTTTTCTCAAAACCTTCGGTTGTGAAGCATTTGCTCACATAGATTTTGAAAATAGAACCAAGCTAGAAGCTAAGTCAAAGAAATGTGTATTTTTTGGATATGGCATTAATGAGTTTGGTTATAGGCTTTGGGATTTTGAAAATCAAAAAATTGTAAGAAGCCAGGATGTCATATTCAATGAGAAAGTGTTGTACAAAGATCTGTTGCAGCAACATGAGAAGAAAGAAGATGATTGTGTAGTGCTAGATGATACTCCAAAAGCTAATGTTCCAGCCATTCCTCATGATGTGCAACAACCACAACAACAAATACCACACACATCGGTGAATGTTAGATAGTTAACAACACAAATTAGACCTCCAAAAAGTTTTTCTCCCTCTTTGTATTCTATTTTACTTACTAATACTAGTGAACTTGAAAGTTATGATAAAGCCATGCAGGTGGATACTAAGATTCAGTGGTAGTCTGCAATGAAAGATGAAATGGACTCTTTGCTGAAGAATAAGACATGGGATTTGTGCAAGTTGCTTGTAGGTAAAAAGGCTTTACAGAGTAAGTGGGTTTACAGGTTGAAAGAAGAGGAAGGAGGGAAGAAGATATTTAAACCCAGGTTAGTTGTAAACGGATTTGCACAGAAAAAGAGAATTGATTTTGATGAGATATTTTCTCCTGATGTTAAGATGACTTCTATCCGTACTGTTTTAAGTCTTGTGGCTACTGAAGATTTACATTTAGAGTAGCTTGATGTTAAAACAACATTCCTTCATGGTGATTTGGATGAAGAGATATATATGGCTTAGCCATAGGGATCTGAAATCAAAGGTAAGGAGAACTTAGTGTGAAAATTGAAGAAAAGTTTATATGGCTTGAAGCAAGCACCTCGGCAATGGTATCTAAAATTTGATAGTTTTATGCATGAGCATGGTTACAGTAGGTGTCATTCACATCACTGTGTCTGCTTTAAGAGGTTGGATGATGATAGCTACATTATTTTATGTTTATATGTTGATGATATGCTTATAGCTAGGTCTAACATGGATCACATTAAGCGGCTAAAACACCAATTAGCACATGCATTTGCTATGAAGGATTTGGGGGCACAAAAAAAATCCCTTGGTATGAATATTTGTAGAGATAGGAAGAACAAAAAATTGACACTATCTCATGTAGATTATGTTGAGAAGGTGTTGCAACGTTTCTCTATGGAGAATGCTAAAGCTGTCAACACACCTTTACCTAGTCATTTAAAGTTGACTAAGGAGATGTGTCCCAAGACACAAGAAGAAGAGGATAAGATATCCAAGGTACCCTATACTTTATTTGTAAGAAGCTTGATGTATGCTATGGTATGTACCAGGTCAGATATTGCACATGTAGTGGGAGTTGTTAGCAATTATATGAGTCATCCAAGAATTGAGCATTGGAATTTCGTCAAATGGATTCTTAGACATTTGAGAGGAACATCCAATAAGTGTTTACACTTTGGGGGCTCTACTACTAATTTGTAGGGCTATGTTGACTCAGATTTGGCAGGGGATATTGATACTAGTCAGAGTACTACAGGTTATGTCTTTATTGTTGGTGGGGCAGTTGTGAGCTAGGTTTCTAGGTTACAAAAGGTTAATGCTTTATCTAGTATAGAGGTAGAGTATGAAGCTACTACAAAGTCAACCAAGGAGATGATATGGATTCAGTTCTTCTTGGAAGAATTGGGACATCCTTAGAAGGATAATTATTTGTTCACAGATAGTCAGAGTGCCATTCATCTTGCAAAGAATTCAGCTTTGCATTCAAAGACCAAACACATAAAGTTACGGTACCATTTCATTCTGTCAGTTTTGGAGGATGGACAGTTAAAGCTGGAGAAGATACATACAAATGATAATCTAGTAGATATGTTGAAAAAGATAGCAAAAAGGGAGAAGCTGAAATCCTTGTTAGCTTTGGTTGGTCTTCTAGATTGAACATGAATAATAGAACAACAGAGTCCAGGGTGGTTTGATCCAGTGGGAGCCTCATGGAGTAGCGACATCCCTATAGGATCAGTCTCCAAGTGGGAGATTGTTTTTTAGTGTGGAGCCTGATTAGTCCCCAAGTGGGAGATAGTTTGTGGTGACTGATCAAGAAAGTATTGTACATACTTCATAAATTCTTTGGGGCTTACCCCAAAATTTTTTTTGGGTACTATTCATAGATTTTCCATTGGTAGATTTTCCACTAAAGTAATGGTTAATATTCACCAATTTATGGTTGGCATGTAGTAACCCTAAAGCAGTTTAATACTTGTATAAAAGGGTTTAGGGTTAGGGATTATTTCATAGTTGTGATGCGAAATTGGTTCTTGTGGAAATATTGAGCTATAAGGGATTACAGATTGTAATTAGGTTGTAATCACTGGATCATAAAAATATCAGATTTGCTATTTGGTGGACATAGCCTAGGGATTGGGTGAACCACGTTAAATCTTGTTGCCTTGTGTTCCTTTTTGTGTGATCTATTATTTTCTATTATTGGTTATATTTGCATGTAATTGTTATTTTCTGTCCATGGTTCAATCCTAACAATCCCTATCCTAGTCTCACCTTCTACTTGGAGGGAAATATTGTGTTATGGTGTTCTTACTTCTTTGTGTTTCATGCATGTAAGTAGATTAGGTAACATAACTGAATGGATTAAGAGAAAGAAGTTTAAGTGGTTCCTGATTCATCCCCCTCTTAGTCACCTAGCTTGAATTACATTTCCAATATTGGTATTAGAGAAAGGTTATCTTATCAGAAGTTTAGTAGCTTGAGAGAAAAGATCAGAGATAATGAAAGTATACAAGATAAAGAAAGCCAATGAAAATGAAAAGTTGGATCTACATGTGGCCATGGAACAAATCAAGAAACTGAAGGATCAACTCTCTTAATCAAGAAGAAAATAATTGGTAGAAAAGATGAATGACAATCTATACATAGAAGAAATAATTAAAGAAATTTGTAGAGTGAAGTTTAGCTGAAGTAGATGCAACTATAGAATACTACTTGGAAGGAAGCTTATTCTACAATAAGAAGTCACAAAATTGAAAATAGAATAGGAGATTCATTCAGTGAGGATATGTGAAGTCATGGAACAAAAGAACCAAGTTGAAAATGATAAAAATATGGTAGAAGAAGAAAAAAATTAGTCAACACTAGTTTAGAATTAAAGAATAATGAAATCCACTAGTTTTCAATACATCAGGAAGATATGGAAAATTAGTTGAATAATGCAAATCAAGAAGTTATCAATCTAAGGATAGAAAATAAAAGACTCATGAATGATCTTAGAGAAGAAAGAGAAACCAATGAAAGAATGATGAGACCACAAGAAAGCATGGATCAGTTAGCTAAACTATCTTAGAATATACTCAAAGGAAAAGTAGGACTTAGCTACACTGAACAAGGAGAATCATCACAACAAGGAACTCAAAACAATAAAAGACCTCTATGCAATCATTATGGAAAGGCATGCATACACCAAAAAAATGTTGGAGCAATGACAAGTCAAATTTTAATGAAAAATGTTACAGTTGTAACAAGAATGGACACATGACAAGTGAATGCACAGAGAAAATTAAGTTTGAAGGAAAATGTTTCACATGCAACAAACAAGGTCATAGTTCTTCAGAGTGCAGAATCGAGAATTAGAATCCTACTAAACAACTTGCTAAAGAAATCTTTGGTTGGGACTACAAAACTCGGTGTATATGTTATCTATGTGGAGAGTTTGGACACATAGGAGATAATTGCATGAGGACTCACTTCAAAAAGTGAAATCCTGCCAAAAGATGTTATGTATGAAAAGAACTTGGTCATCTATCAAAGAACTATATGAAGATGGGTAAAGTTGAAGATGAAAATAAATCAAAGGATGACAAGCTTAGGACTCAAATGAAGTAGAAATAGGTGAGGAAATCTCTAGATAATTTAAGTGAAAACAATGAGATTATTGACACCCAAGACAATGGATTTGGTGATCCAATTATCTCTTCTGGAACAAGAAAGGAGACCATTGGAGCTATGATCAAATTCATATTCCACATCAATTCCAGTCATCCAGGCATGAAATTTTAGATCAACATATCAGATGCACTTGGATAAAAGGATGTCATAGACTTGATTGATTTGTTAGTTCTAACCGTGTCACTCCTTAGGCCTAACTAAGCTTTTAGAACTAACCAAGTTACCTGCTAGATGCAACTAAGTGTAGATAGACTTAGACTGAGTCACTGACTCAACTGAGCATGGTTAGTTAGTGTTAGCCAAGAATTCAAGGGTTGAAGACAAGACCAAGCATCTTTCACCTACCCAGGTATGAAGCCCTAAAACTAGAAAAAAATGATAAAAGGGAGAAATCAAAGTTTCATTTTTCACCGTGAATTCAGAGTTTTCAAAGAGCACAACATTCCTTGAGCCCCCAAAGTGATTCAAAGTAAATTTGTTGAAGAAAAATATTAGGCAAAGTCACCATCTTAAAATCCTTCATCAATCAAGCAATATGGCAACATCTTCTAGTGCAAAGCTCAAAAAGGGTAAAGAAATGTTGGTAAAGAGTTCAGACTACATTCCTCCAAAATTCAAGCTATATCCAAAAATTTCTAAGGAGATGGATCTACATGGGGTACAATCATCAATTCCTCCTAAAACATTTCTCCTTCATGATGTTAGATCTTTTTATCACTGTTCTATTCAAGAATTAGGGAATCTTGAGTTGGATCAAGCATATGGTGCATTATGTGAAAATAATATATTGAAGCCAAAACACAAGCATTTGGAGGTCAAGGGTTTGACCCACACCATCCACATGCCAAGAAATTTTTGAATCAAATGGATCAGACTTATACTAAGACGAGTTCATGAGATCACATTCTGGCTAGAGAAGACCTACCTCATCATGAAGAAAATGATTCACAAGATAATTAGGTATCCAATGTTAGAGAAATTAAAGTCTACCAAAAACCTAGGATCAGTAGAATTGGAAAAGATGACCCTAGCTGAATGGGATGACAAAGGTATGAAATTGAACAATGTTAGTGACATGGAAATCAAGTTTGACATCCATGTCATAGCACACAAAATCTATAGTTCAAATTGTTGCCCCACTTTTCATCTCGTAACCATTTTGCAAAGTGGAAAATATTATGTCCTAGTAAAGTCCTAGGTATGTCTAAGTCTAAGTTCAATCCCCCTTAGATGGAAGGAGTCTTCATCTGATTTCTCATGTTCCCCTTCCCCACATTTCATAACCAGGTGGTTTTCCTTTATGTTGTGAGTTTTGTAGGTAGCTTAGTACCTAATCCAATGGAGATTCCAATAAAATGAAAAGATCATTCAAAAAATTTGCATCCGCTTGCAGCCTACCATATTCTCCATGAAAAGAAGAAGCTTAAGGAAATCTCAACTTCACCTTCTCCTCGGCAGGTTTGCAACCCATGAAAGTGATTTCCCATGAATAGCACCAAATGATGCATATGAGCCACATTAAGAAGATGTTAAAGTAACTTATGATAAATTCATATTCCTTTAACAATTATCTACCTTAGGAGTAATTAAAGACTCATCACAGCTCTCAAAATCATCTTAGGCAAAAAATTGAAAATTGACTTCTCCTCAGCAGGTTTTCAACCCATGAAGTCCGCTTTCTGCAAAAGGAAACTCTAGAGGAAATAAAACAAGAATTGGGTCCCTAACTAAGATTCAGACTACTTATGGACCTCTCCAAACCCAAAGGAAGCAATAAGTCAAAAGGTAAAGTTAAAAGAAGGCCTGGGCAGAGAAATGAAAATTGTCTTCTCCTTGGCAAGTTTCCAACCCATGAGGGCGATTTTTTGCATTTAAAAGAAAACCATGTTTATAAGTGAATTAAGCTCACATCTCGTATGAAAAATGCCTTAAGATGATAATGGAAACAAACTAACCATTGCAGGAAATGATCTATTAGGTAGAATTTGGTTTGTCGAATATTTCCTTATGAAGTACTATGTTCATAACTTCCTGAAACTTAATGGGAAATGGGAAAGTAAGTGTGAGAGGATAGCAAGTTACTGTTGGGCCAACAAAACAATGAAAAGACACTGAGTTATCCATTAAGACCACCAAATTTACTAATTCAATGGATTTATCCTTTAATTCATTTGTGTGGCGCAAACCCTGAAGATCAATGGGTGAATTGAAACTCCTATATAAATGGAAACATAATAGTTATACAAACTACCACTCTTTCTTGAACTCTTATTCTATTAATTTTTACAACTTTTTCAAATAGCCCGTGTTTGTGCATTCGCTAGTCTTTTCTTCTTCTAGATTCAAAATTCAATTCATTCTCAGATAGAATGGTAACTAGATTTGTGGGCTTCGACAGGCTAAATAGAATCAAGTCCGCACTGCATAATTTCATGGACACTTCTCTCTATTTCTATGATATGCAAGACTTTGAAAAGAGAGTAAAATTAGAGCCAATTCATTCCATAACTAAGAAGCTCCGAGGATGTGGGCTAGTTAAAGTAGCCAGTTTCTCGGTAGTAGTCCAAGACCTAGAATTAATCTATGAATGCATAATCACTACAACTTGAATACCAGGTAGATTGTATTTCCAGATGGTACAATATTGATTTCTATTGATACACAAATAATGGTGAATTGTCTACAAATTCCAAAATGAGAGGAGTTTTTGAATTTGACAATTGGTGGAGCTATCTTTGAGTTTTCCACAAAGAAAATGGTCTGGAGAAAGGAGATTATGTAGACATGGTTTCAAAAGCCATGGAGCACCAAGATTAAGGTCCCTAAGACCCTTTTTGATACTAATACCAAACCTAAGATTGTAGACATCCTGGTTCTCATACACAGATTGAAAGGTGAGGTAGAAGCTTTAAATTTTGTTGAGCAATATTTTTTTTGGTACAAGTTATCTATTTGGATACCCAATATATTGACTAGGATCACGAGGTAAGTGAGAATCTATCCAATGCTCTTAGTACCATGAAGTTCTACAACACCTTCTATATGTCCTCTTTTCTGATTTACATGATAGCTTCTCTATAGTTATGGCTAGGCCTCCCAAGGGTAGAAAATTTCCCTGACAATGTGAAGTCCTATGAATTTTACCCATGTTTGTAGCTGGAAAATAATTATGTTGAATATATAAGACTTAATGAAGCATTTACAATGAGAATTTACAGGGAGCTCCAAGGATGCCCAGAGAGGAGATTCAGTCTAGAAGCAATGGCAACTATTAGTCAGTTTGGAAGCTATTTTATCCAGTTCTTGTCTTTCTCAAATTTGCATCTTGTAGTCTTCGATGGATTCCACTTGAAGCTACCAAGATATCCGAGTGACATGATTGTACTGATCGAGATAGTGAGGCAAGTAATCCAAGTGAACATGCTGAGCAGGAGTTTGAAGAAGAAGGGATATGAGTTCCCTATGAAAGTGGGAGCTTTTAGCTGTGAGTACCACTCTGATGCAAAGAATATGCTGAAAGATTTCAAGATGAAATACAGATTGGAAATCTATGAGGTCTAAAGGCCTATGTTCGACCCAAATGGGTATGCAAGGGAAGTGTTGCAGATTGGGAGTGTGATCAAGCACATCACCATGATTGAAGACTACTGGGTAGTTGTAAAGATGAATTTGAGAGTCAGGACTGTGCTTTTGCCAGATTCATAGTGGATCAAGTGAAGTTAAATCAAATTAAAATCAACGTTGAAGGAGTAGAGGATGACAATTAGAATATGTACAGTAATACATATCTGACTGTTAGTACCCAATATGGACATAGTTTTAAACTTCAAGTGTAGAGTTTTGAACCACTTCGAACTAAAGTTCGAGGTAATTCAAAGTAGTTCAAAATAGTTCAATTTTCTCATGCAGGTTTAGTGGTTTATTCTAAGAGGTTCACAGTCAATTTAGTAGCTCAGAGTATGATGTACATAATCTAGAAACTTGAGTTTCAACTTTCAGATTGAAGGGTTGGAGTAAAGGTTCAAATGCAATCCCAATGTTTTGTTGGTTTGAAAGGCACAAATAAGTTCTGGTCTGCAATGCCAAATCCATTTAGAGCTTTTCAAATAGAAGATTTCATTTAGAAACAAATGACCGTAGTTTGAAACCTTGTAAAATTGACATTAGCAAGATAAAGATGCAGATAATCAATGCTTATGGGAGTTAAATTCAAAAAATCCAATGAATAAAGAAAAGGGGATAATTGAATTTGATTCATGGCATAGCAACTTGAATGTACAATCACTTTGAATCAAGGTTCATATATATCACCTGGAATTAATGGCTAACATAAACATCGAGTCATATAAAGTCATAAAAGGGAATGGCTTCCACGAACAATAAAAAGTGAGGGGAATACAAAGAATCAGTTATTTAAACTGTTGGGGAATTGAAAAGACAAAGAAGGGCTTATTTATTGAAGATTTTCACATTACTTGGGGGTTCCATTTTTCCTTTCCATAAGGAAATTTTATGCTATTGTAGGAAGGGGATTCTAGTTTTATATACAGAGATTTTTTAGTTCTCCAGGGAAAAAGAAAGCAAACTTTGGAGCTGTGGTAGAACATAGCTTTTCTTTGCTAGACTTTGTGTAGTTATTAAAGGGAATTTGATTTCAAAATCTAATGTATGGGAGAGTGTTTTCATTTTCTTCTAGATAGTAAATCTGATGTAGCATGTAATAAGATTTGTATAGCTTTTTACATCTTAAAGAAGGGAGATTTGAAAGATAACTGCAAACTAGAACTTTGAGTTTAGGAAACTTACTTTCCACTGACTGTTATCTTTTTGTAACTTTAAGTTTTTTTTAAGTGCATCTGAGGTTGCTATTTTCTAAACACATTTTGATATCAAGATCTCTTTGAAGCTTTGATTCTTCTTTTTCTCAAGAGGATGTAAACTATTCCTTTGATGTTTGGCCTTTGTAATATAACATACAATAAATGAACTTTGTGTAATCTACTATTTTTTGCTTTTCTTTCTTTTCAGTTATTAAGTTTATGCATCTACTCTGTGTTTACAGATAGGTGCTTGTATTCCTTTTGTATTTTCTGGTTAAAAGCGTCCATAATTAATTCATTGTATATCTCACATGGGGAGCTGTACCTGATACAAATCAGAGGAAGGTTATCAATCCAATGATAACTTGTCCAACTGTTGGTGCTGATTAGTCCTCACTTAGGCAGTCGGGGTTATATTTGTACACATATTCTTGGAGGACAATCTGTTCACTAACAGATTTTTGGTGACTCTACTAGGGATTGAACGAAGATTAGTATTTTTAATTGTTCTCTTGGTGTAGTTTATTATCTCTATGTGCAAGAGATTGGCAACTATGTGTTACAAATTTGTTAAATCCTTGATTTTGGGGGTTCTAGTCTGTATTATGGCGACAATTGCAACTCAGCCATGGGGGGCTTGAACTAGACCATTTGCTTTGTCCCGATATTTAACCTTACCTAAAAGATCATGGGAATACCTTCCCAAGTTTCATGGAGAAAAAACACAAGATTTGACTAATCACATCAAAGCAATTACAGTCGCATGCGAGATTCTTAGTGTGTAGGAAGAAGATGTGTTCATCAGGTTGTTTGTTCAAAGACTAGTGGGAAAAGTTGCGGAATGGTTTTAGAATCTACAAGATGGATGTATCACAACTTGGGATGATCTTATGGGGAGATTCCTTAAGAGATTTCAACCCACAATTGATTCCTATCAATTGTTGGTAAATCTTATTCAAATTCAGATGAAAGAGGATGAATCTGTAAGGGATTTTATTGACAGATTTAACTGGAGTGTTGGTAAGATTACTCTAGCCCACCAACCTATTGAAAGTAATCAGGTATGCTTCTTTATTGCTGCTATGGATGCTGAAGTCAAGTTTTGGTTACAATGCCTTGGAGTGCTAAATTTGGTGCAAGCACAAAAGAAAGCGATTAGGTTGGATGATGCCTTGATTCTTGGTGGTATGAAATCTATAAAGACTCCACCAATGAAAGAATACCTTTGTGGACAACAACACTACATTGATGAGGAAGCTACAAAGAAGAGGCATGTTCTAGAAGAAACCAAATCCACTCCAATGTTCCTTTTTTTCAAAATCTAACTATTTTTAATGATGAAGATTTCCAAGAACCCTTATTGGCTGAAGATGATGCTTTAAAGATGACATGATTCTACTACCCACATATTGAAAATAATGAGGAGTATGTTGCTCAATCCGAAAAACTAATGACTAGCTCGAATGTACTAGTTGCAAGTGAAGGACTTGTTGCATATGAGTCAAACAAAGGGTTACCAATGATTGCTCTTTTTCCAGAATGTCAAGGATGTATTTCTAAAGTTGCTAATACCCTCTCTGTTATTGATTCAGATAAGTGTGATATGGTGTATCAGCAAGAACAAAAACTGATGGATGGGGAAGAAGGGTATGGCATTCCTCTCTTTGAATCTTTGTCATTTGAATATATATCACAGCCAGAAGATACTCGCAATCTAAAGTAGTGATGAAGCAAGGAGATCTTTCAAAGAATATGGTGCATCAAACCATGCAATCTTTGATTTTGTTAACAAGCACTAATGATAAAAATCCTTCACAAGTTGAAACATCCATGAATTTTGATGAAGCGAAATTGCATACTATGGTACAACATTTCATTCCTACCATATTGCAACAAACACAAGTAGAATGGGAGGCATGCCATTTTTATGCTAAAGTTGGTATTCCCAAAGAGCAAGAGTTCCTGTAGTACATGGTTGTTGAATCCATCTTTGTAGTCATCACAAGATGTCTACTAATGTTGGTGCATTCTACATATCAGTCACTCTTCCACATAGGCATGTGTTTCTCTGAACCAGTCAATGGGTTCCCATGAGTGGATGAATACATTCTCAAAGGTATGGGCTACTAGCCTGTCTTCTTGTAAATAAGTTTTTGTGGTGCGTAGTTTAGTTTTTCTTGCTGCTATTTTGGGTTTAGTTTAGGTGTTTTGGCTTGTTTTCTTTGCCGTGCTCCCCTCTGCCCTCTTTGCAAGTAGCTCCTGATCTTCTTTTCTTGTTGACTCTATTTTCCCAGTGGATAAGGCACTTGTCTTTGCCAAAGATTGTTGGAGTTCTCTATTTTCACATAAAAAATAGTCCCACAGTTAGAGCTCCTGTTAGTACCCAATATGGACACAGTTTTTAAACTTCAAGTACAGAGTTTTGAACCACTTTGAACTAAAGTTTGAAGTAGTTCAAAGTGTTTCAAAATAGTTCAATTTGCTCATGCAGGTTTAGTGGTTTATTCTAAGAGGTTCACATTCAATTCAATGGGTCAGAGTATGATGTACAAAATCTAGAAACTTCAGTTTCAACTTTCAAATCAAAGGGTTGGAGTTAAGGTTCAAATGCAATCCAAATGTTTTGTTGGTTCAAAAGGCGCAAATCAATTCAAGTTTGTGGAACCAAATTTGTTTAGAGCTTTTCAAATAGAAGATTTCATTTAGAAAAAAATGACCACAGTTTTAAACCTTCTCAAATTGATATTAGCAAGATAAAGATGCAAATAATTAATTCTTATGGGAGTTAAATTTAAAAAATCTAATGAATAAAGAAAAGGGGATAATTAAATTTGATTCATGGCCTAGCAACTTGAATGTACAAGCACTTTGAATTCAAGCTTCATTTATATCACCTGGAATTATTGGCTAACATAAACATTGGGTCATACAAAGTCATAAAAGGGAATGGCTTCTACGGACAATAAAAAGTGAGGGGAATACCAAGAATCAGTCATTTAAACTACTAGAAAATTGAAAAGACAAAGGAGGGCTTATTTATTGAAGATTTTCACATTACCTGGGGGTTCCATTTTTCCTTTCCATAAGGATATTTTATGCTACTGTAGGAAGGGGATTCTAGTTTTATATAGAGAGATTTTCTAGTTCTCTAGGGAAAAAGAAAGTAGACTTTGGAGTTGTGGCAGAACAGAGCTTTTCTTTGCTAGACTTTGTGTAGTTATTAAAGGGAATTTGATTTCAAAATCTAATGTATGGGAGAGGTTTTTCATTTTCTTCTAGATAGTAAATTTGATGTAGCGTGTAATAAGATTTGTATAGCTTTTTACATCTTAAAGAAGGGAGATTTGAAAGATAACTACAAACTAGAACTTTGAGTTTAGGCAATTTATTTTCCATTGACTGTTATCTTTTCATAACTTCCAATTTTCTTTAAGTGCATCTAAGGTTGCTATTTTCTAAACACATTTTGATATCAAGATCTCTTCGAAGCTTTGATTCTTCTTTTTCTCAGGAGGATGGAAATTAGTCCTTTGATGTTTGTCCTTTTTAATACAATATACAACAAATGAACTCTGTGTAATCTTCTATTTTTTTCTTTTCTTTCTTTTTAGTTATTAAGTTTATGCATCTACTCTATGTTTATGGATAGGTGCTTGTATTCCTTTTGTGTTTTTTGGTTAAAAGCATCCATAATTAATTCATTGCATATCTCACACGGGGAGTTGTACTTGATAAAATTTAGAGGGAGATTATCAATCCAATGATACCTTTCCAACTATTTGTGCTGATTAGTCCTCTCACTTGGGCAGTCCGGGTTATATTTGCACACATATTCTTGGAGGACAATCTGTTCACTAACAGATTTTTGGCAACTCTAATAGGGATCAAATGAAGATCAATATTTTTAATTGTTTCCTTGATGTATTTTATTATCTCTGTGTGCATGAGATTGATGACTCTGTGTTATAAATTTGTTAAATCCTTTATTTTGGGGGTTCTAGTCTATATTATGGCGGCAGTTGCAACTTAGCCATGAGGGATTCGAATTGGACCATTTTCTTTGGCTTGGTATTCAGCCTTACCTAAAAGATAATGGGAATACCTTCCCAAGTTTCACGGAGACAAATGCAAGGCCCAATTGTTCACATCAAAGTAGTTATAGTCGCATGCAGGATTCTTGGTGTGCAGGAAGAAGATGTGTTCATCAAGCTATTTGTTCAAAGCCTTGTGGGAAAAGCTATGGAATGGTTTTAGAATCTACAAGATGGATGTATCACAACTTGGGATGATCTTAAGGGGAGATTCCTTGAGAGATTTCAACCCATAGTTGATTCCTATCAATTGTTGGTAAATCTTATTCAAATTCAGATGAAAGAGGATGAATCTATAAGGGAGTTTATTGAAAGATTTAACTAGAGTTTTGGTAAGATTCCTCTAGCCCACCAACCTACTGAAAGTAATCAGGTATGCTTCTTTATTGCTACTATGGATGTTGAAGTCAAGTTTTGGTTACAATGCCTTGGAGTGCAAAATTTTGTGCACCCACAAAAGGAAGCAATTAGGTTGGATGATGCCTTGATTCTTAGTGGTATGAAATCTATAAAGATTCTACCAATGAAAGAATACCTTTGTGGAAAGCAACACTACATTGACGAGGAAGCTACAAAGAAGAAGCATGTTCTAGAAGAAACCAAATCCACTCCCAATGTTCCTCTTTTTTAGAATCTAACTATTTTTAATGATGAAGATTTCCAAGAACCCTTATTGGCTGACGATGATGCTTTAAAGATGATAGGATTCTGCTGCCCGCATATTGAAAATAATGAGGAGTATGTTGCTTAATCAGACAAACTAATGACTAGTTTGAATGTACTAGTTGCAAGTGAAGGAGTTTTGCATATGAGTCAAATGAAGGGTTACCAATGACTGCTCTTTTTCTAGAATGTCAAGGCTCTACTTTTGAAGTTGTTAATACCCTCTCTGTTATTGATTCAAATCAGCATGATATGGTGTATCAGTAAGAACAAAAACTGATAGATGGCGAAGAAGGGTATGACATTCCTCTCTCTGAATCTTTCTCATTTGAATATATATCACAACTAGAAGGATACTCACAATCTAAAGTAGTGATGAAGCAAGGAGATCTTTCAAAGAATATGGTGGGTGAAACCATGCAATCTTTGATTTTGTTAACAAGCATTGATGATAAAAAGCCTTCACAAGTTGAAACATCCATGAATTTTAATGAAGTAGAATTGCATACTATGGTACAAAATTTCATTCCTACCATATTGAAACAAACACAAGTAGAATGGGAGGCATGCCATTTTTATGATGAAGTTGGTATTCCCAAAGAGCAAGAGTTCCTGCAACACATGGTTGTTGAATCCATCTTTGTAGTCATCACAAGATGTCTTCTAATGCTGGTGCATTCTGTGTATCAGTTACTCTTCCACACAGGCATTCATTTCTCTGAACTAGTCAATGGGTTCCCATGAGCAGATGAATACTTTCTCAAAGGTACATTTTGCTAGCTTGTCTTCTTGTAAATAAGTTTTTGTGGTGCGTAGTTTAGTTTTTCTTGCTACTATTTTGGGTTTAGTTTAGGTGTTTTGGCTTGTTTTCTTTGCCCTGCTCCCCTCTGCCCTCTATGCAAGCATCTCCCAATCTTCTTTTCTTGTTGACTCTATTTTCCCAATGGATAAGGCACTTGTCTTTGCTAGAGATTGTTGGAGTTCTCTATTTTTGCATCAAAAATAGTCCCACAGTTAGAGCCCCTATTAGTACCAAATATGGACATGGTTTTTAAACTTCAAGTGTAAATTTTTGAACCACTTTGAACTAAAGTTTGAAGTAGTTCAAAACAGTTCATTTTTCTCATGCAAGTTTAGTGGTTTATTTTGAGAGGTTCACATTTAATTTAGTGGCTCAGAGTATGATGTAAAAAATCTAGAAACCTGAGTTTCAACTTTTAGATCAAAGGGTTGGAGTAAAGGTTCAAATGCAATCCCAATGTTTTGTTGGTTTGAAAGGCACAAATTAGTTCGGGTCCACGGTGCCAAATACCTTTAGAGCTTTTCAAATAGAAGATTTCATTTAGAAAAAAATGACCATAGTTTTAAACCTTGTGAAACTGATATTAGCAAGATAAAGATGCAAATAATCAATTCTTATGGGAGTTAAATTCAAAAAATCTGATGAATAAAGAAAAGGGAATAATTGAATTTTATTCATGGCCTAGCAACCCGAATGTACAAGCACTCTAAACTCAAGCTTCATTTATATCACCTGGGATTATTGTCTAACATAAACATCGAGTCATATAAAGTCATAAAAGGGAATGGCTTCTAGGAACAATAAAAAGTGAGGGGAATACCAAGAATCAGTTATTTAAACTACTGGGAAATCGAAAAGATAGGGGAAGGTCTATTTATTGAAGATTTTCACATTACCTGGGGGTTCCATTTTTCCTTTTCATAAGGAGATTTTATGCTACTATAAGAATGAGATTCTAGTTTTATATAGAGAGATTTTACAGGTCTCCAGGGAAAAATAAAGAAGACTTTGGAGCTATGGTAGAATAGAGCTTTTCTTTGCTAGACTTTGTGTAGTTATTAAAGGGAATTTGATTTCAAAATCTAATGTATGGTAGAGGGTTTTCATTTTCTTCTAGATAGTAAATCTGATGCAGCATGTAATAAGATTTGTATAGCTTTTTACATCTTAAAGAAGGGAAATTTTAAAGATAACTACAAACTAGAACTTTGAGTTTAGGCAGTTTACTTTCCACTGAGTGTTATCTTTTCGTAACTTTCAGCTTTCTTTAAGTGCATCTGAGGTTGCTATTTTTTGAATAGATTTTGATATCAAGATCTCTTTGAAGCTTTGATTCATCTTTTTCTCAAGACGATGTAAATTATTCCTTTGATGTTTTTCCTTTGTAATACAACATACAACAAATGAACTTTGTGTAATCTGCTATTTTTTGCTTTTCTTTCTTTTTAGTTATTAAGTTTACTCATCTACTCTATGTTTATGGATAGGTGCTTGTATTCCTTTTGTGTTTTCTAGTTAAAAGCATCCATAATTAATTCACTGTATATCTCACATGAGGAGCTGTACCTGATATAATTTAGAGGAAGGTTATCAATCCAATGATAACTTGTCCATCTATTGGTGCTGATTAGTCCTCTCACTTGGGCAGTCAGGGTTATATTTGCACACATATTCTTGGAGGAAAATTTGTTCAATAACACTAAAAAAGTTAAGAGGCACTCCTATCAGCTCTAAGCCTTATGAGGATATTGGAGAAGAGCTAAATGCCATGATGGCTAGAATCATCAAAAGAACTAGGAAGTGAGTTGAACAGACCACAATGTGAAGAAGCTAAAGTAAGAGCACACCCTCTCAAGCTTCTCTAACATCTACCCCTACCTCCTCTTAAGTTGGAAAATCAAGCGTAACCTTGGCCATCACTCAAGGACTAGCTCAACCTCCAGATAAAAATATTCCTTTGATAAAAAATTGTCAAGATGGATGTTCTCTAGTGATTGGTGCTCAACCAAAAGCTGAGAAGAAAGTAGAGGAGCCAAAATATAGTGTTGTTACTCTAGTCCCCTTGATGTAGGCAAAAGGTGAATAACTAGGACTAAAGGCTCACCCAACTATCCAAACCACCTTGCTAGAGTTAACCCAATGGAAGCAAACATAAGGCACAAAACCAAGGAGAGAGAGAACAAAAATATCTTTATTGATTCATCAAATATCTTCATACATACCCAGCTGTAAGGCCTTCTGGGTTATGGCCAGATACAAAAAAATAACTTCTAGATCCACAATCCAGTTTTAAATTCACATTTCTAGACACATATAGCTTTCCCTTCTAAACTCTCTGAAATCTACCCTAACTCTAAGCCTAAGCACCATATTTATAATTGCCAAAATGGCTTACAAATCATTCTAGAACATAGAGAAGCCACAAGTTGGCTCTCAGCAAATATAACTACCTATACCAAAATTAAATGTGAGCAGAGTTGGCTGAAGATGGAACCAGACACAGACAACTCGACAAACATAGGGTAACTCAGTAGCAAATGGAACTCAGTAGTAACTGAAACTCAGTAGCAACTAGAATTCGATAGCAACTGGCACTTGGTAGCAATTGAAACTTGGTAGCAACTGGAACTTGGTAGCAACTAAAATTTGGTAGCAACTGGAACTCAATAGTAACTGAAACTTAGTAGCAACTGGAACTCAGTACTAACTAGAACTTGGTAGCAAATAGAAAATGGCACTCGGTAGTAACTAGAAACTTAGTAGCAATTGGCAGAATGAACTAAAGTGAAGGATTACAAGGAAACCCAAGATGCTCCTGTGTCAGACAACCACAATTGGAGAAATGATTCTCTTGAATTATGCAAGTGTCACAACCTAAGCTAAATCCAACTCAGATGGAGAAATCCATATAGCATCTTCAACTGGTTTATTCTTCCACTTCACCAAATATTCATTGTAATCTTTTCCTCTTGTGCTCTTACCAACTCTTTCATCCAATATCTGTTCAACCTCTTCAATTTTCTTTTTAGGATTATCATCAGGTACAACAACTTCATCATCTGACTCATGATACTTATATAAATCAGCAATATTGAATATAGGAGATATATCCATGTCATCAGGTAACGCAACTTCATAAGAATTACCACTGTCTAACTTCTTCAAGATCTTACAAGGTCTAAATTTCTTCATCTTACAATCTCAAAAGATGTCTTCCCTGTACTCCTATTCACAAAATTATTATATGCAAATTAAACTTGTGCCAATACCATCTCTCAATTACTTGGCTTATTCCCAACTAAACATCTTAAAAAATTACCCAAGCTTCTATTCACAACCTCTGTCTGACCATCTATTTGTGGATGGAATGTAGAACTAAAGTTCAACTTAGTACCCATCTTCTTCCACAAAGTCTTCCAAAGATAACCAACAAACTTACTATCTCTGTCTGAAATAATACTTCTTGGTAATCCATGCAATCTCACAATCTCTTTAAAGAAAAGTTCAGCAACATGCTCAACATATGATGTCTTCTTACATGGTATGAAATGAGCCATCTTAAAAAATCTGTCCACTACAACAAATATAGAATCATAACTCTTCACTATCTTAGGCAATCCAACAACAAAATCCATACTGATGTCAGTCAAGGGTTTCTCACAAAAAATAATAGGTGTATATGAACTAGTATTTTGACTCACTCCCTTTGAAACTTGACAAACTCCACAACTCTTTACAATTTTTTGAACATCCTTATACATTTGTGGCCAATAATACTTCTCTTTCAACAAACTCAATGTCTTATCAATTCAAAAATGTCTAGCTAATCCACTGCTATGCTTTTCCTTAATCAGGTCCAACCTCATGGAACTTCTAGGAATACACAACTAAATGCCTTTGAAAAACATACCTTCTTGGATGAAATATTCATCATACTTACTTATGTGGTCTATAAGATTTGGTGCTCTGCACTCTCTCCATGCCTCAAAAAAATTAGGATCAACATCATACAATTATTTCATTTCATTAAAACAAAAAACTTCAACCTTCATTTCAGTCAACAAAGAATGTCTTCTACTCAATGCATCAACAACTCTAATAGGAACTCCATTCTTATGCTTGATCACAAATGTAAAACTCTGCAAGTACTCAACCCACTTCATATGTCTCTGATTCAATTTATGTTGACTTCCCAAGTATTGTAAAGCTTTATGATTAGTATACAACACAAACTCCTTAGGAATCAAATAATGTATCCACTTCTTCAATGCTTGAACAATGGCATAAAATTCTTGATCATACATAGAATATTTCTTTTTAGCATCATTCAACTTTTCACTAAAGAAAGCAATGGGTTTACCTTCTTGACTTAATACAGCTCCTATTACATTACCACTTGCATCACATTCAACTTGAAATACTTTGTTGAAATCAAGAAAAGCCAATACAAGTAATTCAACAACCTTTTGTTTCAAAGTCTCAAAACTCTTATTGGCTCCATGTTTCCACTTGAATTCCTTTTTATCTTCCCTCATTATTTCAGTCATAGCATTACAAACAACACTAAAATTCTTTATAAACTTTCTGTAAAAGCTAGCCAAACCATGAAATGATCTTACCTCACCCACATTCTCTGGTGTAGGCTATTCCAAAATTGCTTTAACCTTATTAGGATCCACCTTCAATCCATCATCTGAAATCACAAATCCTAAATACACAATCTCCTCTTGCATAAAAGAACACTTTTTCAGATTAACCAACAACTTTTCCTCTTTCAATCTCTGCAATACTTGTATAATATGCTCAAGATGTTCTTCCTTAGTCTTGTTAAATATCATAATATCATCCAAATAAACAATCACAAACTTACCCAAGAATCTTTTTAGAACTTCATTCATCAACCTCATGAAAGTACTAGGTGCATTAGTCAAACCAAAAGCCATGACCAACATTTCATACAAACCATCTTTTGTCTTGAAAGTAGTCTTCCATTCATCACCTTTTCTAATTCTGATATGATGATAGCCACTCTTCAATTCAATCTTGGTAAAATACTTTGCTCCACTCAAACAATCCATTATGTCATCCATCCTCGGCATAGGAAACCTATATTTCACTGTTATCTTGTTAATGGCTCTAAAATTAGTACACATTCTCCATTCACCTTTCTTTTTAGGTGCTAATACAGTAGGTACAACACATGGAATCAATCTTTCTCTAATAAAACTTTTTTGTAGCAAGTCCTGCACTTGTCTGTTGAGTTCTTCATTCTCTGTAGGTGTCAATCTATACGTTGCTTTGTTTGGCTAACTAGCTCTAAGAATCAAATCCATACAATGACTTATACTTCTTACTGGAGGTAAACCATTAGGAATATCATTATCAACAATCTTTTCATACTCATTCAGTAATTCAGCAATTTGTACTGGTACTCTACTATCACTATCTGCTATCACTCGGTCATTACTAGCTTCTGCTACTCAATCATTACTACCAACATTCAGTCCTCTAGGAACTATGGAAAAATAGACTCGATTCTTTTCCATTTCCTTATCAAATTGTTTCCCATTAAACATGAAATTTTTTACAATAGTACAATTAACCTCATCTAGACTTTCAATGAAAGACAACAATGTTTGTTTCTTCCCATTTACCCATAGAGTATATTGATTCAATCTTCCATCATGTACAACATATCTATCATATTGCCAAGGTCTACCCAACAAAATATGACAACAATCCATTGGCATAATATCACACAAAACTTCATCAAAGTAATGTCCAATTTTGAACTTCACAAGGCATTGCTCATTACCAATATCTTATGCTAATCTTTGATCCATGAAACATGATAAGGTTTGGGATGTTTCAGCCTTTGCAACTACAACTTGGTAACCAGCTCTTCTAATGCAAAATTTGTAGAACTTCCACTATCAATAATCACCTTGCAGCATTTTCTAGCCATCTTACATCTGGTCTTTAAAGACTTCCCTTATTACATAAGGTTCTTCTCACCATCAGATTTTCTCCAGCCTCAGGTCCACTTGGAAAACCCTCATCATCTTCTTGAATCACAACATTTTTATTACCTTGTCTACTTTCAGAGGATCTACATTCAAAAGATCTATGTCCCTCTTTACCACATCTAAAACAATTACCTTGAAATCCAACTCTAGAATATGAATTACCTCTTCCTCGATAAGAATTAGTGCCTCCTTGATAAGAATTGCCACTTTTCCATTCGATCTTGCCTTTGTCATCATTCTTCCATTCAAATTTTCCTTTATCCTACATAGAACTATTAGATCTACCACTTTCTCCATAAGATCTACCTTTGCCTCTCTAGAATCTACCACCTCTACCTCTTTGTGTTTGTTCATGCTTCTTTGTCAAGATCTCCTCAGCTTTCAAGACATATTGATATGCTTCTTCTACACTTTCCAACTTCAAAAAACTTATTTCATCATGAAGTATAGATCTCAATCCATTAATGTACCTTGCAATTTTCTCAACATCATCATCCACATGCCCAGATCTGATGTCCAATCTATAGAATTCCTCGGTATATTCTTTCATAGTGATGTCCTTTTGTTTCAAATTTTGCATCTTTCTTAACAAGCTAACTTGGTAATCAACAGGAAGGAAATTTTTCTTTACCCTATTCAACATCTTTGGCCAAGTTCTGATCTTCTCCTTTCCTCTCCTTTGTCTATCAGTTTGCAAGTACTCCACCATAGTGATGCATGACCTTTCAGCCTAGTGACTGCAATCTTTACCTTTCTATTATCAGGAGTGTTTTCATACTCAAAGAACTTCTCTGTATTAGAGATCCAATCCAACACAAAATTGGTATCCAATTTTCCATCATAAGGAAAAAAATCTACAATAGGCTTTGAATTTTCCCTAGACAACACTTGCAACAACCTTTCCTCATCTTGATCCTCTTCAGGTTCTAGATTATGGTTTGGTGTTGCTGCTTCATCATCACTTACATCATCAAGATGTACTCTTCTCCTCTAGGCTATCTCTATAATATCTAATCTAGCTACAATTTGTCTCAACTGATCCAATATAGCATTATCAACATTATTTCCTCTACTAGGAACCATCTTTACAAATTAGGTTCCTGCAAGATCGTAACCCTCTACAAGTTATAGGTCAAATCCGTAGATCTGCCACCCTACAACCAAATCCAAATTAGGGTTCAAAATGATCCAATCTCCACAAGGATGAACTAGGCTTTGATAAACTTTTCCCAACCAAGTTCCGCGTACAAATTGCCTCACACTTCAGCGATCTGCTTGCACACTCAGGAACCATCAAACTCTGATACCAACTAATGTAGGAAAAAGGTGAATAACTAAGGCCAAAGGCCCACCTAGCTATCCAAACCAACCTACAAGAGTTAACCCAATAGAAGAAAACACAAGGAAAAACACCAAGGAGAGACAGAACAAGAATATCTTTATTGATTCATCAAATATCTCAATACATGCCTAGTTGTAAAGCCTTCTAGGTTATGGCTAGATACAAAAATACAACTTCCAGATCCACAATGTAGTTTTAAATTCATGTTTCTAGACACATATATCTTTCCCTTCTAAACTCTCTAAAATCTACCCTAACTCTAAGCCTAAGCACCCTATTTATACTTGCCAAAATGACTTACAAATCATTCTAAAACATAGAGAAGCCACAATCAGCGCTCAAAAAATATAACTACCTATACCAAAATTAAATGTGAGTAGAGTCAACCCAAGCTACAACCAGACATATAAAACTCAACAAATACAGGGTAACTCAGTAGCAATTGGAACTCGATAGAAACTATCACTCGGCAACAACTAGAACTTGGTAGCAATTGGAACTCGGTAGCAACTGGCACTCGGTAGCAATCAAAACTTGGTAACAATTGGAACTTAGTAGCAACTAAAACTTGGTAGCAACTAGAAATCAATAGTAACTATAACTCGGTAGCAACTAGAACTCAGTAATAACTAGAACTTGGTAGCAACTAAAAATTGGCACTTGGCAGTAACTGGAAACTTGATAGCAACTGGCAGAATGAACTAAAGTGCAAGACTACAAGGAAACCCAGGATGCTCCTACATCATCCCTCACCTCATAGTAGTCCTGTTCTAACTACGAGTGCTACACTTCTTCTGCCAAGTAGCCCTTAAGTGCAAGTAGTAGATTTAGGAGATGGGGCACTGATTCCTAGTTGGAGGACACTCTGGAGAGAAAGAGAAAGAGAAAGGATGAAGGGGCTTCCAATAAGGACACCTTATCTCTTGTGGTTCACTCTAGATCTGCACTGAGTAAGGTCAAGAATTAGAAGACCTTGTCTATTCTTGGACAAGACCTAGAAACAAGACAGCTAACAATGGAGATTGCGAAACCCACCAAGGACAAGAGAATTGAAGATATGTCTACAACCAATTTGACTTTGCATTTGGTAGTTCTTGGGGAAGCCAAACATGATGCCAAGGTTGGCTTGTGGAAGTTGAAAAATGAGGTAACTGAAGGAAAATTGGAGAGCCTCAAATTGTCAAAGGTTAGGATGAAGGTAGAGATACAAGTGGGTTTATTAGACAATTGGTCACTCCATTGGTGAGTATCTCTGGAATGCCCATGACTAGTAATCCTACTGCTGTAGATGTTCAAGCACTTATCTCCCAACTTCAAGAAGATAAGCATTTTGGCTAGATTGGTAAAGAATGGAGTGACAAGCTTAAATCAGAAGGGCTCTCCATTATAGAGAAAATTAGAAATGTTATCTTAAGACTAGAAATAGAGAAAGATAACATTTCATCTAATAGGAATACCTTGGCTGTAGAGAGAACTAAGAGTGATGATTATGTATCCTTGTTGAAGATGATTATTCAAATGAAACCAAAGGATGTTGTCAAAGCTAAGATTTTGTCCAAAGGAGATGAGCCTTTGTTTGAAGGGTTACAAAGCATGTAGTTCAAGTTAGAAATGATCTTGAAGGCAAAGAAAGGTCTAAAGGAGGCTAAAGATAAGGTAAAGAAAGATCAAGATAATGATTATGAACTTCAAAAAGGACTACGCACAGATTCATAGACTAGTGGGCAAGGAAAAGGAATAATTGGAGTCACTGTCATGTAAACCAATTTCTCCAATTTTATAGATATATTGACAAACATATATTCAAAGAACAAGAATAAAGTTTCCAAGCTTCAGAAACTTGGAAGATGCATACATGTGGCCATGGAGGAATTGCAAGACAAATTGAATGCCATCAAAGATTTGGCTAGGGAATATTTCAGATGACTCTTGAGATATACTAATGTGCATGTACAAAGACTTGAAGAGATGATTCAGATTATTTTTTTTGCCAAGGCCTATAGAGAAAAAGTGGAGAAAGGGAAGAAGGTGAAGTGATTAATATTCCACCCTTTCCATTTCTATTTTATAATTATTGTAATAGACAAATTGGCTCTTTGCCATTTGTTAGTTTTGAGAAGATGAATCGGTTAAACTCCCTTTGTAACGACCATCTTGGAATCCTATATGTATGATAATGAAAGATTAATAAAAGGTCAGAAAATTTTTGGTATGAAAGAGTTGATGTTGCAGAGTCAATTGAATGGTATTTTTGTATCAATCATTTTTTGTTCCATTTGAGATAATTTTTATTAGCTTGTTGTTTCTCTTTATCTAGAATTGAAGCGAGGAATAAACAAAGTTTTGTTTCCCCTATTTTAATATAGAAAGTTGAATGTGATAGGAATTGTCACTTAAAAATCAAAGAGATTCTTTAGGTGTTTTCATTCAATAAAATCTTTTTCTGCAAATAAGTTCTTAGATAGATCAATTAATTTTAGTATGAATTCATAAGATGTGTGAGTTTGTTAGATTTGACTAACCCTCAAAATGTTACTTCTTGCTTAAGTTGAATTCTGTATGGATTTGAGTTAGTTTTCCTCTCCTGTTCTCTGGTTAAGAACATACCCTATTTAGATTTAGGGATAAAAAAAATTCATTGCAAATTTTATAATAGGGAGCTGTATCTAACAATTCAAAGTAAAGTAAATCTTCAAGAAACTACTTTCCAAACTTTTTATATCAGAATATTTCATAAATTAGGGCATTTGTGAGTCAAAACTAGAAAGAAACAATCTGTTTACCAACAAATTTTTGGCAACTCTATTGGGGAAGATGAACAGTCACTTTACTAATAGATCTTATAACATGAGGGGAGAGTATTGTCCCAGTGCTCCAACCTAATTTTGGTTTCCAAGGTGACAAAGAAGACATAATTTCATCTCTCAATACATTTGTTTGGAGAAATAGGAGGAAAATTGAACATGTTACAGGAACACTAGCCAAGTATTGGAAGAAGAAGAATCTAGAGTTGAAGCATTAGAAAGCTATTCAAAGGAGAGACATCCGAAGGGTAGAAAGATAGTTGAGATGTGAAGCTCAAAGACAGAAGTAACCTAGCACCTTGGAACAAAAAAGGTTCCTCAGAAGTACCAAAGAACAAGGTGGGTAAGACCCTATTTTTGATAAACTCACTAAACTTGGTTTTCCCATCCTAGATATTCCTAAGTGGAAAGGTGAAAAGAAAAGCTAGAGTAGACCACCTTCACCTATTAGAAATCAAAGATCTTCACATACTACCTATTTAGTATTAGCCTTTCATGGAGTCACTACTCCCCCACGTGTCAATTTTTTGCAATACCTTTCCAAAACAATTATGGCTGCTCTTTGGGCTACAACAATATGTCCATTGGCACTAATAGCCTATCAATTTCTCCTAGCTAGTTCAAGGAAGAATTTTCCTAAATTTTTAGGTGATGGGAAGGTTACTATAGACGAACATATTAAAGCCTTCTTTGCAACTATTCACATCTTAGGAGTCGCACATGAAGATTATTTGTGGAAACCTTGACAGAAAGTGTAGTAGACTGGTTCTATCATTTGGATGATGGCTCAATCACTAATTGGCATACAATGAGAACAACCTTTGAGACAAAATTCAAAACTGTGGAAGATGAACGTGTCCTATTAACATAGTTGACATCCATTAAAAAAAAACCCAACATGAGTATGAGGGATTTCGTTGCTACTTTCAATAAGATCACTGGTAGAATCCTCACTGTTGACAGACCCAGTGCTGGTAATCTAAAAACATTCTTTATAAGCACGATGCCTCTGAATATCAATTATGACTTAAGAAGTACACATCTCACAGATTTGATAGATACACAAAAGAAGGCAGTTGAATTTGAAGATGTCTTGATTTTTGCAAGAAAATGGAAGTGAAAACTTCAAACTAAAGGAAGTTCCATTAATATCACGTCATCTGATGAAATGATTCAAAAAAAAATGAGTTGGTAGCAGTAAAGAGACAACTACCTAGGTTTAATTAGTCTTACCAATGAAATTACCAAAATTGACTAGGAAGGAATAATGATGGAAATTTTTTGCTAGGTTCGCAAACAAAGTTGGCAATTGAGGCTACACCAAAAAAAGGAAAGATGTGCATGTTTCATTTGATGATGGATCATTATAGTGAGAGCTATCTAGAAACTACTTGTATGATGCAGTTGTTATCCACCAATGAATTGAATACTAAAAATCCTTGTTCAGAGTTAGATTCATACTCAAATGGTGACTCTGGAAATTTATTTTTGGAGTACAAGTCAGATTCTAAACCTAAGGGTGAATGTTATGTGACCATTGATGGAACTTCATACACAGTGTTGACTCGAGGTCAAAGGCTCAAGAATTAATCTTCTAGTCATGCTCCAAGAAATGATCCCAATCCTTTAGCAAATAATATTCACATGGATCATAGAGCATCAAAATCTCAAATAGGTAAGGAAAAATTCCCCTTTGATTTCATCCAATTCTGTGAAGAGTCAAAAATCTAGATTTCCCCTATAGATTATTTGAAATCTCATCCCTTTCAGTTGAAAAGATAGGTAGATCATTGCAAAGGAAATTTATTTTTGGAGTACAAGTCGAATTTTAAACCTAAGGGTGAATGTTATGTGACCATTGATGGAACTTCATACACAGTGTTGACTCGAGGTCAAAGGCTCAAGAATTAATCCTCTAGTCATGCTCCAAGAAATGATCCCAATCCTTCAGAAAATAATATTCACATTGATCATAGAGCATCAACATCTCAAATAGGCAAGGAAAAATTCCCCTTTGATTTCATCCAATTCTGTGAAGAGTAAAAAATCTAGATTTCCCTTATAGATTATTTGAAGTATCATCCCTTTGAGTTGAAAGGATAGGTAGATCGTTGCAAAGGAAATTTATTTTTGGAGTACGAGTTGGACTCTAAACATAAGGGTGAATGTTATGTGACCATTGATGGAACTTCATACACAGTGTTGACTCAAGGTCAAAGGCTCAAGAATTAATCCTCTAGTCATGCTCCAAGAAATGATCCCAATCGTTCAACAAATAATATTCACATTGATCATAGAGCATCAACATCTCAAATAGGTAAGGAAAAATTCCCCTTTGATTTCATCCAATTTAGTGAAGAGTCAAAAATCTAGATTTCCCCTATAGATTATTTGAAGTCTCATCCCTTTGAGTTGAAAAGATAGGTAGATCATTGCAAAGGAGATACTTTAGTTTTAAATCATAATGTGACCATTGAAGAAGGAGATGAAACTTTTACATCTAACCTATTTAATCAAGAGGATTCTACTATCCTAGCAACCACTCCCAAGAAAAAACCTAATCCATTTTATATTTTATTATATATCAATGGATGCAAATTGAGCAATTGCATAATAGAGTCAAGTGTGTTAGACAATGTGATGCCTTATTTTGTAGCTAAAGCCCTAAGACTCAATCTCACTAAAGTTCATGGTAGGTGTTACTATATGGATGCCAAACAAGTCCCCTTGCTCAGACAGATTAAAGATGCTCAAGTAGCCTTAGCTTCTCATCCAGAAAAGAAACTATTACTAACTATCCTAGTGGAAAATATTATAGCAAGCTATGGGCTTCTCTTAAGTAGGATTTTTTGCTGAGATTTAGGAGGAGAAATAATTTTAGACTAGTCCCAAGTAGTCATACCCATAGGGAACAAGAAAGTTAAATTGGAACCTGAAGAAAAGGAAAAATTTACTGTGCTAAAGTCAGATGATCCTAAAGCTTAGATCCTCTATCAAGAGCTAGAGTTTGGTAATTATATGCTATTTATTGAGGAAACTCTAGTTGAACAAAGAAGTGGAGACCTAAGAAAATAAATCCTTAGTGAGAACGAAGAGTCAACAGATATTTGGACACTAGAGTTTGATGGAAGCGGTTCCTCTTCAAGGTTTGGTGTAGGTGTAGTCTTAATACCTCCCGAAGGAGAACATGAACCCATGGCTTTTGAACTAGAGTTTGTAAACAAAAATAAAACCATAGAATATGAGGCCTTACTCCTTGGGATAATAGCTGCAAAAGAAAAGGGGGTAAAGATCCTAAAAGCCCGAGATGATGTAGAATTTATTGTGAGACAAATTAAGGGGAAATACTCTGTAAAGAACCATAAGCTAAAAAACTACAAAAATAGAGTTTGGGATGAAATAGAAGGCTTACATGCTTTTGCTATTGAAGTAGTACCAAGGAAGATGAACACCAAAGCTAACTCCTTAGCAATTCTTGCTTCTTTGTTGCTACCCCATCCAAAATTCAAAGATAAGAAATACCAGGTCGAGATTGTGTATCGAGCCTCTATTCTAGATAATATAGAATCTTGGAAAGATTTTGAAGATGACAAGAGCTTTTAGTTATTCTTAGAAAATGGCAAGGCTACTTGCAAACATCAGTCTAATGAAGAAAATAATGGAGACTCTAATCATGAGCCAAAAGAAGATCAAATGGGTGAAGTCCAATTATGAGGTAATATCATCCCCCCATAATTTGTATCTATGGAGAAACTTTTTATAGACATGATGCCTACATAAAGAAAAAGAGGGTGGAAAAGGGGCCTACTACTAGTGAGTATGAAGGAGTGAATATTGGTGATGTTTATAATCCTAATTTAATCAATATTGGTAAGTGTTGTTCACTAGAGGATAAAGAAGTTGCTAAATAAATTTTCATAGAATACCAAGATGTATTCACGTGAAGTTACGAAGACTTGAAAAGCTACAGGGATGGAAAAGTGAAACATCAAATTCCCCTAAAGCCTGACGCTATCCCCTTCTAACAAAAATAGAGGAATTATAATCCTAAGGTAGCTAATGCCATATTCTGAGAAGTAGATAAGATGTTGAAAGGAAGGATTATCTATCTTATTCATCATTCCTCTTGGGTAGCCAATATAGTACCAGTTAGGAAGAAGAATGGAGAAGTAAGGATTTGTGTTGATTTCTAGAATTTGAACCAAGCATCTTTGAAAGATAAATTTTCCCTTCCTAATATGGATCATCTATTGAAAATAGTAGCTGGAGCTGAAATGATGTCCATGCTAGATGATTTCTCAAGATACAATCAAATAGAAGTAGAGGAGAAAGATCAACACAAAACAACCTTCACTACTCCATGGGGTACATTCACATACCATGGAATGCCTTTCAAACTCATTAATGTTGGCGCTACATTTCAAAGATGCATGAGCAAAACATTTGTAGATCTTAAGGATTGGATTATAGTCATATAGTTGGATGACCTTACCGTGTTTTCAAAAGAAGAGGAAAAATCACATAGAAGATTTGAAGAAAGTGTTACAAAGATGTCAAGAACATGGAATCTCACTCAATCCAAAAAAGTCCATCTTCTATGTTATAGAAGGAAAGCTTCTAGGCCATATAGTTTCCCAAGAAGGTATTAGAATTGATCCAGAGCAAGTGGAGGCCATTCAAAGGTTAGGCCTGCCAGTAAACAAAACAAGAGTTAAGTCCTTCTTTAGATAGGTAAATTTCCTCAAATGATTTGTTCTAAATTTTGCAGAAACTACTAAATGTATTGTAGACATGATGAAAGGGAATTCAGGTTTTAAATGGAATGAAGCCTAGAAACAAGCTTTCTAGAACATTAAGACTGTCATTAATAATGCTCTAGTATTATATCACCTAGATTATAAATGAGATTTCATCATAAACTATTATGCCTCTTAACACACTTTATTAGCAATACTTATGCAAGATAATGAAGAAGGGATACAAGCCCCAATAGCTTTCATGAGCATACCTTTGAAGAATCATGAGTTGAATTACTCACAAATTGAGAAATATGCCTTTGCAGTAGTCAAAGCACTTAATTTTTTTTGATTCTATATCTTGCACTTGCATTCTGTGGTCTATATCCCAAATGTAGTAGTGAAAAGTGTGTTGACACAATAGGATGTAGGGTGTAATGCTAGAGGGACATGGATAGCAAAGACACAAGAGTATGATATTGAAATTAAACCTACTAAGTTAGTGAGAGGCAATGACTTGTGCAAAGCAATTGTAGAAAATAGAATTGTTGAAGAAGCGAAAAAATTACAAGGAAAGCAGCTAGTATTAGCAGTAGGCATGCAAGATTCCTAGTTTGAGAATATTGCTTACTTATTGACCTACAAAGAATGTCCAGTGGGCTTAATGGAAAGACAAAGAAGAGATCCTAAATTGAAAGCAAATAAATATGTAATTTGGAATGGAAAATTGTTTAAAAAGGCTATAAATGGCACTTTCCTTAGGTTCGTAGACAAACAATAGCAAGAAAAGCTATTGAGAATATTTCATGACGAATCCTATGGAGGATATTTTTCATCCTTAGTCACAACTTTCAAGATATTAAGATAGTGTTACTACTAGCCAATAATGTTTAAGGATGCCTATTCTTGGATGGCAAAATGTGAGAAATGTAAGATGTTCACCGAAAATCCTGAGTTAGCTACTTTTCCTCTTAGGCCTGTCATCATCGAAGGGACTTTTCAACAATGGGGTCTTGATTTCATTGGACCTATCAACCCAACATCTAGTGCAGGTCACCAATATGTGGTAGTTGTGACTAATTATTTCACTAAGTGGGTGGAAGAAAAGGCAACCAAGAAAACTACTTCTGAAGTAGTATGTGAATTCATTAAAGAAAACATATTAGTTAGATTCGGTGTCCCCATGAAATTGGTGATGGATAATGCAACACATTTCTCCTTAATAGAGATCACCAATTTTTGCTTCGAGCATGGAATAATAGTTGGTCATTCATCTGACTATTTCCCACAAGGAAATGGTCAAGCAGAGTCTAGTAACAAAAAAATGATGAATATTGTCAAGAAATTGGTATTAGACAACCAGAAGACTTGGCATAAGAAAATTCATGAGGCACTATGGGCAGACAAGTTGATGCCTAAAAGGGCAATTGGCATATCTCCTTTTGAATTGGTCTACAGGACTAAAGCCAATCTTCCATTACCCTTGGAATAAGCTACGAGCAAACTGAGGAGAGTAATTGAAGATGATATCTATAGGGATGGTTTGGAAAAGAGAATTCTTTACTTGAGCAAGCTCGAAGAGGAAAGAGAAGAAATTTTGATTGATATAACACAACACAAAATGCACATGAAGAACCTATTCGATAAAAGGGCAAAACCATGGAAATTCATGATAGACAAAAGTGTGTTACTATGGGCTAAGTGAAGAGCTCTAAAGGGTATGGATAAGAAATTTGACACCTTGTGGAAAGGCCCACTAACTATTCATCAGGTGTTCGAGAATAATTCATTTAGATTAGCATATCAAAATGGTGAAGTGCTACCTTTGACCTACAATTGATTAGGATTTGAAGCTTAATCAAATTTCAAATTGAGAATAGGTAACCCCTGTGCTGTACAATAGTTAAGTTTAGTTCCTATTCTTTTGTTTTCCTAGTTAGGTTTTGCTTGTTTTCCTCTTTTCCTTGTTTTTCCTCACTTTAGTTTTGTTATGTGCCCTCTTTAGTTTTTGTGAAACTAGAGATTTTAGATTCCTTGCTTGGGTATAGTCTACCCATGTCCCTAGTCAAAGCCGACTATTGCCCCACTTTTTACATTGTAACCATTTTGCAAAGTTGAAAATATTGTGTCCTAGTAAAGTCATAGGTATGTTCGAGTCTAAGTTCAAGCCCCCTTAGGTGGAAGGAGTCTTCATCAAATTTCTCATCTTCCCCTTCCTCACATTTCATAAGCAGGTGGTTTTCCTTTGTGTTGTGAGTTTTGCTGGTAGCTTAGTACCTAATTTGACAGAGATTCCCATAACATGAAAAGATCATTTAAAAAAGTTGTATCCACTTGAAACCTATCATATTTTCCATGAAAAGAAGTAGCTTGCAAAAATTTGGACTTCACCTTCTCCTCGGCGGGTTTGCAACCCATGAAGGCAATTTCCTGCAAATAGCACCAAATGATGCATATGAGCCACATTAAGAAGATGTTAAAGTACCTCATGATAAATTCCTATTCCTTTTATGATTATCTACCTCAAGAGGTATTAAAGACTCATCATAAACTCTCAAAATCATCTTAGGTAGAAAATTGAAAATTGACTTCTCCTCGGTGGGTTTTTACCCCATGAAGTCTGTTTTTCGCAAAAGGAAATTCTAGAGGAAATGAAATGAGAAGTGGGTCCCTAACTAAGATTCACACTACTTATGGATATCTCTAAACCCAAATGAAGCAATAAGTCAAAAGGTAAAGTTAAAAGAAGGCCTGGGTGGAGAAATGAAAATCTTCTTCTTCTCGACGAGTTTCCAACCCATGAGAATGGTTTTCTACATTTAAAAGAAAATCAAGTTTATAAATGAATTTAGCTCACATATCATATGTAAAATACCTTAAGATGATAATAGAAACAATCTAACCATTGCGGGAAATGATCTATTAGGTAGAATTTGATTTGGTAGATATTTTTTACGAAGTACTCTATTCATAACATCCTGAAACATAGTGGGAAATGGGAAAGTAAGTGTGAGAGGATATAAAGTTACTGTTGGGACAATAGAATAGTAAAAGGACACCAAGTTATCGGTTAAGACCCCTACATTTACTAATTCAATGGATTTATCCTTTAATTCATTTGTGTGGCACAAACCATGAAGATCAATGGGTGAATTGAAACTCCTATATAGATGGAAACATAACAGTTATAAAAACTACCACTCTTTCTTGAACTATTATTCTATTAATTTTCATAACTTTTTCAAATAGCCTATGTTTGTGTATTCACTATTCTTTTCTTCTTCTAGATTCAATATTCAATTCATTCTCAAATAGAATGGCAACTAGATTTGCGAGCTTCGATGGGCTAAATGGAATCAAGTCCTCACTGCAAAATTTCACAGACACTTCTCTTTGTTTCTATGATATACAAGACTTTTAGAAGAGAGTAAAATCAGAGCCAATTCATCCCATAACTAAGAAGCTCCAAGGATGTGGGCTAGTCAAAGTAGCTGGTTTCCTAGTAGTAGTCCAAGCCCTAGAATTAATCTACAAATGCATAAATCACTACAACCTAGATACCAGGAAAATTGTATTGCCAGATGATATAGTATTGATTTCTATTGATAGACAAACAATGGTGAATTGTCTACAAATTACTGAACAAGAGGAGTCCTTGAATTTGACAATTGGTGGAGTTGTCTCTGAGTTTTTCGCAAATAAAATGGTGTGGAGAAAGGAGATTATGTAGAAATGGTTTCAAAAGCCACGAAGTGCCAAGATAAGACCCTTTTCGGTACTAATCTCAAACCTAAGATTGTAGACATTCTAGTTCTTTTGCACAAATTGAAAGGTGAGGTAGAAGCTTTAAATTTCATTGAGCAATATTTCTTTATGGTATAATTTATCTATTTGGATACCCAATATATTGACTGGGATCACGAGGTAAGTGAGAATATATCCAATGCTTTCAGTGCCACAAAGTTCTACAACACCTTCTATATGTCCTCTTTTCTAATTTACATGCTATCTTCTATACAGTTATGGTCGGGCATCCCAATGGTAGAAAATTTCCTTGATGATGTGAAGTCTTATGAATTTTACTCATATTTGCAGCTGGAAAATAGTTATGTTTAATATATAAGAGTTAATGCTGCATTTACAATGAAAATTTGTAGGGAGCTCCAAGGATGCCAAAAGAGGAGGTTTAGTCAAGAAGCAATGAAAACTATTAGTTAGTTTGGAAGCTATTTTATCTAGTTCTCATATTTCTCATATTTGCATCTTGTAGCCTTTGATGGATTTCCCTTGAAGTTGTTGAGACATTTGAGTGACATGATTGTACTAATCAAGATAGTGAGGGAAGCAATCCAAGTGAATGTGCTGAGTGAGAATTTGAAGAAGAAGGGATATGAGTTCCCTATGAAGATGGGAGCTTTTAGTTGTGAGTCCCACTCTGATGCAAAGAATATGCTAAAAGCTTTCAAGATGAAATATAGATTAGAAATGTACGAGGTCTTAAGGCCTATGTTCAACCTGAATGGGTATGCAAGGGAAGTGTTGCAGATTGGAAGTGTGATCAAGCACATCACCACGGTCAAAGACTACTGGGCAGATTGAAAAGATGGATTTTAGAGTCAAGATTGTGCTTTTTCTAGATTCAGAGTAGATCAAGTGAAGTTGTAGTAAATGAACATTGATGTTGAAGGAGTAGAGGATGACGGTCTAAATATGTACAGTAATACATATTTGACAAAATTAAGAGGTACTCTTATTAGCTTTGACCCTTACGAGGATACTGGAGAAGAGTTATATGTCATGATGGCCAGAATTATCAAGAGAACTAAGAAGTGGGTCTAATGGACCGCAATGCGAAGAAGCCAAAGTAAGAGCATACCCTTTGAAGCTTCTTCGACATCTACCTCTACCTCCTCTCAAGGTGGCACATTAGGCATAACCTTGGCCATCACTCAAGGAATAGCTCAACCACAAGATGGAGGTGATCAACCTCTAGATAAAAAAAATTCATTGACAAAAAATTGTCAAGATGGATCTTCTCCAATGATGGGTGCTCAACTAGAAGATGAGAAGAAAGTAGAGGAGCCAAAAGAAAGTGTTGTTACTCTAGTCCCCTCACCTCATAGTAGTCCTGTTCCAACTATGAGTGCTACACTTCTTTTGCCAAGTAGCCCTCAAGTGCAAGTAGTAGATTTAGGAGATGGAGGAAGCAATGATAGTGAGTCCACTGAGTTAGATGAAGTAGCTAAGAAGACTACATAAATGGAGAAAGGTCAAGAGTCCTCAAAGCTTGTCTCTCAAACCCAAAAGAATCCTTTCTCTTCAATTGTGAAAACAATTACTCTGGTCAAGAGGAAAATGTTTGGCATAGATTCAATTGTGAAAACATTATTTCCTCTACCATGAACCATCTTTACAAATCAAGTTCTTGTAAGATCATGATGGGGACACAACCCAAGAATAGAATGGACACAACAGAAATAGGGAAATTGTATTAACTAAAAAATAAGCTAGTACATTCAGTACAGAGAAAATAAACTTCAAAACATGCCCTAAGGGCTTACAATAGCATAAATGTGGAGATAATTTCTCCCTTCAATACCTCCTCTCAAACTCCACTCCGGATTGTCTTTTACAATGCCAAAAATCTCCTTAAATAGACCTCAGAGGGTTAAGGACTAGGAGTACATTCTAGAAAGTGCTAGTAGGCATCCACCAACCAAATAGAAGGTTCCAGAAGCTGCATTAGAAGTCGGTGCAAATCTAGAAGAATCCAGAAACGATAATCGAACTTTCGAGAGGTATAACTTTTGAACCGTAGCTTCGATTGATGAACTGTTTACATTTTCAAAAAGCTCTTGAAGTGCTCTATAGCCCCATGGACCAGCTTTGCTCATCCTAAATTTTTTGGCCCTTTTTGAGGTCATTTAATGCCCCTAACCTAACTTTGAAGCATTCTTAGGAGGTCTCCAAAACTTGAAAAATTGCAATAACTTTCAAACCGTGGGGCCTTTTGACCTGATTCTTTTTCTAGAATGCTCTAAATTACAATTAAATTCATCTAGCCAATTCATACCTTCTAGTTCACCAAAATGATGGCCCAATTATATGCTCCTATTTTTTTTTTGAGATTTTCTAACACACTGATAGTGGAACTGTGAGAGTTGGAACCTTTATTTGACCCAAATGGGTGTCCAAAAATGAAAACACATGAAACAGAAACTAAGTCTAAGTACTTTTTTTTTGTGTGACATAGGATTGCCCTTATACCTCTAGATGCTCCTACATCAGACACCCAGGGTAGATTGAAAAGTGACCCTGTCACTTTATGAATGGTAGAGGAAATCCCAAATGGGAAACCTCAGTTGCTGAAATCCAAGTTGAGTCCTCGATCGGTTGTCCTTTCCATTTGACCAAATACTCTTCATACTGCCTGTTTCTGGTACTCCTAACCACATCATGATCTAGAATGTCTTCTATCTCCTCCTTCTTAGAAGCAGGAATTGGACATGGCTCTAACACCAGTTCCTCATCTGCACCATCATCATGATACTCTGTTAAATCTGCAATGTTGAAAATGGAAGAAATGTGAATACCATCTGGCAGCTCCACCTCATATGCATTTCCTGAGTCATGTTTCTTCAAAATTTTGCAAGGGCCAAATTTCTTCATTTTTTAGCTTGTTGTAAATACCGGCTGGAAATCTTTCTTTTCGTAAGTGCACCATGACTAGATCCCCTACTTGGAATTCCTTATGTCTTCTCCTTTGATCAGCCCTAGCTTTATACTCTTGATTCATCTTGGTAATGTGTGCTTGAACCTCCTCATGTAGGTGCTTGATATGTTCAGCAAATTCCTCAGCTTCAGCACTTGTCCTCTCCCCTTGCTCTATCTTCCTCAATTCTGGTGCAGTCCTTGGGCTATTCCCATATACAATTTGGAATGGTGATTTTCTAGTACTCCTATTTATAGAGTTATTGTAAGAAAACTCTGTTTGTGGTATAATCAAATCCCATCCCTTGGGCTTATCCCCAACTAAACATCTCAGCAAATTGCCCAGACTTCTGTTTACCACTTCTATTTGGCCGTCAGTTTGTGGGTGATGCGTGGAACTAAATATCAAGTCTGTTCTCAACTTTTTCCACAATGTCCTCCAGAAATACCCCACAAATTTAGTATCTCTATCAAAAACTATGCTCCTTGGAAGACCATGTAGTCTTACCACCTCTTTGAAAAACAAGTCTGCAATATGGATAGCATCATGAGTTTTGTGGCATGGAATGAAATGTGCCATTTTGGAGAACCTATCAACCACCACGAATACTGAGTCATTACCCCTTTGTGTCCTTGGCAATCCAAGAACAAAATCCATACTTATGTCCTCCCATGGCCTTGATGGAATAGGCAATGGCTGATTTAGGCCAGTATTGTGACTAAACCCCTTGGCAACTTGACAAACCTTGCAACTCTGTACAAACTTCTTCACATCCTGTGAAATTTGAGGCCAAAAATAATGTTCTCCAAGAATGGAAATGGTCTTATCTTGACCAAAATGTCCTGCCATCCCTCCACTGTGTTTCTCCTTAATCAGATTTTCCCAAATGGAACTCTTTGGAATGCACAATTGACTACCCTTGAATAGCATGCCATCCTGAATCAAATAGTCTAACCACTTGGTTCTATCTACAGCAATGGGCTCTTTACAAGCTTTCCATGCTTTAGAAAAATCAGGATCCTCAGGGTACAAATTCTTGAGTTCATCAAACTTAACTACTTCAACCTGCATTACTGTAAGCAACAACTGTCTCCTACTTAGTGCATCTGCAACCCTGTTAGAGTTTCCACTTCTATGCTTCAACACAAATGTATAACTCTGCAAGAACTCTACCCACTTCATATGCCTCTGATTCAATTTACCTTGGCTATTTAGGTACTGTAACATCTAATGATCAGTATACAAAACAAATTCCTTTGGCAATATATAATGCCTCCATTTCTTTAAGGCCTAAACTATTGCATAGAACTCTTGATCATAAACAGAATACTTCTTCTTTGCATCATTCAATTTTTCACTAAAATATGCAATAGGCTTACCTTCTTGGCTTAATACAGCCCCAATAGCACTTCCACTAGCATCACAATCCACCTGGAAAACCTTTCTAAAATCTGGAAGTGCCAACACAGGTTGTTCTATTACCTTCTTCTTCAGCAATTCAAAACTTCTCGCAGTTGCTGCAGTCCATTTGAACTCTTTTCTATCCCCTCTTATTGTATCAGTTAGGGGTGCACATATGCCATTGAAATTCTTAATAAACTTCCTGTAAAAACTAACCAGACCATGAAATGATCTTACCTCAGTAGCAGACCTTGGAGTAGGCCATTCCAAGATGGCTTTTACCTTCTTTGGATCTATTTTGAGACCTTCAGGTGATATAACAAACCCCAAATAGACTAACTCCCTTTTTGCAAAGATACACTTCTTCAGATTAATTAATAGTTTCTCTTCCCTTAGCCTTTCAAGGACACTATGAATATGTAGTAAATGTTCTTCCAAAGTCTTGTTGAAAATTAAAATATCATCCAAATAGACAATAACAAATTTTCCCAAGAACTTCTTAAGTACCTCATTCATGAGCCACATGAAGGTTCTTGGGGCGTTCGTCAATCCAAAGGGCATGACTAACCACTCATAAAGACCCTCCTTGGTCTTGAAGGTTGTTTTCCACTCATCTCCTTCTCGAATCCATATCTGCTGATAGCCACTCTTGAGATCTATCTTTGTGAAGTATTGAGCTCCACTCAAGCAGTCCATAAGATCATCCATCCTTGGAAAAGGAAACTGATACTTGATGGTTATCCTATTTATAGCTCAAGAATCTATACACATCCTCCACTCTCCATCCTTCTTTGGTGTGAGTACTGCAGGTACTGCACATGCACTCAAGCTCTCTCGAATCAAGCCCTTCCTCAATAGCTCCTAAACCTATCTATTTAGCTCCTCTGTTTCAGTAGGAGTCATCCTGTGAGCAGCCTTGTTAGGTAAACTAGCTCCTGGAATTAGATCTATCTGATGAATGATTTGCCTTACTGTCGGAAATCCATCTGGAACATTATCAGAGATAATATCTCCAAACGCCCCTAGTAAATCTGAAACTTCAAGTGGCATTTCACTACTACCTTCTTTATCTTTCCTAGGAATCAAAGCATAGCACATATGCTGATGTTTCATGCCATCTAAAAACTTCCTTTCATCAACAAGATAAATCCTAGCACTGCTACATACCTTTTCACCTTCCTTTTTCATGGGCTTCAATTTGTGGCGAACTCCATCCTTTGTCAGAGAGTATGTGTTTGCATGTCCATCATGTACTGCATGTCTATCAAACTGCCATGGTCTACCCAACAATAGATGGCAAACATCCATCAAAATAACATCACAGAGAACTTCATCATGGTAACTCCCAATTTTAAATTTCACTAAACATGGTTCACTTACCAGGACCTTATGATCATCTTTTACCCAAGCAATCCAATAGGGCTGGGGATGTTTCTGCCTCTTGAGCTTTAGCTTAGAGACCATCTCTTCTGATACCAAGTTATCAGTGCTACCACCATCAATGATCACGTCACAACATTTATCCTCACACTTGCATCTAGTACGGAATAAACTCCTTCATTGTCCTGGTTTGATCTCACCACTTAGTAGGACTCTTTCATTTACCAAGGTCTCTCCTCTTTCTGCATCCTCTGAATGTGATGATTGTGCATCTTCATCCACATGAGCAACCCTAGCTTGGCCCTCAGCTCTCCTATCTGTCCTTCCTTGTCATTGAGGGCATTCAAAGGCATGATGACCTTCTTCATTGCAATGGAAATAGGTACCACAAAAGCCTCCTCTTCCTTGTCCACGTCCTCTACCTCTTCCTCTCTGATTTCCAAAGTCTTGATCAAGGGAGCAGTTGAAACCCTCATTCCTTTGGTTCCTGCTAGTACCCACATCTTTATTTTTATTTTGGGTTTCATTGCAGCCTCCAGATGATCTACCGCTTCCCCTTCCTCCGTGACCGCGCCCTCTTTGTCTTCCTTCAAACCTTTTATTCAACTTCTCTTCAACTCGTAGGGCAAACTGGTATGCCTCTTCAATGTTGGTCATTCTTACCAGACTTAATTCCTCCTGGATGCTAGGTCGCAACCCACTGATATAATGAGCAACCTTCTCCTTATTTGATTCTACATGCCCCACTCTAATCAAGAGTTGGTAAAATTCCTCTGTATATTCTTGGACTGATCTTCCTGCTTGCTTTAACCCATGCATCTTCTTAAACAAATTAAGCTCATAGTCCATAAGAATGAACTGCTTCTTCAATTTGTCCACCATGCGATCCCACCTTGTGATCTTCTCCTTTCCTCTTCTATTTCTTTCCAATTGGACCTCTTGCCACTAGATTTTGGCATGGCCTTTCAGTTTGGCCTTTGCAAACTTAACCCTATCTGGGTCCCTGATATCCTCATATTCAAAGTATTCTTCCAGTTCATTGATCCAATCGATCAACTCATCTAGTTTCAGATTTCCTAAAAATACACCCACTTCAATTGTAGGTCTTTTCCCAAACTTATTAATGGCCCTAAAAAGCCTTTCCTCTGCATGATTCAAAACTTCCCTGTCAAATTCCCCTTCTGGTCCAATTTCATCTTCTTCGTTGTCATCTTCACTTTCATCACCTATAGCCACAATTGTTCCTGTACGAAGCTCCTCCTGTAATGCTTGTACCTGCCTTTGGAGGGTTCTAACCTCCTCAGGATTAATAGCTCTGGCCCTTGCGCCATGCTCTCTTCATGGAGGCATCTTCTTAACTCAAACCCACAACCACACAGTCCTGGTGCAAACTGCCTCACAGTCGGCGCTCTGTCTACACACTCAGGAAAACCTGCTCTGATACCACTTGATGGGGACACAACCCAAGAATAGAATGGACACAATAGAAAAGAAAAATTGTATTAACTAAAAAATAAGCTAGTACATTTAGTACAGAGAAAATAAACTTCAAAACATGCCCTAAGGGCTTACGATAGCATAAATATGGAGATAATTTCTCCCTTCAGTACCTCCTCTCAAACTCCACTCTGGACTGTCTTTTACTATGCCAGAAATCTCCTTAAATAGACCCCAGAGGGTTAAGGACTAGGAGTACATTATAGAAAGTGCTAGTAGCATCCACCAACCAAATAGAAGGTTCTAGAAGCTGCGTTAGAAGTCGGCGCAAATCTAGAAGAATCCAGAAACGATAACCGAACTTCCGGGAGGCATAACTTTTGAACCGTAGCTCCAATTGACGAACTGTTTACATTTTTGAAAAGCTCTCGAAGCGCTCTATAGCCCTATGGAAAATCTTTTCTCATCCCCCATTTTTTGACCCTTTTTGAGGTCATTTAATGCCCCTAACCTAACTTTGAAGCATTCTTAGGAGGTCTCCAAAACTCGAAAAATTGCAATAACTTTCAAACCGTGGGGCTTTTTGACTTGATTCTTTTTTTGGAATGCTCTAAATTACAATTACATTTATCTAGCCAATTCATACCTTCTAGTTCACCAAAATGATGGCCCAATTACATGCTCCTATTTTTTTCAAGATTTTCTAGCACACTGATAGTGGAACTGTGAGAGTTGGAACCTTTATTTGACCCAAATGGGTGTCCAAAAATGAAAACACATGAAACCGAAACTAAGTCTAAGTACTTTTTTTTGGGTGAAACAGGATTGCCCTTATACCTCTGGATGCTCCTACACCAGATCATAACCCTCTACAAGTTATAGGTCAAATTTGCAGATTTGCCACCCTACAACCAAATCGAAATCAGGGTTCTACACAATCCAATCTTCACAAGGATGAACCTCAAGCTCTGATACCAACTGACATAGGCAAAAGGTGAATAACTAGGTCCAAAGGCTCGCCCAACTATCCAAACCACCCTACAAGAGTTAACACAATGGAAGTGAACACAAAGAACAACAACCAAAGGAGGAAGAAGAGTGAAATATTTTTATTGATTCATCAAAATATCTTCATACATGCCCAACTGTAAGGCCTTCTGGATTATGACCAATTACAAATACATTCACATTCAAAGATCTAACTACAAATTTTCACTTTTAGTTCTGCTCTCTAATATTCTTCCCAAAAACTTACCTAACTCTAAGCCTAAACACTCTATATATACTTGCCAAAATGGCTTACAGATTATTCTAGAACATTACATAAGAGGAAGGCTGATCAAACAATGGTCTGGATGCATCCCAAGAAAATATCTTAACATAAATGTCACGAAAAAAATAAATCCCACAAGTCGGCATGCATAAATCACGTCCAAATGTTGATGCTTGGTGTACACTAGGTAACACGGTGAATGAAGAGTTGCTTGGTGTACACTGTGTAACTTGATTAATGAAGAGTCACTTGGCATACATTGGGTAACTTGGTTAATGAAGAGTCACTTGGCATACACTAGGTAAGTTGGTTAATGAAGAGTCACTTGGTGAACACTGGGTAACTAGGTTAATGAAGAGTCACTTGGCGAACACTGGGTAACTAGGTTAATGAAGAGTCACTTGGCATACACTAGGTAACTTGGTTAATGAAGAGTCACTTGGTGTCCACTAGGTAACTTGGTTAATGAAGAGTCACTTGGTGAACACTGGGTAACTAGGTTAATGAAGAGTCACTTGGCATACATTGGGTGACTCGATTAATGAAGAGTCGCTTGGCGTACACTGGATAACTTGGTTAATGAAGAGTCACTTGGTGAACACTGGGTAACTAGGTTAATGAAGAGTCACTTGGCATACACTGGATAACTTGGTTAATGAAGAGTCACTTGGGAAACACTAGGTAACTAGGTTAATGAAGAGTCACTTGGCATACACTGGGTAACTCGGTATCAACTTGCAAAATGAAAAAAATGAGCAGGATAACAAGGCAACCCAGGATGCTCCTGCCTCAGACAATTGTGGTTGAAAGGAATGATTCTCCTAAATCATTGAGATGTCACAATCTGAGTGGAATCCAACTGAGATTATGAAATCCATGAAGCATCTTCAATAGGTCTGTTCTTCTAGTTTACCAAATATTCATAGTAATCTTTTCCTCTTGTGCTTCTGCCAACTCTCTGATCCAATATCTGTTCAACTTCTTCAATCTACTTCTTAGGATAATCTTCTAATACAACAACTTCATCATCTGACTCATGATACTTATACAAATCAACAATATTGAATATAGGAGATATATCCATGTCATCAGGTAACTCAACTTCATAAGCATTACCACTGTCAAACTTCTTCAAGATCTTAGAAGGTCCAAATTTCTTCATCTTTAGCTTACTGTATGTTCCAATTGGGAATCTTCCTTTCTTTAGATGAACCATCACCTCATCACCAACTTGAAAATCATGGTGTCTTCTAGACTGATCAGCATTCTCCTTATACTTTTGATTGCTTTGTTCCAACCTCAACTTCACTTCCTTATGCAAAGATTCCATAAAATTAGCAAATTCTTCTCCAGCAACACTTTTCTTTTCTTCACCAGAAACATCTCTCAAATTTGATATACCTCTAGGATGCATTCCAGTAACAATCTCTAAAGGTGTCTTCCTTGTACTCCTATTCATAAAATTATTATATGCAAATTTAGCTTGTGCCAATACCATCTCCCAATTACTTGGCTTATTCCCAACTAAACATCTAAACAAATTTCCCAAGCTTCTATTCAAAACCTCTATTTGTCCATCTATTTATGGATGGAATGTAGAACTAAACTTCAACTTAGTACCTATCTTCTTCCACAATTTTTTCCAAAAATAACCAACAAACTTACTATCTCTGTTTGAAATAATACTTCTTGGTAATCCATGCAATCTCACAATCTCTTTAAAGAAAAGTTCAGGAACATGCTTAACATCTGATGTCTTCTTAAATGGTATGAAATGAGCCATCTTAAAAAATTTGTCCACTACAAAAAATATAGAATCATACCCCTTCATTGTTTTAGGAAATCCAACAACAAAATCCATACTAATGTTAGTCCAAGGTTTCTTAGGAATAGTAATAGGTGTATACAAATCAATATTTTGACTCACTCCCTTTGCAACTTGACAAACTCCACAACTCTTTACAATTTTTTGAACATCCTTATGCATTTGTGGCCAATAATACTTCTCTTTCAACAAACTCAATGTCTTATAAATTCCAAAATGTCTAGCTAATCCACCACTATGCTTTTCCTTAATCAAATTCAACCTCATAGGACTTCTAGGAATACACAACTGAATACTTTTTAACAACATACCTTCTTGAATGAAATATTCATCGTACTTACTTATATGGTCTGTTAGATTTGGTGCTCTGCACTCTCTCCACGCCTTAGAAAAATCAGGATCAGCATCATATAATTCTTTCATTTCATCAAAGCCAAGAACTTCAACCTTCATTTCAATCAACAAAGAATGTCTTCTATTCAATGCATTAGAAACTCTATTAGTAACTCCACTCTTATGCTTGATCACAAATGTAAAACTCTACAATTACTCAACCCACTTCATATGTCTTTGATTCAATTTATGTTGACTTCCCAAGTATTGTAAAGCTTTATGATCAGTATACAACACAAAATCCTTAGGAATCAAATAGTGTCTCTACTTCTTCAATGCTTGAACAATGGCATAAAATTCTTGATCATAAAAAAATCCTTCCTTTTAGCATCATTCAAATTTTCACTAAAGAAAGCAACAAGTTTACCTTCTTGACTTAATACAACTCCTATTGCATTACCACTTGCATCTCATTCAACTTGAAATACTTTGTTGAAATTAGGTAACGCCAATATGGGTAATTCAACAACCTTTTTTTTCAAAGTCTCAAAAATCTTATCAGCTCCATGTGTCCACTTAAATTCCTTTTTGTTTCCCCTCATTGTTTCAGTCATAGCATTATAAACAACACTAAAATTCTTTATAAACTTTCTATAAAAGCTAGCCAAACCATGAAATGATCTTACCTCGCCCACATTCTTAGGTGTAGACCATTCTAAAATTGCTTTAACCTTCTCAAGATCCATCCTCAATCCATCAACTAAAATCAAAAATCCCAAATACACAATCTCCTCTTGCATAAAAGAACACTTTTTTAGATTAATCAGCAAGTTTTCCTCTTTTAACCTCTACAATACTTGTCTAATATGCTCAAGATGTTCTTCCTTAGTCTTGCTGAATATCAAAATATCATCCAAATAAACAGTCACAAACTTACCCAAGAATCTTTTTAGAACTTCATTCATCAACCTCATGAAAGTACTAGGTGCATTAGTCAAACCAAAAGGCATAACCAACCATTCATACAAACCATCTTTTGTCTTGAAAGTAGTCTTCCATTCATCACCTTCTCTGATTCTAATATGATGATAGTCACTCTTCAAATCAATCTTGGTAAAATACTTTGCTCCACTCAAATAATCCATTATGTCATCCATCCTTGGCATAGGAAACCAATATTTCACTATTATCTTGTTAATGGCTCTAGAATCAGTACACATTCTCCATTCTCCATTCTTTTTAGGTGCTAATACAATAGGTACAACACATGGACTCAAGCTTTCTCTGATCAAACCTTTCTACAACAACTCATGCACTTTTCTGTTATGTTCTTCATTCTCTATAAGTGTCAATCTATATGGTGCTTTGTTTGGAAAACTAGCTCCAAGGATTAGATCCATACAATGACTTATACTTCTTACTGGAGGTAAGCCATCAAGAATATCATCAGCAATAATTTCTTTATACTCATTCAAAACCTCTGCAATTTCTTTTGGCACTCGGTCAATACTACCATCTGTCATTTGGTCACCACTAATTAGCACTTGGTTAACACTATTTTCTTGCACTCGGTCTCCATTGAAAAAACTTGGTTTTCTTGGAATTATAGCAAAATAGACTTGATTCTTTTTCATTTCCTTTTCAAATTGTTTCCCATTAACCATGCAAATTTTTACAGCAGTACAATTAACCTCATCTGGACTTTTGATCAAAGGAAACAATGTTTGTTTCTTCCCATTTACCCACAGAGTATATTGATTAAATGTTCCATCATGTACAACATATCTATCATATTGCCAAGGTCTACCCAAAAAAATATGACAACAATTCATGGGCATAATATCACACAAAACTTCATCAAAGTAATGTCCAATTTTGAACTTCACAAGGCATTGCTCACTTACCAATATCTTATGCTCATCTTTGATCCATGAAACATGATAAGGTTTGGGATGTTTCAGCCTCTGCAACTATAACTTTGTAACCAGCTCTTCTGATGCCTAATTTGTAGAACTTCCACTATGAATGATCACTTTACAACATTTTCCAGCCATCTTACATCTTGTCTTGAAAAGAATTCTCCTAAAAATAGGTTCCTCATCACCTCCCTTATTACATAAGGTTATTCTCACCATTAAATTTTCTCCAGCCTTAGGTCCACTTGGTGAACCCTCATCATCTTATTGAATCACAACATTTCTGTTACCTTGCCTACTTTTAGAGGATTTACATTCAAAAGGTCTATGTCCCTCTTTACCACATCTAAAATAATTACCATGAAATCCACCTCTAGAATAGGAATTACCTCTTCCTCTATAAGAACTAGTGACTCCTTGGTAAGAATTACCACTTTTCCATTCAATCTTTCCTTTGTCATCATTCTTCCATTCAAATTTGCCTTTATCCTACATAGAACTTTTAGATCAGTCACCTTCACCATAAGATCTACCTCTGTCTCTCTAGAATCCACCACCTCTACCTCTTTGTCTTTGTTCATGCTTCTTTGTCAAGATTCCTCAGCCTTCAAGGCATACTAGTATGCTTCTTCCACACTTTCTAACTTCACAAAACTTATCTCATCTTCTATTCCAGATCTCAATCCATTAATGTAACTTGCAATTTTCTCAACATCATCATCCACATGTCCAAATCTAATGTCCAATCTATAGAATTCCTTAGTATACTCTTTCATAGTAATGTCTTTTTGCTTCAAATTTTGCATCTTTCTCAACAAGTTAACTTGGTAATCAGCAAGAAGGAATTTGTTCTTTACTTTGTTCACCATCTTTGGCCAAGTTCTGATCTTCTCCTTTCCTCTCCTTTGTCTATCAGTTTGCAAGTGCTCCCACCATAGTGATGCATGACCTTTCAACCTAGTGACTGCAATCTTCACCTTTCTATTATTAGGAGTGTTTTCATACTCGAAGAACTTCTCCATATTAGGGATCCAATCCAACATAGCTTTGGTGTCCAATTTTCCATCATAAGGAACAACTTTTACAGTAGGCTTTGAATTTTCCCTAGACAATATTTGCAATAATCTTTCCTCATCTTGATCTTCTTCAGGTTCTAGATTATGGTTTGGTGCTTCTGCTTCATCATCACTTACATCATTAAGATGTGCTCCTCTTCTCTAGGCTATCTCCACAACATCTAATTTGGCTACAATTTGTCTCAACTAATCCAATATAGCATTATCAACATTATTTCCTCTACCATGAACCATCTTTACAAATCAGGTTCCTACAAGATCGTAACCCTCTGCAAGTTATAGGTCAAATTTTTAGATTTACCACCCTACAACCAAATCAAAATTAGGGTTCTACACGATCCAATCTCCACAAGGATGAACCTCAAGCTCTAATACCAACTAACATAGGAAAAGGGTGAATAACTAGGGCCAAAGGCTCGCCCAACTATCCAAACCACCCTACAAGAGTTAACACAACGAAAGTGAACACAAAGAACAAAAACCAAAGGAGGAAGAAGAGTGAAATACTTTTATTGATTCATCAAAATATCTTCATACATGCCCAACTGTAAGGCCTTCTGGATTATGGCCAATTACAAATACATTCACATTCAAAGATCTAACTACAAATTTTCACTTTTAGTTCTGCTCTCTAATATTCTTCCCAAAAACTTACCTAACTCTAAGCCTAAACACTCTATATATACTTGCCAAAATGGCTTACTGATTATTCTAGAACATTACATAAGAGGAAGGCTGATCAAACAATGGTTTGAATGCATCCCAAGAAAATATCTTAACATAAATGTCGCAAAAAAAATAAATCCTGCAAGTTAGCTTGTAGAAATCACATCCAAATGCTGATGCTCAACATACACTAGGTAACTTGGTGAATGAAGAGTCGCTTGGCCTACACTGGGTAACTTGGTTAATGAAGAGTCACTTGGCATACACTGGGTAACTCGGTTAATGAAGAGTCACTTGGCATACACTAGATAACTTGGTTAATGAAAAGTCACTTGGCGAACACTAGGTAACTAGGTTAATGAAGAGTCACTTGGCAAACAACTAGGTAACTAGGTTAATGAAGAGTCACTTGGCATACACTGGGTAACTCAGTTAATGAAGAGTCACTTGGCATACACTAGATAACTTGGTTAATGAAGAGTCACTTGGGAAACAATGGGTAACTAGGTTAATGAAGAGTCACTTGGCATACACGGGGTGACTCAGTTAATGAAGAGTCACTTGATGTACATTGGATAACTTGGTTAATGAAGAGTCACTTGACAAACACTGGGTAACTAGGTTAATGAAGAGTCACTTGGCTTACACTAGATAACTTGGTTAATGAAGAGTCACTTGGTGAACACTGGGTAACTAGGTTAATGAAGAGTCACTTGGCATACATTGGGTAACTCAGTATCAACATGCAAAATGAACAAAATGAGCAGGATAACAAGGCAACCTAGGATGCTCCTGCATCATGTAATAAGAATTTGTTCATAAATTAGGGCATTTGTGAGTCAAAACTAGAAAGAAAAAATCTATTTACCAACACAAACCATCCAAAAAAAATTCCATGTGAAGTAGTAGACCTGGCATACAAGGTTGTGAGGAAGAACCTATCATTTGACCTCGTCGAGTGTCAACACATCCATCTGAGAGAGAACATGGAGAACATTGAAGCCTCTCAGAATAACTCGTGTAAGTTTAATTCACTCTTAGTTTGTTTATTCTTTTATGTACAAAAATTCTTTCCTTCAAAATGAAATATTGTTTGGAGGAAGGATACCCCAACATTCTATCTGATAAATGAATTCATAAATGAGATGGGTGAGAATTTTGAAAGCATCATGGATGCATATTTTGATAAATTCAAGTAAAGGATGTAGAGTAGGCTTAGGATTGCTAAGAAGTTGGTAGATGATTATGAGTAGGATATATGCTTCCTAGTTAACTGTGACAAAGTTCATAAACAATAGTCAAACATAGGATTGCATGGGTAAAACCTTTGGCATATAAGGTAAATATTGATGACACAAGTGTTATTATTGAGGCTCTCATAAATGAGCCTATGGACCCCAAGGTTATATATTTTGGAACATATGAGGAAACCAAGATAGGAATTTCACTTGAGATTTATATTTCTAAAATTTTTAAGAGAGGAAAGAAGAGGTTGGAAAACATAGGAAAGAAAATTGCAAAAATAGATTCACCTCTCATGCTCACTAAAGGAAAGGGTGATGATATAAAAGAGGAAGATGAAGAAGAAGATGAAAGTGAAGATGATGAAGAAGAAGATACAGAGGAACCTCCTAAGAAGAAGGTAAAGACTCCATCAAAATCTCCACCAAAGAGAACAACAAGGTCTACACCTATGTTTACTACCATCAAACCTAGGAAGCCAAGAAAGAAATTGAAACTTGAGGAAGATGATGATGATTTAGATGAAGACAATACTCCTATTATCTTATTTCCAAGTTTTAGTTGCCCCTTTTTGTTTTGATTGAAGTATTTGTTTGGATTGATGATGTGTAATAAATTAAGTATGTATAAGTGTGTCTTAGGTGACTTACTTCTCATCTTTCTTGAGCCATCTACTTTCTTCCATCACAACTTTCCTGTTTATCTGGTGTGTGCAAGATTTAGGTGGCATAGGTGTTATTGCTTTGTACTCTGGCATGCTCCTAATGAGAAGTAATTTTTTCTTCACCTCATTATTAAGTACCTGGTCCTAACATTTCATTTTCCATATCTTTGGAGATCTAGAGAAACTCTTCCCCTTCAAGTGAACCATGTCAAGTGTGGATCTGAGGAACATAGCCATGACAATTGTTGATAAGTCTCAAATGTGATTCTATCAAAATTAGAGGCTTGCGAGGTTATGGATAGAAGAAAATGCAAATTTCATTAAAGGTTTAGAGAAATAAGAATAATGGTATCAAGTATTATGAGTTTATGGTTGCTCTACTACAAATTGATGGAAATGAAGCCATTAGTCTCTTCTTTTGATGCCACATGAATTTAAGATAAAATTCAACCCCATTCACCAAGGGACTGTATAATGACTTGCAATTGTTAAGATGTGATTATAAATTAAGCATCGAGGCCTCCACAAAGAAATAAAGGTAAAAGGCTACTTGCTAGATCTCAGATCAGGAAATGCAGTTGTAAAGGGTATTTTCTACCTTAAGGTAAATAATAAGCCATTTTTTCAAAAAGTAAAATATGAATATTCCTTGGACACTCCCATTATACACTTTTAGAAATGTCAATAATAAAAGGTGACCTCAAAATAAAGAGAAAGCAATACTAAAATCTTCTGTCGAAAAGAAGAAGAATGAAATACATGTGCTACCAAAGGATTACTATCCATGCTATATTTTTGAATAAAGGGAAATCAACTTACAAAAAATTTAAGTGCATCTCTCTCTCCTATGTATATAAGAACTATTAAATATTTATGCATTCTAGAATTTGATAGAAAGTAGGGAACTTACCGTAAAGATAAAACACTCATGCAAAGTCATATCACTCTAGTAAAGTAATAGTGCTTTTGAAAATGTTATATTTGATGTGCAAATAACAAAAAGTTTAAATAGTAATTATTCAAATAATTAATGCAAATCTTTCCATTGTGAACATTGACCAAACTTAATTTTGTCCATGTGGCACCAACATTTGAATTCATCAACCTATTTCACTAGGATTGCTGGTATTTCCCTTGTTCAAGTATATTTAAAATAGATATTTATCAAAATATGCATCTTGTGTAATCATTTGGTGAATGGAAATCAAATCTTCTAATTATGAGAAACTTATTGGCCTAGAAAGTAAGCTAAAAGAGTTGTCAAACACATCCTTAAAATTCTATGATTTGGGTGATCTTCATAGAAGGCTTAATTCTCAACCTCTTCACCAAATCACTCAAAAACTCAAAGATAGTGGACTGGCTGAGGTAGCTAGATTTCCTATGGTTGTACATGCACTTGAGCTTATTAAAGAGTGCATAGGATGATATGACCTGGAAACAAAGTAGATTTTGTTTCATGACTAGTCTATTCTCCTATCTATCAACAAGGCATTGATACAATATAGTGACATAAATTTCATGACTTCCACATCCATGTTCAATGAAAAGAAGACTCTTAGGTGGGAGGACATGGAGAAGACATGGTTCCAGACCACCCACTCGAAGAAGAGCAAGATGCCAAAAACTCTATTTAGCACAAATCTAAAGTGAGAAATTGTAGACATCTTCATACTTCTCCTCAGACTAAAAGGAAAAGAAGAGATATTGGAGTTTGTTGAGCATCATTTATTTTTGGTGCAAGGAATTTGTGCAAAAAATATGCACATATATTGGGTAGAAATCATTTGCCATGAACTCTCGGCATGGTTAAATTTAGCCAGAGGCTTCAAGTAGTTCTACATGTCTTCTTATTTGATTTATGCCCTAGTGACTCACCATAGGTGGCCTGGCCTCCCTTGCATTTAGGATTACAATGAGAATACTAAATTCTATGAGTTTTACGCACATCTACAACTACAAAGACATTACGAGGAGTATGTGGTAGTTAATGATTCCTTCATAATGAGGTTATGTCATGAATTTCAAGGATGCTCAGAGAGGAGATTCTCACTTGAGGCAATTTTGGCAATAGGTTAGTTCAGATGTTCATTTATCTAGTTCCTAAGTTTCTCCTATTTATGAATAGGAGCTTATGATGGACTCCCTAAAAAATTACCAAGGTATCTGGAGGAAAAGGTGGTGCTAGTTGAGTTGTGTCAATAGATCCTAGAAGTAAATACTCTCTCTTCTAATGTAAAGAGGATTGCTGAAATTTCATTTCCTATAGTGGTTGGCCTATATTCCTATGCCTTCAAATTGAATGCTTGAAATTTGGTGAAAAGTTTTGAAGGCAAGAACAAGTTGTTAGCTAATGAGGCACTTATGCCTCAGTATGATCTAGTTGATTTTGTAAGGGATCATTTGAAATTGGGATATGCCTATAGGCATGTCCTAGACATTGAAGATTATTGGTTTGGGTGTCTCAATGAGTACCAAATTTGAGAGATATTTTGGTCATGACTAGCTATTAATGAAATTAAAGTATATAAAAATTCTATTGATGTTTGTAACCTTGTAGATGATGGAGGTTTCATGCATCCCACATCATATGAAAAGATCAAGAACACCTTGATTCTATCCATCCCATATGCTAGCCTGGTTATTGATACCATAGAGGTCCTCATGTTAGGGATCATTAAAAAAACTAATAAATGGGTTGAATGGACTCGAGAAATGGAGAAAATAACAGGAAGTACTGGTTCCATGGGAGGAGTTTTATCTGGGGCCACTCAATCTACCATAGCAAAAAACACCATAGCCACTACTTCAAGTGTTACAAGTCTTGCTCAATCCATTGGACATGGAGGAGATCAACTTCTAGAGAAGAAAATGTCAATTAATCTTACACATAGAAGTGGATCTCTTCCAGACACTAGAAATGTTGGATAAAAGCACAATGACAAAGATAAGTGGAAGGAGCAAGAAAAATCAATGGCTAAGCCTCCCCCCCGCCCATTCAAGTCATTAATTTGGATGGTGAGACCAATCCTATGGATGGTTAGGAGCAAGATGTATCCCAAAAAGGAGATACCTTAGCCCTTTTGGTAACTAAGGTAGCTACATTCCCCATTGCTTCCTAGGAAAAAGTAACTCTTTTAATGCCAAGGAAGTTATTTGACCCTACCACTTTGTAGTCAGCTATCAATGTACTATCTATGGAGTCATGGCTTGAGGAGATTATTGACAGAAAGAAGAGGAGATATGAGGATGCTACTCCATCAAAGGACTTGGTTATAGAAGTTACCTCTTCTTAGCCATCCAAAAAGACAAAGAAGCAAAAAAAAATTGTGGTGTTGGCTATAGATTCCTCCACTGGTCACATGCTGATCAAAATCACCAAGCCACAAAAAGATGAGAAATTTCATGAGCTTTCAAAAGATGATTTCCAAATTGGAACACTAGATCTTGGTATCCCTATTTGCAATTCCATGGTAAACATCTGGATATCTACCAATGAGAAAATAAAGGACAAGCTGGTAGAGCTTAGAGTAGAGAAAGAAGTGTTGAAGGCCTCAAACAAGGAGCTAGTGGAATGCATCAAGTATGCCCTTGGAAGCATGTCCATAGGTTAATTTGACCCAAACATAGAAGAAAACAAGAACTTGTTGACAAAGCTGAAATCTAAAAAGAAATTAGGGTAGGTTGGAAGGGCATGGATAGAGAAATTGAAGATTCAACGTAACCTACTAGTGGAAAATTTGGTGTTGGATGCACACAAGTTTAGAGAAGTAAGCTCAGACCATAAGAAAACTATATAGAAGGTGTCCAATGGACTACAAGAGCAATTAGCCCTTCTATAAGTGGTAATTGACATGAAGACTAATGTGAAAATTACTCATGGGATCCTTAAGACAACCACAAAGCCATCATTTCATTGGAAATAATCTTTAGAATTTGTCATAGAAAGCTCTATGAGGTTTGCAAATAAGCTGGATGTATGCAACTTGGTGCAAAAAGTTATTGACAAACGCTTTTACAACTTGAAAATATTGCACATAGATTCTATTGTATCCACCAATGGCAAGCTTTTGGATATTGAGAGAATGAGGTCAAAGTTCTTGACATTTGAAGATGAGGCCATTGACCCTCTCAATTTCTAGGTATCTAAAATCCAAGAGCTCTCAGTAGTAGATGCGGCCATTATTAAAGAAACAAAGAAGTATAAATCCAGATTGGCCAAAAGGGATGAGTTAATAGACATGCATTACTACTAGATGGTCCAGGCTAACAACATTATCATTCTAAATGCCAAAGAGATGAACAATGTAATGAACACTATGAAATCATATAAACCTAAATTAGTTACCCCAAAGAAGACATAATTGTCTTTGACATATGTCATTCTTCTCTCTCCTCTTTATTTTTGTAGCCACTCTTGGCATTTTGTTAATCTTTGTAATAGGAAAATGATTGAAGCTTGTTCTATTAATTGTATTTTTTTTTGGAGATGCTTTGCGAAGAAATCATCCAATGTAACCAACCATTTTGAGAAGGCATATATATGTAATCTTTAAAGAAGTTAATAGGATTAGCAAAATTTACTTTGGGAAAATCCCAGTAGCTGTGACTACTATGTGAGACTCTGAGTTCATATTAGATTTTGCTACTCATTTAGTTTAAGAGGAATTGGTGGAATGAATGTGTTAATGCTAAAAATTGAATGAGTGTGAATGAACTTGATTTTATTCCCTTTATTTAATGAATGGTGTACTTTATTCTATTCATCATAAACATGTCTTCTATTATTTCTATTGGTCCATGTCTTTAGTCAATTCATTGCATGTGGAAGTCAGAAACTAATCATTGGAGTGGTCAAAGAATAGATAATCTGGGTATTATCAATGCATCAACTAAGTTTTGTAATCTAGGAATTACCTATCTTATGGTCTCTTCCTCTCTTCTTTCCATTTTAGTTATTGCTGCATGTTTCTCAACATTCTACATCATCATTTTAAGTAGAGTGCATTTAGTGAGTTCTCCTTTTCTTGCTTGAGTTGTTTAAAGTTTAAGCAACTTGGTTTTTTCCTCTTCTAATCTTGGGTTAAGTGCATAGCCCCCATAAACTACATAAACAAATTCATTTCATATCTTGCACTTACAAGGGAGTTGTACCTTTTAATTTATGGGTCTTTGAATAGATTACTACATCAACCCATTCTGTTGTTAACTTTGTGTTTTCCATAAGCCATAGGGCACATAAAGAGTCAAGGTACAAACCAATATATTAAGGAAGACAAACTATTAACCAAAAAATCTTTCTCAAGAAGCCACCACCTACCTTTGAAAAAAGACTAAAGACATTAAAAGAAGGTAGTGGGATGACAAGTTTTAGATATCTAAAATATGAAACAAGAAGCAAGGATGAGAAAAAGAAGATTGAAGATGCAATGGTTGAGAAGATGGAAAAGTGGAAATATGAACCTTTTGAACTTAAAGGGAAAGATCTTGAAGCCCTATTGAAGGTTTTCTCTCACCATTAGATTAATGTAGTGAAAATAGAAAAAGAAATCAAAGAGAAGATTTTGAGAAAAATAATGCGAAACTTCTCTAACAAAGAAATCAAGAAGGCAATGACTAATTATGAAAATAGACAAACTCGTAGATTTAAAGATTTTCATGTTTTATCTAATTAGATAGAAGATATTGTGCAATCCATAATAAATATGTGAAAAAACATTTTTGATATCAAAGAAGAGGGAGACCTACCAGAGGTTCAGACAATTGAAGATTTTGATCCTAAGAAGATTGTTGCAAAGGTCATGGCATTTCTTCCTACTACTCCACCTAAGGAAGCACTTAAGAAACAATCCATTGAGTTGAACCCAGTTTAACCAAGCTATAAAGTGAAGACTATTACACCCTCATCAAGCTCTCTCCTAGTGGCAATCGAGCAACATGCTCCCAAAGTCTCAACCAAGCTATAACAGGACTTGATTGACAAAGGAAAAGAGATCATACCTTCATAATCTATTAAGAGAAAAGGTAAAGAGAAGATACTTGATGGAATAGATCTAGACGAAGAGATTGTGATCCCAAACTAGGACCAATCCGATCTATTTGCTAAGAAAATGGATATTTTGGGAGAATTGTGGAAGAAAAGGACCAAGTAGTGAATGCTAAGGCCTGAAAGAGATAGAAGCAAAGTTTTAGAAGACATCAAAGAAATATTTGTGGATGTTCTATTTGTAGAAGTAAATGAAAAAGCCCCTATCATTGATCAATTGATTGATATTTTTCATAAGTTCAATGAGGACATAGATGGGTAGGACAAACTCTTTGAGAAAGCTAAAAGGAAGTTTGAGAATAAAGTACTAGACAATGTAGCACTGAAAATAAAAATAGATCAAGTAGAACTATCTACTTTAATTTATACACTAGAAATTGTTGTAAATAATATTGTATCTTTATTTGTAATGTTGAGTGATTCCACTAACTTTACCATGGAAATAAAAGAGAAAATGGCCAAGATTGACATGGACTTGAAGGATAGTGCAAATCAGTTGGTACTCAATCCAAGCTCCAGTTCTAATCATTTTGAAAAAACCACACTCTTGATAAATCTTCAAAAAGAACTACTAAGGGAAGAAGCTAGAATAAGGGCAATATTAGTTGATATACAAAGTATGATACTTCCCCACATGGACATTATGCAAAAGAGAATGAATCATGCAAGGACACTAGTCAAGGATACAAATTTGTTAGTTGCAAATCACATGCATGAGTTATTAGCAAATCTTTAGATTGATCTACACATTTTGAAGGTTCTACAAGATAATTGGGATAAGACTTTGTTTGTGATTTTGAAGGTACACTGTGATTTTCTTTATCATTTTGCCATAACCTTGTAAATTTATTTTGGCATTTGTAACAAAAACAAGGAGGAAAGTATATAAAGGGGGAAGTACATAAAGGGGAAAAGAAATGTACTTATTTGTATACATGTAAATAGAGATATGCATAAGAAGGAGAAAATATGTACATCAAGAAAGATATGTAAACATAAGAAAAAAAACTTCAAAAAAATTAAAAAAAAGTTTTCAGTTCAAATCGAGTTGCAAAGTCTTTAGTGCAAATCGCGCTATAGAACAAAGCATACACAAAGCGGGAGTTTGACTAAATAAATTTTAATTTTAGATCTTGTACATGATAGGTGTTTTATTTACTAATGCCAAAGGGGGAGATTGTTAATCTCATGGAAAGATATATTGTCAATTAGTATCAAAACACTTAGTCATAATGATTATGAGTCTACCGAGTTCATAAAGGAACCAAGATATCAATGTTAACCTAGAATGAATTGTAGTTTCAACCAAGTTGATAGTTCTATTGAGCTCTAGCGAGAACTAAGTCAACAAAGTATTTTTGTTCCAAGATGATGATCAAGCTAGAAGAGTAGTGCGTACTAAGTCAAAAGTGTCTACCAAGTGATTAGTATGAACTGAGCATCCAGTATCAACCAAGTGCTAGAGTTAGTCAAGGTGATAGTGTTTCCTGAGTATCTTCAGTATCACCTGAGTAAGTCATTTGACCCAAGTTACAAAATTGAGCTGACTTGGTAATTGTTTATCCAAATATATCATTGTTCATAAGTTAAAGAACATTGAATAGAAGCGTATATGGAAGAGAAGAATATCTAGAAGGCTACAAGCAACATAAGGAAAGGAAGAGCCTCACCTATCACAATTAGGTGATCAATTTACTTCAGAGGATCTTCATCATAAATTAGAGTTTCATTTTAGAGATCAATCCACTAATTCATCCTAACAAGTGCATTAGTCCCAAATTATTTAACAGGGTGGACCTAATAGTCCTTTGTAGAAACTCCTAATATAGTGCATACTTAATTGTATTATATAAATCCATTCACAAGGTGGACCTAACAGTCCTTATCACTCTTGACCAAGTAGATCACTAGAAGTGATCAATTGTAAGCCTTAACATGCTAAATTTATTACTATAGTAGTGAAGCATTATGGATGCCATCCCCACCCCAATTTTACCTTCTACTTGGAGTGTTTCTAAGTTACTAAATATTGTGTTATGGTGTTGTTATTTTACTACTTTATGTTTCATGCATGCAAGTAGATTAGATAACACAACAAAGTGGATTAAGTGAAAGAAGTTTAAGTGGTTCCTAATTTACCCCCCCTCTCAATCACCTTGCTTGCATTACATGTCCAACATAAGGTTCAAGTTTACAACCACTCATCTACTGGATACTATGCTAAACTGTAAAATTTGGCTAAGCCAGCAAACTTAAAGCTCTAAAATTTTCTAGAATCATTATCTTAACTCGTAGAGGTCTGAAACCTATTTTAAATGAATCAAAAGGAATAAGGGAGAAGAGAATTCCAAATTATACTTAAATGATATATTTTATATATCACTTAACTATAGGAAGCAAGAACTCTCAAAAGGTTATCCAAAACACCTTCTAGAACACATTTGACAAGTTGGAAAGTACCCAATGTTTGGTCAAGCAGGTCTTCCTCAAGACTTCATGGGATACTTTACCAATATTCTACGATACTTTACTAGTATTGTATGATACATTTTACTACTATAGTGTAATACTTTACCACTATCATGCCATGTTGAACAAATGTTGTCCAAATTTAGAACAAAAGTCCTATTGGACAACTAAGAGGCAAAGTAAGGTTAGAACCTTGACACCGGGGAGTACTAGAACCACCAAAGTTGAGGAGTAATCACTCAAATGCATAAAAGAAGATCAAATAACCCTAATATTTGAGAATGAAGAAGAAAAATAATCTACCCATCTAAACTATATCATCATAAGAAAAATATGAATGTAAGCAACATAACAATAATAAGGAATAAAGAACCATAAGATATTATTTGTATACATGATATAACCAACTTAATACAACTATGCTCATTTCCTCCCTAGCATAATGGAATCATGAGACCTCAAGGGCCCTAACTATACCCCCAAGAATGAATCTCAATTTTCTAACAAGATCATTGGAGTGGTCTCATGAGATCTTTCTTACCAATAAAATCACATGAAATAAGAAACATCTAACATGCTAATCTACTAATAGCATCACTAATCCAAAATAGTGGTAAGAAGTCTTATCTAAGAAATATGATACAAAATCATGATAAAGGAATGCATCAAGTAACATACTAACCATCGTCTAAAGATGATATCAAATGTATCCAAAGTAAAACATAAATCATAAGAGAACATACTCCATATATACTGACGTACTAAGTGAATATCCAACACTGACCTTAATTGGAAGTAGACCATGTCTGTACACCAGTCCCCAGTAGTGGTATAGGTAGCTAAGCTTCTCAACCATGTGGTACCACTAGGCCCACACCTACCATGCTCATGGAGATAATGACCTGACCATATGATCACATAAGAAAATCACCCATGGATAACACATGCCAATCAAGAACATTTTACCAACATCTATATGATCATGAAGATAATGCAGTACATCAGGTAACTGGTCATATCCACTAAGGATAATTATGTAGGGACTCAATTAGAGTGTAAGTTGCTTAGCATAAAAAAGCCTATAAGCTATATCTAGTGTAGAATAAATCTCTTAGGAAACTATCACACCAGTGTGGAATGAATCCCTTTGGAAGCCATCACACCATGCCCTTGGATGAACCACATAGGAACACACCCTCAGATTAACTACATAGGTTTTCTCTTATCTTATCATTAAGTTTTATTACCCAATTATTAATTTTTTTTATCACTTGTTAGAACTTATTCATGCTACCTTGTTAGAATCTACATCAGGGTACATGAGAGAAGTCACTCCACTACCTACCCTACATACCCATACTCATTACATAATGAGTGCCCAAGGGAAATGCAAGTTATTAATCCCTCAACTGACCTATACCCAAGAGTTTGGGTCTCACAAGATCCCATTATATGCATGAAAATGTGCTTATGTGTGGTTACAACCATATTCATGCATCTAATCACATAATATCAATGCAAGGGTTGTGTTGCCACTCAAAATTGTAGCCCTGATTTTGAGTACCATTGAAAAAATAAGCCCTTTAAATGCTTTTAAATGCATGTGTACCTAGCTATCCATTTGAGGCATGCGAGGTGTTTAATGTTTCTAACACCTTCTATTTAGCATATCCACTCGTTTCATGAAGTTAAATTGACATTCCTAGCTATTTCGTGAAGTCCCATTTTGAGCAATTGTCAATTCTGCATTTTCACCTAAGTGTTAGACAATGATAGAAGGCCATGTTTGCAAGTTAATATCTTGCATCTAGTAATGTTTCATGACTCACCTCTTTAGGAGTGTTTAGTGTCCATATTCGAGAATCTATGTTTCAAGTTTTGAGTTGTTTTGAGTCTATTTAACTAGGTTTTGAATCCCTCAAAGTTGGTCATTTACTATTTTCATGCATTTGCAAATCGTGCAAAATTCTAGAAGGCCCTATTTGATGAGTTATAACTTTTGACTAGTTGAACAAAATGATGAAATTCCTTTTGCATTGCATTTTAGAGGTCAGAGACTTTATATTTTTCAAGTTTGAGCTTATGAAAAATCCGTTTGATTAGTTTTCGTATGCGATTCCAAATGCAACTTGCAACTTTTTATTGGTGTCAAGAAGAGCAAATTTGTTGGAACCCTTGTTTGTGATGTCATATTTCAAAAACCATATAGACAAGATCAAATAGATTGTACCATTGTGTTTTACTATGAAAATATTTCAAGTGTGCTAGTTTTCAAGTCATGACAAATCCATCTGTACACTTTCTTAGATCAATTCCATTTGCAAAAAATGCTTTCCTGCCATTGCTACTAGTTCTACAAATTTCAGTAACCCACTTTAACCATTTTCCAAATGCATCTAGTTAATCTTCATGAGCCCAAATCCTAGATTTATACTCTCCCCATGACAATGAACAAATGCCCCAATTTTTGTTCTCCCAAGTGTCAGTTTTCCTTGATTTTAAAGCCAAATCCGAATGTGTTTTGTGGTTTTATGACATGTTTACTTGCATGTAATTCTAAAAGGGAAACTTTGGTGGTCAATATATTTTGACTAAGAATTCTGCATGAGACTAGATTTGAAGAGGTAAACATGTGTGGAATAGAGAATCAGTGTGACCAATTTCAAAACCTGATTATCTATTTGAATCAGTTTTTAAGGCCAGTCAAAAGACCTCCCAACACAAAAATGACAGTTGGCAATAAAAGGAAAAATTTTATTTTTTAAGGATATTTCAATGCTTAATTTTGATTTCAATCAGCTTGAAGACCTCAATAGATCAATTTGAGAAGTTAGTTGTTTGAAAACAAATTTTTTTTTAGCTAGACCCACTTGGGGCCCAATAGATTTCATCAAAATAATAAAGCAAGGGGATGAACAATATTTCAACAAAAAGGGGATTTTTCCTATGCAAACACTATAGATTCTATTAAGACTAATATGTTGAAGAGGGAAGAGTTAACACAAAACAATTGTCAAAAAAATGATAATTATGGCATTGTGAGGAAGGGAAATGAGATAAATGGGGAAGATGATGGAATTGAAGCCACACTTAGAAAGAGGGGGCTAACACAATGACTAAGAGTGAACTAGGAGTCAAGCAGTTGATAAATGAACTTGGAATTCCTGTTGGCTAGCATTAAGGCATTCAAAGTTACTATTAGATGCTACCGAGTATAATTTGGTAGAAACTATCAGCTTAAAATTGAATATAGTCCCCTAACTATACTTTTAAGAAGTAACATATAATGCCTTTAAGTCCCAATAGTTATAATGGTTATTCGATTTCTACCACTAACCTATTTATCTATTTGGTAAACTATCATCTTAAAAGTATAGTCCTATATAATTTTCAGAGAAGTTGTCTTGTTGCCAACAAAGTATAGTCATGTGTTGTCGAACTAATTTCAAGTAACAATGAAGTTTATGAAACTGGAAGCAAAATCAGACACCCTCTATACTGCAAAAAATTTCAGGTCTATATATTCAAAAATTTCAAGATGAAGAAGTAAGTAAATGGAAGCCTTTTCAAACTAGAACGTCCATACATCAAGCGATAGAGTAGAGGCATACAAATGAGATGTTATATTTATTGTATGTTTATAATCGGCATAAAGAAGCTGCAGGGGTATGGATGCCAAAGATATAGGCCAAGTTTTGAAGAAAAAGCTACTTTGGAAGCCTTGGAAAGAATGGTAGTGATGCCCTTGTGAAAAGTGAAAAAAATGATAGAGAAAAATGAGGAAGTTTTTGCAGGCCCAGCAATGTGGGTAGGGAAGATCCAAAAAATACTTGAAAATAGATGAGCGGAAGAGCCATTTGAAACAAAGGAAATGCAATCCTATAGCTAGTTCTTTGTAGAATGCTGCCATGCCTTTGTCTATTTCCATTTTAACCTCACCAAGCACATCTGAAGCTTCACAAAAGGACATTCCTGTAACAGGGTCAGATACTCCTTCAGTTGCTAGTCAACTTAATCAGTCTGAATGTTCAAAACAAAATCCTTCTCGTTAGAAGGAAAAACAATATGATGTGGAACAAAAATCCTCTAGTCTCCAATTAGCCACTTTTGATAAAATAGAGAAAATCATTTCACTAGATGGTGGAAATTATATCAATCTACCTGGTGAGCGTAACATTTTACAAGCTCCAATTAGTTGTATTGTTGAGAAGTGTTCTAAAATTGTTGCTAGTGGAGGTGATGGTTCAATATCTCACAAGAAAAAAAATAGTAGAAATGCAAAAAGGAAGAATACGATTGATAAGTCAATTGTAACAGTGAGTTCGATAGGGTCATCAAGAGATGATCACATTATGGCTATGCAATCAAATAAAATTTCTAGGGATTCAAAACATGGAGGAGGGTTGGTAATTAATAATACTAATGAGCAAGTGGAGAAAGGTTGTGAGATGCGGAATATAAAATTTGAACTCAGTTCTTTATGAAATAGTGGAAATGATATGAGTGTGTCCCATGATACCCTGGATGCTACTGCAATCAATTGATGATACACTATCACCGAAAGAGATGAAGATTGCAAAATCAGTTAAGGATTTTGTTTCTTTCATTCTTGTAGTTTTAAAAGAGCCCCCCTCCCCGCCATGAAAGACACCATTGAAAGTATGAATAGACATGACTTGGATGGAAGAAATATTATTCTAAACCGCACCCATGGTAGATATTAAAGCAGCAGCAGACAAGGGCAGCTTGTGAAAGAAGAGTATTCGATTGTTTCTAATGTTGAAGCATCCCAATGCTAAGCAAGTAACAGAGGCCACAAATGAAAGAGAAAGGTTTGCTGTGCCATGGAAGTAGAGCATGGGAAAGATTATGAAGAACATTAATCCCATATTGCCTATGTGGGGGAGGTTTTTGGTTTTTAAATACTCCAACACTTCAATGGTTAGTGTCTAAAAGACACACACTTTTGTGAGCCATGCACTCGTAGGTGGGGCCCATGGTTAACTAGCTGGAGGAAATCAAACATAAATTTTTAAACATGCACACTGATAGAGATGAGTACATGGTGAGATCAATGACCAGGTGATTAGATTGTGACACGTGGATGATCTTGTTGCTATTGCTATGTTGCCAAGTGGATTTGCTCACGCGATAACTATAGCGACATGGTGACTACCTAGGTGGCACAGTAAGGTGGTAATGATGTGGCAGTGAGTAGGTGTAGAGGTGGTGATGATGTGGCAGTCAAGGATGAAGTCACTAGAAAAAACTTGCCAAAATCTGGTGGTTGCCATGTCACAACCAAAAAATGGGAGTTTTTCTGACAAGTGACATGGTGATTTGAAGAAAAAATAAAACATCAAGCAGAATGAGATGTGGGACCTGTAGTGGTTGGAGGGGCCTATCATGAAGTGACACGTGCTACCATTAGAGAGGTTGACGAGATATAAATGAGTTTTAAATTTAAAAAAATATATAAAATAATACCCTTGCATTCATTCAAACAAAGATTTGAATTTTTTTTAAAAAAAATTGAATGTTCTATAGTTTACATTATAGAAATTTTTTATTTTTTCAAAATTTTGGCTTGTTAATGCAAACTGCAAGCAGGACCTTGATATTCATAAGGGCCTAACAGGGACATTTTTCACTGAAATGGGCACTCCAATATACTGTCAAAATTGGAAAGAGACAAGCTATCCATTTTTGAGGTTAGTTTTTGCATAGGTATTCACTGGTTTGAGCTATAAGAAAATTTGTGATTTTTGGGGCCTTCTCAACAAAATGGGTAATTTTCACCATTAAGCATCAAAAGTGGTTAGAGGGTAGATGTAAAAGCTTATTGAAACTTGATTGTGGAAAAAATTGATTCTGATAAGTTTATTGCGCCTCTAGAGACCATTGAACTAATTTTTCACTTTTGCTTGGGTTAAAATTTGGCATCAAAATCAGTTATGATTCTCATTAGATATGTGAGATATTTTGTGCTTTTAGAGGCCAAATGATGGGGATTTGATTTGCAGTTATAGAAAGAGGGTAGAGAGAGGTTTTTCAGCTTCTTGGGAAAGAATTCTGAGGGGACATTTGTCATTTTTTGATCAAATTTGAGAATTCATCTCTCCTATATCATTCTCTTTCTTTCTCATTGTAAGGGTTCTAGTTTTTTGGAGAAAAACCTACTCACTATTGTAATACCATTTTTGGTTCCAGTTTTGATGTATTCCCAATACTGTGACACCACATTCTTGAACAATTTCTCTTGTATGAATAGCAATATGGAAGATGATATAGATAGTTCAGATCTATTAGGTTCTTTTTATGTTTTAATTTTAGGCATATGAATGTATTATTTCAAGGAAATCAATAAAAGGAACAAGTGTTGAGTTTCATGTTAAATTTTGTCTACTTTATCAGTAATCTTAAATATTTTATGATCTTTGAACAAAGAGCTTAGGTCATAGTTGTAGTCCCTTAAGTCGTAGTTGCAATCCCTTAAGGTTGTATGTTGTTTCATTGTTGCTTATAACTCAAGGAGTTATGTAAATGCTTTAGGGAATCAACAGGATTGCAAGTTTATTGAGAAGGATATCATGTAAGAATGGGATTTAGATTAAACATAGATGTTTATTTACAAGGTGAATGGATAGATCAAATATCTAAAGATACAAATATGTCTCAGGTATCCATATGTATGTGATTGATTCATGGAATTTCCTAATAGATAAGGCACTGGTTAGTTATAGGATCACTTGTTCATGCTGCTGCATATTAGAGGTTTTGTTGAATTCAACATTATTAATCAAATGCTTTTCCCCCTTTCATGTTGAAGAGTTGAAAAGTCTAACCTTCACTTAGCTTGTGAATTTCATAGATTTGCATTTAGCTACTATAGATCTGTGTCATTACATGAATTATTAAGAGAAATAAGGGTTAAATCTACTGCTTATAGATTCAGGGATATGTTTTGCACTGGTCCCATATTGATTGAATCTAAGGTCCACCCACCTAGGTTTTGCAGAGCCTAAAGTAGAAGAAGGGTTTAGCCTTATAGTTAGCCCAGTGTCGGAAATAGTATGTTGAATATGGGAGTTAGCTGCCCCTAGATGTACAATATTTTCATCGGGGTAGTTTAAAACCTATAACATTTTAAAACAGCAATAGGTTGGATGTGAGAAATAAAAAAAATGACACAAGTACAATAATCTCACTCAATTGGCACATATCTAAGAGTAAGGATTCTACGAGAATCCAACTAAGGCAATAAAATAACAAACATCATGAACTCACTCAACTAGCCTAAATATGGGAATATTGATTCTACATGAATCCCAATGATGCAAAGTAAAACCATGGTCAAATTGGAAACCTAAGATTCATTCCGAATAAATGACCAAAATTAGTGCCAAGAAATACCTGATAAAATTGGGTGGCACACAAAATGAGGCAATATAAAAATCTCTCAAAAATAAAGATTGCCAAAAATTGAAAAAATTAAAACCCTTATCCAAACGGTTGTCAAACTCCCAAAAATCAAAATTTAAGTTTATAGGAAAAAATGACTAGCATAACAACATAAAAATTTAAATTAAAACCCCCATAGACACTCAATTTTTCATACCCACCCAAGTGGGTAGAACTAACACACCAAAATGGAGGGGAACAATATTTCTCAACCTCTAATAAATTTACTATAAAAAAGAGAACTAAGATGGAGTCAAAGCAATAAAATGAAAGAGTTATACCTTGTAACCAAGTGGGTAAAATAGAAAAGGCTGCAATAAAATAAACGGACCACCAAATCTGATGAAATGTTCAAAAATTGTAGATCTTCCTTCTACAGATCCATTGAAATCACTCTCCTATCAATCCATCAAGCCAATCTCCTATAACAAAAAATATAAGGAAAGCTCACAAGAGGGTTTTGGAGGATTTGCTCCAAAACCATGAATTAAAAATGTGTAGTGAGAATAAACTCACTTATAGACCATATATGGACTTTTACAAAGTGACATATAAATTAGATTATTTAAATTAAATAATCTAATTAGCTCACTTAACCTAAATAAATATAGCAATTCCAATTGCTTGGAATTCACAAGTTGCTGGTATTTTAAAATAAATTAGATAAATTATAAAAATTCCCATTCAACTATTAAATAAAAATAAGTAATAACTTTCTCAACCACTTTGGACTCCTAAATGCACATACACTTCATTGGTCTAATCACAAATGCATAATGAATCCAAGTTTACCAATTAACTAGAGGGTTTATCATTTTAATCAAATTAGATATGTCACTCGTATAGGGATGACATTGGCTAGGTATGAATGACCAAACCACTAACTCCATGTGCCACTGCTGAGGATATAAGTCATGTACAATAAACAAAATGATCATGTATAGATGCACGATAATAATATAGCCAAAGTAATAATGCATGAAATTGATGAAATAATCATTCAATTAATTTCATAAAAATAATCTATTTAAAGCATCCATTTGCATCACAATAAGAGGATACCACAAGAACAATATAAATATCCATAGCACAAATACATTAGCCATAATCTTGTAAATTACATGATATAGCCATAAAAAAAGTTTATATCTGAATACAAAACAACCAGATATCATCATAAGGCATCATGTCACATCACTAGCATCATCATACAGATATGATCAAACTGAACAATGTAGCAACTAACATCTATCAACTATGCTGCTGGCAATCAAAATAATGTCTAAACATTGAATCATCTAAAATGCACACATAGATGAGTGCCACAAATTATCATTAAAAAAAATAGACCATGGTACACAATGCAAACATAAGAGGCACTGTATAATAGTTATTTATTTACATATACTTTTCATTCTATCAGCTTGAGTTACATAAGAGTTTAGATGAGCAACTAGTGAGCACATTCGAAAGACTCCCTCATCCAAAGCACATCCTTCTATGTGACGAATGAAGGAAGCTAGGGTTCTTTCCCTTGTAGGAAGAAGTAGATATGCACATTATATGCCTATTTGATGTTAGTGGACATATGTTTTGTATATTGTATTAAATGTATGGCATTTTTGACACATTTCATCTCTTTTTGCATATTATATATATTCGACATATATTTGATATATGACATTATTAGACATATAGTTGATGCATCAAATTATTGATGTATGAAATTATTGAATATCAATATAATTATCTTGTTTATGTTTTAATTATTTCATATATATCATTTGAATGTAGTCTGCATCCAAAACATGTCTACACGTTAAAAAATATCAATATTGCTCTATGGATTCCCTATGTAAGTCATTTATTTTATCCTCCACTTTACATGCTTGAATAGTTTACATAGATAGGAGACATTAAATATTTGAGAGTGGGGGGGATGAATTAGTTATTTGAAGTCATTGAATCAATTTGTACCATTTTGAACTTATCATCAAACACTTGGTAAAGAATTCAACTGACCAACAAAAAATTTATAACTTTAAGCATATGAAAACATGAAATGTATCCAATCACACATTAACACCAAAATTTAGTATTAAAAATTGTGGGAAACATCACCCACAAAAAAATTCACTCTTCTGAAGTGAGATTAGTTAGGAACCAACCCTATTAAAGGTTACAATGCATATCAGTTAAATGTGACCCAGCTAGGGGATTTTTACCAAAGATTGGTTAGATCTATCATTCTATTCATGAGTGGCTTGATTAGAGGACTTAGTACATTCTTTATAATTCAATCTTACAAAGGATTGAAAAATATGACTATTAAATCCACTCGATTAAGAGATTTTAAGCTACAATGGTAAGAGAGTAATGGTAAAATGAATAATATGTAATAACACTAACTTTTCTTCTTTAGATCTCCTTTCTATTCATTTTTCCTCCCCAAACTCATCCTTGTTAGCTGATCAACTCACACACTTATTTTCTTTTCTTGTCTTCTCCTTCTTTTAGCCAGTATTCTGCTCAGTTACTCTTCTATCCTTGTTTGGCTATCAACATCATCCTCATTCTTGTTGATCCCTTATATAGGCTATTTTTCCACTTAATCACATTCATTAGGGTTTCTTTGAATTTCTCTCATATGTTTGATTAAATCAACTCTCATACATTGAATTTGCCACTAGGTGAAATATTTTATGCATTGTGCTAGTTGTAATTCACCTTGAAACTTGATTTTTTTTGGATCATAAACCTTTCTTTATATATTTCATTTTTGTTAGTCATCCTGATGGATGGAACCTTGTTGATCATTCTTTGTGAAGTGATTGTGATTGGGACTATGAGTGGTCTACACCCTTGAGGTGACTAGATTTATGTTATTGTATCAATTCTTTGATTATGCTTATGGCTGATCTATAAGATTATGATGTGTTAGATGGTTTCACTGAGGTTTGTGCAAGTGGTTACCAGGATTGATGTGGTATCATGATGTTGTTCCATGGTTACCCTAAGATGTGCACAGAGATTGCATTATGTATTATTATCCTCCTGTATTTGAATAGGTTCTTCCAGTAGCTATTAGTTATGCATTTGATCATGTTTACTTATGTGTTTTAAGAGCCTTTTTATGTTGTTTAATAAACCATTATTAAATGCTTAAATAATTATAAATGAATTGCATGTTGGATTCATTGGTTATGTGCTATAGATAATTACCTTGTTCATTTCAATAATTTATGCAAAATGCTTATTTAATGTAATGCAATGCATTTATCAGTTTGGCTATATTATTACATGCTATTGCACTTGATTGTATTTTTTAATGTGTAAGATTTATGTCCATGGTAGTGGCACATGGAGTTAGTGATTCAACTGTTCATATCTAGCCAATTTCATCCCTTTATGGTTGACACATCCTATTTAATTATTTAAATTAAACCCTCCACTGATTTAATAAATCCAAACTCATTTACATTATGTGATTAGACCCGTGAGCGTTCACAATGGTTGCAAAAGTTATTAATGAATTATGTGATTTTTGGTTTAAATGAATTTTGGGCTTTATCTATTTTATTTAATTATTGACAACTTTGGTGTAGTTGAATTCCAATTACTTGGAATACCTTTTCTCATTTGGGTTGATTTAGGGTTTAACTAAGTAAGTTGGTTAACTACCCTAATCCTGTATTCACTTGAAAAGTGAATATATTTTTAAAAAGAAATTTTATTCCCCACTTCCCACTTTATGAAATAAGAAATTTGAGAGAAAATTCCAAATCCTCTTCAAGAGAAAATAATGTTCTGTTCATTATGGGAGCTATGGGCATGAGATCATTACAAGGTTGGTCTTATTGGATCTAGCTTGGACTGACCTTGGATTTTTGTAATTTTTAGCAGCTTCTGTGAGATTTTTATTTTATTGTTCAAATTCCCATATTTTCCCTTTTGGCTATCAAGTAGGGCTCTCCTATTTTGTTGTTTCAACTTTGTTCTTGCTTCCATTTTTGGTAGCTGTATGTTAGGAGGTTAAGAACTAGTTTTCCCTACTCGGTTGGTCGGGTATGAGCATTTTCCTAATTTTTGTGATGGAGGTTTGGGTTTTTGCATTGTAATGTTGGTCATTTTTGCATACAGTGTTCAAAACTAATTTTTATTGGATTTATGTGACTCATTTTCCCAAGGGTAGAATGGGTTTTAATTTTGTTGATTTTCATCAATGTTGGGTTTTTGAGGTTTTCACCTCGATTTGCATGCTACCAATTTTCTTAGCATGGTGTTGGTCATTGATTTAAAATATCTATAGGATTTCTATTGGACCACTATTGTATATTTATGTTTGCATTGGGATATGTGCCACATTCGTACTCTCAACTTTGTGCTTAGTTGAATGATTTTGTACTTGGTGTTATTGTTTTTGGTCAAACCCTTGTTATTTCATGGACGATAGGATTCGTGTAGAATCAATACTCTCTGATTTAGGCTAGTTGAATGAGTTCGTGATGAATGGTTTGGTTGCATCATTGGGATTCATGTAGAATCTATAGTCTTGGATTTAGGCTAGTGGAGTGAGTCATGATGTTTGGTTTCTTTGTTCATTGGGATTCATGTAAAATTTGTGCTCTCATATATAGGTTGGTTGAGTGATTTTGTTACACTTGGTATTTTTTCTTGTGTTCTCATCCAACTCTCATTTTTATGATCTTTGTGTAGTTGGTGCATCCACACAAAAGCACATACACATGTATTTATTGGATTCTTGTGAGGCTCGATCTTCTGATTGTTATTAGTAGAGTTATGTTCATTTGGGGTTGGGTTGGGAATATGCATTGTCTACGGGCACTCATCATGTGATAACCATGGGTATGTAGAGTAGCACTGTGGAGGGGCTTCTCTCACAACCTTGGTGACTATTTCCCAGGTTGGCATGAAGAAGTTTCTAAATAAATGATAACTAAATAAATTACTTGGTAATAAATCTAAGATAATTAAATTAATGAGCACCCGAAGTTGATTTGAGGACACTTAAAATGTGAGCACCTAGAGTTGATCTGACAACACATTACGCATGCCTCCCAAGGGAGTTGATGTTGCACAATACATATCTTGGGCTCCTTGATGCTAGGTGACTTAATCTCCACCAAGTCCCTACATAGTAGACCCATAAAGTGTCTGACTAGGACCTGCTGTATTTGCATTGTCTCATTATCTTGGTTTCAGTCCTCTTTACTGTTTGGGGTGAGTGTTAGCCATGGACATTCATTTTATGTGTGCTTGTGATTGGATCATTATCTCCATCAACATGATAGGAGTGGGACTATAGGTTCCATGTAGTTGGGAGGCATATCCACATATACCATCGTTGGGGACCAATGTACATAGATGGTTTATTTCTAGTTGAGATCGATGCTTGATGTTTAACTTGGTATATTAAAGTTACCAAAGTATGTTCCTTGTGATTTATGCTTTAATTGGAATGCTTGGATATCACATTTAGATGATGTTAGTTTCATTTTTTCATTCCTTTATTATGATGTTTTAGCACATGGTTAGATGATGTGACTCACTATTAGTTAGAGTATGTATGCTTTGATGGATTAGCATGTTAGATCTTCTTGTTTTTATGATGTTAGTTACTTTTGTAGTAGTAACACCCTCATAAGACATCTCTGACTATCTAGTTAGTAGTTTGGGATGTTATGCTTGGGGGATGGCTAAGGCCTTTGAGGTCTCATGATGCTATTATGGTCGGAAGGAACTGAGCACAAATTTTAGTTGTGTTGGTGCTTAGATGTTTATGCTTACCTTCATATGATGTTTGGTTTATGAACCATGTATGTACATTGCGATGTTGTTTTCTACATGTTCTTTCATATGCTATTATAGATTAGATGGATAGATATTTTCTCCTTCCAATTGCTTGGTGTCTTGTCTCTTACACTCTTGAGTGATCATTCCTCATTTTACATGGATCCAATACTCCCTTGTGTGGAGGTTTCATATTTTTATACATTTTCATCTTGCCTCAATTTTATTCTATTGGCATTCCTCACATGGGAAGGGTAGTTCCTCACGTGAGAATGTATTGTCTCGTGTAGATATACATTCTCCCTCATGTGAGCATGTACTTCCTCATAGAAGCAAGTACTTCCTTGCACAGAGTATGTACTTCCTTGTGTGATGTAATGTGAACCCTCACACAGAGTAATACACTTCCTTGTGTGGAGTAATGCACTTTCTCATGTACAATGATGTTAAGTCTCACATGAGAATCGAGACCAATGCACTTCCTTGCATGAGAAATAGTGGGTATTTAGGCTTGGTGGAGGGAAGTTTTGAAGTTGGTTTTGGACACCCTGTTGGGTCTTACACCTTCCTAGTTCAAAATAGATTTTTCTATGGGGTTTAAAATATATTGTTTATGTATAAGTTGAAATATATTCAATTCCTTATACTTCAACTTATGCATAAGATATATTTTAATATATGTGAGGATTCATTTGAGATAGGTTCTTGACCTCTCCGAGTTAAGATAAAGATTCTAGGAAATTCTAGGGCTTTAGTATTTTAGACTTAACCAAATTTTAGGATTCATTATTTATCTTTCAGCATGGTTTTTAGTAGATGAGTGGTTGTAATGTTGAGTCCTTTTCTACTGCGTGACCCTTGTTGGTCTTTGCTTGTAATTCTTAATTATAATATGATTAGTGGATATGGACTTGTATGTCTGACCATGCTAGGAGTCTTTACTATGAGCTTGAAAGAGAACATCCCCTTTGTATATTCTCATGATTCATGTGATCTTTTCTTTGTGAGTTGAAGTTTAGAGCTTGGAGATCTTTGGAAGTAGTTGTAAGACTTCCGCTGGTGTAGGTAAACATGTGAGTCTTGCCATGTTCCCTATTCTCATTACCTTGTCTTGGTGTTTCATAATTACACATGGTTAGTTTTTGTTGTTTTTAAGTAACTTATCTTAAGAAAAAAATTATTTAGTGCATGATTTATCCTTGTGTTCCAAGGATCTCTAGGCTAGACATTACAAAATTTCACTAACTTTTCTTCTTCAAATCTCCTTTCTATTCATTTTTTCTCCTCAAACTCGTCCTTTTTAGTTGATCAACTCACACACTTATTTTCTTTTCTTGTCTTCTCCTTTTAGCCAATGTTCTTCTTAGTTACTCTTATATCCTTGTCTGGCTATCAACATCATCCTCATTCTTGTTCATCCCTTAAATAGGTTATTTTTTCTGCTTAATCACATTCATTAGGGTTTCTTTGAATTACTCTCATATGTTTGATTAAATCTCAGCTCTCATACATTGAATCTACCACTAGGTAAAATGTTTTATGCATCATTCCAGTTGTAATTCACCTTGAAAATTGAACATTTTTTGGATCATAAACCTTTCCTTAAATCTCTTCCATTTGATGCCAATTCCATCTATAAATTTCACTAAAAAACTTCTTTCCTTCCTTAGAATCTTCTAGAGTAATCTAGATACTCAATGTTGTCCCAAAATTTGTTTTCATTAAAATTATTCTACTTTACCAACTTTTTTTCTTCCTTTGCTGAATAACCTTATTTTCTCAATTAACATTGTTTACTCAATTTCCATTATCTTTCTTGATAACACTTGCAAACTTTACTCTCAAACTTATGCTCGATAGATTTCCATTAAACAATTACCTTTGCTTACTGACCAACATTTTTAGCTCTCTAGCTCTCACTCATTCCTTGTCTTTTCACTTCACAAATTCAATCCTTTCTTTATAATTTTTTTCACTTTTACATAATTCTAACTCTTCATCAAATCATGTAAAATAATCAAACCAATAGTATCTTGTCAAAGGTTGGTTCATCAATTCCCCATTTAAGCTCATACACTTAACATTAATTCTTTATTTAATCTTTTTCCTTTACCAACCATTTCTTCTTCTCAACATCACATCCTTCAGATGATTTGGCAACTTATATAAAATAATAATTCAATAATCTTGACATCAATGAAAAAATAACAATTGATCCAATTCTTCTATATACTTTTCATGGCTCAGTTAAGTAACTTTGTTCATCATGAGCATCAATTATATCAATTATAGTAACAATCTCTCCCTTTGGAATTGTCAGTAACACATATATGAAGTATTCCATCCAATACGAGTACCAATAAACTTCATGATACTTCATGATCATCTCATCAACACATCTCTTTTTCATATTCTCTCTCTTAGATAATCTCTCCTCTTTTTTCCACAAACTTCATCTTTATTCTTCTCTTCCCCTTTCTTCATTCTTTTCCCTTTGACAAAAATGACAAAATTATCTTCAAACCTAATTTTTCATGTACTTTTACTTTGTACCTTCCTTTTATGAGTTTCTTTTGTTAAGACCTTTTACCTTCTTCATAACTTTAGGAAGCTCCTAAAGAGTGAACATTTGCATTAACTCATAAGTAGATATTTTGATAAAACATGAATTTATGCAATATGAATCTCACTCTAATGAACATTAGATAGAAGAAAGATCCCTAGTTTACCTCTTAGGTATTCAAAATTATCCTTAGGTAATGTGTCATCTTTGTAAAAATGTCAACAATTTTCTCATTGAACTTTACATATTATAACTGTACATGTTTCTCTTGAACTTGCTCTCTCAAATAGTGAGACTTGATTGATATGTGCTTTATTTTGTAATTCATCACGACTCTTTGAAATGTTTATAATATTTTTGTTATCACGATAAATTGTCACAAGACCATCTACTACCTCTTGTCAATTGTTTGATCTACACAATACTAGAACAATTGATTACTACAACACCATATTTAGCTTTAGTAGTGGACTGTGAAATACAACTTTATTTTTTACTTATAAATGTCACAAGTCTTTCTCCTAAGAAGAAAGCTCCTCCAGTTTTACTTTTTATATCATTCACATTTCCTCCCCAATCAACATCACTGTACACTTTCAGTTCAAAATCTTCATCCTTCTTGTACCATAAACTGTAGTCCTCTATTCCTTTCATATATCTAAAGATTCTCTTCATAGAAGTCATATGTGTTTCTTTAGGATTAGAAGAAAATCTTGCCACAATACCAACAACATCAGAAGTATCAAGTCTACTATGTAACACATACTATAGCTTTATAATTAGTGATCTCTACAATGTATCATTTACCTTAGTCATGTTATCTTCTTTTGATAATATGTAGTTAGTTATCATCAGTGTTCCAACTAGTCTTGAGTCTTCCATCAAAAATGTTTTTTATGTTATATATATCTCATCCTTGGTTTGTTAAACTTCTAATCCAACAAAGAATTTGAGATCTCCAATCATCGACATTTCAAACTCCTTTCTCATTTCATCAGCAAAAAATCTACACATTAGCTCATTTACTCCAAATATGATATCATTAAATTTTTTTTCATGAATTAATACCTTATCCTCTGATTCAAACTTCAAATATAGATTATGATTATCAAATTTTCAAATGAAACCAATCATAATTAGATAAGAGTGCAATCTTTCATACCATGCTTGGGGTGCATGTTTCAAACCATACAATGCATTTTGCATACCATGCTTTTCTGATCTTTGTCAATAAATCCTTCTGGTTATTCAACTTTTTCTTCTAATATTCCATTTAGAAATGTAGACTTTACATCTATTTGATAAACTTTGAATCCTTTATAAGTATTATATGCAAGTAGAATTCTCACACCTAATGTATCAACAAGAGAAAATGTCTCACCATAATCAATACCTTCTTCCTAAACATGACCTTTGTAAACTAGTCTCTCTTTGTTTCTTGGCACATCTGCATTCTCATTCAACTTGTATCGAAAAATTGACTTTGTAACAATAACACTTTTGTCTTTAGGTACATACCAATGTCCATGTGTTATTCTTTTCAATTTGATCTATCTCTTCTTTCATTACAATAAACCAATTTTTATTCTCCAATGCATCCTTGACTAATCTAGGCCCAAATTTAGAAATCAAACAAGAATTATCTCTTAACTTGTTTCTTGTCATAAATCCTGAATCTTTTTTTCCAATGATTGGTTCCTTTTGATACTCTTTTCTAAAACAAGTTGGATTCCTTTTTGTTGTTCAACATTTTATTCACTTAGTGGATGTTTAATAGGCTCCTCAGTTACTTCTTGTTGTTTCTTGAGTATAGTGTCAAGAACTCCTTATACATATACAAATACTTGATAGTGTTTAGGTTGATTCTTGCTATATTCTTCATTCTTCTTGGCAAACTTATCAATCCCCACATTTTCACTTTCCACCATTTTTTTAGTAGCCTTATTCAAACACCTACATGCTTTGCTCTTTGTGGAGTATCCTAGAAATATTCCTCCATATCCTTTAGAACCAAAGTTTCCATTTCTAGCATCTTTTAGTATGTAAAACCTACTTCCAAATATTTTGAAGTAGGTAAAATTATGTGTATTCCCATGCCAAAGTTCATAAAGAGATTTTTTGTACCTTTCTTTAGTTATACTTAGTTAAGGGTGTAAGCAACAATATTGATGACTTCTCTCCATAATGTTTGTTAACTTCCTTCTCAATAAGAAACATTCTTGCACAATCGCCTATTGATGTGTTCCTTCCTCTAGCTATTTCATTATGTTGTGGAGTCTTTGGTAAAACTAGTTTCCTTTTGATTTAATTTTTATTGTGGGAAATAGTAAATTCATCAAAAATAAATTCACCCCCTCTATTAGATCTTAACCACTTTAGGTCCTTATCTATTTACTTTCCAACTCTTTCCTTATACCATTTAAACATTTGAAACACATCAAAATTTTCCTTCAAAAATATTACAGACATCATCCTTGAATAGTCATCAATAGACAAAATAAAATATTGATCACCATAATAGCTTTAAACTCCCATAAGACCACATAGATCAGTATGAACAAGTTCCAATATGTCATTATATTAGTAAGACTTTCTTGAAAAAATTGACTTAGTCATCTTACCAATCTAACATTCCTTACATATAGCTTTATTTGTCTTGCTTAGCCTTGGTAAACCTCTTACTCTTTTATTCTTACTAACCTTGACTAGGTTATGAAAATTCACATAACATAACCTTTTATTCCATAATAAAAAATCTTCACATCTTGCAATCAGACATCTATTTTCATAGAATTCAGATAAAATAAATCACCTTTGGATTGAACACCAATACCAATCAATTTTCTAGAAGCATCATATATTTTCACTTTTGAGATTTGAAATTATAGCCAATGACCTATGTTGTTTAGTTGTGCAACACTCAATAAATTTTATTTTATTCCTTGAACCCAATAAGAAGGATCACATTTAATCTTTTGATTCAACATAATATATGCTTTTCATCTTATAGATCATGGAGCCTCTATTGTACTCTTACAAGTTTTCAAACTTTTCAATTTCACTAGTCATATGATTTGAACAACCATTATGAATAATCCATGCATCAATTTTATCAACTTGAGAAACAAAGATTTTTTCTTCTTCATATCTTTCTTCTAAATCATCCTTCATAGAAATATAGACAAATTCTTCACTTTCTTCCAATTGATCAAATTCATCACCATTTTGGCCTTCCTCAACTAGGTAACATGACTTCTTTCCTTTTTCATTTTTTCTTCAAATTTTTGGTATTAGTTCTCCTATTTTTCCTTCTTATCATTCCTATCATTGTCAAGACACCTAGATGCAACACGACCAATCTTGTTACAATTAAAACATTTAAGAGGCAATTTAACTTATACAACCTTTTCCTCTCAGTAACCTCTTTCCCAAAAATGCTTCTGATTCCTCTAGTTCTTTCTCCTTGGATAATAGACTATCATAGTCACTTCCACCTGTACTAGAGTGGGTATCTCTTTCTCTTTCTTTCCATAAACCACCAATGGTTAGTGAATATTTAAAAGTAGCCTCTACCTTTGGTAAACTATTATCAAAGTTATTAAGCTCAAAAGAAGTCATCCTACTGATCAAAACATCAAGGATAACAACATTAGCAAGTATAGATCTCAATTTATTAATAGTAGAGACTCTAATAGCATATATAAGTAAGAGAGTTATAAGAATTTTTGATAGCACTAACTACTTCCTTGATTCTGCTGTACAATATTCTCACCTTCTTACATTTTCATTTCATCAAATTTTCCTCTAAGACTCTTAGCTTTTACTCTTAATACATTATGATCACCTCCATAAACAAGATTTTTTCCCATATCTCCTTTTCTATAGCATAATATTTGATATCATCATATTCAACATCAGTTAGAGAAGAAGCTATCTAAATCATTAAGGCATTGTGTTCTATCTTTTATTTTATCTTCTCAACTTTTGTAGGTCCAAATGGAAATGGAGTATAGTAATTATCTAAGTAGTGTAGGAGTTGATGAAATCCAACTCCACAACTCACCAAGATCACCTACATGCAAATAGCTTGCAGAAGAGAAACTGAAGGAGCAAGAGCTTGAAGGAAAAAAAGCAAGAGAAAATATTTCACAATAGAAAAAATAAAATTTCTATGTGAATGGATGAATTGATAATGAGAGAGAGACCGCTTATAAAGGCCTCAAGGAATCTTGTAGAAAAAGCTGGAAAGTGGTAGAAGATAAGGTTGATGACTAAGCATCCACAAAAAGGTGGAACATGCTAGAAGGGAACAAATTCTCGTGTTGTCAACAATTCATCACTACAACTACTAAATATGAAATATTAAATAAATGCATTAACCTAAGTAAGCTTAAGTAAATAGAATAAATAATAAATAATAAATTATTTACTCTAACACCCCCCCTTAAGTGCAACTTAGAGGAATGCCTTAAGCTCACAAAACTAAGAGAAAATGTAGAATGGGTCCCGACAATAAGACCATGTTAGGTACCCATGTACAATGCAAATAAATGCAACCTTTGAAAATAGGGAAAGAGGGAAAACCTCATGGGAAAAACCCTCCCCCAAAAAGAGGTAAAAAACATGCTAAAAAAAATATGAAGTGAAGGAAGGAAGGAAGGAAGGAAGGCCTCAACAAGACCCACCAAGGACAACTTCCATTGAAAATGCTTCAAGAGACTCTTTCAAAAATATAAGTACGACCAACCCCTCCATGAGAGATACTAAAGCCTCCCCAGAATAAAGAAGCCCCTGAAGGAGGGATTGAACCAATGTAACTCCAATGTGGAAGAAATAAGGGTACATAACAAGGGAATCCTTGAATGAGAGGAAAAATTGGAAAGCCTAGTTGATGCCTAGAGGAGGATGTATGAGGAACTGGAAAGGGAATCCCCAAGGTAGGTGTGATGACACTATCATGAATGTCTACTGTAGTATCTGCAACAAGTGCTTTTGGAGTCTCAATTAATGAAGTTGGAGGATCAGGTAGAGTGAAAGAACAATCCTGTAGAGGACAAAAGCCCTCAACTAGATGTGGTATGGCAGTCAAAATAGGGATCTCAAGAACAATACAAAGGTTCAAGTATCTAGACTGCACCGCATGATGCTCCTACAAAAGAGAATAGCCATGCTCCAACAATGGAGATGGTGGACCAAAGTGTGAGAAGGTGTAGAGATGAGTGGAAGGATCAACTACCCCTATAGCAATAAGAAATTTTATTACACGATCTCAAATAAAGACTGAATCAGTAGTGAACTCAACTGTCTTCCTTGATCCACTGCGTGTAACTTGAGAAATTGAGAGAAGGTTGGTAGACAAAGATGGAACATACAATACATCATTGAATATACCATCCTGGATATGAACTAAAACTTTCCCACAGATTGGTAGTGCAGGTTATTCCCCATGAGATTATGAGGAATAGGAGAAGCCTCAAGAGTAGAGAAGACACCTTGAGAGGATGTCATATGGTGAGAAGCACCTAAATCCAGTATCTATGAAACCTATGAAGGAGATGCAACGGTAGCCTATAATGCATGAACCTTTCCAAGATCTGATGTAGATGGTGAAGATGTGGAACAAGATTGAAAGGTAGACCCCTGTGAGGTAGAAGAGGATGGAGAAGAAATAGTGTTCTTTTGAAGAAGAGCTTGAAAATCTACAATTTCTTTCACATAGCCATCAAATATCTTCTGAAAACAATATGCCTCATCATGAGATCCTTTCTAACAATAGGAATAGGTAGGAGTCTCAGTCTTCTTTTTCTCCTTCTCCTTAGAAGATGATGAACTAGTAGAAGAGGGATCTGATATCTGCTCCTGTGTATCCTTAACAAGCAATGCCTCTGACTGTGAACCTAAAAGTGAATCCATATGATTGATTTTAGACTGTTCATGAGTTAACTAATCACAAAATATCTCAAATGAAGGCATCTTGTGTCTATCACCTAAGGCATCCATAGTGGAGTAGAAAGTATAATAGAAGATTTGATAATGTCCCCTCAACTTTGAGAGTATAAAAAAGATACACTCATCATCTATCTTGGTTTTCCCACATCCCTGCAAAAGTGTACGCAAAGATTTGAATTTCATCAAAATATCCTCAATGGTGGGAAAGCTATTAGGTGTCGAAGAAGTCAACTCTGCATCAAGCTGCAATGCTTGAAATTCATTCACTATGCCAAACAAAGTCTAAAATTTGAACCAATAAGCCTGATGAGTGGTCAAACCATCCAAGTGAAATAGCAGACTATCTGAGATGTTCAATACAATCAATCCCATGGCCTCATCCATTTTATTCTTGTACCAAATAACCTCAAAAGGGCATGTGAGAATAGGTTGATTCTCATCTAGACATGACCATAAGCCTCTTGACATGAGAAGCCTTGTCATTTGTGCCTTCCAAGTGTGATAGTTGTGTGGCATGAGACAAGTCACAAATGGATCCACCATTGAGAGAGAAGAAGATAGAAGTAGAAGGGTCTTATTTTGAATTAAATTACAGAAAAGAAAATGCCCCCGCCCCCACAATGTATAATCTGGGCACTCTTTACTTAGTGTGATTACAATAGCCAATTTAGGGCCTATTTCTGAAAGCAGTATTTCTATCTATAGAACTTCTAATCTAATTGTAGATATGGAAAGTAGAAAAAAAAATATACACTTTCAAAAAAAATAGAACCTAATTATGTGTCCAAATGAGCCTGTACTAAGCATTTAAAGTGGCAAAAAATGGGAATTGCAAGTTGTAGAAAAGTTCAAGAATAGAGATCTCAAATCACCTACACCAATGTGTATCCTACTTTAAAACAAAAAAAATTGCTCGAAAAAATGAGTCCATATGAGGGAGATATCGCTATTTGAAAATCACCTTTGTAGTTATTTTTCTGAATTGCCACTGTCGCACCTCCAAAAAATAAAGAAAAAACCCCAAAAAATATCAAATATGTTATGCCAAACCCTCTTTCTCCTTTTTCTCCAAATACTAAAAGAATGCTCTTCCTCCTGATTGAAGAAAAAATCACAACCAACCTAGGGTTTGTGTCTCCGAATCGTGGCTTCAAAAAAATCCTTTGAACAAGAAGCAATAGGGAGGCTCTGATACCATGTAGGAGTTGATGAAATCCAACTCCACAACTCACCAAGATCACCTACATGCAAATAGCTTGCTGAAGAGAAACCAAATGAGCAAGAGCTTGAAGGAAACAAAGCAAGAGAAAATATTTCACAATAGGAAAAATAAAATTGCTATGTGAATGGATGAATTTACAATTAGAAAGAGACCACTTATAAAGGCCTCAAGGAAGCTTGTAGAACAAGCTAGAAAGTGGTAGAAGATAAGGTTGACAACTAAGCATCCAAAAAAAGGTGGAACATGCTAGAAGGGAACAAACTCCCGTGTTGTCAATAACTCATCACTACAACTACTAAATATTAAATATTAAATAAATGCATTAACCTAAGTAAGCTTAAGTAAATAGAATAAATAATTAATAATTAATTATTTAATCTAACAAGTAGTACAATGTACAATCACCAATTTTAGATAGGTGCGACCTTATCTTGCTTTTCCATGAGAAGAAATATTCCTTATTTAACTTGGGCACCTCTCTCTTATAATCTTTAGATCTTTATGTCAAGTCTTTTAAAAATTTCCTCTAAACATTGTTAGAGTAAATAATTAATTATTAATTAATTATTCTATTTACTTAAGCTTACTTAGGTTAATGCATTTATTTATTAGTTGTAGTCTAGGAGTTTGTTATAAGTTGTTGACAATACGGGAGTTTGTTCTCTCCTAAGTCATACTTATCCTCTCACTTTGTTTGAGGACTTTCCACCTCATGTGGATGTATGCTTAGTTGTCACACTTATCTCCTAGCATCTTCTAGCTTGTTCTAGGAGATTCTTTGGGCTCTTTATATTCGAGCTCCCTCATTGTATTTCATATCACTTTTCATCATATTGTAAATACATATTTTCTTTTGTTTGCATATCTTTTTGTCTCTCATGTTCATTTAGGGTTTTTACCTAGCTCCACGCTCTTCCTTCTTTGGCTTTCTTTTGACAGGTTATTTGCATGTAGGTGATCTTGGGAATCTTTGAAGTTGGATTTCATCAACTCCAACAAACACCATATGCTCTTATACAATTTTTTTTTTTTGGGTGTGGTGGTGAGTGGTGAATTAGTTACCTCATGTCCTTGAATTGAATTTGTACCATTTTAAAATTATTAGCAAACACTTAATAAAGCATTCAACTGACCAAAAACTAATTATAACTTTAAGCATATGAAAACATGAAATGCATCCAATAACACATTAACACTAGTATTTAATGTGGAAACCCATTTTTGGTAAAAACAATTTAGATAATTATCCTAAAGTGAGCTTGATTAGGAGCCAACCCTATTAAAGATTACATTGTACATTAGTTAAATGTGACCCTTTAGGGGATTTTCACCAAAGATCAATTATATTTTTCAATCTATTCATGAGTGGCTTTATTAGAAGACTTATTACATTCTCCAAAATGCAACCTTACAAAGGATTTACAAAATAAGACTATTAAATCCACTTAGTTAAGAGAATTTTTTTGCAATGGTTAGAGAGTAATAGTGAAATTATTTGTATGAAATAGAACTACCTTTTCTTATTCATATCTCCTTTCTTCTCATTTTTCCTCCTCAAACTCTTTCTTTCTATCTAATCGAATCACACACTTGTTTTCTTCACTTTTCTTTTCCTTCTCTTAGCCTCTATTTTTCTTGCTTACTCTTCTCTCCTTGTTTCGCTATCAAAAATATCCTCATTAGGGTTTCCTTGAATTTTTCTCATCTCTTTGATCACATCTCAGCTCTCATACATTGAATCTTCCACTAGGAAAAATGTTTTATGCATCATCCTAGCTATAATTTACCTTGAAACTTGGAGTTTTCTTGGATTAGGAAACTTTCCTTAAATATACTCCATCTGATCTTACCTAACCCTTTTCATTTGTATATATCACTAATAAAAATCTTTCCTTCCTTAGAATGTTCTAGAGTAATCTAGATACTCATTTGATGTCATCCTACAATTGATTTTATTAAAAAAGTTATCCTTTACTAACTTGTGTCCTTCCTTCATCAGATAACATCATTTTCTTGGTTAATATTGTTTACTCAATTTACATTATCTTGCTCAGTAACATTTGCAAACTTTATTCTCAAACTTATGATCAGTACACTTCCACCAAACAATAACCTTTTCTCATCAACCAACATTTCCATCTTAGTAGCAATCACTCAGTCCTTGTCTTTTCACTTCACAACTTCAATCCTTTCTTAAAAATAAATATATCTAACTTGTACATAATTTTAAATCTTCATCAAATCACGTAAAATAATCAAACCAGTAGTACCTTGTCAAATAATGATTCATCAATTGCCCATTTAAGCTCACACACTTAACATTATTTCTTCATTTAATCTTCTATTTTTACCAACCATTTCTTCTTCTCAATTTTAGTTTTTGGTGACTGATTAGGGAAGTAATCTACACTCTCCACAAACCCTTGGCAATTTTTGGGCTGACATGTTGTAACTAATTATAACCTCAAAGAGGAAAAGATCTTGGATAAAATAACTTAGGGTTAGGGATTTTATAATGTATGATGCGATAATAGTTTCTTGCAGTGGTATTGAACTATAAGGGGTTACCAATTTTAATTAAGTTACAATCATTGGATAATAAAAATATTGGAATCTTTGTTGGTAGATGTAGGCCAAGGATTGGGTGAACCATGTTAAGTCTTTGTGTCTTGTGTTCTCTTATGTGTGCATTATTATTTTCTAATATTGGTCATATTAACATCATCAGATTTCCACAATCCATTTGTAATTAACAAGTTTTCTGGATTCAATTGTTTGTGTTTTTTACCATCAACATTTTAGATCACACTACATGATCCATCATCAGGATGAGAAAGAGCAGGATAGTAGAGATATGCAGACTGAGCCTAACTCAAGAGATATAAGAAGAGATGAGGAGAGCATGAAAATTCATGAAAAGCATAAAAAAGAGAGAGAAATGCCTCACCTAATGAAATAAATGAGACATGAGAGATGGAGGGCAAAAAGAGGTTAAAAATAAAAATAAAGGTGATGAAATAAGAAAAAAGAATGAAATAAAATATGAACCTAAGAGAACCACAAGACACATACAAAACGAGAAAGTGAAAAAGAAAACAACAACACCTACGCCTAGTTGTTTCAATTATCCTCTGTAGGAAAGTCTCATGATTGAATGAGAGAAATGATAGACGAGGGTATGTTGAAGGTTGAGAAATTTAATGGGTAGAATATTCAGTTATAAAAAAATAAAAATGAAGGATTATCTTTATTAGAAGAATTTATGGGGGCCATTGGAAGGAAAATCCAAGAATTTGATAGCTATGACAGATGAGGACTGAAATATTTTGGACAAAAAGGCACTTGGAAGTATCCTTTTATGTCTAGCAAAATTGGTGGCATTTAATATTATAAAAGTGAAGACAACTGAAGATTTGATGCAAACCCTAGCAAGATTGTATGAAAAACCCTCCACTTCAAACAAGGTATTTCTTATGAAGCATTTTGTAGATGTTTAAAATCGTCCCATACACTATATTAATTTATTTGATATTTTCCTTGGTGCTATAATTGATTATATATTAATTAATTATATATCCCATGTTCCTCTACTTATTTAATTAAATTTATTTAATACAAGTGCTCCATAAATCCCTTTTTAAATAAATTCTAATTTATTTAATTCCCTCCACTTGATTAAATTCTCTAATCCTGTGATTAAATTAAATCCTATTTGATTTAATCCTAATCCCACCTAAAACCTAGGGTACCAACCATCACTCCCATCCTTCTAAGCCTACCCACTTATTAAATCTAGTTTATTAATCCTAAGCTCCCTTTTAAACACCTTTTAATCCTTAAGTGGTTTCTCACACATGTATGAAAAACTCAATCCCCAAGAGCCCCTCTTTCATTAAACTCTCCAAAAAGGAATCTTACATCCTTGTCTCTCACTCCTTTCCCCAAGGTTGCTCACACATGTGTGAGCGAATCTTGAGCCACCCAAATCATAAGGGCTCCTTTTGAATTTTGCATGGATTGTCCTTTAGCCCATGTGTCTCCCTTGAGGCACCATTGTGGATGCCACATAGATGCTACCTCCTCAAGCCTATAAATATAACCCTTGTCTCAAGCATTTCTCATCTTCTTCCATTGTATTGTTATCATGCTAGTATAGTGTTAGATATTTTAGATATTTTCATGCATCATGCTAACTTTAGTAGTTGATTTAGATTCATTTATTTGCATTGGTAACTTAATTTTTTTTTCTTGCATCCATCTCCATTATCCTTTAATTCTTTCAAGAATAGTTTCTTCCAAAGCCACTTCTTGAAGTGTTCTCCACTTATTTAGCATAGGTTCATACTCATTTTCATATTTTCATCATCTTGAGATTCATCATAGTTGTGTTTGAGGAGAGCATATCCACATCCCTCAATCTTGAGCACACCAACAAGGTCTCATTTGGGTGCCTTTGTTGAGCTGCTCCAAGGTTGCATGGAACTCTTTTCTATTGGTTGCATTAGTATAGTGAAACTCAAGTTAGTTAATAGTTCTTTCGATTTCAATATTTATATATACACATGCTACTAAAAATTTATTATTTATGTATGCTCTCAACAAATTAGGTTTTTACGTATGCATTTTGCATGCTTGGTGGGACCCATGTCTCTTTTCTAAGTGAAATTTGACAAAAAATTTGATGTTTTTTGACAAAAACCACACACTATCATCTTCGTTTAAACACAGTATCATCTATGTAGACATTTTTTTTCTCCATAGTTTGGCATCTACACCGTCAAAAAACTTAATGAATCTTCCCTAACAAAACTTTTTTTTTTTGTCTTTATGTTCTAACGTCTCTATAGATTTGGTCTCTAGCATCTACATTTTTGACAAGTGTAAGTTTTGTGATCTTCGTGTAGTGATGTCTCCATTGATTTGGTCTCTGGCATTTGCAACTTTTAGCACATGGTGTTGGAATTCTTTACAATAATTGGGGGAGGGGGGGTGGTAAATCAATTATCCAAGGCCTAGATGTATAAATAAAACTTTTCACACCTTAGTGAACTCATCAAACATTTATCATCATGCATGCATCCATAAGATTATGCAATCACTTAAAACTTGTAGGTTACTATAAAACCAATTTGTAGAAATGTAAACATGAAACATAAAAGATTCAACAACATAGTTGACACAATGATTTATGTGGAAACCTAATTTGGGAAAAACCACCAGTAACATGCTACTCTTTTTCACTCTTCTGAAGTGATGCCCTGTGAAAGGCCAATCCTATTACAGGTTACAATGTACACTATTAAATGTGACCCTATTAAAGGATTTCAATCACCCTATTAGGAGTGAGCCTTTTTAGAGTATTTTAGACCATTCACTTGGAATGTCACCCAATTAAAGAATTTACAAATGACTATTAGGTCAACCTTAATCTGAAGGATTTACCCTAGACTGATACAATTATTAGAGAGTAATAGTAAGGCTTGATCTAATAACAACTTACAACTCCATTTGTAGATTATAGATCTCTATTTCAGTCCTCCATTCTGCTTGGCTTTCACACATTTCAGCTTTGATAGCTTGTTCTTCCTTCAAGCATCCATACTCTTAAGTGTTCTTGTTTAACTTGCCAATGTAGACTCTTAATTAGGTCACTGAATGAAGCAATACCCTTGACTCCTTGTCTACCTTAGGTTCTTGCACATGACAACCATTGCTTTTGACTAGCCATCCCTATAAATAGAGAGTTAAGATCTTTTTTCATTAATTATCCATCATCCAATTTAGGGTTAGCATAGATTAGGTAGGATTCAATGTATCTACCCCTCATTCCATTTTATTTCTAGAAACTTCTCCTTCAATCCTTTTTGAATTCGCCTCAAAATGGTTTACCATGAATTTTGTGCCACAAACTCATTAATCTTATCTTCCACCTGGTTCATACAATCCAAGAAAATAAACTTGTCAATTCAGATCCATTGAATTCACAATCTTTCTAATAATGCTAGAACTTGGCATTAACTTTTTTCTGACACTCAACACAAACTGTGTTACTCGACATCCTCTAAAAAATCACTCAGAATTAACTAAAGCTTACTATTGCTCAACATCAACCAAGTTTTACTCGGCATCCACTATTTTGATAAACATACATGAAAATAGACTTTTACTCAGCTCAAACTATTTTTTTTCTAGGCTTGCATTATCTTTGCCCAATACCAACAATCCATTCAGTCAAACTTGGAAGACAAACTTTGTTTAAATTGTTCTTCTAAACTTGCTTAGTGTAACCGACCTTTGCAACCTTAAGTATATTATCAATGCATTATGTTACCACTATCTTACTTGATTCTTGTACTCTTTTTTCATATCATAACTCAACCTTTCCTCTAGGTTCCATTGTTACATCTTTTGATCAAATCCTCTTCATCAATCAAATAAGTGACAGTACTTAAATCATATAAGTAGTTGTCTTACCAAAAAAATAGCAGATTTGACATTAGTGACAAAACAATGATTGAAACATAGTTATCATACTTGAATCAATTTGTTTTCAACAATCTCCTTCTTAACAATCTCTCTCTTTGGCATTGATGACAAACCAAACTAACTCGGTTAAAATAGTAAGACCAACAAAATACCAAAAACAAAATAACTCCTTGTATTGAAATCTCTCCCTCTTAGCAACTTTCATCTAATAATTCCTTGTATTGAAATTTCTCCCTCTATCAACAAATTTCATCTTCTAAATTGGTTACAAAATTCTATTCTATTTTGATCAACAAACAATCAATTCATCCTTATGACTCCCTCTGAATGAATCACTTCTTATTTTTCCCTTCTATAATATCTCCATCTTACTAGGTAGATTTTATGAGAAGATAAACTTTCTTTCTTAGTAGTCAACATTTCTCCCTCATACCATGTGTTAGGATTTCTCCCTCTTTGTTCAATCTCTTGTATTTCTCCCTTTAGGATTAGTTCTAGTCTCCCTTATCCTGTATATATCTTCTTATTCACTTATTGTCTTCCTCTTCCTATATTTCTCCCTCTTTGACAACAATGCCAAAGACTTGTCATCTTAATATTCAGATATGAACTTCTTTAGTTTTTCTTGAGTCACTTTGCTTGTGACTGATTTGTAGTTTTAGCTCTTTGGTTACTTTAGGCAACTCTATAAGATCTACTACATCAATGTGTAGTATATTTCAATCATCTTGTTTGATGTAGGGCACTCCTTTTGTTTCTTAGATAGCCTTTGATAGGGGTATCACCCCTAGTTTACCTCTTAGATACTCATGAGCATCCTTAGGTAATGTTTTTGTGAAGATGTCAACAATTTTATCTTTTGTATTAACATATTCCATCTTCACCTCTTTATCTTGAACTAATTCTCTCAAGTAATGATACTTGATTACAATGTGTTTAGTCTTTGTGTGCATCATAGAATTCTTTGATATATTTATAACACTTGTATTATCACAATAAATTATCACTGGTTCAGTGATCTCTTCCTTCATACCTTTGAGTAGCTATTTGATCAATATAATATTTGTACAATTTATAGTAGCAACAACATATCCATCTTCAATAGTAGATTGTGAAGTGCAATTTTTTTTCTTGCTAGTCCATGTACCCAACCTCTTACCTAAGAAAGATGCTCCTCCACTGGTGCTCTTTCTGTCATCAATGTTTCCAACCCAATTAGCATCAATATAGGCTCTTAATTCAAATTTCTCATTTTTCTTGTAGTATAGACCATATTCCTTGTTCCTTTTAGATATCTCATTATTCTCTTTACAACCATCAAATGATTCTCCCTAGGATTAGTAGAGAATCTTGTAAGTATCCCTACAGATAATGCAATATCAAGGCTGCTATGTACTACATATTTTAAATTTCCAATCATAGACTGAGATAATGTTTGATTCACCTTGGCTGAATCATCATTCTTTGACAATTTATGTCCTATCACCATAGGTGTACTAACTTGCTTGGAATTCTCCAATCCAATTTTTTTTAGCATCTCCTTGACATACTTTGACTGAGTGATGTATATACCATATTTCATCTAATGTACTTGTAAACCCACAAAGAACTTGATCTCTCCAAACATAGACATCTCAAGTTCTTGCTTCATTTCATTTGAAAAAGTCTAACATAAAGCATCTTGACCTCCAAAAATGATATCATCAACAAAAAATTTGGACAAAAAAATACCTTTTCCTTTCTCTATCTTCAAGTATAGGTTTTTGTTTTTATTAGTCCTTTCAAATCCAATCTTCACAAGATAATTATGAAGTCTCTCATACCATGCTCTTGGTGCTTGTTTCAAACCATATAAAGCTTTGTGTAATCTATATACGATGTTCTTATTATTAACATCAAAAAATACTTTTGGCTATTCTATATAAACTTCTTCCTCTAATATTCCATTAAAAAATGTAGATTTAACATCTATTTGATAAACTTTGAAACCTTTGTATATAGAATAAGAAAGAAGAGTTCTTACTCATTCCAATCTAGCGACGGGAGCAAATGTTTCTCTGGATAGTGAATTCTTTCTTCTTGTGCACATCCTTTGCAAACTAATCTTGCCTCGTTCCTTGTGACTTCACCATTTTCATTTAGCTTATTTCTGCACATGCACTTGGTGCCAATCACATTTTTGTCTTCTGTTCTAGGAACTAGAGTCCATATTTTGTTTTTCTCAATTTGTTCAATCTCTTCTTCCATGGCTTTACTCTAGTCAACATCTTCTAAGGAATCTTTCACTATTTTGAGTTCTTTTATGCTCAAAAAACATGTATCTTTTCTCAATTTTTTTCCTTGTCATTGGTCTAGCATCTTTATCTCCAATGATTTGTTTAGCAGGATGATGTCTCTTGACATATTTAGACATTCTTGGTTCAGCTCTAGTTTTATCATTTGGTCTTTTTACTTCAGAGTCACTATGTACATCTCTATAAAGTATTTTAGCATCTCTCTCATATACATTAATCTTAGAATCAAAATGTGCCTCAACTTTATTCTCTAACTTGACATTTGAATGTAGCTTAGTTCTTGAATGCTCAACATTCATAGTATGTGACTCAGTAGTCATTGAAACTTTCTGTTGGTTTGTAACTTGATTTGTAACATCTTTTTTAGCCAAGAATACCTTCATAGAAGTATACACATGATTTATATTTTTATGTTTCTTTCATAGGTTCAACCTCATGTACTTCTGTATATTCATCAAATTTTACATTTTCACTTTCTACAACTTTGTTAGTATTAATATTTAAACATTTATAAGATTTAGTTCTTATGGAATAATCTAAGAATATATCTTCTTAACTTTTTCCATCTAGTTTGCCATTCATGAAATCTTTGAGAACAAATAATTTTCTTCCAAATATCTTAAAATATTTTACATCAGGTGAGTATCCATAACATAGTTCAAAAGGTGTTGAATGAGTACCTTTCTTGACTTGTATATGGTTCAAGGTATAGATAACTATACTTACAACTTCTCTCTAGTATTTAAAAGAAACATTTTTCTCCATCATGAGTGTCCTAGCATAGTCCATTATAGATCTATTCCTCTTTTCAACAATTTCATTTTGTAGAGGGGTTCTAGGAGCATATGTCTATCTTTTGATTCCTTTATCATTACAGAACATCTCAAACTCATTTGATGTAAATTCTCCTCCTCTATTAGATCACAAACATTTTAGACTTTTACTTATTTCCTTTCAACTCTTGCTAAGTACCATTTAAACATTCAGAAAGCGTTAGATTTTTGTTTCAAAAGCATAACTATCATCATTCTAGAATAATCATCAACAAGAAGCATAATGTACTTATCTCCTTTGTAGCTTTGTATTTAAATTGGTCCACACAAGTTAGTATGAACAATCTCTAGTATTCCTTTAGAGGTATGAGTTTTACTCTTAAAACTTGACTTTTTCATTTGTCCTAACTGACATTGTTTGCACATTATATTATCAGGCTTCTTCAACATAGCAAAACCTTTGACTTTTCTCATATTATTGATACTAACCAAGTTATCAAAATTAACATCACATAACCTCTTGCACCATAGCCACATATCAAATTTTACAACTAGACAGGTAGCATCCTCTATACCAAGGTAGAATAGATTACTCCTAGTTTGATCATCCTTTCCAATCAATTTTGCATCAGTATCATATATCTTAGCAATCTTGTTTTCAAACTCAGTCTTACATCTTGAATTATTCAATTGTGACACACTCAACTGATTATACTTAAGTCCTTCAACATAGTAAGCATGGTCTCATAAAATCTTTTTTGTGAGTTTGATAGAACCTTTTCCTTTTATCAAACATGGTTCATCATTATCAAATCTTATACTATTTGCATCATAACAATTCAAGGTAATGAACTTACTTTTATCTCCAGTCATGTGATGTGAATGCCCACTATCAATGATCCATCTGTCATTCTTGTTCACACAAGACACAAGTGTAGTTGCCTCATCTTCATCATTTTTGTCCTTCATTTCAACATACACTACTTCATTGTCATGTTCATTAGATTCATCTTTTGTTTCCTATTCAAAAATGTAGCAAAACTTCTTTCCTTTGTCTTTGTAATATTTGTTGTCTTCATCTCTTCTAGCTTTATACTTGTCACCACCTCTGTTGTTGTTCTTCTTTGGACATCTAGTAGCAATATGACCAACCTCATTACAATTGAAACAAATGATAGGTAGTTTACCTTTAAAATTTCCTTTACCTCTATGAAATATCTTTGCCAGTAGTGCTTTAAGTTAATCTACATCCTCCTCATCTATATCACTATCACTAGTTAGATATTTTTTTCTTTTATTCTTCACAATAGGTTCTTTCATTGATAGGTTAGCTTTGAAAGAAAATTCAATATTTTTAGGTTTGTAATTATCAAAGTTAGCTCAAAAGTAGTGAGTCTACCTACTAGACCTTCAAGAGATAGAGTATTCCCTAATACACATCTTAGTTCTTGTATTGCAAAAAATCTAATAACATATATAGGCAACAGTGTTCATAAAAACTTTTCTTAGTGCAGTATTATCATCTATTGTACTAGTAGATCCTTTAATTGTATTAACAACATTTTTTTATCCTTGAGCAATATTGAGCAATATTTTCACCTTCTTGCATTCTCATATCATCAAACTTACCTCTGAGACTCTCAGATTTGGCTCTTAGAACATTCTTGTCTCCTCCATAGATGGTGTGTAAAGCATCCCACATTTTCTTTGCATTTTTAAGACTTCTAATAGCATCAAATTCAACATAGCTTAGGGTAGAGGCAATCTTCAACATTGCATGGTTGTGTTCTTTTTTCATTTTCAGATCCTCAGTAGTTAGGGCTCCAATAGGATTAACATGCTCAACAATAATGGTAGATTGTGTATGATCTCCGAGTCCTCCAAGGTATAGCTTCACCAAAATTTTTGATATAGGAAACTTATCTCTATTAAGCTTGTGTAAATCTCTTTTTGACATCTTGATCTTTGTGCTTCTGGTACCTTCAAACTACTCCTCTTAAGCAGATTGCTATGATACCAATTGTTGGAATTCTTTAGAACAATTAAGAGGGGGGTGAATTAGTTATCCAAGGTCTAGATGTATAAATAAAACTTTTCATAGCTTAGTGAACCCATAAAAGATTTATCATCATGCATGCATCCATAATATTATGCAATCGCTTAAAACTTGTAGGTTACTATCAAATCAATTTGCAAAAATGTAAACCTAAAACATAATAGATACAAAAATATGCTTCACACAATGATTTATGTGGAAACTCAATTTGGGAAAAAACACCAGTAACATGCTACTCTTTGTTAGTCTTCTTAAGTGATGCCTTGTGAAAGGCCAAGCCTATTAGAGGTTACAATATACACTATTAAATGTTACCCTATTAAAGGATTTCAATCACCTTGTTAGGAGTAAACCTTGTTTGAGGACTTTAGACCATTCACTTGGAATGTCACCTACTTAAAGGATTTACAAATTACTATTAGGTCAACCTTAATCCAAAGGATTTACCCTAGAATGATACAATTATTAGAGAGTAACAGTAAGGTTTGATCTGATAACAACTTACAACTCCATTTGCAAATTAAAAATCTCTATTTCAATCCTCCATTCTACTTGGCTTTCACACATTTCAACTTTGATAGCTTGTTCACCCTTCAAGCACCCATACCCTTAACCTTCTTGCTTAACATGGCAATGCAGACTCTCAATTAGGTCATTGAATGGAGAAATACCCTTGACTCCTTATCTTCCTTAGGTTCTCACACATGACAACCCTTTCTTTTGACCAATCATTCCTATAAATAGAGAATTAAGATCTTTTGTCATTCATTCTCCATTGTCCAATTTAGGGTGAGTAAAAATTAGGTAGGATTCAATGAGTCTACCCCTCATTCCATTTCATTTCTAGAAACTTCTCCTTTAAACCTCTTTGAATTTGCCTCAAAATGGTTTACCATAAATTCTATGCCACCAGCTCATCAATCTTATCTTCCACTTGGTTCACACAATCCAAGAAAAAATTTTTATCTGCTCAAATCCATTGAATTCATGATCTTTCTAATAATGTTGGCACTCAACATTAACTTGCTTTTGATGCTTGACACAAACTATGTTGCTCGACATCCTCTAGAAAATCACTTGGCATGAACTAAAGTTTACTACTGCTCAACATCAAATAAACTTTACTCAACAACCACTATTTTGATCAACATACACTAAAATAGACTTTTTCTTAGCTCTACCATATTTTCTACTCGGGTTGCACTATCTTTGCTTGACACCAACTATCCATTCAGTCAAGCTTGGTAGACAAGCTTTGTTTAACTTGTTTTTCTAAACTTGCTAAGTGTAACCAACCTTTCCAACCTTAAGTATATTATCAATGCATTATGTTACCACTATCTTAGTTGATTCTTGTACTCCTTTTTCATATCATAACTCAATCTTTACTCTAGGTGCTATTTTTACATCTTTTGATCAAATCCTCTTCATCAAACAAATAAGTAATAGTAATTAAATCATATAAGTAGTTGTCTTACTATAAAAATAGAAAGTTTGACATCAGTGACAAAACAATGATTGAAACACATTTATAATACTTGAATCAATCTATTTTCAACAATCTCCTTAACATCCATTTGTTTTAGTGGCTACAATTTTTGGCATCTTTGAGATTTGTCATCTATGATTCTCTCTTATCATTTGCAATCTACAAACATAAGTACTAGGTATAATTTGATGATTTCTCTCTAGTCATTTGTGTTTAGTCATCTCAGTTATTTTTTTGTCTATGACTATATTTTGTCATCTCTATTTAATTGGTAGATTAGCTAATTTTTGAAAGATTTATTGATATGAACCTTTCCATTTTCTTTATATATAGAGATTACTGACCATATTTTATTATAGGAAGTAGATCATGGAGGATTTTAGAATTAGGGATTGGAATGAACTTGTACAGTTTAACCATTTTTCCTTTGAATGAATGTCGCCAATAACTTGACAAAATTCAAACAAACTCTTGAATGCATTTAAAAGTAGCATTACTCACACCACCTTGAATTCCCTAAGAGAATTTACACACATTTCATTTTAATGAATGCAAAATTAAATCTTAAATTCCTTAAAGGAATTGAAAAGGATTTCATTGGAATGGATTCTTAGTTAACAAAAAATAGTCTTGAATGTCTAAAGATCAAAGAAGAATGCAATGAAATATTTTGATTTGGGCTTAAAACAGTCTCATAAAATATTGAATGCCTAAGGGACAGAGAAGCTTTCTATGAAACATTTTGACTTGGAAATTAAAATGAATATAATCAATCTTGAATGACTTAAAGGAACTTGTTCTTATCCCTATTGATTTTATTATGTTGATGAACAATCAATTTCTTATGTTGACGAACAATTACTTATGTTGACAATGTTGTGAAGTTGGAAATAATTTTGCACACTCAAACATGAGTGTCTTCAAGAGTAGATATAAAACCTAAATATTGAATTGAAAAAGAATGTATTTATTCTCTCCTCTTGTGCCTTTGGGTGATCTTGAGTTCACAAGAAATAAAGGGTCTTATTTTTTATTTTTAGGAGGCCTGCTTGGGGATATCATCACCCCTTGGGATGACCTCAACTCCTATGTTTTGGTAGAGTATAAATAGTGGGAAGTGAATCCATAGACAACTCTCTTGTAAGTTAAATCCTATCACTCTTGGCTAAGACCCAAAGAACTTTATACCTTTGGGAAGTGAAGGTGGAGATTTGGGTTATTGTCTCCTCCTAACTATGTGGCATTATTTTCTTTCATCTATAGATTTGGGCCTCATGTACCTTGTGTATATCAAGGACACCCTCTAGTTAATTTTAATGAAAAATTAGTTCTCTCTTGATTTTGTGTTCTTTTCCTAAGAGATGGAATGAATTGGTCATGGTTATGAGTAATTATATTTCTTGATCTAATACCCTAAAATTTGATGACATGATTGGTGTTATTTTGAGTGATAAAACTTATAGGAAAAGCTCAAATGGATCTACATCAGGAATTTTTTGAATGCACAAAGTAGAGGTAGAATGAATGAAAGAGGAAAAAATTCTAGAAATCATGGGAAATCAAGAGAAAAATTAAAGGGTAAGAGGTCTCAATCAAGAGGGCCAAGAGATTGCTAGTATTGTGGAAAACTACGGCATAAGAAGAAATATTGCTAGACTCTAAAGAATAATAAAGGAAAAAAATAAGATGAAAACAAGGAAGAAAATGTGGCAAGTAATAAATTCAAAGAAGATTCTTTTCTTCTTTCCATAGACAGTGTTGATGATTCATGGGTTTTTGATTCTGGGGCTTCATTTCATGCTACTCCTCATAGAGGTTATTTTCTTGATTATGTCCAAGGGGATTTTGGTCATATTTATTTGTGAGATAATGAACCCTAAAATATTGTTAGAAAGGGAAGAATTAAGATTAAGTTATAGAATGAGAATCATTGGCTACTACAAGAGGTAAGACATGTGTCAAGGCTGAGTGGAAATTTAATTTCAGCAGAGCGATTGGGTGATGAGGGTTGCACAGTTACTTTTAATGATAACAATTGGAAGATTTCAAAAGGTTCCCTTGTTGTAGAAAAATGTGTGCAAGTAGGAACCTTATATCTTTGTACAAGTCATATTGTTCCTTCTACTTTAATTATTTATGAGAAAATAAATGTTTAGGAACAATTGTTGTAATTGAGTAGGGAGAACAAACAATTGTTGTAGATTTTGATACACTGCTATGACACAATGGACTTGGGGACATGAGTGAGAAAGGTATAAAATTAATTCATTCAAATAAACTTTTACCATGTCTAAAATGTGTCAATATGGATTTATGTGAAAGTTGTGTGTATGAAAAATAAAAGAGAGTTTTGTGAAGAGTGGGAAGGAAATGAAAAATTAGAAATGAGAGCTCATGCATATATATGTATGGGGACCATCTCATGTATCTTCTCTTGGTGGAGCTCATTATTATATTACATTTATTGATGATACAAATAGAAAAGTATGGTTTTGTTTCCTTAGAAAAAAATCTAATGTATTTATAACTTTTAAGAAATGGAAATACTTAGTTGAAATATAAAATGAAACTAGTAAAAGATTAAAGTGTCTCAAATCTGATAATGGTAGTGATTATTGCAGCAATGAACTTGAACATTATTGTTCCACTAATGGTATTCATAGACATAAAACTATTCCATGGACTCCACAAGAAATGGAGTTGTTGAATGCATGAACAAGACAATAATGGAGCATGTAAGGAGTACGAGGTTGCATGTTGGACTACCCTTAAATATGTAGGTAGAGTCTATTAGTACAACTATATATTTGATTAATAGAAGTCCCTTTACTCCTTTGGGTGCTAGCATTCTAGAGGAAGCATGGATTGGTAAGAAGGTGAATTATTCTTCTCTCAAAACCTTTAGTTGTGAAATATTTACACATATAGATTCTGAAAATAGAACCAAGTTGGAAACTAAATCAAAGAAATTTATATTTTTTGGATATGAAATTGATGAATTTGGTTCGAGGCTTTGGGATTTTGAAAATCATAAAATTGTAAGAAGTAGGGATGTTATATTCAATGAGAAAGTGTTGTAAAAAGATATGTTGTAGCAACATGAGAAGAAAGAAAATGATTATATAGTGTTGGATGATACTCAAAGGATGATGTTCCAACTATTCCTCATGCTCTGCAATAACCACAAAAACAAATACCACACACCCCAATGAATGTTAGATGGCCAACAAGGCTAAGTAGACCTCCAAAAATATTTTATCCCTCTTTGTATTCTATTTTATTAGTAGATGCTGGTGAACCTAAATTTTATGATGAAGTTCTATACATGGATACAAAGATAATGTGGGAGTTAGCAATGATAGAAGAAATGGACTCTTTTAAAAAAAATAAGACTTGGGATTTATGTAAGTTGTCTGTAGGTAAAATGGATTTATAGAATAAATGGGTTTACAAGTTGAAAGAAGAGGATGGAGGTAAGAAAAGATTTAAAGCCAGGTGAGTTGTAAAAAGATTTCCATAGAAAAAGGGCTTTGATTTTGATGGGATATCTTCTCCTATTGTTAAAGTGACTTATATTCACATTGTTTTAAGTATCGTGGCTACTGAAGATTTACATTTGGAGAAACTTGATGTTAAAATTGCCTTTCTTCATGGTGATTTGAATGAATATATGACATAAACATAGGGATTTCATGCCAAAGGTATTAGTGTGAAGATTAAAGAAAAGTTTATATGCCTTGAAGTAAGCACCTTGGTGATGGTATCTTAAATTTGAAAATTTTATAAATGAGTATGGTTACACTCATAGTCATTTAGACCATTATATTTATTTTAAGAGGTTGGATGACAAGAGATACATTATTTTATGTTTATATGTTTATGATATGCTTGTAGCTAGGTACAACATGGATCACATTAAGGGATTAAAATAACAGTTAGAATATTCATTTTCTATGAAGGGTTTGGGGGTTGCAAAACAAATCTTTGGTATGAAAATTCATATAGATGAGAAGAAGAGAAAATTGACATTATCTCAAGCTGATTATATTGATAAAGTGTTGTAACATTTCTCTATGGATAATGCCAAAGTTGTCAACACACATTTTCCTAATCATTTGAAATTGACTAAGGAGATGTGTCCCAAGACATAAGAAGAGGAGGATAAGATGCCCAAGGTACCTTATGTTTCATCTATAGGGAGCTTGATATATGTCATGGTATGTACTAGGCCATATATTACACATGTAGTGGGAATCATTATTAGGTATATGAGTCATCCTAAAATTAAGCATTGGAATGCAGTCAAATAGATTCTCAAATATTTGAGAGGAACATCTAGTAAATGTTTGCATTTTGGGGCTCTACTACCAATTTACAAGGCTATGTTGACCTATATTTGGTAGGGGATCTTAATACTAGATGAAGTACTACACATTATGTATTTACTATTGGTGGGGTAGTAGCGAGATGGGTTTATCAGTTATAGAAGGTGAGTGCTTTATCCACTGTAGAGGTAGAGTATGTTATGCTATAGAGGTATTTAAGGAGATGATATAACTTCAGTTCTTCTTGAAATAATTAGACACCCATATAGAGGTAATTATTAGTATACACATAAGTTTCATTCATCTTTCTAAGAATTTTTCCCTGCATTCAAAGTCAAAACACATATAGTTGCAATACTATTTCATTTTGTTAGTTTTGGATGATGGGCAGTTTAAGATGGACAAGATACATAAAGATGATAATCTAGGAGATATGTTTACAAAAGTAGTATAACAAGTGAAGATGAACTCCTCTTTGTTAGAATTCTTTAGAATAACTGAGGGGGGGGGGGGGGGGGGGGGGGAGTGAATCAGTTATTCAAGGTCCAAATGCCCTAATAATACTTTTTCTCTACTTTTAATGAATCCATACACTTTTCATCCAACCAAACTTAAATCAACCATATTAGAAAGTTACAGTAAATGAACATGCAGAGATAAAACATGAAAGATCAACACATGACACAATGATTTACGTGGAAACCCAATTTGGGAAAAACCACTAGTAACATGCTACTTGATTTTCACTCTTCTAAAGTGATGTCGTATTAAAAGCCTGCCCTATTAAAGGCTTACAACACACTGTTAAATGTGACCTTGTTAGAGGATTTCACCGAACTGTTAGGAATGGGCTTGGTTAAAGGACTTTTGAACATTCACTCGGAATGTCACCCTGTTAAAGGATTTACCTCATGGCTATTAAACCAACCTAAGTCCATAGGATTTAAACTATCTATTAAAATTGCTAGAGAGTAACAATAATGGCTTTTTGATCTGATACAACTTACAAAATACTTTGCAAATTTTAGATCACAATTTAGTTCTATCCAATTGCTTGACTTTAATCACTTTAGCTCTAACTGCTTGTCTTCTTCTCAAGCTTCACCTCCTTGAGTCTTCCTATTCATCATACCAATGCATCCATATCTAGGGTCTTCTTATTGAAATAGAGTAACTATGCTCTCTTTCCTCCTTCAACATTTTATGCTTTCATGCTTGACTGCCTCTCTCTATCTCTTCTTCATGAACTTATGTCTCCTTAAATAGAAATCTGATTTTCCTTTTCTGTTCAATTCTCCCTCTCCAATTTTAGGGTTTCAAATGGATTAGGTAGGATACAATATATCTATCCCATATCTTGTTCTTGTTAAAAACTTCGTCAGTTGTATCTTTTAAAAAAGTTCTACATGGTGTTCTGTGCCACCAGCTCATCATTCTTATCTTCCATTTAATTTACAAACTTCTAGATAACAACCTTGTCGGCTTAGATCTGGTGAATCTTTGATTTTCAAAATAATGCTACAACTCGATATTATTGATTTACTGGTGATCGACACCTTTTTGTTACTCGGCACTATTAGTTTTCTGATGCTCAACATCTGTTTCCTAGATAGCTCGACACCTAAATAAAATTGTATCACTTAGCACCTAAAGTTTACTCGGCACTTGATAAATTTTGTATCACTCAGTATTTGAAGTTTACTCGGTACTTGATAAATTCTGTATCACTCAGCATCTGAAGTTTACTCAGCACTTGATAAATTCTGTATCACTCAACATCTAGAGTTTACTCGACACTTGATAAATTCTGTATCACTCGGCATCTGAAGTTTACTCGGCACTTGAAGTTGAACTTTCTCAGCTTCAACTAGGAATCTGTTTGGCACCTACTAGCTTGCTCAGCTCCCTCTCTGTAATGAACTTTAGTTAGGCTTTACAGATGTCTTAGCTAAAAATCTTACATCTTTGATATGTTTCAGTGTGCCCATTCTCTGTGTCTTATAGTATGTCATCAACACACTTTTTCATCAATGGCTTAGCTGATCCTTGTACTTCATTACAACATCATAACTTCAACCTTTCTCTTGGTGTACTAGTTACATCTTATTGATTGCCTCCTTATTGTCAATCAACTAACTGATAGTATTTGGATCACTAAAGCAATTATCATTCCTGCAAGTAGCAAGTTTGACATCAATGACAAAAAAATGATTGAGAACATTCTTTACCAGTTCCATATGATCATTCTAAAAAATTTCCTCATGGTATTTTCAATCATTTCCAACACTCTTTCACATTGATTGGTCTCCTAGATTGAATAAAATAAAGGAAAAATTAAGTTTAGGGTAGTTCGATCTAGTGGGAGCCTCCTGGTGTAGCATTATTTCTATAGGACTAGTCTCCAAGTGGGAGATTTTTTTCTTGTAGTCATATTGAGCTGTAAGGGATTACATATTGTCATCAAGATATAATCACTAGATAATAAAAATATTAAACTCATTGTTGGTGGATGTAGCCTAGGGATTGAGTGAACTGCGTTAAATACTTGTTTCTTATGTTTGTTTTGTGTACATTATTATTTTATGATATTAGTTATATCTACCTGTAACTATTATTTCTATCTTATTAATCCTAACACTCAACATCACATCCTTTAGATAATTTGATAGCTTACATAAATTGGTAACTAGTCAATAGTCTTGATATCAATGACAGGATAGCAATTGGTCCAATTCTCCTACATAACTTTCATGGCTTAGTTAACTAACTTTGTTAATCATCAGTACTAATGATATCAATTGTAGTAATAGGGAGGATGGTGACATATTTTTATGAATAAAAATTTCACTTACTATTTGTATTTGCATGAAAGCTTGTAATGAATTTTGTGTATTTCATTAAATAAATTATCATGTGATACAAAGAAATATTGGGATTTAATATTATAGTGTACCATAAGATGGAAGAGTGTTCTATAGAGATCTATTGTCTATCTTCAAGTCATTCTTTTAGTTTGGGACATCCACTATTAGATAAATGGGGGGGGGGTGTGAATCAATTATAATTAGGCCCTTTTAAGAAATTCAACACACTTACAACAACTTGTACTTATCATCAATCTACCTGGTAAACACAATAAAATCAATCAACCTTATACTAGTAAATAGATTAGAACTTCCTACAAGGTATCAACTTCATTAACCAAATTACAACAATTATAGCAATTTTTACATGCAAACCAAAAATAACACATAAAGAATTCATGCACAATTTGACACCAATATTTTTAATGTGGAATATTGATTAGGATATAACCCACCTAGGATTAGTTACCCAAAACAATTTTAATTTTCTAAACTGATCTCGTTAAGAGCCAACCTTATTAAAGGTTACAAGCACACTTGCTAGGTGTAGCATTTTTAGGGGTTTTCCACCAAATATAACCTAGAACTTATCACACTTTAGTGAGTGGCATATCTAAAGAACTTACAAATAATCAATAGAATATTACCTTACAAAAGGATTTATAAATAAAGACTACTAAGTCCACTTGGTTAAGAGATTTTTTGCTACAATGGTAAGAAAGTAGCAAAAAAATGATCTGATAAGTCTGCAACTCACTTTTCTTGTTTAGATCTCCATTCTACATATATCTTTCCTTTATTGGTTGGCCATCACATCAACTCTTTGCTCCTCTTCACACTATACATCTTTTATGTATCAACTTCTTCAACACCTTTACCACCAACTTGGACTAGAAAATTATAAACCAACAATATTTTCCTTCTTGTCTCTTCCTTATATAAATATATTTTTTCTAGTTCATTACATTCATCATGATTTCACCACTTAATCAAAATTTTACAATTACCTTCTATCTCAAATACATTGAATCTATACATTTGAGAAAATTCTTTAACCTCAAACTTTGTGTATTCCCTTGGATTACAAAACATGCCTTAGATCTTGACCATCTAATCTTTCCTTATTTATTTTAGTTGTTGATCTTGTTAACTAAGTTTTTCCTTATCTTAGAATCTTCCTGAATAGTACAAATCTTTGCTTGATGTCATCCTTTACTCAACCTTTCATAAACTATTAATCTTTACCAAAGTATGTTCATGCTTTATTGAATACCTCCATTACTTGGTTAATACTATGCTCGATCAATATTGATCTCACTCAATAACTATCTGTTGGAAATATTATGACAAGCTAAGTTATTGAGAGGGGAGGGGTGAATCTGTAACTTCTAAAACTTTCATCCCAATTAGTAACTAATCCTTTATATGAATTTTGATCTAACTTCATGCATGAGAAACTAAAAATCTGAAAGCATATATAACAATTTGACACATGGATTTGGTGACCCAAAAACCTTCCAAATAGAAAGTAAAAATGGGGTGGGGATGATATGCACAAGCTTTAGTACTGTAGTATAAAGTTGGCCGATTAAGGCTTACATTGATCACTTCTAATGATCTACCTAGTTATGAGGAATAAGGACTACTAGGTCCACCTTGCAAAAGGATTTACAAACATACAATGAAGTATGCACTTGGTAAAGAGATTTACATAAGATTGATAGGTCTGTGTTGTTAAAGGATTTAATTGATCCACATGTTAGGATCAAGTAATAGTTGATCTTTAATCTACAACTTGGTTTGTTGAATGAGATTCCTCTAAGTGTACAAATTACCTTGTCGTGATAGATGAATCTTTGTTGTTCCTTATACTGCTATAGCCTTTGTAATTTGCACTTCTACTCTTTTATAATGATTACATTAATTCCTTTTTGATTCCATAAATACATGGGATGTGATACAATACATTACATATATATCAATAAAATTACAAAATTACAAAGTCAACCACAATACAAGTTTACACAAATATTACAAAGTCAGCTCAAAATGTAGACACTCGGGTTCTGAAGATTGACTCAATGAGTTTTTGATACTAATCACCCACTATCAATGCTCGACATTGTCATACACTTAGTAGATATAGAAGCTTGGTCCATACTGATCACTTCCATGTAGTCTTGAACTTAGTCTGCATTGGTGACTTGGTGAATACTATGAAATTCATCATATAAATTGAATCACTTGGTTACCACTACATAGCTCGATAAACACTATCACCTCAAGCTTGATATAAATTGAGTCTCTTGGTTAACACTGAGTAGCTCCATCAACACTAGACTCGCATCACATCAACTACAAACTTAGTAAACACTACACAACTTGGTTTACACTGGTAAACTCACCATACACTAAGATGCTTAGTTTACACTGCTAATCTTCACAATAGTTGTAACTTCTTGACATACACTGGAGTTTGTCCAAAGGATTTGGTAGCAACTGTAGAACTTGGTAACAATTGAAATGCTTGGTTGACATTGTTAATTGTACAATAAGTTTGGTATAAACTCACAATCTAAATAAGTGTATGTCACTAATAAAAAAATTGACTAGAATGTCAACACTATTATCACTTAATAACTCTATTCTTGCATGGTTATCACTATCTTCTTTACTTAACCTTCCTTTCTCTCCATTTACCAATCACTATTCTAGCTTGGTGCAACTTACTGACTAATTCTCTTTTTCAATTTACATCTTCATTCCCTTCTTATTGATCAAACTAACTTTCTTGTACATCCTCTTAACTCTTCATTAGGTCATGTAAAATAATCAAATCAATATTACCTTTCCATAAACCAATTTAGGTTCCCATAATTAGCATCACTTCTTCATTCCATCTTCTAACTCTATTATCCATATCTCTATTCACCACTACATCCTTTAGATGATTGTAACTTACATAAAGTAGTATTATGTCTTGCTTGATTAACACTATTGATTCATATCCTTCATTCTTCTAGGCTTAACATCAATGCCGATATATAAACTTATCTAACTCTTCTACAAACAACTCATATCTTAGTTATGACCTTGTTCCTCATCAACATTACTTATGTCCAATATTCTGTCCTTTCTTCTATCAACATCATTTCTGTCTAACAAACTCTCCCTTTGGTATTAATGACAACACATAATCAAATATACCATCCAATACAAAACTTCATCAACAATACATCTCTTCCTTCATTCTCAACATCTAAAGGAAATAATTAAATCACTAAAATACTCTCCCTTTGATTATGCTTCTATTTTTCTTCTTCACATACTACTTATTTATTCCTATGTTTATATTTCTTCTCATCACATTTATCCTTATAGCTCACTCCCGCTAACACTTGACATTCTTCTTTGTATTTTAATCCCCTTTGACAATAATCATCACTAAATTTCAGCTTTACCACTCTTCTACTCCACTTATTCTCTCCATATAATACATATTCATATTCTCTTCTTTACTTTATTCTCTCCCTTTGGATACTCATCTTTACTGAATCTCTCCCATAGCTTTATATTTCATTTAGATATTCACTCCCCTTTTGAAAACAATGCCAAAGGTATCAATAAACCTTCATATTCCATGTAGTTATACCTTGCAACTTGCATGTAGTAATAATTTCTTTTTCCTTGCATCACTTTCACCTTATTTACAACTTTAGGTAGCTCCTAAAGAGTGAACTCCTACACCAACTAACAAAAATATTCTGATAAAGCATGAATTGATGCAACATGTATCTTCTTCTAGTGAATATTGGATAGGGGAATGACCCTAGTTTACTTCTTATATATTCAAAGGTATCTTAGGTAATAGATTAGTAAATATATCAATAATTTGTTCTTTTGACTTCACATACTCCAACCTCATGTGTTTCTCCTAAAATTTCTCTCTCAAGTAGTGCTACTTGATTGATATATTCTTTATTTTTGCATGCATCACTAAATTCTTCAAAATGTTTATAACACTTGTATTGTCATAGTAGATTATTACAATATATTTCACTTCCTCTTTCATACCTTCTAATAATTGTTTTATCTACACAATATTAGAGTAAATTATTATAGCTGCTACATGCTCTTTCTCATCAATAGATTGTGAAATACAAATTTGTTTCTTGATTCTCCATGCCACCAATCTTTCTTCTAAAAAGAAAGCTCTTCCACTTTTACTCTTTATGTGATTCACATTAGTTTTCCAATCAACATCAGTATAAAATCTGACCTAAAAAATCTCCATCTTTCTTGTACCATAAACCATAATGCTTAGTTCCTTTCAAATATATAAAGATTCTCTTCACAACAATAATACTTTTATCCTTAGGATTAGAAGACAATCTTGCCACAATACTCAAAACATGAGAAATATCAAGTCTTCTATAAAAAACATACTATAATTTTCTAATTATTGATCTATAAAGTGTCTCATCTACCTTGGTAAGATCATCTTCCTTAGATAATTTGTAGCCTATGATCATCGTTGTACGAGTTGGTCTTGATTCTTCCATGCCAAATGTCTTGAAAATGTCCTTTATATATTTAGATTGTGTTATCTAAATATTATCCTTTACTAGTTATACTTGCAATCCAATAAAAGTTTTGATCTCTCTAAACATAGACATCTCAAAATATTTTCTCAAATCATTAGTAAATGTTCTACACATCATTTCATGACCTCCAAATAAGATATTATCAATACTATTTTTGCATAATCACTAATAGATATATTCCTTTTTTTAGCAATTCCATTCTATTATGGAGTCCCCAGGTTAGAGAGTTTTCTTTTAATCCCATTCTCATTGTAATAGACAATAAGCTCATTAGGCATGAATTCGCCTCCTCTATCAAATCTAAACAAATTCAAAATTTTAATTATTTATTTCTCAACTCTTTTCTTATACAATTTGAACATTTGAAACACATCATATTTTTATTTCAGAAATATCATAGACAACATTCTTGAGTAATCATCAACAAATAAAGGGAAATATATGTCACCATAATAGGTTTGCACTTTCAAAGGACCAAAAAATTAGGTATGAACTGACTCAAGTACAATATTAGATGAGTAGGAATTAATTTTGAAACTTTACTTAGTCATTTTCCCAATTTAACATTTCTTACACATCACTTTATCAAGTTTACTTAAGCTTAGTAAACCTCTTAATATTTTCTTTCTACTAACCCTAATTATGTTGTCAAATTCACATAATAGAATCTTTTATGCCACAACTAAATATCTTAAATATTGGAAATCAAATATGTATCCTCAATAGAATCTAGATTGAATAAGTTTCCTCTTGTTTGTCCTCCAATACCAATCATATTTCCAACATCATCATATATTTTCACCTTTTTGTTTCAAAATTCTAGTCAGTGACCCATGTTACTAAATTGTGCCATACTCAACAAATTATACTTTAGTCCTTGTACCTAATAATAATTTTCACATCTAATCTTCTCATTCAGAATAATAGAATCTTTTCCTTTCACATGACATGGAGCATTATTTACAAGTTTAACAAATCCTCCATCATAATGCTCAATATTATCTAACTTATCAATATCACCAACCATATGATGTAAACATCTACTATCAATAATCCAAGTATCATTCTTATTAACTTAAGAAATAAGAGAATTTTCATCTTCATACCTTTCATGTCCTTTAGAATCATCTTTCATTTCAATAGAGACAAATTCCTCACCATCATCTTGGCCAACAATTTCATACTCAATGTCCTCTTCTTCTACTAGGTCACAAGACTTCTTTCCTTCATCCTTTTAGTATCTATTTTCTTGATATTTGTTCTCCCTATTGCCATTTTTATCATTTATGTTCCTATCAGGACATCTAGATGCAATATGACCAATGTTATTATATTTAAAATATATCGAAGGTAATTTACCTTTATACTTTGCTTTTCCTCTCAATAGCCTCCTAGCCAAAAGTACCTCAAGAACTTCTTTTTCTTTATCTAGTATCTTTACTTTTATTTAACTATCAATGGTTAGAGATGAGATGTTGAAAAGTAGTTTCAATCTTACGTAAAAAATTATCAAAATTATTTACCTTAAATGCAATCAATCTAGTGACCAAAGTATCAGGTGTGATAACATCACCAAGTATAAATCTCAGTTCCTAGATAGAAGAAAAATTATTCATAGATAGATAATAGAGTTGTAATAAATTTTATTACCATGAGTTCTTCTCTTATGAATCCTCTAACTCATTTGATAACATTAAGCACTTCTATGATTTAGTTACTATATTGCACAATATTCTTAGCTTCTTGTGTTCTCATGTCATCAAAATTTCATCTTAGATTTTAATTTTTCTCTCTCAATACATTCTAATCTCCTCCATGAAAAAGTGTAATTTTATCCTAAATTTCCTTTGTAGTAGCATGGTCTTTGATATCATGAAATTCAACATCATTTAGGGAAGAATCAATCTCTATTATGTTCTTTCTTTTCTTTCATCTATACAACTATCATAGGTCCAAGGGGTGGTGGTGTGTATTGATTGTCTAGGTAGCACAATGCATAGTCTCCACTTATAGATAGATACAACCTCATCCTAATTTTCTATGAAGGGTAGTTCTACCTATTTAACTTCAAAACCTCTCTCTTATACAATTTCAAATATTTAGCTCATGTCTTTCAAAATTATTCCTCCAAACACCAATGCTCTAATACTAATTAAATGGGGGGTGGGGGGTGTGAATTTGTTAGTCTCCGAAAATTTTAAATAATGCACCACACTTATAGTAACTTATACTTATCAAAAATATACTCGATAAACATAATAAATTAATCAAACTTATGCTAGTTAATATAGTAGAACATCCTACTAAGTATCAACATCATTAATTGAGTTACACAAATTATAGCAATTTTTACATGTAGACATAAGAATAACACGTAAAACATTAATGCATAGTTTGACATCAATATTTTTAATGTAGAAACCCAGTTAGGGTGAAACCCACCTAGCACTAGTCACCCAAAATAATTTCACTCTTCTAAAGTGAGCTAAGTTCAGTGCTAACCCTATTAAACATTATCAACACACTTTCTACGTGTAACCTTGTTAGGGTATTTTCACCAATGATCATCTAGACCTTATAACCTTTCAATGAATAACATTGAAATATGATACAAGATTACAATATTTTCTTCTAAAATGGTTAGAGAGTAACAAAAAAGCAATTTGATAAATATGCAACTCACTTTTCTTATTCAAATCTCCATTCTGCACATATTTTTAATTTACTAAGTGGCCATCACATCAACTCTTTACTCCTCTTCAATTCTCACTATAGATCTTCTCAATATCAACTTCTTCAACACTTTTTCCACCAACTTGAATAGAAAATAGATCAATGATATTTTCCTTCTTCTCTCTTCCTTATATAGATAAATGTTTTTCCACTTCATCAAATTCAACATGATTTTTTCTACTTAATCACAATATCTCGATCACCTTCCAGCTTAGATACATTTAACCTACTCATTTGAGAAATTTTTTTAACCTTAAACTTTGTGTATTCCCTTGGATTATGAAATACACCTCAAATATTGACCATCTGATCTTGCCTTGTTTATTCCATTTATTGATCTTGTTAACTAAATTTTTCCTTATCTTAGAGTCTTGTAGAATAGTCTAGATCTTTACTTGATGTCATCCTTTACTCAATATTCCATAAACCAATCATCTTTACTAAACTATTTTCTTGCTTGATTGAACACATCCATCACTTGATTTATATTGTGCTTAGTTAAAACTATTCTCACTCAATAACTATCCTCACTTAGTAATACTATGCTTGCTTAGTTATCACTATCTTCTTTGCTTAACCTTTATTTCTCTTCATTTATTGATCACCATCCTAGCTTGGTGTAACTTGTTAACTACTTCTATTTTGTACTTTACCACTTCATTCCTTTCATAAAAACCAAAATAACTTTATTTTACATCCTCTTAATTCTTCATCAGATTATGTAAAAGAATCAAGTCAATATTACCTTTCCATAAACGAATTCATTAGTTTCCCACTTAGGTTACCATACTTAACAATACTTCTTCATTTGATCTTCTAACTCTATCATCCATATCTCTATTCAACACCACATCCTTCAGATGATTACAACTTACGTGCATTTGTATTATGTCTTTCCTGATTGACAGTACTAATTAATATCCTTCATTATGCTAGGCTTCTCATTAATGACAATATAACAACCGGTCTAACTATTCTTCAAATAAGTCATAGCTTGGTTTTTACCTTGTTCCTCATCAATGTCAATTATGTCCAATAGCCTCTACTTTCTTCTATTAGCATTAGTGATATTTAACAATCCACATCATAAGAGGAAGGTTGTAGTTCATTATTTAGGACTCATCATAACCCCTTAAAGAGTGACGTTTTTCAAGTCTCATAGTCTCTCCCTATTATCCAAGGACCTCTACTTATCTAAACCAGCTAGGATAAACCACTTTAAAAGTTTTAAATTCCAATCTCATTAGAAAACCATTAATAACATATCCCTAACTTACTATATGGTGTTTTGACCAATTTTCTCAATAAGCTGACTGAATAGTTTTTAGGCCTATTATGGTATGGACTAGTTATTAAAATCATAAAAGGATCCCTCCAACTATATCTCATACTAAAATGACTTAGGTACAGATTTAGTGTTCCTTCACTCGAACAATCATGGTGAATTTAAAATAGAGTTAGCCATTACTAACCCCTATTACAAGAGATTTGGTCCTGGAGTCCTGATCAGGGCATTTAGGACTTCAAATAATTACATTTAATTCATTATTAGAAAAAAACTATTATTGGCTTGATGGGTATAGACCAAAAAATTACCAAACTATCACACTTAAGTGGTTAAGATGAGCCAAAAAACCAATCATGACCCTCCCTTATCGTATGGATGACACCAAATATTGGAAATAACTCCAATTTAGATTCTATGCTTTTTTTATAATGAGTTTTTACAAATCCCTATTGATCCCTAACACTTCCTAGCTATTTACTTCCTATGAAACCTTGCATTCTCCTTAATGTTCAAACCCTTAGCATAGGCTTCTACCACTTACCAAGGGTGGAACGGGCCTCATATATCCTTACATTGCTAATATAGTTCTTTTGGGTGAGTTCTACCCTTTACAACACTTCAAAACCAAAACTAACTATAATGGACCTAGTTAGGAGCTCTAACCTATTAGGTCTACCTACTCAGGTTTTAGGAATAATCTTCAAACTTCTCCACTAGAACCTAAAAAAAAATGACCTTATAAAACACTCGAAGTTCCTCCAAATTCCAAGAGATCAATTTATGACTTTCACCACAACTACCCAAATGCTCATAGTGCTAATTTGGTGATTAAGCCTAATTAGGCCAAATTTACAAAGAAAATTCCATATACTAGATACCACTTAAAAAAATATTTGGTAACTCCTAGAAACCTCCAAATCCACCATTATATTAAACTCTATCACTCCACCTATTCATTTGTATTCTACTATTACCAGTGCACATAGAGATATAGGGCTAGTGTTGGAAATATAAGAGGAGTAACTGAGAGGGGAGGGGTAAATTAGTTACCAAAAAATAAATCCTAGATCCCTTAGATGTCACTACAAAACATAAACTCTTCTAAAATTTTTGTTACTTAGTTAACACACATGCACTTGGTTAACACTAACAATATGTTGTAACTCTGCAAGCACTAAAATATTAACTGTTACTTGAGAAATATTGAACATGAAGACCTTAATATATTAAATATGATTAACATTAATTAACATAGTTTCATAAACATAAAATAAATAGCATGAACATAAGTGACACCGAGATTTAACATGGAAACCCAATTTGGGAAAAACCACCAATTGCAACTAGTTACTATTTTTTACTCTTTTGAAGTGAACATTGTTAGGAGCCATCCCTATTAAAGTTTACAAAACACACTATTAGGTGTGACCCTTTTGAGGATTTAATCACCCTTTTAGGATTGGCCTTGTTAGAGGTCTTTAGAAACTTCAATTTAGAAATGCCACCTTGTTAGATGATTTGGAAAATAGTTGTTAAGTCAACTTGATTAATATATTTGCTACACTACTACAACTATTAGAAAGTAACAATGATATGATCTGATTGTTGATGTAACTATATTTTTTGATTTTGGATCTCAATTCCGGCTCAAACACTTGATCCTTCCTGATTGAATGTATCTTTGTAGTTCCTTAAGGATATTATTCTTATCCTTCCAATTTGCTTCCTCTAAAAATCTTCTTATCTTCCATACATTCTCACACATTCAATCCTCAACTTGACCTTATACTTATATCATAAACATTATCAAGTTAGCTTGAATACAACTTAGAATAATTAATATTCATCTCCTTAGTCGGCTAGAACCAACAAACAAATCATTTAAACTCAGTATGCCAAAATAAGAAAATCCTATTGGTAGTGGGCCGACATTCCTCATAGGAGTTGTGACATGGCTTAATTATATCCTATGGTTATATAAGACTATTAGTTTTATTAGGCATTAACAAGTCAATCTTTTGGTGCAATGACAACCTTGGCCTTTCTAACAATTGGTATCAAAGCTTGGTCATAGGTTTGAATCCTACAAGCCACAGTGAGTGATGCTAGGAGGGGGATTTTTGGTAGTGGGCTAGTGTCCCTCATAGGATTTGTGACATGGATTAACCACCTCTTGTGGTTCTATAAGACTATCAGTTGTATCAAGCATTAACAAGTCAATCTTTTGGTGCAATGGAAACCCTAGCTTTTCTAACAAATCCTTTGTTAGTTGACCCTACTCAGTAGACACTAACACTAAAAAGATTTTCTTATGTTAACCAAGTGAACTCAGTTAATGCTACATCTTCACAAACTTCCTTTGGTAACTAAGTGAGCTCGGTTAGCACTAGTTCCGTCCAACTTTACTTTATTACCCGAGTTAGCTTGATTAATACTCAACTTCCACAAACTTCTCTTTGACACCTGAGTGAACTTGATAGACCCTATCTTCTAAACTTGGCAAACACTAGAATGCTTGACAAATAAAGGAAACTATCTTCATCGCTTGAGTGAGCTTGGTATACATCAACTAGTAAAGATATGACATTTTGTGTAACATCAAAGATAATATACAATTGATCAATTATTTTCAGCAATCTCACTCTTTGGCGTTGATGGCAACACAACATGCTATAATACAATTAAATTTTAGAGAAAAATAAAGTAAGGAACACATCCTTAGTTTCATTTTGATTCTCATCCATGAGAACTCCCTCTATTAGTGTGAACTCCTTTTGACTTTAGTTTCTCCCTATGTTAGCAAGCTCTATCTTCAACATCTTCTTTTGATAGAAAAATCTCCCTCTTTGACATCTTATGTCAAAGATAATATTTAGTGAATATTAATGTACTAGATGTATAGATTCATATGCATTATGCCCTTTCATTACTCCATCAACATGACCAATCTTCAACATGCTCTAGTTGATGCATCATTGAGATTTATTTAATGAGCTTCAGATAGGGGAATAACCCTAACTTAGGTTTTAGATACAAAAATGCATCCTTAGATAATGGCTTTGTGAATATGTCTACAATTTTTTCTTTTGTATTCACATACTAGAATACTACCTCTTTGTCTTGCACCAATTCTCTCAAAAAATGATATTTTATAGAAATCTGCTTGGTCTTGGTATGCATCAAAGGATTCTTTGATATATTAATTGCACTTGTATTGTCACAAAAGATAACCACTAGATCCTTGATTTCTACCTACCAATAGTTTCTTGAACCAAACAATATTGGAACAATTAACTTCTGCTACAACATACTCTACCTCTGCTATAGACTAAGAAATACAATTTTTCTTCTTACTTGTCCAAGATACTAGTCTCTTACCAAGAAAGAACACTCTACCACTGGTGCTCTTCCTATCATCAACACTTCCTACCCAATTTGCATCAATGAAGGCTTTCAAATGTAATTGTATCCTTTCTTGTACCATAATCCATAGTCTCCAGTATGCTTTAAATACCTAATGATTCTCTTTATTTCCATCATATGATTTTCCTTAGGATTAGCTAAAAGTGTTGCCACCATACCAAATGTAAGAGCAATATCAAGCCTAATATCTAAAACATACTAAAGTTTTCCAATCATTTATATGTATGTGGTCTGATCTACCTCCTTGGAATCATCATTTTGGAAAGCTTATGTCTAGTAGACATAGGTGTTCCAAATGGTCTCGAATCCTCCATTCCAAATTTCTTTAGTATCTCTTTGATATAATTAGATTGAGTAATGTAGATACCATATTTCCTCTATTGAATCTACAAGCCAACAAAAATTTGATTTCTCCAAACATTGACATCTCAAATTCCTTACCCATTTCCTCTAAAAAGTCTTTGCACAAATCATCAATTCTAGTAAATAATGTGTCATCCACAACAATTTCTGCCAATACAATTTCTTGTCTGGTTTTTATTTGATGTAAAGGCTATTGTTATCATTTTTACTTTGAAAACTAATCTTTATCAAATAATTATGAAGTCTTTTATACCAAGATCTGGGAGCTAGCTTGAAACCATACAATGATTTGTATAGTTTACAAACTATATCCTTTGTGCTAGGATCTATAAAAACTTTAGTTTGTTCTATGTAATTTTTTTTTCTAAAATTTCATTCAACAATGCAAATTTCCAATCCATCTAATACATTTAAATCCTTTAAATGCAACATAAGAAATTTAGGTCTTAACACCTTCTAATCTTGCAATTGGAGGAAACATTTCACCATAGTCACTAGTCTCTTACCAAGAAATAACACTCTACCACTGGTGCTCTTCCTATCATCAACACTTCCTACCCAATTTGCATTAGTAAAGGCTTTCAAATGAAAATTGCATCCTTTCTTGTACCATAATCCATAGTCTTCAGTATGCTTTAGATACCTAATGATTCTCTTTATTTCCATCATATGATTTTCTTTAGGATTAGCTAAAAATCTTGCCACCATACCAACTACAAGAGTAATATCAGGCCTAGTATGTAAAACATACTAAAGTTTTCCAATCATTAATATGTATGTGGTCTAATCTACCTCCTTGGAATCATCATTTTTGGAAAGCTTATATCTAGTAGACATATGTTTTCTAAATAGTCTTGAATCCTCTATTCCAAATTTTTTCAGTATCTCCTTGATATACTTAGATTGAGTAATGTAGATACCATCTTTATTTTGTTGAATTTGCAAGCCAAAAAAGAATTTGATATCTCCAAACATTGACACCTTAGATTCCTTACCCATTTCCTCTAAAAATTATTTGCACATATCATCATTTCTAGTAAATAATGTGTCATCTATATGGTTTCATAATAGATGAAGCTAATCACACCATTTTCTCTCAAGGATACTATATCTATTCTGAAGACTACCTATTCCATCATGAAATACACTTGAATTGTTAACCTAGGGACATAGGACTTCAAATGGGTCAGCACAGTATGTGCACTAAGTTCCTTTAAGAGTCTTAACACCTATGCTACAGGAAAGTAAAATGCATGAAAATAATCTATTCTACTATTAAAAAATAGTAAACACACTTGGGCTAACAATAGATAATTTTAGAAAGCTTTTGAAAATGAACCTAAACTAGTTAACAACTCAAAACATCCACCATGATCATTTTCTACAAGTGTTGCAAGAACTTTCATAGTAACAATGCTACAGGATTAATACAATAAATCTATCTTAAAAATAGTAAATTGCAAAGAATGAATCTACTCTACCTAAATCTATTCCACCTCCCAAGTGGGCCCCTTTGGTTGGTTTCAAATAACTATGAACATAACAAATATTCCAAAATCACTTTTACATCAAAATACTTCTTTGATTACATCAACTAAATAATTCATGAAGAATAGAAAAAGAGTAACTTTTGAATCTTAAACCAACATTGTCTATATTCTTATTAGCTTACTAAGATGAACCAAATCCTTTATATAGAGGATTGGATACTTATTAAAAATATGACATAAAAGTCTTGAACAAACATCACCAGAAAGAAGGCAAAAGATCAACCATGACATAATACATTTATTACTAAGCAACATAATCACAACTTGTAGGAGATATAGCAAGTTGTGTCTCCTAAATTTTCTGGAATAGTAACTCCTCTGCAAGCACAACTTATCCATAGGAACTGAGTTGCAATTTCCTTGCCATGATTGGTTTGCATCATCCTCTTCCTTTAATACAATAATCACCACCCTTTGTACAGCTCTTCATTTTCCTTAAAGTTAGAAACATCTAGAACATTTATGCAAGATAACACTCCTACTCTTATTTAGATATTAGAACATAGCTTAAGATACTTATATGAAATACTGCATTCTATGTATAATAATAAGCAAATTATGTCATACCCACTATCCATAGGTTTAGTAAGTTCTACCTATCTCTAGCATAAGTTCACAAGATATTTACACAAATATTTCAAAAATGTTTTTGACAAAACACAAAGAGTAAATCCAAACCATTAAAACTATATCAAAATTAAGACATTAATATGCCTCATCATCCACCCCCCACTATTTAAATTCTTGTCCTCAAGAATTATACTTCCTTTCCATAGCTCTAAAGTCTCCCACTGTAGTTTTCCCTTCCTTCCCACTTCTAAAAGTGTAGAAGAATCCTATGGTGCACTTCCAATGTTCACACATTTGTTCCTCAACCAGTGGATCTGGTCTAGTAGCATCACTACCATAAAGAGGCCAAAGAAGGGTAGGAGGCTAAAAACTCAATAGAATCCATAGTTCCTTTTTTATTTGTCTTCCTAATTGTATATACTTGGCCACCCTATTAACAACAACCTCATAATTTATAGGGCTATGTAGTTCTACCTTTTTGAAAGCTTTTGGCAGTCAGTTCCATCAGTTCCTAAGCCCTACAATAGCTCTTTGCTATGTAAAGTTTATAAGTATTTGGTAATCTATATAAACATTTTCTCTTTCTACAAACACTCTCTCCCTAATTTCTAGTTTTGGTCTCTCATAGGTTAGTTTGAACCAGTCTCTTAGAAGGTCATCAACCTTGTGTGATTTAGCTCATAGTTGTAATGGTTCAGATTTCTCAAGATCTCTATAAGCATTTAACTGCCTATCATAGCTTGTCTCGTTGTGCATCCAGGACATTAAAGCTCTGAGGTGAACATCCCCTATGTAAGGCAGAGGGTTCCACTCTATCTTATGTGGAATTATGAAATTATGTAAATAAAATTCACACAACAAATTCTTCTTCCATGAAGGCAAAGTTTGATAAACATTGTATAAATCTTAAGCTTTTTTAAAATCACAATCAACATCCCTTATTGTCATCATCAGTTGAAATAGAAGAAACTTCTCCTTCAAATAAATTGAATACACCCTTGGTGGTGCCTATAGGCCATTAGCTAGTCAGCTAAGTTTAAAGTCTTATTCATTCATTGTTTCTGTTTCTGAAGTTTCTCTTTTAGTGATTCAATTTCCTAATCTTTGTCGAGTATTACTTTCTGTGTTTGGCTTTTTCTTTCCTCTACAAGGTATTTTGAAAAATGAAGTGATTGTACAGACAAAATAATATAGATTGAATTATAGATGAAGGGAATTCTTGAGCCATAGATTTCTTCTTTTGTTCCTTAGCAACTTGTTGGAAGTAATGGGTATACTAGGAGGATCTATAAGGCATGATATAAACATTATAATATATAGCGATTGGTGGCATAGTAAGTTGATCATTTTTAGGGTCTTTTTCTAAGACGAAAACATGGTTCAACTCACACATTTCCTAATTTCCCTATGGTATTTCAATAAGATGCTTGTTTTCATTTTTTTCCACATTTTGGGGTTCCAATCGTATAGGAGAGTCATTTGAAATATTCTCAACCACTGATTCTGTATGAGATTTTGATATTTAAGCATTTAGGTTTTTAGTGGAAACTGGGAATACTTGACCTCACATATGAGGGCTTCAACACATAGAAACCTCTTTAAATTCTACTATTTTGTGGGTCCACTTTGATTTAGGTGCTACTAGAGTAGACGCTGTAGGAGTGGTTGCTGTAGGAATAGACCTTTTTTTATTTGTCACTTTAACATAAGGGTTTTGGGCTTCCTTTTCAAGATTAGGGTTCCCTTTACCAACCTTATGCTTGCCTTTTTCTTTAGAAGAACTAGGTATGTCACGCTCTAAAATAGGTTTAATAGGTTTATTAGGAGAGGGTAATGCTAGTTCTTTTTCTATTTTAGCTAGATTTTGATTAGGCTCTATAATTTCTTCCTCATTCCCTAAATTTTATAGAACAAGGTTGGCTTGAGGCTACAAGGTTTTAAATTCAACAAATTCTACCCACGATATAGAGGAGGAATCCCTAAGAGGCCTTTCAACTAAAAGTTTTATGGGGGCATGATAAGAAATATAATTTACATTTCCTTTCTGAGTTTCTTTAGCACTAATACACAACATATTATAAAGGAAATTGGGGACTTTAACTTGAATGTTATGTCTTACTCAACTAAGCAGCTTAAAATGGTAAGTGTGTAAGTTTGAAAACCCAGCTTTGCAGGTAAAATAACTGATGATGTGGGTTGCCAATTCTAAATATGGAGCTAGGAGAGAGAGTCTTTTACAACCTTGCTTTGTAATTTCTAGTAGAGGGTCACCCAACCAAGAGAACTATGCCCACGATGACCTGGCATCATGTTTATTTATATAATGCTCCCCATTAGCTAGTAGTTTTGTGACTTCTACTATCTACTCCTCAATAGAAATTACTATTAACCTACATACTATGTCTTCCCCTTCATCAAATGTCCTCATAAACTTCATTGCTACTTCTTCATTGATCTTAGTTAACTGTAGGAAGTAGCCAAGCCATCCACAGGCATTAAATCATTGGATTGCTTCCACATCCACAAGTAGAATACTATAAAAAAATGGATCATGTCTCAACAACTTTCCTCCCATCTTCAAAATGCCTAGCCTCTAACTTCTCTATTCTCACAACCTCGATAAGTTTTACTAACACTTTGACAAATAGCCTCTTCTCAAAATTTCAAATTGATCTTTTTGAGAAATGTCGATACCACATTCTCTTAACAAGACTCTATTATGTTTGGTATGTAAAATAATGATGCAATTAATTATTAAGGACATCAAGGTTTAACTAGAAATATTCTCATAATAAATCATAGTCCTTTTCAATCATGTCAAACATAGGAGATCTTTCCCAAAATTGTAATGGAAAGGTACGACAAATACAAAAAGATTTTAAAATTAAAATTAGACCACTGCCAAAGTAAAACCTATAACATGGACATGACTAAGGTGACATGGAGATGAAATTTGGAAATTAATACACTTTCTTGCCCCCCCACTAAATTTTGACAAGTGTCCATACTAAAATTTTTTGGCATAAGAATGAGAAACTCACTTAAGGCTTATATGACACATTTAATGTAGCATTATATATAAATATCAAAACCTATGCACTACAAATGAATAAAGAGTAAAAATTTTGTACTTGAGAATTTTAGAGTGTACTTTTGCATGCAAATTGATGAGGTGGTGAAGTCTAGTGACCATAGAAAAGGTGTTGATGGTATCTTTTATTGAAAGCAATAAAAATAGAATTTGTGGTGACATGGAGTGTGAGTGGATGATAGAAAAAGAAATGAGATAAGTTGATATGAAGAAAAAGAAAAATGAATGTAAGAATAGACCTCAGATTAAATGAAGTTTTATTATGAGTGCTCATTGAAGGTTTGTCATGGTACACCTGTAGGAAGAAGGTTTGCACCCTCTGCTATAGGAATTGTGTCTGTAGGAACTAGTAAACTATTTAGTTGGAACCACTACAGGAACTCATCTTTAGTCTATGGTTTATGATAGAGGCACAACCTTTGGCCATTTACAAGCAATTTTAACTAGATAGGATCAATGGTTGTCAGCTAGACTGCTCCATTTTTGAATACATACTAAATTTCATAAGGCCCTAGCCACTGAGTCTGCAACTTTCCTAGAATATTTTTAAAATGAGAATTGTATAGGAGAGCCCAATCTCTCGCTTGGAACTGTTTATTACTGATATGTGCATTGTGCCACTTCTTTTGCTACTACTAAATTATCTCTATTCTTTCCAAAGTTGTCTTTCTCATTTCATCCAATGAGTTCAAGTGGAGAAGTCTCTCTCCTTGTGCTGCAAGAAGACTAATGTTCAATTCCAAAGTAGTGTGCAATATTTTATGTTCAAATTCAATAGGAAACATTGCTACTTTTCCATACACAAGTTCAAATGGAGTGAATCTAGTTGTTATCTTCCATGTAGTTTGGTATGCCCAGATAGCTTCAGTTAACCTGCTTCTCCAATCCTTCCTATGTATTTGCACTATCTTAGTTAGAATAGCCTCAATTTCTCTGTTGGTGATCTTTATTTGCCCATTTTCCTGAGCTTTATGAGGAATGGATTTCTAGTGCCTTATGTTGTATTCTTTCATAAGTTTAGTGATTCAAGTTTGATGTGAAGTGAGAACCTTGATCTATGACAAGTTCTCTAGGAACTCCATAGTGTGTGAATATTTTCTCATATAAGAATTTAGCTACTTTCTCATCTCTTGCATTTTTCATTTCCTTGACTTCCACCCATTTAGCTAAATAATCTATGCATACTAAGATGTAGGATTTTCCATTTGATGGTGGGTCAATTGGACCTATTAAGTCCATTCCCCACTTGTCAAAGGGTGTTACAACAATCTATGGATTGAGTGACATCTCATCTAACTTGGTTGGCCGACCCATTCTCTAGCATTTGCCACACTTGGTTGTATAATTTGTTGCATCCTTATGTAATGTTGGCCAATAATATCCAATTGCAAGTAACTTTAGTGTTGTTATTTTTCCTAAAAAATGACCTCCACATGGTTCATCATGACAGGCATGTAGTATGTCATATATCTCATCCTCCTTGACACATCTCCTCATGATTTGATCTAGTCTAGTACAGAAGAGATTGTTATCTATCCATGAATAATGAACAATTTTCTACACTAGCTTCCTCCTATCTTTGTGAGAGAAGTATGGAGGCATTCTATTTATAGCAAGATAGTTTGATATGTTTACATACCATGGTGTATGAGTTGCTATGTAGAGAAAATGCTCATCTAGATAGGTATCTTCAATTGGAGTCAGATCTTCATTAGCAATGTGTAGTCTAGTCAAATAATCAACACCTATGTTGGATTTGCCTAGCTTATCAACAATGGTAATATCAAACTCCTACAAAAAAAAGAGCCATCTTTCCAATCTACCAGTTAGAATAGGTATTTTCATTAAGTAATTTGTAGCTGAGTGGTGAGTATGAATAAAAATAAGATATCCAGTTACATAATGTCTAAATTTGTTCAATGCATAAACTACAGTTAAAAGTTCTTTCTCAATTACTCTGTAGTTTAGTTCAGGACCATGTAGGTTTTTACTAATATAGTAGATTTTATTTTCAAGGTTAGTAGGCTTTTGTCCTAATACAACACCTAAAACATAGTCTAATGCATTAGTATGGATATGAAATCAAATTGAACAGTCTGGTCCCTTCAGAATTGGTCCTGTGGTGAGGATTTTCTTATGCTATAGGAAGGCTTCATTACATGTAGGTATCCAAATGAATTCGGCTTGTTTAGTCAACACTGTATACAAAGGACTAGTTATTTTACTAAAATGCTTTATGAAATGCCTATAATAGCTAGCATGACCTGATTACATCTTTTGGTTTTGTAGGTATGGGCAATGTTAGAATTACCTCTATCTTAGTTGGGTCCACTTGTACCCCTAGAATTGATATAAAATGACCAAGCACTACTCCTTCCTGCATGAGCATGAAACATTTCTCACTATTAAGTAATAGATTATGTTCTTTGCATTGGATGAGAACCTTTTGAAGATTCATCAAGGCTTCCTCAAAGGTAACTCCAAATGTTGTGAAATCATTCATGTATATTTCCATGTAGTCATTTGATATATCAGTAAAAATGCTAATTACAACTCTTTAAAATGTCACGGGAGCATTACATAGGCCAAATGGGAAGATTGAATATGAAAAATTACCCCATGGGTATGTAAATGTGGTTTTATCCTAATCTTCTAAAGCCATACTTATCTAATTATAACCACTATACCCATCAAGAAAAGAAAAATATTTTTTACGAGCTATAGTGTCCAGAACTTGATCAATAAAGGGTAAAGCAAAATGATCCTTCTTGGTTTCCTTATTCAATTCTCTGTAATCTACACAAATCTGCCATTTCCCTCCCTTTTTAGATACTATAACCATAGGTGAGACCCATCTACTATTAGATATAGGGTATATAAAACTAGCATCAAAAAAATTTTGTATTTTAGTTTCAACTATTTCTCTAAGTGCTAGATTAATCCTCATTTGGGGTTGAAAGAGTGGAAGACACCCTTCATTGATATATATTCTATGAGTGCATAATGTAGGACTTAACCCTTTCATATCCCTATAGTCCCATGCAAAATATTTTTCATGTTTTTGAAGAAGCTCTATTAACTATTTCATCTATTTGGGAGGTAGTTTGTTATTGACATGGAGATTATGACCAATAGTTGTGAGATCAACCATAGCAGCTTAAGATATTGGACTTGTATCTAGTTCAAATTGTAAAAGATGATGGATAATGTTTGGCTTCTTAAACAATTCTCATTACATTCCTCATATATAGTTAGTTATAACACAAAACTATCAGATACATCCTTTTCTACCACAAAAGTATTATTAAGAATACTCTGAATTACTAAATCCTCCTCCTATAGCTTTAGAAAAGACTATATATGTAACATCATAAGTTGTGCTATAGATTTTAACTCTTCCTCTCCATCCCCTAAATCTAGCCATACAAGTGTTCTTAAATCTAGCTGGGGTTGTGCTAGAGGATACAAGATAGATTTGTTTGTTTCCTATCCATCTGATATGGTCATACTCCCTAACCTACAACTTATATTTCCATCATATGTAACTAACCATGGTTTTCCTAAAATGACAGGGTAACTAGTCAAGTTGATTTTTGGGGACAAAATCATAAAATTTGTAAGGTACTCTAGAGAGTCTAAGTTACTACTATGTCTTCTATCATCCCATTAGGAGTGACAATAGAACTATCTACAAGTTGTAGACTTGTTGGGTTAGCCCTTAATCCTTCTATATTTAACTTTTTCATAGTATCCTTGGTCATAATATTTATAGCAGCACCAAGATCAATCAATAAATTTTTAATAGACTAACCATTTATAATCACATTCACAACTGGACTTCTTGGATCAAAATATTTAGGAATAACCAATTTTCCCAACATAGTATTAGCCAATTGTCCCATAATATGGACTATGGTTGGGTTTTTTTTCTTTCTCTAAGGCTTTTTTAGATAGGCTTCTCTAATGGCTTTTCCATAAATAGAACATCATTAATATCTTGGAACAAACGAATCTAGACATGTATGTTCTTTAGCTAATCAATGACGTCAAATAATTGTTCCTCTATTTGTGCAGGTTTACTTTGTATGAGATTTTGTGGAAAAGGAGATTCTATTAGAAATTCTTTAGAATAACTGAGAGGGGGGGGTGAATCAGTTATTCAAGGTCCAAATGTCCTATTCAAACTTTTCACTAAGTATAGTGAACCCATTCAACCATTCATTCATTCATGCTTTAACTTATCTAATCAGCAAGTTATTGTAAATCAACATGCAAGCATAACACATAAGAAATCAACACATGATATAGTGATTTACGTAGAAACCCAATTTGGGAAAAACCACTAGTAACATGCTACTCAATTCTCACTCTTATGAAGTGATACCCTATGAAAGGCTTACAACACACTGTCAAATGTGACCTTGTTAGAGGATTTATCCACCCTGTTAGAAGTGGGCCTAGATAGAGGACTTTAGAATGTTCACTTGGAATGTCACTCTGTTAAAGGATTTACAAATGGCTATTAAACCAACCAACCTAAGTCCATAGGATTTTTAGATCTAATATAATTTCTAGAGAGTATTAGAAAATCTTGACCTGACTACAACATACAACTTATCTTGCAGATCTCATATCACTTCTCAACTCATACCCTTGCCTAGGATTTAATCTCTACAACTCTTAACAACTTGCTCTCCTTTCAAGCTTAGTCTCCTTGAGTCTTCATGCTTAATGTACCAGTGCAATCATCTCTTCATGAGCACTCATAGAAGCAGAGCCTCTATGCTCTTCCTTCTCCTAGATGTCTCCTCCTTGACACCCTTCTAACCACTTTGTAGATTTGGTTCTTCAAGAGTAATAGTATCAGTAGCTCTTTACTTCTTGGTCTATGAATCCCTAAATAGAAGTCTTGGAGTTCCTTTTCTCATTTGATTCTTCCATTCTTTAATTTCAATTCACATGGATTAGGTAGGATTCATTGCATCTAACCCATATTCTATTTCCTCTAGAAACTTCTTGAATAATCCTTTAGAATTCACCCAAAAATAGTTTACATAGGATTCTATCCCACTAACTCATCATCCTTATCTTCCAAATTGTTCAAAAAATTCAATGTAACCATTATTTCAGCTCAGATTTGGAAAATCTTCATCATTTAAAATAATGCAGCAACTTGACACTATTGAAATACTGGTGCTCGGCACATACTGTGTTACTCAGCACCCTCTATGTTTTTCCTGATGCTCGACACCTAAAGATCACTCAGCACACACTAGAATTTCTTGATACTTAGCTCTAACTGAGAATTTTCATGGTTTTAACTAACTTTCTTAGCACCCACTAAAGATCTTAGTTTAAGCTTTGCAGTCAACCTTGTTACAACTTCTTCCATCAATGTTTCTAAGTGTGACCATCCTCTATATCCTTGAGTATGTTATTAATACATCATTTAAGCATTGTCTTAACTGATCCTTGCACTTCATTACAACATCATAACTCGACCTTTCCCTTAGGTGCTCTTGTGACATCTTGTTGATCAAATCCTCTTCATCAATCAACTAAGTGATAGTACTTGGATCTTATAAGAAAATGTCATTCCTACAAGTAGTAGGTTTGACATCAATGAAAAAAAAATGATTGAAAACAAAAATCTTCTTTTTCTTTGCAACAATCTTCCTCTTTGATCTTCACAATGAGCTTTTCAATCAGATTTCCAACAATCTCCCTCTTTGGCATTGATGGCAAACCAAACTGATAAACCATTAGACTAAACTATTCAACCACAAACTAACTAGGTTAGAACAGTAAGTCAAATGCCAAGAACTAATTGTAGCTTCATATCTCCTTCTATTATTCTGATTGCTTTATTTTAGCTTCTCCCTCTTTGCTTCTATATTCTCCTTTGTCTTTCTCCCTTTGTGTTGCTCATCTTCTATTGTTCTTCTGATCAACCTTTAATTATTTCTATCAACTTCTCCTTCTGTCTTCATTTGATCAATTTTTTGCTATCTCTCCCTCTTGATCCTTTTCCTATTGATCAGTTTCAAACATTTTCTCCCTTTTTGACGTCTTTAATATGCAAGCGTAGCTTTTCAGGTTCATTCAATTTCTCCTTTTGTCACTTTGCTTGTGACTAGTTTGGATCTTCAACACTTCTACTACTTTAGGCATGAATTCCAAAGTAAACATCCTCTACATCGATGTGTAATATCGTTATAAATCAGCTCATTTGATGCAGGGCATACTTGCTTTTGCTTCAAGTAGCCTTGGCTAGGGGTATCACCCCTCACTTGCCTCTAATATACTCACAAGCATCCTTAGGTAGTGCCTTTGTGAAGATGTCAACAATCTATTCCTTTGAGCTAACATATTCCATCTTCACTTGTTTGTCTTCCACCAATTCTCTTACATAATAATACTTGATTGCAATATGCTTGGTTTTGGCATGCATTACTGAATTCTTTGATATGTTAATAGCACTTGTATTATCATAATAAAGTATCATAGGCTTAGTTACTTCTTCCTTCATACCTTGCAGCAAATGTTTGATCCATACAATATTGGTGCAGTTTATAGTAGCTGCCACATATTCAGCTTCAATAGTGGATTGTGAGGTGCAGCTTTGCTTTTTGCTAGTCCATGTAATCAACCTCTTTCCTAAGAAAACTGCTCCTCCACTGGTGCTTTTTCTATCATCAATATTACCTCCCTAATTTACAATAGTGTAGGCTCTTAGTTCAAAATTTTCACTCCTCTTGTAGTACAAACCAAAGTCATCAGTTCCTTTTAGGTATCTCAATATTCTCTTCACTGCCATTAAGTGATTTTCTCTTAGATTTGCAAAAAAATATTGCCACTATTCCAACAAGTAATGCAATGTTTGCTCTACTATGTACAACATATTGCAGCTTTTCAATCATTGACCTATACAATTTCTAATTTACTTCAGCAGATTCATCATTCTTAGATAGTTTATGGCTTGTTGCCATTGGTGTGCTGACTAGTTTTGATTCTTCCAACCCAAATGTCTTGAGTACTTCCTTGATGTATTTGGATTGAGTCACAAATATACCATGCTTTAATTGATGTACTTGTAATCCAACAAAGAATTTGATTTCTCCAAACATTGACATCTCAAATTCATGCTTCATTTATGTTGGTATGATTTTTCACAGTACAGAGAAAATTTTGAAAAATCAGTGAAAAGTCATTTGTGGGCATTATATAATGCAATTTAGGGTTTTCTCGTTGTATTTCTAAAAATTCTTAGATTTCCCTAGTTCATGTCTTGATCTCTATGTTGTTTGAATTTTATCAGTTTCTCAAGGTTTGTCATTAGAGAAATTAGTTGGAAAACCCTAAATGTGAAAACCCTAATGCCTTATTACATTTTACCTTAGTCTTGGAAACCCTCAAAAGTAATATTTCAAAAAAATACTCTTAAGGCATATTATTTTTTCCCCAAGGAGGGGCTTGTGCAAGCATGAATTCATTAAAATCTTGTTTAAACCTTAAGTGGCCATGCTTTTCCTGCAAATTGCTAGATCATTTTATTAAGAAATACTCCTCGTGATAAAATTTTTATATGATCATTGATCTTGTTCAGATCAATAGGTATCGCATTCCTACAATTTTGAGATGCAAGGTTTTTAAATAATATGGGCATGCACTTTGGTGACACGTAGCCCTTGCCTTTCCCTTTTCAAGTTTCAGTGAGCCATAAAGTTTGTGATGAGTCATAAGTTCTCAGAACCTTTTGCAAATTTGTCAGTACTTTTCATGCACATTCTAGACTTCTTCCAATGTCATTGGTTGAGTTACTAAAAAAGGTATGCCTTTATTACCAAGATTCATCAACCATTGATTTCATTTAAATCAAAGGCTGGCACTTTCTCGCAAGGAGATGCTCGTGAATTAAATAATGTGAGGAAGCGTCAATAGGACAAGTGGCCCAGTCTGACAACATGGGTATGCTGTTCCCAAGGATGATGTTGAGATGTCTTCCATGGAAAGTGTCAGATGAGTTGGAATGGATGGAAGAATTTTATGTCACTTCAGCTGATGTGGTATTTAAGACACTTGATTCTATGATTGTTGATCTATCAAAGATCAAAGGCTAGTGCATGCCTGCATTTTCAAGCTACACGAGAGATAAATAGTGCGGGTAAGTAGTTTTTTGACATGTAGCAATGTGGGGTCAAGAATCTCTAGTGTATGCTATGGTGTGCCACGCTGTAAAACAATTGCTGATATGTACTACCAAATGTGCCACTGAAGAAGTTTGTCTGCCAGATGAGAGTGAAGCTTTATCAACCATAGATCTTTTAAAGATCAAGGGTTAGCGCAAGCCCACAATTTGAAGATGTTCATTCAATAATGAAAGCAAGAATGCACCAGCTTGACACATGGAAAGAATGATGTCAAGAACCTACTCACTTACAAGAAGATATGAGACCCGCTGGCGTGGAAGTTGTTAGGAGGCACAAACTCATACAAAGGCTTCCTATTGATCAATGTAGCTAATTGGACTTTGTTCAATTGTAGATCTATTTGACTGTTGATCTTATCTTGATCAATGAATGACACTTCCCCACAATTCTAAGGTGCAAGAAATTTAAGGAATGCCAGTAAGCAGTATTGTGACATGTGGCCTTGTTTTTAAAGCCATAAAGCTCATTGTTTTTAAATCAAAGGCATTCAATTTGGTGAAAATCTATGAATAGGATTCAAATCTGGTTACAATTTGGAGGTAATAGTTACTGAAAGTAAATATGGTTTAGAGTTCATTCATGTGATTTCAATACATGAAAAGAACTCACGATTTCACCATTAATGAATCACCAAAGTGCAGAAAGAATATCAGAGCATACAAAATTTTTAGAGCTAGGGCACGAAAACTTTATCTAGTGATCCAATAAGTTGCAGAAGAAATCAAATAGTGTAGAAGTGAAAATTTAGAGGGTAAGTACTCTGTGTTTCTTTGAAAATCAAGTATCTATTGTTATAAAATTTCTAGGGTTTATTCAAAATGCCTCCCCGAAAAGAGTTCACTGGACAAATGAATTATTTGAAACATTCTATGCACGATGATTTTCTTGAACAATTCCCTTTATCAGTACATGAAATAACTAAGGGGAGGGAACTCATTCCAAAAAACCCTAGAGTAGCTATAGCAGAAAGTTTTTATGATAAAGAAAATTGGGAAAGAGATGCCCAGGTTTCTATGGGGGGTTTGGAGTTGTTGAAGAAATGGTTTTCAAAGCGTAAACTAGATACCCCTATGAGAAAAGTCTAGGAGTTTGATATTGGGAAATTAATAGTCCCCATAGTTTTCTTTGATAGTGATTTATTGATGGATTTAGATAAAAAAATATGATCCAATTATAGGTTGGGTAAAGAACCATTCTAGAATAAATCTTTTACGATTTTTCCTGAATTAATTAGTAAAGTTTTCAATCTCAACCCTAGCCATGCTATGCATGAAACTATTGATATAGATGACCTTCAAGCAAGGTATGATGCACAAAGGATTTACTTAAGGATAGGGCCACTGCAAGAACATGTTGCTAAAATTGTTACTTTGTCTATGATTACTGCCATCACCCTAGAGCCATTACCGAGAAGACATTTTAACATTAGGGCTTAGGCATTATCTTTTTCCATTTGTAAAATTTTTGGGATAGATGAAGTTGATCAAATCCAAGGCTTAATTGTCCTTTTTATGGCTCAAACTCTTCAATTTGGGATGAGCATCATTCTAGATTTTGCTACTTTTCTTGCAAAGGAGATTCACAATGGTTTGGTGGGGATAGCACAAGGAAAAGTAGACAAACCATTCTATTGGTATTCATTACTTATGTATATATGCTTGTATAAGGGATTTACTTGTTTCTCCAAGGGTATGGAGCTCAAAACAACCAGAGATGGAGTGTGGATATGACTTTAAAGGCTACAGATGCCAGTTATGTGAGGTTTGAAAAAAAATTTGCATGATAGCCCCAAAATTCCACAAGCACTATTAGAATTGGTCAGACCTAAGGACCATGCACAAGGACTATTGGTTACTGATAATTGGAGGGATATAATCCCTTGTAATGTTTCAATTGTAATAAGAGTATATGGTTTTCTAGTGTTGCCATTTCATGTGCCCTTGAAGATACGAATAGCTGAGCTGTTATGGAAAATAGGAACTATAGATGAGAGGGAGTTGCATAAGAAGTGTACCTTTTTTCCAATTGTTATTGTGGTACATGATTTTGTCTTTTGAGAAAAGGGTGGAAGCACCTGAATTTGTTCCTAGATAGATATAACATGGCAGAATCTCATGCCAAATTTGTGGGTCCTGAAGGATTCTATGAACTCTTAAGAGAGAGGGTGAAAGCTTCTCACATGGTGCAACAAGTTTATTATCCGAAGGATATAATTAGAAATATTTTTACTTTGCAAGAACAAGAACTGAGAAAGGAGAAATGGATAGTATTTAGCAAGACCCTAGAATTTATTAATACTTTTGACCCCTAGTATGACCCATTGAAAGATAAAAATATTGGGGAGCTAAGATGCAAACATTAATGAATAATTTTGTTGTTATTATCCAAACTATGAATGAAAAGAAGGCCATGTATGTTGAGACATATCCAGACAAGGTTGCAGAGGTGCAAAGGAGGATCAGCAACAAAAATGTAGTGGCTCCTGACCAATATACCTTATAGAAAAGGGTGGGATATGTAATGATCCAAAATGTGCAATAGGTTCCTCTTTAGTAGAGACCAGACCCAGGAAGCCCATCTGTACCCAGTGCTCCAAAAAGACAAAGATTAGAGCAAGGGTCTTCTTCCCAAGTGGATCAATATTCCCCAAGCCAATCCCCTATCAGAATTGATGATGAAACATATCTAAGGAAGTAGCTTAGAAAAAATGGTGGAGAGGGAGATGTAATTGTTACTTCCATAGATGTGGAGATTGGAGAGTGTCAAGAACCACCTGCACCTTCATTGGATCTCACTGTGGCTGATCATCAAGGTAAGGAGATTGATCCCATAGTTACCCAAGCCTCAAAATTTTTTTATTAATGATGAGAATTTTGTAAAATCTAGGGCTTTTTGTGAAGAACCTCCTTATAGCAATATCGTGAGAATGCTCGAAATAACAGAATACAAAGTGATAGCAAAACTCAGAATGAATCTACTGATCGCAGGCCACTTCGAGGGGGTAACCTCCTTTGAGCAAGCTCAATACAATAAATTCGTCCGTGCCCATCAAGGGCCTCAACCTATTCTTATATACTGGGTACGATCTAGAAAAGTAATACTACCTATGCATGTGGGATAATAAAATATACTCACGGGACGACTTACAAAGCATATGCGTCCAACAACACTACTCTAACAAAATAAACAGAAGGAACACACAGGTTCCTAACATCCCCTCTCCCTTAGAAAAAAGCTTTGTCCTCAAAGCTTAAGGTGTGGAAATTGTTGTTGAATCTAAAGAAGGGGTTCCCAGGTAGCATCCTCTGGTTGCATGCCATGCCACTGAATCAAGACCTCAGAGATGGAGCGAGAGCGAAGCTGGCGAGTGCGCTGGTCAATGATTGCCACCGGCTCCAGGATAATGGATCCTTCCGTATCCATTTCAGGGAGAGTAGTTTGTGCTCTGACAGTGGTACCCAGAACTTTCTTTAGACAAGAAACATGAAAGACTGGATGAATGCGGGAAGAAGGAGGAAGTTCCAGTTTATAAGCAACTGAACCAATCTTCTGCAGAACCTTATAAGGCCCATAAAATTTTGGGGCCAGCTTATGACGCCCTTTCAGCTTTAGGGAGGATTGTTTGTATGGCTGTAGACGAAGAAAAACCATATCCCCAACTTGAAATGAGCGCTCAGAACGGTGTTGATCTGCTTGCTGTTTCATCCAATTACAGGCCATGTGAAGATTATCCTGTAAGGTACGAAGAATCTGATCCCTGCTGTGGAGAACTATGTCAATTGCCTGGACTGGTGAGCTGTTGGGAGTGTAGGGAAGGAGCACTGGAGGTGCCTGACCATAGACTGCTTCATATGGAGTCATTTTAGAGGCAGTGTAGTAAGAGGTATTGTACCACCATTCAGCTAAAGGGAGCCACTTGGCCCACTGATGTTGCTATTCGGAAGTGAAGCAACGAAGATAAGTTTCCAAGCATTTATTGACAATTTCAGTTTGACCATCAGTTTGTGGGTGATAGCCCGAACTCATCTTCAGTTTGGTGCCAGTTTTCTGAAACAGTTCAGTCCAAAAATGACTGGTAAAAGTTGCATCACGATCAGAGACAATGGAAGAAGGGAGTCCATGAAGACGAAATATCTGGTCCATGAAGATTTGTGCAACAGAGGAGGCAGTATAGGGGTGGCTGAGGGCACAAAAATAACTATATTTCGAGAGACGATCAACCACAACCAAGATCACTGTCTTGCCACCGGATTTAGGAAGCCCTTCAATGAAATCCATAGAAATATCAGTCCAAATCCATGTAGGGATGGGCAATGGTTCGAGCAAGCCAGGAAGGAGGGTCGTTTCACCCTTGTGGCGTTGGCAAGTATCACATTCAGCCACCATCTGTTGAATCGTCTATTTCATCCCTTTCCAAAAGAAGTTTCTCCTTGCTCGCTCATAAGTTTTGAGGAAGCCTGAGTGCCCTGCTGAAGGAGAAGCATGGAGTTCATAAAAAATAGCCTGATGTAGAGCTGGGTTCTGAGGAAGCACTAGCCGACCCTTGTATCGAAGAGAAGCACCATCCCAAGAGTAATGTGGTATAGCAGAAGGATTATTGGCTAGCTGGTGAATGATTTGAGATAAAGAAGAGTCACTGTCATAGCCTTGCTAAACAGACGCTAACCAATTGGGAATGGGCATAGAAATAGCGGAAAGGGAAGCTTGATTATCAAATGTGCGAGAAAGAGCATCTGCCACAATATTCTCCTTACCCTTCTTGTAGGTGATCTCATAATCATACCCCATGAGTTTGCTGACCCATTTCTGTTGTGTAGGAGAGGATACCCGTTGTTCCAGGAAGTATTTCAGACTTTGGTGATCGGTTCTGATGCAAAAATGACTCCCTAAGAGGTATGGCCGCCACTTCTGTACAGCATCCAAAATAGCCATCATTTCTTTTTCATAAGTAGAGAGGGCTAGATTCTTACCAGAGAGGGCTTTGCTAGTGAACGCAATAGGATGGTCATCTTGCAGGAGAACAGCACCCAATCCATTGCCGCAAGCATCACTCTCAATAGTGAAGGGTTTGGAAAAATCTGGCATCGCGAGAACAGGTGTACTGCACATAGCCTGTTTCAGTTGTTCAAATGCAGTCTCAACAACAAGGGTCCAGGAGAAGGCATCCTTTTTTAACAAAGCTGTCAATGGTGCTGCAATTTTCCCGTAATCTTTGACAAACTTGTGGTAGTAGCCAGTCAACCCCAAAAAACTCCGAAGGCTCTTGAGAGTTTTAGGATGCGGCCAAGTTTTCATGGCATCTATTTTTGTAGGATCCACCCGCACTCCATGGTGTGCAACAATATGCCCGAGATACTCCACTTCCTCCTGGCCAAACACACATTTAGATAGTTTTGCACAGAGTTGATGATCAGAGAGAAGTTGCAAGACAAGCTCCAGATGATGGAGATGCTCAGCCCAAGTTTTTCTATATATGAGGATATCATCAAAGAAGACCAGAATGAATTTCCGGAGGTATGGTCAAAATATGTTATTCATCATTGCCTGAAATGTTGAAGGAGCATTCGTGAGGCCAAAGGGCATGACTAAAAATTCATAGTGACCATCATGTGTGCGGAAGGCAGTTTTAGGTATATCCTCCTCATTAACCCGAATTTGATGATACCCAGAACGAAGATCTAACTTGGAGAAAAAATGAGCCCCATGAAGTTCATCAAGAAGTTCATCAACAACTGGAATGGGAAACTTGTCCTTTATAGTGAGATGATTAAGTGCTCGGAAATCAATGCAGAGTCGCCATGACCCATCTTTTTTGCGAACAAGCAGAACTGGAGAAGAAAAGGAACTGGTACTAGGGCGAATAATACCTTGCTTCAGTAAGTCACGGACAAGTATCTCGATTTCGGTCTTCTGATGAAATGGGTAGCGGTAGGGCCTGATGTTGGGCGGAACACTGCCAGGAAGGAGCTGAATACGGTGGTCCTCTGGATGAGAAGGAGGTAATCCCACAGGTTTAGCAAATATACCAGAATACTTGTCCAAAATGTGTTGGAGATCGGCAGGAGTGCTAGAGACTGCTGATGGCTGCATCTGAATGGAATGGAGCTGAGCGATGACACCATGTGAATTCTTTTTAAGAAGTTTTTCCATACGGTGTGAACTGATGATGCTGAGAGACCCTAGTTGTAAGCCTTTCAAAGTGTGTTGGTGCCCCTCGGCTGAAAACTGCATCCAAAGTTCAGCAAAATCCCAGAGAATGGGGCCAAGAGTGCGTAACCATTGGGCACCCAAAACCACATCACAGCCACCTAAGGGTAAGGCAAACATGTCAGAGTGCATGTTATAATCTCCAATAGAGAGACGCACATTGCGACATTTCCCTTTACAAGGTAAAGTGCCCCCATTGGCAATCATGACTTCAAAGCTAGAGCAGGGATGGATAAAGCAATCAGCCTGTTTGGCTATTCGTGGATCAATGAAGTTATGAGTGCTACCAGAATCAATGAGTATAGTAAGAGGGATCTTCTTGAAGAAACCCTGGACCCGCATGGTTTGTGGAGTAGTGACTCCTGCCAAAGCATGGACAGATATCTCTGGTGGAGCTTCTGGTGAAGGAGGTTCAGGCTGGTGAGGCTCAACCTCATCATCCACTGTTTCCTGAGCATCTACATATTCTTCCAGTTCCGGTGGAGAATCCACATCCAAGAGATAGAGCTTTTGTTGAACACATCTATGGCCCCGAGACCATTTCTCATCATAATTATAACAAAGCCCTTTGTCTCGCCTGACTCGCATCTCTGTTTCAGACAAGTGCTTGATCGGAGTAGTTCTGGGAGCTGGTATGACTGGAGGGTTGTGAGAACCTGTATTTCTGAATGGAACAAAATTAGATCTGGAGCGTTGTAGAGCACTAATCTTGTCTTCCGCTAACTTAGCCAACCCAAGGGCTTCCATCATTGTAGTAGGTCAAAACATTTTGACTTCTGAGCGAAGTGCATCCTTCAGACCACTGACAAAACAACTACGGAAGAATTCATCAGACAAGCCCTCTGTGTAATTAGCTAATTTTTCAAACTCTATCTGGTATTCTCTTACAGTGCCTGTTTGACGTAGTTTAGTGAGTGCTCCTGTGAAATCATCAAAGGAACTAGGGCCAAAGCGCTCCAAAATGAGGGTGCACAATTCTCTCCACGTTGGGCCTACATTAGCCTTGATGTACCAACAGAACCATTGAAGAGCTTCATGTTCCAAATGAAAAGATGCAAGGGGGACTTTGTGGTTATCCAAAGTATTATGCAAGCTGAAATACTGCTCTGCCCTATAGATCCATCCAGTCGGATCAGAACCATCGAAGCGTGGAAAATCAAGCTTTGGTCCACGGAAATTGCCAGAAGAGGACCCAGTATCTCCTGAATGGTTTCGGCTCATGGCTGACTGCTGAAAGTTAAGACCCAGAATTTTGTCATCCAGATCTTGAAGTTTGGTTTTGAGGGATGCAATTTCCTCGTCCATGATTTTTGCTCCTGTATGCGTAACAACCATAAAACAAGGTTTTTTTTTTTTTTTTTTTTTTTTTTTTTTTTTTTGGAATGGGTAGAAGATGAGAAACAAAAACTTTTTTAGTTACGGCAAACTTGGATTTGGGTAAAACTCATATAGGAAATGGGTGTTCGACGGGTGGTGGGAGACTATCTGGGGACAAGGGAAAAAGAAAAATGAGGGTTTCAAGGGTAGGGAGGCGAAATGAGGCGAACAGTCCAAGAGGGATAAGGGAGCAAAATGAGGAATTGAATCTTGTGGCTCAGTTTGGTGGCGATTGGATGAGAGGTGAAAAAGATAGGGCAAACCCTAAAATTAGATAAATGAGGGATTTAGGGCTTTGATATGTAAAATTTGGGGTTGGGTCGCCAAGGAAGGAAGTATGCGAAATGATATTGCAGACGTTCTGCGGAAGTATGAGCAGAAACAGAAAGCAAAAAAGTTGTCGACTTAGAAAAATTCACTCACAGACAGAACAACTGAAAAGAGTTATTGCAATAACAAGAGATATTAGAAGTGAGAGGAACCTGAAGGCCACGACAGAAAAAAAAATTTGATGTAATTTTCACCCAGCGAGCCCAAGAGAGTGCTCTGATACCAGATGTGAAGAACCTCCTTATAGCAATATCGTGAGAATGCTCAAAATAACAGAATACAAAGTGATAGCAGAACTCAGAATGAATCTACTGATCGCAGGCCACTTCGAGGGGGTAACCTCCTTTGAGCAAGCTCAATACAATAAATTCATCCATGCCCATCAAGGGCCTCAACCTATTCTTATATACTGGGTACGATCTAGAAAAGTAATACTACCTATGCATGTGGGATAATAAAATATACTCACGGGATGACTTACAAAGCATATGCGTCCAACAACACTACTCTAACAAAATAAACAGAAGGAACACACAGGTTCCTAACACTTTTGCTCAATTTTTGTGGAGATTAAACATGGGAAATTTTGAGAAAACTTGTGAGAAGATGAAGGTAGAACAACCAAAAAACCTGACTCTTATATTAAGGAAGAGGTAAAGTCCAAATTTATGAATGACTTTGGTCAATTTACTCCTAAAGCTGGGTGGCAAATAGTTAAACAGTCAAAAGTCCTCCTTCTGCCAAAATGGGATATAGTAAATGCCATTGTTTTTGATTCAGTAAGAAAATAGAGGGATGTTCAACTAAGGACTAAGGAAGAGATATTACAAGCTCATAGAGGAGTCAAGTTTAGCGATGACCACCAAGCCCTTGTTATTTGGTCTATAGAAAAAAGGAACAATACCAGAATGCATGAGATTTCTACTGCAGAGCATACTGGTGCATTGACAGTATTTAGGGCTGGTGAGGTAGGTAGTAAATAAATAATGGGAATGGGATAAGAAATGCTAAAATTTGGCAATGTGGTCTCTAGCCAAGAAGAAGATAGATACGCCCAAATCAATGGTAGGTTTGAAGAAGTTTTGAAAGCATATGAGGAGAGGGGTATGCAAATACAATCATTAGAAAATAAAGTGACTCAAATGGAGAAGATTCTTGGGAAAAGAAAATTAGGAGAATCCAGTAAACGTAGGATTGCATACCCCCCATGGCCACCTGTGGAGCCTTTTAAATCAACACTAATTATTGAGATATTGGATACCCCAGAAAGGTCTTAGTTCTATAATGCAGAGGATTTTGAAGAGGAGAAAAATAAATTATATGCATTACATGTAGCACTTAATAATCAATATGAAGAAAAATTGAGGTAGGGTATCATGTATTTGGTAGATAGAATTGAATGGCCATCATTTTTTGATTTAATAACAAAGATTGTAGCTATCAGGGATGAGTTAAAAGGAAATGAAGCTGTAGTTAGACCCACTGTACCAAAATGGACATAAAGAAATGAAGATATCACTGCTATGTGTATATCTATTATTCAGCTCACATGTCATCAGATAGAAAAGATTTTTGATTTGTTAAATAAATTGTAAGGTTTTGATGATAAACAAGATTCCTTCCAAAGAAGATTAATTTTGTTTTTTCCAAGTATTTTATAGAGAAATTTGATTTATTCCCTTGTGCTTTAAAGACAATTGAGAAAGTAAAGGAAAGGGAAGAATGGAAGAAGGAGCTGGATGGAATATTTTGTGAAAGAATGAATAAAGTTCTAAATGAAGCAGGCCATCTATTATGGGCAATGACAAATGAAGAGCTGGTAAAAGTTCACTTTTTCTACAACACTATCAGAAAAGATCTTGAGGATATGAAGGCAATTGTAAATTCCTTGATAACTGTACAAAGAGAGGTCTTGAGTTTTGATTGGCCGAATGACACTGCCTACAATGAGTGGAAAGAAAAATTTATGTATATAGAATAGATGGTAGGAGGTGATGAGGTGAAGGATGATGAGGAAGAAGAAGGTACAAAAATAGAAGTCACACCTACCATTGATGATAAAGACAAAGCAAATCCTCAGGTAGTAGGAGATGACTCATCACTTTCACATTTGATGGCCACCTACCCTGAGGAACCAAAATGATAAAAGAATTCGATCATAGTATTTTTGTCTTTCCAAGTGGAATAATAGAAAGGGACCCACAAAAGGATTTTCAATGTACCAATCTTTTTGTTATTCATAGTTTTGTCTTCTTGTGATAGGTGTATGTAAGAATATTTTGAAGGACACCTATCAATCACATGTGCCCTTTGCTTGTTGCAACTCATGCCTATATAAATGAGTTTTCAAGGCAATGTGATGGTCCAATTTCTAATGCTTTATGTGATATACTTAGTTTATTTTAAGTCCAATATTTGGAGCAAGTTTTATGATGTATTTTCTCTGTTAGTTCTTGAGAATACCTTAATATAGAACGATCTCTATGTTTCTTCCTATGGTCATTCTGAGTTTACTACAAGGTGTATACAATTTTCAAAAAAAATGAATACAAATTATGAGCTGTCCCCATATCAGTTCTTTTTGAAATTTGTCTCCTTTTAGATTACTTAGTCATCTTGATGTTGTGTAAGTAAAGGCTTGTGCAATTGAATGCAATCCACTTAGGTTGTATATCTTTTCATCACTGCAATTAGTTCAATGAGTTAAGTAAAGGCTTTGATGAAAGTGATAAGATTGCTGCAATAATGGGAAGGATGTTTTGAATGATAAAGTCTAGTGCTAATTGCTGATGATATTTATTGTAAGGCAACAAATCAGATTCATGGAATTGCAATAGACTCTCAACCCCAATGGAATAGGCACTGGTCAAATTAATTCAGTTGGAAGAAAAATAGATCATAGATGGGTATCAAATGCAAAATCACAATCAATTTTACTTTTATTTCCCGAAGATTTTCAATGTTGGTCAATACTTGTTTGCATGAAATATTCTAGCCTTAGTTAGCCACTGTTACAAAGAATACTTGCAGATCTACAAAAGATTTTATTACCAAATCTGTTAAATGGGATGTATTCTATTTAAAATGTCACAATTAGCTGTGTGTTTATGGTTCGAGGATGAGAATCATAATGAAACTAAGATAGTTTGCATACAAAAATAGTTAGATTGAGTCATCCCTTAGGTACACCCACCTTGGTTTTGCAGAGCCTAAAGAGAAGAAAAACATTCTTGGTTTTGTTAAAGTTGGATCCAAATGGTTTGCATATATAATTGTTAATAGGAATTGGCTAATCCTTAGGTTGTGTGAGTGATATCATTTTTGTATTGAGCATTTTGTTGTTCAGTAGTTTAAAAAAAAAAAAAAAACTCCAACAAAATGGTGACTTTGCTGGGGACTTTTCTAGCACATTTGTGAAATGTATTGTAGTCTCTTTGGTCCTACTATGTATGTGTGACTCAAGGTATCTAAGTTTTTCTCATGGTTATAAGGGGAGGTTTAGTGACAAACCTTGAGAATTTAAAAAGAATGAAAGAATAGCCAAAATACCACAGTGACACACTGACGTATCCAGCTTCTCCAGGTGTCTTATCTAACAAGCAAGAGTTGTAGCCATACAATATCAATGATTGGTCCATCTATATTAGATATTTCTATCTCTAGTTGTGCTTTTCCTCAAAGTTAGGAGTAATTGTAATTGTGTATTTTCCCAAGAGAAAGGTGGCGACTCAGTCAAGGTTTTGAAGCTAGTGCTTATTTAGTATATAGGGAAATGGCTGACAAAAGAAAAAATACAAGAGCTTACACAAGAGCTCATCCTGATGAACCAATGTATACTGATTTACCAAAAGGTAGTAGGAAGAACCTAAATAAGAAATGGACAAATCCAAATCCCACTTGGAAACCTAGAGGTAGTATATCTGTCAATTCCTAGTATCAACCAGTGATAGGGAGAGAGTCTTCTTCACTCAGCTCTAAATCAGAAACCACAAGACTCTTAGGAGGGATATTTACTACCCTAGTACCAGATGAAAGAGCATATCAAGATAAAGATATGTCACTAGTAGGAAATATATCTCCTAGACCAGATCTCATAGCTAAAATGTATCATAGGTTAGGAATCAAGAATTCTTTTGGAGATCTCTGTAATCCTAAAATAGTCCCATATAAAGAACCAAATCTTATAGATCTGGATGATCATGTTGATTCAAAAGCTGCATTTGTAGATCTTGTAGAAGTACAGTCAGAGATAGGATTTCTAAAGAAATGGGTTGCTGAAGAAGAAGCTAAGCGCGTTTGCCTTGAAAAAGAAAAGGAGCAAGCCACCTTGGATGCTATAATAGAAAGAGATGCTTTGCTAAGAAGGATGGCTGCCTTGAAAGAATAGAACAAAAAGTTAGAAGAGAATACCACAACTCTCCACATTGATGTATGTAATACCCCAAAATTGGCTCATTGCGATTATACAAATTCTGGTCTATTCTGATCAATCCTATGACCTATTATAATAGACAATTCTTATTTTGCTACTTACTACTTGACTTAATTGTCAAATGCTTAAAACCCTAATCTGCATTAATCAGACTCTTTATTTAATTCCTATAGTATCGACTCATATTAGTCACATCAAATCTATTGATTAAAATTTAATTTAATTATTAAGTATTTATACTTTAATTAAATTAAATCGTCACCTAAGGCTAATGTACTAAAGAATTAAAAATATTTAATTTAATAATTATGCTCACTTTAATTAATTGAATGTGATTATTCAATTAAATGAAAAAGGCATTTATGAGGTCATATCTCACTTTATTAAATTAAATAATATCTTCAAAATCTTCTCTTCAATTCCAAAATGAAAACTCTGAGTGAACTATCTCTCGAATTAGAATTAATCTAGTTAACTTGTTCTCACACTTATGAAAAGCTTAGTTAACTCTCTTTTCTTAAGGAAGTTTCCATTTTAATTGAATCTTTCCTTCAATCCTAACCATTGATCTGAGTTGATCTCACCTGTTGATAGATTCTAGGAATTCTATTTAAGGAACTCATAATTCCTCATTACGGAGGAGGAATTTGAATAGACATCGAATTGCTACTACATTTTGCACTCACATAGCTCATTGCCATATTTCATACATTTTTTAGATTAAATTCATATAGTTTAGAAATGCATACATTTAGCTTAATTTGTTTTATATGTTCTTAGATTAAAATGCATTTCTCATTCTAGAATATTTTGCATATCTATCTAGATTAATTGCATTTCTTCAAATCCTTCATTCTTAGAGGGTCTGGTTGCCTACATCTTGCATTTGAGGATATTTAATAGGAAAAATCCATTTAGATAGAAGGCAACAGGTCATCTTGTTGGACTATTCTTGGGCGAACAATCTCATGTTCATTCTAGGATGAATCTGCAAATAAGGACTGTGTTGAAGTGTGTGTGTTAACAGAAGCCCCCATTTTCATGCATACATTTTTTGCGAGAAAATCAATTTCTCAAGCCTTCTCTACATTTTTAAAATTATTTTTCAAGCTCTCCGTCCATACAATTCCATACAGATTATGGAATCTTCGCCTAAGATAATCCATTTTCACGTGAGCATTTTGAATTATCACACGAAGATTCTTTTCGATTCATGAGAGAAAGTGCCTGAGCATGCGAGTCTTCACGTGGCACCTTATTTCTTTGTGCGGGCTGTAAAAGGATTTTGCATGGCTCTGCTAGAGATCTTGCATGAGATCTTGTAACATCACCCTCTGTTTCAAGCATTTTTACTTTGCAATTTACTCGATTTGCTTAACATGCTTTTCTTGGAATCTGTTTTACTTTGTTTCTCTAGTTTTTTTCTGCAACTTAATTGTTGTTTGTAGGATGATTTGTCAAAGACTCCTTATAAAACCCACTCAAACACAAACTAATTGTGTGCTTGCAGAATGATTGCCGAAGACACATTTGTCAAAGACTATACTTAAAACCCACAAAACAATGTGTCTTCTTTTCTTCCTTTCCAAACTAGATTAAATAGGGCTTGTGAACTTCTTAGGGTGCAAGATAGAAGAATAGGGGATTATGCTCTTCACCACTTGGAGGTCATGATCAATGGTGAATCAGAAACCTAGACACTTCTGAAAGATGACATTCTGAGGGAGACAAGCAGCTTAGTGGTTCTCCAGTTCTTGTTCTCTTCTATGATAAGATGATGATTTTATTTTAAAGGAATCTAAATCTTTAAGGAAGGATGAGTCTGGATTGATTAAGCTAATTGGGTAATCAATCTATTTTTCGTGTTTGGGTGAGGAAATAAGGTAGACAATTATGCTCTTTCCCATTTATGGAAATAAAAAACTTGGACCCTTAAATCCAGACCATAGTTCATGTCAATCAAGGGCTTTCCAGAGTGATCCAACCTCTGGGAATGACCCAAGTGAGCACACTCCTTTCATCGAAGATTCCAACTCACTCTAATAAAGAAGCCTTGTAGAGTGAAAGACTCCAAGGCCAGATTAATTTCTTCTCCTTCACTCATGATATTGCATGTGAAGGAGAGGCTCTATTTTTGCACTAGTTGACGTCAGCCCATAGCTTGCGAAGAAAGTAGTGTGCACTTTTAGATGTTGGTGTGGACTGCTAGTCTCAACTTCGCTTGTGGAGCCACTGGGGATTAATTCAAATGGAAGTCAAGTAAAAAACTTTTAGCTAGAGGCTACCTAGTTTACCTCCAAAAGGAGGCATAATCTTTGTGCAAGGAGGGGAAAGAATCTCTTCTATAGAACTCACCATAAGCATGCTATTGGATGTTTGAAGGTGGTATACACGCTCATCCCCTGCCACAAGGGTGCTAGTTTAGCATATACTATTGAGTCCTTTGAATATACCAAAAACACGGGCGCCCTCTAGGGGGTGACATGGTTGTGTGAGGTACACACATGTGCATAAGATGTGGGACAAAGGTTTTTCCTTCTCTACCAATTTTTGTTTTTAGGGATAAAAGTGTGTTTGTTCTTGAGTCATAAACAAGTCCAAAACCATCTACAACAAATAAAGGTCAAGACTCCCTATCCTGTCAAGTTTCTTTGTCCTTAGTAGGACTGTTTTCAACTACTGCTTGCTTCCCACTATCTTGTTCAAACACATTGCCTTGATTGAATCTCAAAACATTGTCCAAATGTCTTACTGATTTAACCTCACTATCTCTCCAATCAAATTTGTTTGAAAAATCTGTCCAATTTTTTTGAACAGTCTAAAAATCTCTTCAAAATCCAACACTGTTGTCAGTCTGGTTTGCCTTCTCATGCAAAACTTTTCAAGTCCTTGTGTGAAATCATTTGGTTTGCTACTTTCTTGCGTGGTCTTGTCCAGGGTCTCACATGAACATTTGAAATGTTTGCATGATATCTTATGTCCTCATGCAGTCTATATAACTTTTTTGTGCGAGATTTTAATTACTATCATTGGTTTTTGTGCAATCCTGAGTACTTACTCGCATGGGCTACAAAAGTTCCTCGTGCGAGATCTTGTATCAATAGTTCTAGCTTTGATCTATTTTTAGATATTTGTGTCCTATACGCTATCCTTTTCTACATTAGTTTATTGTCCTCTATCTATGAACAGTCTTGAACAATGACACTTTCCCTAGCTGAAGACTAGTGTCTTGTACTTTGACTAGTCTCATCTCTTGAGTGGTCTTTATCTTCATCCTTTAATGCTTGTTATGCTTCATATCACATTATGCTTTGTATCACATTGGTCATAACCTTTGGTTGTTCTAGCCTTTAAATTAGACCATTTTCACCTTAGTGGACATCATTCTTACTTTTATCTTGTCCTTTTTGAGACTCAGTCTTAGTGCAATCCTTGTCCAGGTTCTTGCCTTTTGTCCGAGTCTATGCCTATCGCAAAAAGGAGCGGCAATGTGTTTTATCCTCTTAGACTTAGGCGAGGTCATGCTAGGGGTCATAATCATAGAAGAGGTCACTTAACTTTTGTTACATAGTCTACATCTAATTCATCTAGTGAGGCATCTTCATGATCTCCCTCACCTGTCAGGTCACCTCAAGTTCAGCGAATGTTTTTTATAAACCTAAAACAAACTAGGAATCCTTTGTATCAAGAGGATACTAAGATAGGTAGAGGTCATGTATCCCCAAACATGATGTTTGACTCCTTTTGCAAAGGACCTTTTGAAACACAACACACTGAAACTAAACATGTTCCTACAATGACTAATCATGAACCTGAACATGGTAGTCATAGTAGACATCAAGAACCACCTAGGAATGATAAAGAGAAAGAGAAAGACCATGACACCGATGAGGAATAGGAAGAGGTGGAAATACTCCTTGAACACATAGCAAAATTTCAAAGAGAAAAAAACTTTCAAAAGGTCATGGGACTCTTGCTCAATGAAGAGAAAGAAAAGTATTTTCTCAAACTTTCCCAAGAGAGAGCAAAGTTTCCCTCTCATTTCAATGTGGAAACTATTATCACACTTGAAGAAGAAATTGAGACTTCTAAACTCCAAAAGAAATTGAAAATTATGCAAGACCAATTGGCTCAAATGATGCATGAGAAAGAGAAACCCACAAAAACATACATATTGGATGCTCTTTGTCCATTTCCATTTGACAAAAGTGTTAACATGTCACCTTTCCCATGAGGTGTAGAGCTACCCAAGTTTGAACAGTACTTTAGTACCACTGATCCCCAAGATCACTTGCGAGAATTTGGTGCTTTGTCTATGGAGTTTATACATGATCAAACATACCTCATGTGTTTATTCCTTGGAAGCCTAGGTGATCAGGCTTTAGAGTGGTTTTCACATTTACCTCCCAATATTAAGACGTTTGATGAAATTGCCAACTTATTTGTTCAACAGTATTCTCATAACATTCAACATCCTATCAACATTCAAGATTTATGCAACCTTAAGCAGAAAGTTGGAGAACCTTTTCTCACATTCCTCCAATAGTGGAGACAACTATACACTAAGTATTCTTGTAAAATTCCAAAAATGGAGAAGCTTGAAATTTTCATTGATAACCTCCTACCTGATTTCAGATATAGAGTCCAACTTCAAGGTCCATGTACCTTTGAAGATATGATCACATAGGCTATTCATATTGAGGAATTTATGATTAAGAAAGGTGAACTCACTCTTCAGAGGGACATAAAACAAGGTTCCACTTCCAACAGGGATAAAACCAAACCTATCAACAAGAATCGAGAAATTGTACATGACAGAGTTATTAACAATGTCACCCCCAAACTTGCTAAAGTGGCATTTAATCCCATAGATAGCCTCAAAGAAACCAAAAAAACTGAGAAACCTCCTCTTGAAAACAAGACATCTAGGAACAAACCAGGATACTCATGGGCCACATGCCTGAAGTGAGAGTATACACCCTTGGGAGAACCTTTGGATGTGGTTTACAAAACATTGTTACAACATAAGCTTATTTCACCAATGGACAATCCTCATCCCTATGATCCACAACCATGTCCACCATGGTGGAATGAAACCTCATTTTGTGAGTATCACCAAAATAAGGGACACAAAACTAGCAACTACCTAAACTTGTGCCATAAAGTCTAGGACATAATTGATGCTGGTGATCTTGTGGTAGATGGACATAACAAAAACTTGGATCACAAGGAATTCAAAGAGCCTTTCCCAACCTATGAAAAAGGAGAGACTTTGAAACCACAACCCAACAACAAGGTCAACTATGCATATTCCAATGATGACAATGTGATCAACATGATTGAACCTATGGATTCTAAATATTGCGATGTTATTAACATTAAGGGAAAACAAGATAATGACAAACCCAAGACACCATTTGACTTGAGGGGCCCTACTCTCAATGCCATGGATAATACACCCTCACAACAATGTGCTAATGTTGTCACTTGCTCTCATGCCAAGTTGGTGCTCAAAGGCCCTGCACCTTCTACTTTCGATCTTGAACAACACAAGGACAAAGCCCTTGCTAGTCCATCTAGCAAAGGTGCAAAACCCACAATGAACTTGACAACAACCAGTTATAGTGTTCTCAATCAATTGAAATGAACTAATGCACATATTTCCATCTGTGAGTTACTTAAAACCTCACCTGCTCATAGGAAAATTCTAGACAAAGCCCTTACTGAGGCAAATGTTCCTCAAGATCTTGATCTTCAGCGATTTCAATCCATGGTAGGTCACCTGACCTCACCTTATCTTATGAACTTCTCTAAGGAGGATGATAACTCACTGAGTCACCCACATAATCAACCACTACACATCGAAGTTATAATCCATTAGACACGTGTTCATCGGGTACTCATCGATAATGATGCTGGCCTAAATATTGTCTCTGCTACTCTCCTTAGATAATTGAATTATTCTAAGGATTCTATTGATCCTCGATGTAAGATCACTATCAAAGCATATGATGAAGTAGAACGAAAGTCTCTAGGTCTTGTGGTTTTACCAATTTTGCATCAATCCTGTAGAAAGGGATGTCACCTATTAGGTGTTTGACATTCCCTTGGCTTACAACATTCTATTAGGATGACCATGGATACATGAGATGCATGTTGTGCCATCCACATACCACCAATGTATCAAGTTCCCATTTCATGGCTTTGAAGTTACTATTCCTGCCACTATTAGCTACACCTGCAATATGCTCAAGGCTGCTAAAACTTTCATCCTTGTTAACTGTGAATCCACTAATTATAATGGCAATAAGCCAAAATGAATTGAGCCATCATTCAAATTGAGAGAAATTGGCATGGGAGAGTATCACATTGAACTAGTGCTATCATTGACATCTCTTCTAGAATCTCCTCATCATTATAGGAGACCCTCAAAGGAAAAGAAGCCATTTGTACTGACACCTTAGACCAAGTATAATGGCACTTTTGTTAAGGCTACAATGCCCTTAGAGGATGAAAGTGAAAATAGAGCCATTGCATTATGGCTTTATTGAGAAGAGGCTCCAATAGACTTAACAAAGAAAGCTCAAGAAATCACTTATGAGAAATATGGGCCTAGTCTTAGGCTTATGAAGCATTTTGGTTACAAGGGAACTAGCCCCATTGGGTGCAAAATTAATGGCCTAATTGATCCTATCAAAGCAACAACTTGAAGCAATAGTGATACAACTGGCCTAGGATTTAAGAAGGTTCCTTTCCATTTGGGAACAAATAAATTCATACCAACACCTAAGAGTTCATTTGGAAATGAGTCACAAGCTAAGTTAGATACTCGAGAGGAAGAATATGATGATGAGGATTCCTATCCTAATCCTATTCCTCATGATCTCGCTAAATTCTTTCCTGAGCCAAATGAATTTTTGCCACGTGTTAGCACTATGGATGATACTAGTGACTCTTCTGAGGATAATACTAAGCAACTCAAATATCATTCAGAAAAGGGAGAATCTAGTTAGTTATTCCATATTAAGTATTTGTGTAAGAACCCAAAGGATGAAGGTCAGTATGTCCCTATCACTAGTGGGGAGTTCTATAGTCTCTCGCCATGTAGCACTAACTCTAAGGAATATGAGTTTGACTCTCTTTAAGAAGCAACTACTAATAAAGGCATTGACCAAGTGCATGTCTATTAAAACCAAATCAAAGTAGTGAAACATCTAGGGTTAAGTCACATGGGTTTGATCCAACTAATGTCCTAGAGTTATCAATTGCTGATGTTCATACTTAGAGGCATTTGAACACATCTATGGATGAGGTCACCGTAGGTCTCAAATCACTAGTCTAGGCACTTAATGACTATACTGTGAACACAATTGAACCAGCCACCACTCTCTCACTCACACATCTTGAGCTTATAGACTGGAACCCTAATGCATCTAGTGAAGTCTCCATGTTCCAGAATGACTATGCTCTAACTTGTTACCTGAACACTATCGAACCTATAACATCTTCCACCAATGAGTAGAGTGTCAACATAACTAAGGATGACATTAAATATCTCAGTCATACAACTAAAAAGAAAAAATGTAAAAGGTCTGATGGTGAAAACCACATTGTGGCAGTATCAGAACCCAAAAAAGTAAAAACAAAAGATGTATCCAAGGGTGAAAACCTCTTTGAGGTGCCTATGGATGAGATATTTGATGCACTTCCCAGTCACTTTTAGGAGAGATCATCAGTGTTGATAGAGAGAACGTAGCTAATTAACCTGGGCATAGAAGAACATCCTCATATGATACATCTAGCATAGTTGCTGTCACCCGAAGAAAAGGAAGAATTCATTTCCTTTTTCAAAGAAAAGAAAATAAATTTTTCTTGGACATACTCTAACATGGCAGGACTGGATCCCAATATTATCATGCATCACTTGTCCATAGCACCAGACATCAAACTAGTTAAATAGAAGCTTCGAAAAATGCATCCTCATGTTGCATTTCTCATCAAAGTGGAATTGGAGAAACTTCTAAAAGCTGGTTTCATTCGGGTAATTGATTATGCTAAATGGATATCCACTATTGTTCAAGTTTCCAAGAATGATAAATCTATCAGGGTTTGTACTGACTTTCGTGATCTTAACTTGGCATGTCCTAAAGATGACTTTTTGCTTCCTAATATTGATATGATAGTGGACATGACAGCTGGCTATGAGATTTACTCACTTATGGATGGGTTTTTTGGATAGAATCAGATAAAAATTGTGCTAGAAGACCAAAAGAAAACAACTTTCACATGTGCATGGGGAACCTTTTGTTGGAATGTAATGCCATCTGGCTTGAAGAACACTGGTGCTACATATCAGTGGGCTGTTACTACAATTTTCTATGATATGATGCATACGACCATGGAAGACTATGTTGATGATACCTTGGTCAAAAGTGCTAAATGCAATACCCATCTACAAGATTTGGGGCCCATCCTAGATCATATGGAAAAATTCAGCCTTCAACTCAATCCTAAGAAATGTGCATTTGGTGTCACATTAGGAAAGTTGCTGGGATACATCATTTCTGCAAAAGGAATTGAGGTAGATCTGAAGAAAGTACAAGCAATAATGGACATGCCACCACCTCGAAACATCAGTCAAATGAGAGGACTATAGGAAAGGTTCCAATCTATTCGTAGGTTTATCTCACAATTGGTGGATAGCTCACAACCCTTCACAAAGACCTTACATAAGGGTGGAAAATTTAATTGGAGCTAGGATTGTGAGAAAAGCTTAACATAGATCAAACCATATCTTGTCAATCCACCAATCCTGATGCCTCCTATCCATGGGAAGCCTTTGCTTTTATACATTTCAGCAACTAAAACATCTCTAGGAATCCTATTGGCTTAGGAAGACAATGAAAACAAAGAAAGGGCTATTTATTACTTGAGTTAGACACTAATCTCTTATGAGAAGAACTATAGCATTATTGAGAAAGCTTTCTTAGCAGTTGTCTTTGCTTCTCAAAAGTTGAGACACTACATGCTTGCCCACACTACATGGCTCATGACTAAAATAGATCCACTAAAGTACTTGCTCAGTAAGGTAGCTCTCATAGGAAGATTGGCTAAATGGGTTATGATACTCAGTGAATTTGACATCCAATACGTTGAACGCAAGGCTATCAAGGGATAGGAAATTGCAGATCAGCTGGCCAATGCACCCATACAGAGTCTTTTGCCAATGAATATTGATTTCCCAGATGAGTCAATTCTGACACTCACACACCACACATGGGTTATGCTCTTTGATGGGTCCTTCACACAATAAGGAATAGGTGTTGGATTACTCTTTATTACACCATAGATATACTCATTGCCCAAAGTGTATAAGATTATGTTTCCTTGTACAAACAATATTGCTGAATATGAGGCTTTCATCAATGACATGAAAATTGTGGCTGAATGGAGAGTGGATCAGTTAGACATCTTTGGTGACTCTCAGCTTGTCATCAACTAGGTTAATGATGTGTACCAAACAAAGGATGAGAAACTAATTCCTTACAAGCACATGGTTGATGACTTAAAGAAGTATTTTGCACACATCACCTTCTAGCAAGTTCCATGAGCAGATAATAAAGTGGTTGATTCCATGGCTACTTTGGCCTCCTTGCTGTAGAGGCCTGAAAATGACCTCCGACATGAATTCTTGGTGGAAGCGTTACACTACCCAGCCTATGACACCCCTAATTCCAGGATGATCTATTCTATTGTTGGACAAGAATCATCCTACTACCATCACATTTATTCCTATCTCCGCAATCAAACCATTCTAGAAGGTCTGACCTAGAATGATAAATGTTACCTAATCCGTAATGCTTTGCATTATGTCATTATTGCTAACAATTTGTATAGGAGAGGTCTCAATAGAATGCTCCTTAGGTGTTTAGAACCTGAAGAGTCCAAATGTGCACTAATTGATGTTCATGAGGGCATTTGTGGATCTCACTCCAATGGCCTGACACTAGCTCATAAACTCCTTAGAGTTGGTTACTATTGGCCTAAAATGGAGCAAGAAGTTATCAAGTATGCTAGATCCTACAAGCAGTGTCAGCTACATGGGAATCTGATCCATGCTCTAGCTAGAGAGTTGATTCCCCTTACTACAACATGGCCGTTTCAACAATGGGCCTTTGAATTGGTGAGATAGATCTACCCAACCTCCTCTAATGGACATAAGTTCATTATCACGGCTATAGATTACTTCACAAAGTGGGTAGAGGTAGTACCTCTCACAGTCATCGATGGAAAAACTATAGCACTTTTTATCACAAACTAAATCATTTGTAGATATGGTGTACCATCCTCAATCATTATTGACAATGGAGGACTATTCAAGAACAAAGACCTTAAGGAACTATGGAAGAAATTTAAAATCACACAACATTGGTCTTCCATTTATTACCCCCAGGGAAATGGACAGGCTGAGGCATCCAATAAGGTGATCCTCAAAATTCTTCATCACACAGTCAGCAAATAAAGGAGAGACTATCATCTCCAAATTAATCCAAACTTGTGGGCATATAGGACAAGCATTAGAACTCCAACGGGCATGACCCCTTTGCTTTGGTGTATGGAGTGGATGCTGTACTTCTAATAGAGGTCGAGATTCCTACCTTGAGAATCTCTATGAAGGGCCTTATTACTGATGATGACTATAGGATAGCTCAGCTTCAAGAGCTTGTGTTACTGGATGAACATCAACAAGTGGCATATGATCATTTGTGAGCATATCAACAATGAATGTCAAGAAGCTACAACCAGAGGGTCAAGCCATGTGACTTCCAGCTGGGTGATCTCGTCCTGAGAGAGAACCCTAAGAATCAATAGCAACAAGTCCAAAAAGGGAAGTTTGAACCAAACTAGCTCGATCCTTACATCACTAGTGTAGTGTATGGATTTGGCACTTACTAGCTTTCCACAACTGAAGGAGAAGTGCTCAAAGAACCTATCAACGCTCTCTATTTGAAGCAGTTTTACAATTGATCTGATATCAGTAGCTTTGTGTACATATTTATATGTCTTGAAAAAATCCTAAAAATTAGAAAAAGTCTTGAAAAAAAATTGTTACCTTGGTGAAAACTTAGCAATAGGCACCTTGGTAAAACCATAAAAATTGAAAAAAATCAAAAATACAAAAAAAATCAAAAAGAGAAAAATACAAAAAAATTGAAAAACAAAAAAGGTGCCATTGATGAAAACCTGGAAACAAGCATCATGGTAGCAAAAAAAGAAAAATCCTACCAAGAAGGTGATCTCGTCCTGAGAGAGAACCCTATGAATCAATAGCAACGAGTCCAAAAAGGGAAGTTTGAACCAAACTAGCTTGGTCCTTACATCATTACTATAGTATATGGATCTAGCACTTACCAGATTTCCACAACCAAAGGAGAAGTGCTCAAAGAACCTATCAACACTCTCCACTTGAAGTGGTTTTACAGTTGATCTGATATCAGTAGCTCTTTGTACCTATTTATATGTCTTGAAAAAAATCCTAAAAATTAGAAAAAGTCTTGAAATTTTTTTTTGTTACGCTAGTGAAAACCTAGCAATAGGCACCTTGGTAACACCTTAAAAAATTGGAAAAAATAAAAAATACAAAAAAATTCAAAAAGAGAAATACACAAAAAAATTGAAAAACAAAAAAGGTGCCTTTGATGAAAACCTAGAAATAGGCATCATGGTAGCAAAAAAAGAAAAATCCTACCAAGAAGGTGAAAACCTAGTAAACAAGCACCTCTTGTTCCCAATGCTCGATCTTGTAGCACATCTTTTGGCTATTCTATACAGTCATTTTCATGCTTCCACTTTCCTGCTTTGGTTTCTTGCTTTCGCTCATGTATCTATGGATTGAGTCTTGTCACAGCTTGGGGGCATTCCCCTTTAGTGTCACTCTTTTTGAGATTCTCCTCATAGAATCTCCTTTGCGACAGTCACTAGTGGTCCTCACTGCATCTGCCTACTATCGCCAGTGTCACTCGTTCTCAAGATTCACCTCGTCAAATCTCTTTTGCAATAGTCACTAGTTGTTTTAGCTATGTTTGCCTACTGTTGCTTGGGTCACATCTCTAGATTCATTTATGGAAGATGTCTATTGCATCAGTCACCAGTCATCTTGGCTATGTCCGTCTCCTATCGCTCAGTCCTCCTAGGTTCTTCACCTTGAAGTTTCCTCTTTGACCTCAGTCAGCAGTCATTCTGACTGCGTCTACCTACTGTTGTCACCCTACTAAAGAGATTTCTTTCAAACATGTTTTGGACACTAACACTTGACATCAATCCCATGACAAATAATGATTTCAAAATGATATACTTGTTTGGATATGTTGAGTTTTTTTTTTTTTTTCTTTGTTTGCTTTGTTTTTGCTTTATCATGTCCCTTCGAGAAACTCGATGATCTCATTTTTGATTAGAGAAGTAATGACTGGTGGCATGATCTTTTCTTTGCTTTTTATTTGTAGTTTAGTTCCAATTAGTTGACATATTCCTATGAGACGGGTGTCCACTATAAGAACCTCCATCTCACATTGGATGGCCAAGTATACCTCAACTACTTTTATATGAGTACATTAATAACGTTGTACTTCTCCTTGTCTGTTGGAGTGAACTCTTCATGCTACAGTATATACTGATACTCATCCTCTTAAGTGAACATACGGGTCACTATGAGTATACCTAGCACATTTTTGTCTCAGGTTACGAATGCAAGGGTCATTGTGGATAGAATACTTGCTAAATATTGAGCATGAGATGAATCTCTCATGTGTTTGGTGTGCTTGTCATGCAAGCAACATTCTGGTCATTCTAGCGTTTATGCTTTGATGCTTATGTTAACTTGCTATATTAAAAGGGACAAATGTTCTGGTCATTCTAGCTTCTTGTGCCTCAAATGCTTACATTTAATCTTGACAAATCTATGACATATGTCCTATTCATATTTCCATGATTGCAAAGTCAGTGGTAGTTGCAGGATATATAAGCTTTGTTTATGTCCAATGATGATAAATTGTCGAGGCTCAGTAACCAAATCTAGGGTTGCATTTAATATATTCTTGCATTACATAGCTCACTTGCATAAGCACAAAATTCAATGCAATCTTGTCTCTATTCTCCATGATGGGGGATTGGGGATCTCTTCAAACATTTTCAGATTCTCCACGGTTGCACAAGCATTTGGTTTGTTGGTTTGCACTCCTCGATGGAATACTTGTCATTTTCAAGCAAAAATATGCAACACTCCATGAGATGTCAATTCATTTCCATATGCATTGCATCCATATACTCAAACTATCTACAATACATAATCACATCACATCACATCAAAATACATATGCATCCATAAAATGTAACACATGCATCTCATAATCTTCGAATTACATCAAGGTAAAATAGACACAGAAATAGACAATGACATGTACACAGTTATACTTGGCTCAAAATCTTGTATATATATATATATATATATATATATCAAAAAATGTGTGTTAGTACAAAAAAAATGGGCACTACTCAAGTGCTATCGATAAAATGGTACGAAATGGTGCTAGCACACCAATCAATACATAGCCAGATATCAAAATAAAAAATCAAGAACATAGCATCTAACTCTATCCTGTGCCCTCATCACTGGGAGGAGTAGGTGGTGGCATGTTAGGTCTGGTAGGAGGTCGTGCACCCCTAGACTCACGAGCATACTAAGAGAAATGTTGAACCTGCAGAGCCTCATCAGGCACCATCGTGGAGTATGCTACGTAATAATAGGCTGCTCAGGCCGCCTATAATCGGATCTCATCCTGCAACATCTCTACCCTCTACTTGATAGTTTGTACTCTCTCTCTCAACCAATTTATCTCTCAATCTTGCTCTACAAGCTATGCATCTCTGATAGCTACCTGAATCTGCAAATCTCGCAACTACCGGGAGGCCTAAAAAATCCACTCTTGATAGTGTCACACTATGTCCTATGTCCTAGTAGCAGGTTGATCAAGCATATCCTCATCTAGTATCTCAAGTGCCGGCTATTGTGGTAGTACCTTCTACTATGGTGGTGTCTATTGCTATGGTGGTACCTGCTGCTATGGTGTCTTCTCCTTGGTCCTCGGCCTCCATCACCGATCATGTTCTGCCTTGCTACCTCCAACCCTTGGATTTGATCTCATTTGTTGTGTAAGGATCTCTACCTACCTCACCCTTTGCCACACCTCTGATAGTGGATCTTATGGTCCCTATGGTAGGGGAGCCTATTGCTGCTGCACTAGTACCTGTTATGGAATTGGCACTGCTCTCCCCAAAGGATCTATGAACCTCGAAAATGGGTGACCAATCAAATGAGCCTAATATGCAGGCGTCACCTCTACATTTGCTATCTTTGGGAGATAGTCCCATTGTGTCACAACCAAGTTGCACACATCTATCATGGATCTACCTGGATCTAGTCATGGTGGCCATCCTTGCTCTATGTCCCTCGCCAATCTGGCATAGGCATAGTACTCTTGTGAGATATCTAGTGGATAGCCATACTGCCGCCACACCCATGAAATAATGAACCTGTCAATGATCTATGAAATCCTACCCAACAATGGTCATGAGAAAAACATCCAGCTCAGCTCCCTTGAGGTGTCATCCCAATCCTCCATCTCTCACCAAGGCTACCATACAATGGAGACCAGGTCATCAAAATGTGTCCACCAGTGCTCTATCTTACCCAGAAAGACTTGGGTAATATGCCCCCGATATCTGCAAATATATGGCTCCATAAGCTCTTGAGCATCCTCATGAATGGGCCTACATATGAGAAGATGCTCCCATGCCCAGATCTATAAGATGTAGACTCTTTCTCCCATAGTCTTCTTCCCATGGAAGACTATCTCATGCATCTCATGAAACATATGGGCCAGCATGCACTGACCCCACCCAAATATCTCAGGGGCCTCTACCATCCAACAAAGCATGACCCCCAACCACACTCTAAGCCATGCTGCCCCCTATCTGGCACTAAAAATCAACTCAGGAAGATCACTAACACTAATGCTAGTCTGTATGTCTATCCATATGTGTGCACAAGCTCATCCCAACTGATGGCTTGACCCCTCGATAGCTCTCTCTTGAACATGATCGATAGCCCCTCTGTACTTGCTCGGGGCACCACATCATAAACCACACGTACTCGATGCAAAAGGGATCCTCAGTATCCTCCAAATTTCCTCTTGGGTGATGGTCATCTCCCCCACTAGTAGGTGAAAGGTGTTCATCTCTAAATTGAAATGCTCCACCAAGGCTGTGAGCAGGCCATGATTCACCAGCACTACTGGGATTCGACATAGAGATGACAGGCCCAACCACTCAATATGTGCCATGTTAGAAGCATCAAGACTTTGAATCAGAGGTCCATAAGGTGGGTAATGTGATATGAATGACACATCATCAAAGACCTCCTACACACACAATGAACAATGACAAGAAAATGATTAGTACCAGGTCAAAATGGCAGAACAATGCAGACAAAAATGCAAATTTCACGCACAAAAATGAAAATTTCAACTGCGCTATCATAGATTCTTGCACAAAGATCTCAAGATCTTGCTTGAAGATATCAAAATCTCACACGAAGTTTCATTTATTCACACGAGAAATCTCTTCATCACGCGAGGAATGAAATTCTCACATGTGAAGATTGAGCGAGATTTCTCGTTCTTCACGCGAGAGGTAGGTATCTCCCGTGTGAGAAAACCCATCGATGTGCACAAAGAAATAGTGGATCCTATTTCTTTGCATGAGAAGAGAATGTCTTCACATGAGAAAGGATAGTCTCACGTGAAGACCAATTTGACCTTCCTAAAATGTGCTAAAAAGTGCAATAAATGACATCAAAATGTGTGAAAATGAAAGTATGAAGTTCGGATATCGATGACTCATTGGACGTCCGTAGTCTGTTGGTCAGCTATGTCATTGAGAGCACTCAAAATGATGATCTCACACGTTCACTACCATCTTCCTCTCAGAGCTACTATTCACAAAAGACAAAATGCACAAATGATTTGAAAATGACACTTTGGGCCCTTATATAGGGGTTGACCTAATTTTTGAAAGTGCTCAAATTTATGTGAAAATCACCCCTAGCTAATTTGACCATTCTGAATCCATTTTTGAGATCAAATTTGAAATCTAATACACCTCAATGCCCTTAAAATATGTTTTAAAATTTTGGGGATTGACGCGATCGAATGCTTGTGTAGTCCCAAATTTTTTGATATTTCAAGATTCTTGAAAGTCTTTCCACTTTAAATCCTTCATATTTTCAAACTCCATTTTTGAAATAATCAACTCAAGTCAACTCTAATCAACTATTAGTCAAACTTGGTCTTTTGGACCTTGAAATCACTTTGGATTGACTTCCAATATTCTTTAGATCATTTTGATCTCTTCATATTTTCTTTTGATCATTCTCACCCTTTCTACACTCTACTACATCTTGAATTACTTTTGTATCTCTTTGTATACTGCTTTACATCATATTTCTAGTGTGTCATCTTTCAATTTCACTCCCGAGGGGGTAGGATGATTACATCATTGAATTCTTATTGCTCAAGGCACCTTGTGTCCATCTTATGACACCACTAGAGGCATCTTGTTTTCCTCTTTCTGGCATCTTTTTCATCTATTTCATTTGGTCATCAGTCGATTATGGGTATCAAGACAATCTAAATCTTGACTCCTAAGTATCAAGCCTTGTTCTGGGGATGATTCTATGTCTCATAATTAAATTTTGTTATCTGTTATAAATCTCAGGTATCTAGATGTTCTATTTAGATCCTTAAAGATTAAGCTTCATTCTGGAGAAAGTCTTTCAAATGCTTATCAATCTTAGGTATCTAGGTGTTCTATCTAGATCCTTAAAGATTAAGCTCCATTCTAGAGATAGTCTTTTAAATGCTTATCAAATCTTGGGTATCTAGGTGTTCTATTTGGATCCTTAAAGATTAAGCTCCATTCTGGAGATAGTCTTTTAAATGCTTATCAAATCTCAGGTATCTAGGTGTTTTATCCGGATCCTTAAAGGTTAAACTTTGTTCTGAAGGAAACCTTTAAAATGCTTATCAATTTAGGTATCTAGGTGTTCTTCTTGGATTCCTTAGGATCAAGCTCCATTCTAGAGATGGTTCTTAAAAGCTTATCAATTGGTCTCCATATCATCAACTTCAGAACTAATCTCATCTTCGCATCATGCTTTCTAATTTTTCTTTGAATTGAATGTGCTACTTGCACATTCATTCAAAGAGGGGAAAAATGTAATACCCCAAAATTGGCTCATTGCCATTATAATAATTTTGGTCTATTCTGATCAATCCTAAGACCTATTATAATAGGCAATTCTTATTCTACTACTCGCTACTTGACTTAATTGTCAAATGCTTAAAACCCTAATATGCATTAATCAGACTCTTTATTTAATTCCTATAGTATTGACTCATATTAGTCACATTAAACCTATTGTTTAAAATTTAATTTAATTATTAAGTATTTATACTTTAATTAAATTAAATCGTCACCTAAGGCTAATGTACTAAAGAATTAAAAATATTTAATTTAATAATTATGCTCACTTTAATTAATTGAATGTGATTATTCAATTAAATGAAAAAGGCATTTATGAGGTCATATCTCACTTTATTAAATTAAATAATATCTTCAAAATCTTCTTTTTAGTTCCAAAATGGAAACTCTAAGTGAACTATCTCTCAAATTGGAATTTAACTAGTTAACTTGTTCTCACACTTATGAAAAGCTCAGTTAACTCTCCTTTCTTAAGGAAGTTTCCATGAAGTTGAACATGAAGATGTGGTCATGAAGTTGTTCATTCATTCACTAACTGAGGATGCAAGGGATTGGTTTAGAAGGTTTCCTGATGACAATATTAGCTCATGGAGTGATTTGGAGAAATTATTCAAAGAACAATATGGAGACAACACTAATGTTGGATTCATGTTAAATGAATTCAACAATATCAAGAAGAATCCTAATGAGTCTACATTTGATTTCAATGTATGATTCCAAAAATGTATGTACAAATTGATTCAGGTTGTGAGATTGAATGAGGATGTTTGTCTCACAACATATTTTAACACTTTTGATAGCAAAATGGCTTACCAACTGAGAGATAAGGATCCTAAAACTTTAAGGGATGCATACAAGGTTGCAGTAAATATTGAGAACAATAGGAAGGCATCTGGAAAAATGGGTAGGAGAGATGATCCAAAGCTTTTTAATCCCAAGAATAACAAAAAAAGGGAGGTTGATAAAACTCCTATAGGAAAGAAGCCAGAAGAACCTAAAATAGTCCAAGTGTTGGAATTTCTTAAGAAGATGAATCCCACTAGTTTCAATAAGCCAAATGTTGCTAAGAAAACCCCTGTGAATAATAGCAATTTCAATAGACAACCTAGAATGTAGAATTACTGTTATACTACCCAATGGAAGGATGGCATACCAATCCCTAACCAAACTAAAAATGTAAAGGATAAGGGTACACCAAACCCTCTACAAAGAAGTTTAGTAAATATGAATGATAATGTCCCATGGTGCATTATTTGTCAATCACCCCACTTAGCAGAATATTGTGTAGTTGCTCATTCATTTGTTTTTTATCACAATTTACAAACTGAGGAGGAAGAAGAAAAGAGTCATAATGATGTGAGTTGTAATATGGTGAGCATGTGTAGTGACTATGTTGATTCTAATTTAGAAGAAACATAAAGTGATCTAGAGAAAAAGAAAATTGCTTATCAATTACACCATCAACAAGTTTTCTCAGATAATGAAAGCTATGGTGAAGATCAAGTATGTGTTACATCTTTTGAAGTGGGTCATGTAAGTTTAAGAATGCCTTCCAAAGAAGAAATTGATAGGATCACTGCAGAAATGATTTCCCAAGTGCATAGCAATTATAATTTGAGAAATAGAATAGTTAACAATGAAAGTGGGAAGTCTTCTGGTATATTCATAAAATATATCACCCATAAGATGAAAGATGAAGATAAAAAGGCTAGTGTAGAGATAGTCAAGGGTAAAGATGTTAATACTAAGAAGTGGGAACCTAAGAAGAAAGTGCAATTCCAAGTTAATGAGACAACAAAAGCAATTGTGCAAGAGAAAGGATCATGATTTGAATCTGATTATTTAAAGAAAATAATAGTCCTTGCTACTCAGAAGGCTCCTAATCTAGGTATGATTGTTAAACCCACTATGTCTGAGCCAATTGATATGATATCCATGTTGTCCCAAATCACTGTTAAGGTACCTTTGTCTAAACTCTTTAGAATTGAAGAGCATAAGAGTAAAGACTTGTCATGGTTGGGAGGGATAGGAAATAGCAATAACAATGTAGAACAAAGTCTCATTCAAAAGAATCCCTTAGTAATAGAAGATAGTGATATTATGTCCCAAATTCCTCAAATGTTCTTGGATGACTCATTGGTAGCACACATAGAAGATATTGACCCATTCTTTCTCAGTCTAATTATAAAAGGGAAAACCCTAAAAAATTGCATGATAGACTTAGGAGCCTCAAACACCATAATTCCTTTCAAAGTAATGGAAGCCTTAGGGTTGAAAGTAGACACTAAGTAGGGTAGATGTAGAGGTATGGATGCTAGGGAAGTCCTAGTCATAGGTACTATAAATGCTTTTCCATTTAAACTAGTTGCATATCCTGAGGTAGAATTGATGATGTCAGTCCTTGTAGTTGATATACCTCCACACTATGGAATGTTTCTTTCTAAGAAATGGAGTGCTACTATGGGAGGTAGCCTACAATGTGACTTAACTTATGCAATTTTTCATATAGGTGATAAGGGTGTAAAAGTAGACAGAGAGCCAAGGGTTGGTCACATCTTGGGTGAAGAAATTGACAAAGATGCTACTTGCTTTTTCGATACTAGTGTGAATACATTCAGAGCTCAATTGATTATCCAAGAATTTGAGAATTTGCCTACTATAATTGAACATGAAGTTGAGTGTTGTATGAATTCACCAAAGTTATGGACAATGTTCTTTGACGGGGCTAGTTCTAAGGAAGGTGTAGGGGTGGGGGTAGTTTTTGTCTCTCCTGAGACAAACACTTTTAGAAACTCTTTTACCTTACAATATAGCTGAGTATGAAGCCTTGTTTTTAGGATTGAAAGTGGCTACCCATCATGGGATCAAGAAGTTACATGTTATAGGTGATTCTGAATTGATTATCTCACAAGTAAGGGGAACATATGCTTCTAAGAATAGAAGGTTGAAACAATATAGAAATGTTGTGTGGGATCAAATTGAATTCTTTGAAGCATTTGGTATATCATGGAGGGATAGAACTCAAAATAAGATGGATGATTTATTAGCAAATGTAGCAATCAAACCTATGCAGATATCATTTGTAGGAATCTCTCAAATTGAAGTACAGAGTAGACCTTCGATACCTAAAAATATTGAAAACTAGCAAGTCTTTGAAGATGACAAAGACATTGTAAATTTTTTCTTAAATGAAGACAAATACCATGGTCAAGAAATGGATTACAATGATTTAGTTAAAACTATAGATGGTAAGGAAACCATTTTTGGCTAGGAGATTATGCAGTTGAAAACCAACAAGGTTCCAAAGGGGTTAGTGGTTTTGGAAAATATTTTTGATAACTAGGATAGAGTAAAACTAGGAGTTAAGGACCCTAAGCCTCAAGAATTAGAAGAGATAAACCTTAGTACTGATGAAGCTCCCAAGAAAGTTTATATTGGCCAAAATCTACTTGCTAAAATTAGAAAACCATTGATTGACTTGCTTAGGAAATATAGACATGTTTTTGCATGGTCATATGATGACCTTAAAGCTTATAGGGAAGATCTGTTCCAACATGTCATACCACTAAAGGATAATGTAAAACCTTTCAAACAAAAACAAAGACCAGTAAACCCTACCCTAGCTCCCAAAATGCAAGAAGAGTTGATGAAGTTAAGAGATGGTGGGATAATAAAACCAATTAGACATTCCACCTGGGTTTCAAATTTGGTACCTATCAGAAAGAAAAATGGAGACATAAGATTATGTGTAGATTTTAGAAATCTGAACATTGCATCCTTGAAGGATAATTATGGACTACCAAATATGGAAGCCATGTTGTAGCAAGTAACTGGTTTTGAGCTAATGTCCATGATGGATGGTTTCTTAGGGCACAATCAATTCTTGGTAAAGGAAAATGAACAATTTAAGATAGCCTTCACAACCCCATGGGGAACTTATGTATATGTAAGGATGCCATTTGGCTTGATTAGTGTAGGAGCTACTTTCCAAAGAGCTATGGATGTGGCATTTCATGATTATATCAAAAAATTTATGGTTGTATACCAAGATGACCTCACAGCTTATTCTAAAAAGGTTGAAGATCACTATAGACATTTGGAGAATTCTTTCATCAAAGCCTTGGAATATGGAGTATCATTGAACCCAAAGAAATGTACATTTGGGTGACAGAAGGCAGGTTACTAGGGCATATAGTGTCTAAGGATGGGGTGAAGATAGATCTTGAGAGATTAGAAGCTATTGATAAAATCCCCAAGCAAAAGAATGTAAAAGAAATTCAATCTTTCTTTGGCCAAGTTAATTTTTTGAGAAGGTTTGTTACTAACTTTTCTAAAATTAGTAGACCTATCTCAAAGATGCTCAAGAAAGGAGCTACTATAGATTGGAATGGTGAGCCTTCACAAGAATTTTAGGATATTAAAACTACAATAAAAAATACTCCAGTACTGAGAACTCCTGACTACACTGAGCCCATGCACATATTTTCTTTTGCATCTTTTCATACTATAGCTTCAATTTTGTTGCAAAAGAATAACGAGGGATATGAACAACCAATTGCATTCTTTAGTAAGTCATTGTAGCCAGCTCAATTGAAATATGAAATAAATGAAAAGCAAGCATATGCCCTAGTAAAAGCTATATATGATTTTAGATGCTACTTAGTAGGTGCTATTGTCATTGCATTTGTGCCTAGTGCTGCTATGAAAGATATATTCTCTCAACAGGAAGTGTCTGGAAGGAGATATAGATGGATCAATAGGATCCATGAAATTAATATTGAGATATAGATAAAAAAGTTGGTAAGAGGTCAAGGTTTAACTAAACTCATGGCTCAATCAAATTTGGATGCTAACCAGATGGATATGGTAATAGATGACCTTAGATCTTATTCATGTGATATGAGCCATTGTGAGTGGTATACCAATGTTATTCACTATCTGCAACATATAGAGGTTCCATCTCACTTAACTGAAAATGAGAAAAGAAGCAGAAAATTGCAAGCCATCAGGTACATAATTGTCAAAGGTAGTTTATGGTGGAGAAATTTTGAAGGGATACTACTTAAATGTGTTGATCAAGAAAAGGCCCAAGAAATTTTGAATGAGATGCATACTGGAGTGTGTGGGGGACATTATATGCCTAAGATTACTGCTCACAAGGTAATAAGAGCTAGATTTTGGTGGCCATCCCTATTCAAGGATGCTCAAATCATGGTTAAGAAATGTGACTCTTGTCAAAGGTTTACAAGAAAACTTGAATTCTCAGGTAATACTCCTTTAAAGCCAGTTGAGGTACAAGCACCATTTTAGCAGTGGGGTATGGATTTCATAGGTGAAATTTCTCCCAAATCTAGTACTAGCTATTCATGGATTTTAGTTGCTACTAACTACTTTACAAAATGGGTAGAAGATATCCCTACAAGGAATGCAATGAGTAAAGTTGTTAATAGTTTCTTGCTAAGTAATGTTATTTCCAGATTTGGTTGCCCTCAAAGAATTGTGACAGATAATGCCATGTGCTTCATATCTGAGGAAATTATAAAGTTTAATGACAAGTATGGAATAACCAGGTCAACATCTTCCCCATATCATCCACAAGGAAATGGATAGGCTGAATCTACAAAAAAAGGCTTGTTAAAAATTATTAAAAGGACTTTGGATGATAACAAGAAGGCATGAGACTCTAAGTTGCAACTTGCAATATGGGCTGACAAAGTGACTATCAAGAAAGCCATTGGAGTAGCTCCTTTTAATTTGGTATATGGAATTCAAGCAAGGATTCCTCAAAATAACTTAATGTGACTCTACAATCATATCCAGTTATATGACAAGGATATTACATATGATATGCAAGAAAGGCTTGATGAGCTTGTAGGGTTAGCAGAAACAAGAAAAGAGGCATCAATCAGAAACCAAAAGTTGCAGTTACAAATCAAGACACTGTATGACAAAAGGAAAATAAGTAAGAAATTTCAAGACGGAGATTTAGTCCTTATATGGAATGCTAGAATAGAGGATAAAGGAAAACATGGTAAGTTTGATCCTATCTAGCTAGGTCCCTTTTTAATTGAAAGTTCATGGGGAGAAGATTCTTATATCATCAAGGATTTATCAAACAATATTCTGGAACTGCCAGTTAATGGATAGTTCTTGAAGAGATACTTTTCTTAAGGTATCTATTTTTCCATGAGCGTTAGTTTTAGGTTTCTTTGTGTTCTTGTACATTGTGTATATTTTGTATATCCACGTAAATATCCTTGTACAATTTGGTTTCTTGTTTCTGTGTGTTGCTCTATACTCTCTGAAGAAGTTGTCATTCAAAGCTAGGTATGTGGTCTACTCTCCCAAAGATTCTAAACTCTTGCATAGACTCAAGTAGTCTATCATCCCCAAATAGAGCCACTGTTGGTCTAATTTTTTATAGTACAGAGAAAATTTTGAAAAATTAGTGAAAAGTCATTTGTGGGCATTATATAATGCAATTTAGGTTTTGCTCATTGTATTTCTCAAAATTCTTAGATTTCCCTAGTTCATGTCTTGATCTCTATGTTGTTGGAATTTTATCAATTTCTCAAGGTTTTTCATCAAAGAAATTAGTTGAAAAACCCTAATCCCTTGTTACATTTTACCTTAGTCTTGGAAACCCTCGAAAGTAATATTTCAAAAAAATGCTCTTAAGGAATATTATTTTTTCCCTAAGGAGGGGCTTGCGCAAGCTTGAATTCATTAAAATCTTGTTTAAACCTTAAGTGGTCATGCTTTACTTGCAAATCACTAGATCATTTTATTAAGAAATACCCCTTGTGATAAATTTTTTATATGATCGTTGATCTTGTTCAGATCAACGGGTATCACATTCTAACAATTTTGAGATGCAAGGTTTTTAAATAATGAGGGCATGCACTTTGGTGACATGTAGCCCTTGCCTTTCCCTTTTCAAGTTTCAGTGAGTCGTAAAGTTTGTGATGTGTCATAAGTTGTTAGAACCTTTTACAGATTTGTCAGTACTTTTCGTGCATGTTCTAGAATTCCTGCAATGTCATTGGTTGAGTTACTAACAAAGGTATGCCTTTATTACCAAGATTTTTCAACCATTGATTTCATTTAAATCAAGGGCTAGTGCTTTCTTGCAAGAAGGAGATGCTTGTGAATTAAATAATGCAAGGAAGCGTCAATAGGTTAAGTGGCCTAGTCTAACAACATGGGCCCACCATTCTCAAGGGTGATGTTGAGATGTCTTCCATGGCAAGTGTGAGATGAGTTGGAATGGATGGAAGTATTTTATTCATCACTTTAGTTGATGTGGTATTTAAGACACCTGATTGTATGACCGTTGATTTTTCAAAGATCAAAGGCTAGCGCATGCCCACATTTTCAAGCTGCACGAGAGATAAATAATGCAGGCAAGCAATTTTTTGACATGTAGCAAGGTGGGGTCAAGAATCTCTAGTGTATGTTGTGGTGTAACATGCTATAAAATGATCACTGATATGTACTGCCAGATGTGCCACTGAAGAAGTTTTTCTGCCAGATGGGAGTGAAGCTTTATTAACCATAGATCTTTTAAAGATTGAGGGTTAGCGCAAGCCCATAATGTGAAGATGTTCATTCAATAATGAAAGTGGGAATGCGCCATCTTGACATGTGGAAATAATGACATCAAGCACCTACTCGCTCAGAAGAAGATATGAGACCCATTGGCGTGGAAGTTGTTAGGAGGGACAAACTCATATAAAGGCTTCCTATTGATCAATGTAGCTGACTAGACTTTGTTCAATTGTGGATCTGTCTGACCATTGATCTTATCTTGGTCAACGAATTGTGCTTCCCTACAATTCTAAGGTGCAAGAAATTTAAGGAATGCAGGTAAGTGGCATTGTGACATGTGGCCTTGTTTTTAAAGCCATAAAGCTCATTGTTTTTAAATCAAAGCCATCCAATTTGGTGAAAATCCATGGATAAGATTCAAATTTGGTTACAATTTGGAGGTAATGGTTACTAAAAGTAAATATGGTTCAAATTTCATTTGTGCAATTTCAATACATGAAAAGAACTCACAATTTCACCATTAATGAATCACCAAAGCGCAGAAAGAATATCAGAGCATACAAAATTTTTAGAGCCAGGGCATGAAAACTTTATCTAGTGATCTAGTAAGTTGCAAAAGAAATCACACAGTGTAGAAGTGAAAAATTAGTGGGTAAGTAATTTGTGTTTCTTTGAAAATCAAGTATTCTTGTTATAAAATTTCTAGGGTTTATTCAAAATGCCTCCCCGAAAAGAGTTCACTGGATAAATGGATTATTTGAAATATTCTGTGCACAATGATTTTCTTGAACAATTCCCTTTATCATTACATGAAATAATTAAGGGGAGGGAACTCATTCCAAAACACCCTAGGGTAGCTGTAGCAGAACATTTTTATGATAAAGAAAATTGGGTAAGAGATGCCCAGGTTTCTATGGGGGGTTTGGAGTTGTTCAATAAATAGTTTTTAGAGTGCAAAATGGATACCCCTATGAGCAATGTCTGGGAGTTTGATATTGGGAAATTAATAGTCCCCATAGTTTTCTTTGATAGTGATTTATTGATGGATTTAGCCAAAAAAATGTGATCCAATTATAGGGTGGGTAAAGAACCATGCTGGAATAAATCTATTTAGGGTTTGCCTTGAATTAATCAATGAAGTTTTCAATCTCAACCCTAACCATGTTGTGCATGAAACTATTGATGTGGATGACCTTCAAGCAAGGTATGATGCACAAACGATTTACTTAAGGATAGGACCACTACAAGAACATGTTGCTAAAATTGGTACATTGTCTATGATTACTGCCAACACCCTAGAGCCATTACTGAGAAGACATTTTAACATTAGGGCTTAGGCATTATATTTTTCTCTTTGCAAAATTTTTGGGATAGATGAAGCTGACAAAATCCCAGGCTCAATTTTCCTTTTTATGGCTCAAACTCTTCAATTTTGGATGAGCACCAATCTAGATTTTGCTACTTTTCTTGTAAAGGAAATTCATAATGGTTTGGTGGGGATAGCATGAGGAAAAGTAGACAAACCATTCTATTGGTATTCATTACTTATGTATATATGCTTGTACAAGGGATTTTCCTTTTTCTCCAAGGGTATGGAGCTAGAAACAACCAGGGATAGAGAGAGGAATTAGTTACAGTTACGGAGTGTGGATATGACTTCAGAGGCTACAGATGCCAGTTATGTGAGGTTTGATAGATACTTTGCATCAAAGCTTAGATTACTTTTGAAAGGGGACAACCCCAAAATTCCACAAGCATTATTAAAATTAGTTAGACCTAAGGACGGTGCACAAGGACTATTGGTTAGTCATAATTGGGGGGATATAATCCCTTATAATGTTTCAACTATAATAAGAGTATATGGTTTTTTTGTGAAGCCACATGTGTTGCCATTTCATGTGCCCTTGAAGATAGGAATAGCTGAGCTGTTATGGAAAATAGGCACTATAGATGAGAGGGAGTTGCCTAAGAAGGGTACCTTTTTTTCAATTGTTACTGTGGTACATGATTTTGTCTTTGTGAGAAAAGGGTGGAAGCACCTAAATTTGTTTCTAGATAGATATAACATGGTAGAATCTCATGCCAGATTTATTGATCCTGAAGGATTCTATGGCCTCTTAAGAGAGAGGGTGAAAGCTTCTCGCATGGTGCAACAAGTTTATTATTTGGAGGATATAATCAGAAATATTTTTACTTTGCAAGAACAAGAACTAAGAAAGGAGAAATGGATAGTATTCAGCAAGACCCTAGAATTTATTAATACTTTTGACCCCCAGTATGACCCATTGAAAGATAAAAAATATTGGGGAGCCAAGATGCAAGCATTAATGAATAATTTTTTTTTTAATTATCCAAACTATGAATGAGAAGAAGGTCATGTATGTTGAGACATATCTAGACAAGGCTGTAGAGGTGCAAAGGAGGATCAACAATAGAAATTTAGTGGCCCTTGGCCAATATAACTTGTAGAAAAGGACAGGATATGTGATGATCTAGAATGTGCAATAGGTTCCTCTTCAGCAGAGACCAGACCTAGGAAGCCCATCTGTACCTAGTGCTCCAAAAAGACAAGGATTAGAGCAAGGGTCTTCTTCCAAAGTGGAGAAATATTCCCCAAGCCAATCCCCTATCAGAATTGATGATGAAACATCTCTAAGGGAGCAACTTAGACAAATTGGTGGTGAGGGAGATGTAATTGTTACTTCCATAGATGTGGAGATTGGAGAGCCTCAAGAACCACCTGCACCTTCATTGGATCTGACTATGGATGATTATCAAGGTAAGGAGATTGATCCCATAGTTTCCCAAGCCTCAGAAAAATTTATTAATGATGAGAATTTTGTAAAATCTAGGGCTTTTGCTCAATTTTTGTGGAGATTAAACATGGGATGTTTTGAGAAAACTTGTGAGAAGATAAAGGCAAAATAGTTAGACAAACATAACTCTGATCTTAAGGAAGAGGTAAAGTCCAAATTTTTGAATGACTTTCCTCAATTTACTTTTGAAGTTGCGAGGTAGATAGTTAAATAGTCAAGAGTCCCCCTTCTGCCAGAATGGGATATAGTAAATGCCATTATTTTTGATTCAGTAAGAAAACAAAGGGATTTCAACTAAGGACCAAGGAAGAGATATTATAGGCTCATAGAGGAGTCAAGTTTAGTGATGACCATCAAGCCCTTGTTATTTGGTCTATGGAAAAAAGGAACAATACTAGAATGCATGAGATTTCTACTGTAGAGCATACTGGTGCATTGATAGTATTTAGGCTGGTTAGGTAGGTAGTAAACAAATAATGGGAATGGTATTAGAAATGCTAAAATTTGGTAGTGCGGTGTCTGGCCAAGAAGAAGATAGCTTCAGCCAAAATCAATGCTAGGTTTGAAGAAGTTTTGAAAGCATATGAGGAGAAAGGTATGCGAATACAATCATTAGAATATAAAGTGACTCAAATGGAGAAGATTCTTAGGAAAAGAAAATTAGGAGAATCCAATAAACCTAGGATTGCATACCCCCCATGGCCACCTGTGGAGCCTTTTAAATCAACACCAATTATTGAGATACCAGATACCCCAGAAAGGCCTTAGTTCTATACTGTAGAGGATTTTGAAGAGGAGAAAAATAAATTATATGCATTACATGTAGAACTATATAATCAATATGAAGAAAAATTGAGGTAGGTTATCATGTATTTAGTAGATTGAATTAAATGGCCATCCTTTTTTGATTTAATAACAAGGATTGTAGCTATCAGGGATGATTTAAAAGGAAATGAAGCTATATTCAGACCCATTGTACATAAATGGATAGAAAGAAATGAGGATATCACTGCTATGTGTGTATTCGTTATTCAGCTGACATGTCATCAGATAGAAAATATTTTTGATTTGTTAAATAAATTGCAAGGTTTTGATGATAAAAAAAATTCCTTCCAAAGAAGATTAACTATTTGTTTTCCAAGTATTTTATAGAGAAATTTGATTTATTCCCTTGTACTTTAAAGACAATTGGGAAAGTGAAGGAAAGGGAAGAATGGAAGAAGGAGCTGGATGAAATATTTTGTGAAAGAATGAATAAAGTTCTAAATGAACTAGGCCATCTATTATGGGCAATGACAAATGAGGAGTTGGTAAAATTGCAGTTGTTCTACAACACCATCATAAAAGATCTCTTGGATATGGAGGTAATTGCAAATTCCTTGATATCTGTACAAAGAGAGGTCCTGAGTTTTGATCGGCCAGATGACACTGCCTACAATGAGTGGAAAGAAAAATTTATGTCTATAAAATAGATAGTAGGAGATGATGAGGAAGAAGAAGGTACAAAAATAGAAGTCACCCCTACCATTGATGATAAAGATAAGGAAAATCCTCTGGTAGCAGGAGATGACTCATCACTTTCACATTTGATGGCCACCTACCCCGAGAAATTAGAATGATAAAAGAATCCAATCCTAGTATTTTTGTCTTTCCAAGTGGAATAACAAAAAGGGACCCACAAAAGGATTTTCAATGTACCAGTCTTTCTGTTATTCACAGTTTTGTCTTCTTGTGAAAGGTGTATATAAGAATCTTTTGAAGGACACCTGTCAATCAAATTTTCTCGTTGCTTTTTGCAACTCATGCCTATATAAATGATTTTTCAAGGGAATGTGATGGTCCAATTTCTAATGCTTTAGGTGATATACTTAGTTTTTTTTTGGTCCAATATTTGGAGCAAGTTGTATGATGTATTTTCTTTGTTAGTTTCTGAGAATACCTTAATATAGAATGATCTTTGTGTTTCTTTGTATGGTCATTTTGAGTTTATTGCAAGGTGTATACAATTTTCAAAGAAAATGAATACAAATTATGAGTTGTCCCCATATTAGTTCTTTCTGAATTTTGTCTCCTCTTTGATTACTTAGTCATCTTGATGTTGTGTAAGTAAAGGCTTGTGCAATTGAATGCAATCCACTTAGGTTGTATATCTTTTCATCACTACAATTAGTTCAATGAATTAAGTAAAGGCTTTGATGAAAGTGATAAGATTGCTGCAGTAATGGGAAGGATGTTTGGAATGATAAAGTCCAGTAAGAATTGTTGATGATATTTCTTGTAAGGCAATAGATAAGATCTATAGAATTGCAATAGAATCTCAACCCTAATGGAATAGGCACTGGTCAAATTAATTCAGTTGGAAGAGAAATAGATCATAGATGGGTATCAAATGAAAAATTACAATCAATTTTACTTTTATTTCTTGAAGATTTTCAAAGTTGGTCAATACTTTTTTGCATGAAATATTCTAGCCTTAGTTAGCCACTGTTGCAAAGAATACTTGTAGATCTAGAGAAGATTTTATGACTAAATCTATTAAATGGGATGTATTCTATTTAAAATGTCACAATTAGCTGCATGTTTATGGACTGAGGATTAGAATCAAAATGAAACTAAGATGGTTTGCATACACCAATAGTTATATTGAGTCATTCATTAGGTACACCCACCTTGGTTTGTAGAGGCTAAAGAGAAGAAAACTATTCTTGGTTTTGTTGAAGTTGGATCCAAATGGTTTGCATATATAATTGTTAATAGGAATTGGCTAATCCTTAGGTTGTGTGAGTGATATCATTTTTGTATTGAGCATTTTGTTGCTCAGTAGTTTTTTAAAAAAAAATTCCAACAATTTGATTGGCAAAATCTTTACATAAAATATATTTTCCTTGAAATATTATATTGTCAACAAAGATTTTTGATATCAAAATGTCTTTACCTTCTTCAACTTTGATGTACAAGTTGGTGTTGTCATTTGTTCTCTCAAATACAATCTTCACAAGATATTTGTGCAGTCTCTCATACCATGCTCTTGGTGCTTGCTTCAATCCATGAAGTTCTTTGTGCAGTTTGTAGACCATATCCTTGTTCTTTTCATCAACAAATCCCTTTGGTTGTTCTATGTAGACTTCTTCTTCTAGTATACCATTTAGAAAAGTAGACTTCACATCCATTTGGTGGACTTTGAAACCTTTGTATGCAACATATGCAAGTAATGTTCTTACTCCTTCCATTCTTGTAACAAGGGAAAATGTTTTCCCATAATCCAATCCTTCTTCTTGTGAATAGCCTTTGCAAACTAGTCTGGCTTTATTTCTTGTTATTTCTCCATTCTCATCAAGTTTATTTCTAAACACTCATTTGGTACCAATCACATTCTTATCAACTGGTCTAGGAAGTAGAGACCATGTTTTTTTCTTCTCAGTCTGATCTATCTTTTCTTCCATGGCTTTATACCACTCATCATCTTGTAGTACATCTTTCACTATTTTAGGTTCAACCTTGCTCAGTAGACATGATTCATTCCTCAGTCTTTCCCTTGTCATTGGTTTAGCATCCTTGTCAGCAATAATTTGATCTACATGGTGATGTCTTCTCACAAACTTAGCCAATCTTGGTTTTCTCCTTCTTTCCATATTTGATCCTTCAACTTTAGAGTCATTTTGTTCTTCTTCATTAGGTACTTCATCATTCTTGTCCTATGTACTATTTTCGGAATTAGAATGTGTATTTTGTACATTTTACAACTTGGCTTCTAAATGTAGCTGGACATTGACAGGCTGAGACTCGACAGATACTGAAGTTTGTTGCTGATTCCCAATTTGATTTGCAGCATTGTCTTCAATAGTCATTCCTTCATAGAAGTATACAAAGGATCTATAATTCTCTAATTACTTGGACTCATCAACCTGAACTTCTGCATGTTCATCAAAATTTACATTTACACTCTCCACAATCTTGTTAGTGTTAGTATTCAAACACTTGTATGCCTTACTTCTAGTGGGGTATCCAAGGAATATGCCTTCATCACTCTTTGCATCAAACTTTTCTTTTCTAGTGTCTTTGAGAATATAACATTTACAACCAAATACTTTGAAATGTTTAACATTAGGTGAGTGGCCATACCATAGTTCAAAAGGTATTGCATTTGTACCTTTCTTGACTTGAACTCTATTCAGTGTGATCAACATAGACTACTTCATCATCATTCTCATTAGAATCTTCTTCAACAATGTAACATCTCTTGCCTTTCTCCTTGTAATCTTTGCTATCATCTTCTCTCTTGTTCCTATGCTTGTTTCCTTCTTTGTAATTCTTCTTCTATGGACATCATGCAACAATATGACCAACTTCATTGCAATTGATGCATATAATAGGGAGTTTACCTTTGAATTTACCCTTGCCTCTATGAAATCTCCTGGCCAGTAGTGCTTCTAACTATTCCACATCTTCTTCATCTGTGCTACTATCATTGGATACATGTTTTCATTTTCTTCTCTTCCTACTTTATGTTTCATCCTCAGTGTCTTTTATTGTCATCTTGGCATTGAAAGAAGATTCAAGTTTCTCAGGTCTATAGTTATCAAAATTGGATAGCTCAAATGCAGTAAGTCTTCCCACTATTCTTTCAAAGGTTAGTGTGTTCCCTTGTACACACCTTAGCTCTTGGATGGATGAAACTCTAATAGCATAGATAGGGAGTAGAGTTCTCAAGTATTTACTGATTGGAGTTTCTTCTTCCAATTGACCACCTAGACTTCTTATTGCACTTACCACTTCTTTCATTCTTGCAGCATACTAGGCAACATTTTCACCTTCCTCCATTTTCATGTCATAAAACTTTCCTCTTAGGCTTTCTCTTTTTTCTATCTGGACATTCTGATCTCCTTCATAGTTTCTGATAAGGTTTTCCACATCTTGAATGTAGTGTCACCATCTTTGATGTCATCATATTTTGCATAGTTAAGTGCAGAGGCAATCTCTATCATTGCTTGATTATGCTCCTTCATTTTGTTCAAATCATCTATAGTAAGAGGTCCTACTGGAGTTACATGTTCTATTCCAATTGATTTTTGTGCATAGTCACCTATTGATCCAAGGTGCAATTTCATCAGACTCTTCCATGCAACAAAGTTGTCTTTGTTGAGCTTGGGAACTTCTCTCTTGGACATTTTGATCTTCTTGCTTCTAGTACTTTGAAACTAAATCAACAGATGACTCTGATACCAATTGTTAGACATTTTTTAGAATAACTGAGAGCGAGAGTGGGGGGGTAGGGGAGGGGGGGGGGGTGTGAATCAGTTATTCAGGGTCTAAATGTCTTATTCAAATTTTTCACTAAGTATAGTGAACCCATTCAACCATTCATTCATTCATGCTTTAACTTATCTAATCAGCAAGTTATTGTAAATCAACATGCAAGCATAACACATAAGAAATCAACACATGACATAGTGATTTATGTGGAAACCCAATTTGAGAAGAACCACCAGTAACATGCTACTCAATTCTCACTCTTTTGAAGTGATACCTTGTGAAAGGCCTGCCCTGTTAAAGGCTTACAACACACTGTCAAATGTGACCTTGTTAGAGGATTTATCCACCCTATTAGAAGTGGGCCTGGTTAGAGGACTTTAGAACATTCACTTGGAATGTCACCCTATTAAAGGATTTACAAATGGCTATTAAACCAACTTAAGTCCATAGGATTTTAAGATCTAATACAATTACTAGAGACTATTGGAAAATCTTGACCTGACTACAACATACAACTTATCTTGCAGATCTTAGATCACTTCTTAGCTCATACCCTTGCCTGGCCTTTAATCTTTGTAACTCTTAAAAGCTTGCCCTCCTTTCAAACTTAATCTGCTTGAGTTTTCATGCTTAATGTACCAGTGTAATCATCTCTTCATGACCACTCATAGAAGTAGAGCCTTTGTGCTCTTCCTTCTCCTAGATGTCTTCTCCTTGACACCCTTCTAGCCACTTCGCAGATTTGGCTCTTCAGCAGCAACAGTATCAACAACTCTTTCCTTCTTGGTCTATGAATCCTTAAATAGAAGTCTTGGAGTTCATTTTCTTGCTTGATTATTCCATTCTTTAATTTCAATTTGCATGGATTAGGTAGGATTCATTTCATCTAACCCATATTTTGTTTCCTCTAGAAACTTCTTGAATAATCCTTTAGAATTCACCCAAAAATAGTTTACATAAGGATCTGTGCCACTAACTCATCATCCTTATCTTCCAACTCATTCACAAAATTCAATGTAACCATTATGTTGGCTCAGATTTTGCAAATCTTCATCATTTAAAATAATATAGCAACTCGGCACTATTGAAATATTGGTGCCTGACACATACTGTGTTACTCGGCACCTTCTATTTTTTTCTAGATTCTTGACACTTGAAGATCACTCAAAACACACTAGAATTTCTTGTTACTCAACTCCAACTAAGAATTTTCTTGGCTTCAACTAACTTGCTCAGCAGCCACTAAAGATCTTACTTTAATCTTTGCAGTTAACCTTGTTACAACTTCTTTCATCAATGTTTCTAAGTGTGACCATCCTCTGTATCCTTGAGTATGTTATCAATACATCATTTAACCATTGTCTTAACTCATTCTTGTAGTTCATTACAACATCATAACTCAAACTTTCCCTTAGGTTCTCTTGTTACATCTTGTTGATCAAATCCTCTTCATCAATCAACTAAGTGATAGTACTTGTATCTTATAAGAAAATGCCATTCCTACAAGTAACAAGTTTGACATAAATGACAAAACAATGGTTGAAAACAACAATCTTCTTTCTTTGCAACAATCTTCCTCTTTGATCTTCACAATGAGCTTTTCAATTAGATTTCCAATAGGTTCAACTACTATTTGAGTTTGAGCTAAGCTAGTTCCATTGGTTGGGTCAACCATTTGTGGTAGAGAAGTTTTTGGTACCAATACCATAGGAGTATCTAGTATTTCAATTATGAGAGGCAATTTAGGCACTAGTAGGGTTGTACCAAATTTTAAATCTATATCTGTAACATTTAGAGCATAAGAATGATATTACTAAGTATCAAAAAAATACATGGGTTGTTGTAGCTATTGGTTATTTTTATTTGGCGAAGGTTGTGTAGGTATCTGAGTCTACTTTTGAGGTCTAGAACTTATACGTGGTGGCATTAGTGTAGGTTGTTGGACTGGAGGTGGTAGTTGTGGGTTACCAAGATTTTGGTTAGGCCATTGCTGAGGTCCTCTGCATTGGTTTTTAGACTTCCAATTCCTTTAGGGTGGTTTCCATTGGTTCTGTCATTCTACCATTGGTTATTTTTCTAGTTAGGCCACTAGTTGTTTTTCTATTTTTTCCAAGAAGGTTGGGAGTACTGAGGCCATTGAGGCTATTGTGGATTATTTTTCCAAGCACTATTCCAATTAGGTTGATTATATTATGGAGGACTTTGGACACTACAATTTTTTCATTGATTACCATATGGATTTGAATTTTGTAAAGAATCTTGAGGCATACCTTGACATGGGGTCCATGGCCAACATTGAGAAATGAAGAATACTTGCTCATCCTCTCCTTCTATCTTGAGGTACTTACTTGGAAGATGTTGGTTATCCATACTAGTAACCAATTTGCATTGACAATCTTTCTTCTACTTTTGGTAGTGTGGATAGTACTCAGCTAACTGCACCTTAGCCTCTACATGCATCTTCTTTATAGTCATTACATTGAGATGTGTAGCAACATAATTTATGATTTCCTACTTTCAATTTGAGAGTAGATTAGATATCTTGAGATTTGAAATACCTTGACTGATCCCTTCGGTGACTATGGACTAGTGTCCTCTACCTTTCTTCATAGTTAACCTTGAGTAGTTAAGACAAATTTTCTTGAGGTCATCCCAAGAGGATTGATATACATCACCACTAGCCATCAGGTCTAGTGCCTCTAGAAAATTATCATTTACTAGTCTCAAGAAGACTAGTTTCTATGAATCCTTTACCGGTACATGCAGGGGGTTCTTCTATAGTGTATACAAGAAATGTGAAACTTAGTCTTCCAATGTTTCATACTCCTTTTGTGATATTATAAAGATATCATCTCCCCTTGGATCAATCCCCTTGCAATAATCTTTGTATTTCTTTAGAAATAGAGTTTGCATTTCATCCCAAGTACCTGCTACATTGGATCCTAAGCCCATGAACTACTATAAGGCTAATTCTTTTAGTATTCCTAGAACAACTTGAGCTTATGGGCATCAATGCTATAGTCAAAGCTATGATAGAGTATGTCAAACTCAAACAAGAAAGTATCAAGATCCTTAGTTACAAGGCCATAAAAATTTTGAAGAGCAATTGTGGGTATATTTTTTGAGATTAGCATCGGTTATGAGGTTTGGGAGAGCAAATGGAAAAGTAGGTTGTGCCATTAGTGGAGGTATTTGATTATGGGGTTGCTACAGAAAAGGAGGGTTGGCTACAAGATCATTAACAATAGGTGGATTTGGACCAAAAATATCAAGAAAGCTAGCCAAAATTTTAAGAAAAGGATGAAGACCACTTGTGTCCAAGGTTTCTACTCTAAAGGAAGATCCCATAGGAAAATCAGGGCTTGCATCCTCAAAAGGAAACTCAACTTCTTCTCCAATTTCTTCATTCTATTTAACAAACTCCTATGGAAGAAATCTTCTGTATTCATCTCATTGTCTTCCTCTTTGATGCATGCAATTGAATTGGTGACTTGTTAATCAAGAACAACTTTATGTTTTTTAGCTAACAAACTAATCTAAAAATAAAGGACTCATGAAGGTTCCTAGTTTGACACGATCCCTGACAATGGTGCCAAAAATGTATAGTTTCATAATAGATGAAGATAATAACACCATTTTCTCTCAAGGATAATATATCTATTCTAAAGACTACCTATTCCATCATGAAATACACTTGAATTGTCAACCTAGGGATGTAGGACTTGAAATGGGCTAGCAGAGTATGTGCACTTAGTTCCTTTAATAGTCTTAACACCTATGCTAGAAGAAAGTAAAATAAATGAAAGGAATCTATACCATTGTTAAAAAATAGTAAACACACTAGGGCTAACAATAGATAACTATAGGAATCTTTGGAAAATGAACCTAAACTAGTTAACAACTCAAAACATCCACCATGATCATTTTCTGCAGGTGTTGTAGGAACTTTCATAGTAATAATGATGTAGGACTAATACAATAAATCTATCTTGAAAATAGGAAATTGAAAAGAATGAATCTACTACCTAAATATATTCTACCTCCCAAGTGGCCCCCCTTGGTTGGTTTCAAATAACTATAAACACAACAAGTATTCCAAAATCACTCTTTCATTAAAATCCTACTTTTATTCAGATATTAGAACATAGCTTAAGATATTTATATGAAATACTACATTCTATGTATAATATTAAACAAAGTATGTCATACATATATACAAGATAACACTCCTACTTTTATTTAGATATTAGAATACAACTTAAGATATTTATATGAAATATTGCATTCTATGTATATTATTAAGCAATGTATGTCATACACACTACCCATAGGTTTAGTATGTTCTAGCTGTCTCTAGCATAATTTCACAAGATATTTACACAAATGTTCTTTTTCAAAGCACAAAGAGTAAGTCCAAACTATGAAAACTATATCAAAATTAAGACATTAATACACCTCATCATCATCCACAAAGATTTCTGCCAGCATAATTTCTTGTCTAGTCCTTCTTTGATGTAAAGGCTATTGTTATCATTTTTCCTTTGAAAACTAATCTTCATCAAATAATTATGAAGTTTTTCATACCAAGATCTAGGAGCTAGCTTGAGATCATACAATGCTTTGTGCATTTTACAAACTATATCCTTTGTGCTAGGATCTATAAAAGCTTTAGGTTGTTCTATGTAAACTTCTTCTTCTAGAATTTCATTCATGAATACAAATTTCACATCCATCTCATACACTTTAAATCGTTTAAATGAAACATTTAGGTCCTAACACCTTCTAATCTTGCAATTGGAGCAAACATTTCACCATAGTCACTAGTCTCTTACCAAAAAAGAACATTGTACCGCTGGTGCTCTTCCTGTCATCAACACTTCCTACCCAATCTACATTAGTAAAGGCTTTCAAATGAAAATTGCATCCTTTCTTGTACCATAATCTATATTCTCTAGTATACTTCAGATAGCTAATGATCATCTTTGTTTCCATCATATGATTTTCTTTAGGATTAGTTGAAAATCTTGCCACCATACCAACTACAAGAGCAATATCAAAACTAGTATGTACAACATATTGAATTTTTCCAATCATTGATCTATATGTGGTCTGATCTACCTCCTTGGAATCATCATTTTTGGAAAGCTTATGTCTAGTAGACATAGGTGTTCTAAATGGTCTCGAATCCTCCATTCCAAATTTTTTCAATATCTCTTTGATATACTTAGATTGAGTAATGTAGATACCATATTTCTTCTATTAAATCTTCAAGAAAACAAAGAATTTGATATCTCCAAACATTCACATCTCAAATTCCTTACTCATTTCCTTTAAAAATTCTTTGCACAAATCATCATTTCTAGTAAATAATGTGTCATCCACAAAGATTTTTGCCAACACAGTTTCTTGTCTGGTACTTCTTTAATGTAAAGGCTATTATTATCATTTTTCCTTTGAAAAATAATCTTCATCAAATAGTTATGAAGTCTTTCATACCAAGATTTGGGAGCTAGCTCAAGACCATACTATGCTTTGTGTAGTTTACAAGCCATATCCTTTGTACTAAGATCTACAAAACTTTAGGTTGTTCTATGTAAACTTATTCTTCTATAATTTCATTCAAGAATGAAGATTTCACATCCATCTAGTACACTTTAAATCCTTTAAATACAACATAAGAAAGTAAGTTCCTAACACCTTCTAATCTTACAACTAGAGAAAACACTTCACCATAGCCAATGCTTTCTTCTTGAGAATAATGTTTGCATACTAACCTTGCTTTGTTTCTTGAAACTTCTCTATCTTCATTCAACTTATTTCTTAAAACCCGCTTTGTACCAATCAAATTCTTATCCTTGGGTCTAGAAACAAGAGTGTTGGTCTTATTCCTTTCTATCTATTCTATGTCTTCATTCATTTCTTCAATCCAACTTTCATTATTCAAAGCATCTTTAACTGATCTAGATTTAAATTTAGTTATAAAACATGTACCTTGTAAATTGTTCCTTGTCATTATACCACCTATCTTGTCTCCAATGATCTTCTTAGGTGCATGATGCCTTATGATATATCTTGCTAATACATGTACTTTGGATTTAGAACTTGTTCCACTTGCCTCACCATGATCTTTTGTATCATGCTTAGGTCCCACTATCTATGACTTGAGTCCTTTAGATTCAAACTCTAGTTGTACTGACTATAACTTAGTATCCTCTAACTATGACTCAGGTCCTTCAGACTGTGACTTAGGATGCATTGGTTGCAACTTGGATACTTCTAGAGATTTTGGGGACTGAGGAAGTGAAGTCTCCTAACTTCTAATTGGATTAGGAAATGTATCAGGTGTGAAGTAAATGTACTTTATGTAATCTTTAGGTTCATTACTGCTCTCTTCTTCACTCTTTTCTACAAACTCATCAATCTTCACATGTGCACTTTCTATGATCTTATGAGTAGTTAGATTTAAACATTTGTATTCTTTACTTCTACTGGAGTATCCTAGGGATATGCCTTCATCACTTTTGACATCAATTTACTTTTCATAGTCTCCTTCAAAATATAACATTTGCTACCAAATACTTTCAAGTAACTTACATTAGGTTTATAGCCATAACATGGTTCATAAGGAGTCTAATTTGAGTCTTTGTTCAACTATACTCTATTCAAGGTATGAACTACTATACTGATTGCTTCCTTCTAGTATTTGATTGCAACATTCTTTTCTATCATCAAGGTTCTTGTACAATGCATGATTGATCTGCTCCTTCTTTCTACTATACCATTCTATTGAGGTGTACCAAGGGTTGATACTTGTCTTTTGATTCCTCTTCCAATGCAAAATTCATTAGAAATGAATTCACCTCCTCTATCTAATCTCAAAATTTTTAGCTTCTTTCATGTTTCCTTCTCTACTCTTGACAAATACCACCTAAACTTTTGAAAAGCTTTATACTTATCTTTTATACACATTACTCTCATCATTCTAGAGTAATCATCAAAAAATAAAATAAAGTACTTATCTCTACTATAGCTCTCAATTCCAATAGGTCCACAAAGGTGCATGTGAACCAAATCCAAGTCTTCTTTAGAATGATAGTTCTTGCTCTTGAAACTTGTCTTGCCCATTTTACCAATTTGACAATTTTTGCATAGGCCCATATCAGGTCTCCTCAGACTAGGAATACCTCTTACTCTTCTATTTTTTCTTACCCTGATCAAGTTTTCAATGTTCACATGACATAACCTTTTATTCCATAACCAACTTTCTTCTACCTGAGCAATGAAACATGATCTTTGACTAAGATCTAGGTAGAATAAGCTACCTTTGTATTTTCCTTTTCCTTTTGGATAGCTTCTTGCAAGTAGTGCTTGAATGGCTTCAAGATCACTATCAGAACTATCTTCCTCTTCACTTTTAGATTGTTTTCCTTTACACTTTGAAACTTTTTTCTTGATTGACAACTTGGCATGAAATGTAGACTCAAGATTGCTAGAACTAGGAACATAATTATCATAGTTATCTAGCTCAAATGTTGTCAATCTTTTGACTAGAGCATCCAAAGTTATCTTATTATTTAGATCACATCTCATCTCTTGAATAGATGATACTCTAATTTCATAGATAGGAATAAGGGTTCTAAGTTCCTTTCTTACCACTATCACATCTTCAATTGTCTCTCTGGAGGCTTTGATTGCACTGACACTATCTTTGATTATGTCAACATATTCTGCAATGTTTCCATCCTCTATCATCTTCATTTGATCAAACTAACCTCTCAAGCTTTCTACCTTGTCTCCTCTCAAATTATCATCACCTCCATAGATATCCTTTATCTTTGTCCATATATCATGAATAGTAAAACATCCTTTGACCTCATCAAGTTTATCATAGTTAAGAGTTAATGCAATGTCAATCATCATGATATTATGATTTTTTTCTTTTCAACAATCTCCTCCACTATCATTTTTTTAGTAGGATATTTATACTTAGTATTCAAATATTTTTTACCTAAATAACTAATAGTTGCTTGATGTATCTTCATACATTTTTTTCATGACTCAAAGTTATCTTTGTTCAACTTGGGAATCTCTCTCCTGTAAGACATCCTAATCTTTAGCTTAAGTCCTTGAAACCTTCTCTACAAGCACCAAAAGCTTTGATACCAATTTTTGGAAATATAAGAGGAGTAACTAAGAGGGAAGGGGTGAATTAGTTGCCACAAAAATAAATCCTTGATCCCTTATATGTCACTAAAAAACATAAACTCTGTTGAAACTATTGTTACTCAGTTAACACATAGGCACTCGATTAACACTAACAATATGATGTAACTCAACAAGTACTAAAATATCAATTGTTACTTAGAAAATACTAAGTATGTAGATCTGAAGATATTAACTTTGATTAACCTTAATTAACTTAGTTTCATAAACATAAAATAAATAGCATGAATGCAATTAACACCAAGATTTAATGTGAAAACCCAATTTGGAAAAAACAACCAACTGCAACTAGGTACTATTTTTCACTCTTCTAAAGTGTGCCCTATTAGGAGACAACCTTGTTAAAGGTTAAAAAACACACTATTAGGTGTGACCCTATTACTCACCCTATTAGGAGTGGCCTTGTTAGAGGTCTTTAGACACTTTATTCTAGAAATGCCACCTTGTTAAAGGATTTGACAAGTAGCTATTAAGCCAACTTAGTGAAGAGATTTTATGCATCGCTACAATTATTAGAGAGTAACAATGATATGATGTAATTTATGATGAAATTGTATTTTCTAATTTTATATCTTAATTCTAGCTTGAACACTTGATCCTTCTTGATCAAATATATCTTTGCATCTCCTAAAGGATATTTTGCTAATCTTTACAATTTTCTTCCTCTAGGAATCTTCTTATCTTCCATACATTCTCACACATTCAATCCTCACTTGAACTTATACTTATATCATAAACATTATAAAGTTAGCTTAAATATAACTAAGAATAATTAATATTCATCTCCTCAGTTAGCTAGAATCAACAAACAAGTCCATTAAACTCAATATTCCAAAACAAGAAAATCTTTTGTTAGTTGACCTTTCTTGGTAGACACTAACACTAAAATGATTTTCCTATGTTAACCAGGTGAACTCAGTTAACAATGTATCTTCATAAACTTCCTATGGTAATTGAGTGAGCTTGGTTAACACTAGTTCCATCTAACTTTCCTTTGTTACCTGAGTTAGCTTGGTTAATACTCAACTTCCACAAACTCCTACTTGACACCCGAGTGAACTCAGTAGAAATTGTCTTTCAAGTTTGGAAAATACTAGAATGCTTAGGAGACACTAGAAACTATCTTCATTACCCAAGTGAGCTCAACATACACTGATTGGTAAAGATATGACATGTTGTGTAACATCAAAGATAATATACAATTGATTGATTGTTTTCATTAGCTAGGACATCAAATTTTCTACAATTTACTTAACATTTCTATCTACAACCACTTGAATCTTATAGTACATCCTTATATCTTGAATTTTCTTTAGGGCCATAAATTTTCAAGGGTGAAACTTCAAACTAGAGGCATTTTAAGCTAAAACCCTAGTATATGTTGTCTGATCATACTAGTGAGCATAAATAATTTATATGTGTTCAATATGGGCCTCTGAATTAACCACACACTTCAACATAGTCATTACTTCTTAAGTTTAACTAGGAATAAATATGAGATTGTTCATCTTGAATGTCTACACAATGTGACCTATTTCCTTCCATCTAGATTAAGCTACACAATGTCTACACAATGTCTACTCTTATAATTGTGGGTTCAATAACCATTCCAACTAAGAATGAAGGATTTAAATGAATGTGAATGTAAGATTAAGCTAGATTTATGTAGATTTATCTATATTTTTGAGATTTTATATGAAATGATATGAGTTGTACTAGATGATATGGAGATTAATCTAAGAGACAGATGAGAAAATTACTCTAAATGTATGCAAGGTAATCTATATGAGAAATAAAATGATAGCAATGGAGTCTTGAATACAAAGTTCTTGAGTTCTCAAACTGACAGCAACTAGATACTCATCAGCCATATCCTCTAAAATGACATGCATAAGGTTTCTTTTATAGAATCTCCACATCAATCAATGGTCAATATCAAACTACATGAATAATGAAGATTGGAAGAAAGTTCAGTCAGAATGGAGAGTTTCCTCAATTGCAAGAGTTAACTGATTGCTTTTAAGATGAATGGGGAGTTAACTAGATTTATTTCTTTTTCTAATTTGAGGTAACTCATAATTTCCAATTTGAACTAAAGAGATAATATTGGAGAAGATATTTGATTTAAAGAATTAAATATGGCCTCATAATTGAATATTCTAATTAATTGAATAATTAAAATCAATAGTTAGGATGACTATATTTAATTAAATCAAATATATTTAATTCCTTTTTCATGTGTATTTTAGATAAAAGGGTGGATTGAATTTAATTAAAGTACTAGGACTTGTAATTAAATTAATTCGATCAAAAGGATTATTTAGCCAAATTGAGTTGATTATCAGGAATTAAATAAAGTATATATGATTGATGTAGATTAAGGGATTTCTTTATTTGACACTTAGGTCAAGTAAAGACAATCAGAATTAGAAATGCCTATTACAATAAGACTTTGTTGATTAAGAGACTTGATGTTGAGAATAATGCACCAAAATCGGTCTAGGATGCCAATGTGCCAATTTTGAGGTATTACATTTTCCCCTCTTTGAATTAATGTGTAAGCAACATGTTGATTCAAAGAAATTAGAAGTCTAAAGCATAGAAAAAGAATTGAGATTGGCTTCAAGATTAATAATACAAAGACCAATTGATGAGATATTTAGTATTATCTCCAAAATGAAGTTTAACCCTTTGGAGTCTAGATAGAATACCTAGATACTAGTCTAACAGAGAAAATATTGTCATGATTCATAGAACTATCCTCAAAATGGGGATCAATCCTCAGGGGTTAGGGTTAGAATGCCCTAATACCTGTCCATTAAAAGATGAAAAGATCAATCATAATTCATAAGATTGTCCCCAAAATGAGGCTTAATCCTCAAGAGTCAAGGTTAGAATTCCCTGATACTTGTCCATTAAATAGTGACTGAAGGAATGCTTAAAATTATCTCTAGAATGAAGATCTATCCTCCAGAGTCTAGATAGAACACCTAAATACTAGTCCATAAAAGAAATAACAAGACCTATTACGATTCATAAGATTATCCGCAGAAGGAGGCTAAACTCTTAGGAGTCAAGATATAATACCTAGATATCTATCTATCGAGCTATGATAAGGACTGCTATAAGTTTGATCTGCTGATCAATTGATAAGATATATAGCATATACTATTAGATAGAGGGAATAAGGATTCACCAAGAAATGAAGGCATTAAGTTTAGACCAGATTTGAAGCAATATTTGATTGATGCAATGATGTAATCACCGTATCCCCTCGGGATTAAAATTGAAAGATGACACATTAGAATAGTAATGTAAAGTAGTAGATTTGATGTGACTAGAGATTTTGAAGAATATAGGCCTATTTGACCAAGTTTGACCAAAGTTTACTTTTGATGAAAAGTGTAAATTTTTTGACAAAATGTTGATATGATGAGATTCTAGTAAGAATGTTGCATTAGAAAGATGGACTACATAAGCATTCAATCGTGTTGGTTCCAAATTTTGAAAATGTGTTTTTGATCTATTTATGACTGTTAGATTTTGATTTTGATCCCAAAAATGAGTTCGAAGAGGTCAAATTTGTTAGAGAAAAAGGTTAATTTAATTACCTTTTCTCCCTTCTTAAGATTTTGCTTTATGTACTTCTTGCATTCTCTATTTAATAATTTATTAGTAATTATTAAATAGATTTTAACTTTTGGGTTACCCTTTGTAATTTTTAGGTTATCCTTTTGGGTTACAATCTCCTTTTATAAGGATTGATCTTTTTTAATTATTTACATCTTTTCTTTATCCATTTGCATGTTTTTAGAGCAAACCCTTTCCTCCTCTTGTCTTTTTCTTCTTTGTGATAGGTTTTCTACATGTAGGTATTGAAGGGGTTCATGGATTTGACTTGCATATTTTCTCAAATCCTTCATGGTATCAGAGCCATATCTACTGTAGGTTATTTTTTATTTGCAGAAAAAGGAGAACAAGGGTTTGACATATCAGATCTAGCATTTTTTTCAAGTATTACTTAAGAAAATAGGGGGTCACTAATTTTTGGAGAAGCTTGAGGCCAAAAAAACCTTACGGATGGATTCAGAAGGCGTCAAAACCCCTGTTTCCATATAAAGTTCATCCATTTTGGACAATGTTGATCTAAGAGGCAAATTTTTTTGCCCAATAGGCTTGTATGTCCTCTGCATGCACTTAGAGGCATGTTTTTCATTAAAAAATACTATATATATATATATATATATTACTGCTATGGTTAAAAAAACCACCAGTGATCACCGAGACTGCTCGTAGTTAGTGGTAACTGCTAGCGCTAACTGCAGTGGCTCTCAAAGAATGTTGTCACTCAGCTCCCTCCCACCACTAGTACCATGACTCTACCACCCAAAGCATAGCCAAGCCACCGCTTCGCTTCCACTCCTCCAACAGCGTATTTTTTCATGGAGATTTTTTTATTATTAAAACAAAAAATTCTTTTTTTTTAAATCGGTAAGAGGCCGAAGCCAAGATTAATTATTATTTTATTAAGCACATGTAGATTTAAACCCAAGACTTCTTCGATAAGAGGCTCACAATTTACCATTGTGTTGTAGGCTATTGCCTAAAAAAATAAAAAATTCTTGATTTCAAGAGGCCCTATCAATTTTTTCATCATAACTTGAGCATACAAATATCTTTTTTTGATCTAAAAGAAGTGCCAAAAAGCTTGTTCTAAGATGGGGACAATGGTAGAGGATTTTTCTATTTTTAATGCAGTTTGGTTGTCTTTTTGGGTAGTCAAAGCTAAGTTTTCAATTTTCACTCTAGAGGGCATATCTTAAAAATCCCAACTCCATTTTCAAAAACATTATAATTTTGGAAAGCTTGTTTAGTAATCTTTCCAAAAATGTTGGTTTATCTTTAATATTCTGCTCCATTCTCTTTTTATCATGTTTTTTACTTTATTACATATGGTGGATATCTTGGGTGTTTCAAGTTTGGGGATCATTTTCGTGGCATGGGATCTCTTCTTTTGGGTTGTACTATCTATTGTATGAGCTCTTTTCCCTTTCTAATCAATGTTGATATTATTTATAAGCATGTTTATGCAAACACACTGAGATAAAGTGCCACTCCTTGCTTTTTTTGGATCTTTCTCATCATTATGACTTATTGTACTTGCGCTACATTATAAAGGGCCATGGGGGATAGTTGTTTTTCTTTTAGTGCCCTCTTCCTTTGTCAAATGAGTGTCCCTTATATGACATCAGCCCTATGATGTGTTGATGACATGTGCTTTTATAGGTGTCTGTACCTCTTCCTTACTCTCAATGTTCTTGGTTCTTTCTATTTTGTAGGAGTTATTGGGCCACTTTCTTAGTTTCTTGTCACCTCACCCTTGTCTTCATTAGGGGGGTTCTTCTATTGTTTCTCATGCTTCCTTGGTGTGATTTATTATCTCTTTAGGCTTTGGTGTTTCATGCCATCTATATCTTCGATGAAGATTATAGTCTTCTCTACTTGGTTAGGTTCTATTTTAGAGGAGGTTCGACAAATCAACAATATCTTTTTGATAGAGTTTGTAACTTCTTCATGTTTCACTGATGTTTCTTCATGATTTCTTTTTCTTCATATTTTTTGAAACATTCCTATAGTTGGAGGCTTCTATAGTCCTTCACTAGGTTTTCAACTACCTCTTTTTAGAGTAGAGTTTTTCCCACTAGGTTTTCTCTATTTCTTCATTTCATAGAGATTTGGTTGTGATTGGTACCTCCTTAGGCCTTATTGCTATGACCCAATTTTGCTTCCAACATTGTATTGTAGTTTCCTTGTTCTTTCTACATTGTTTGTAACTTCATTGTTGTTCATCTTAAGGGGGGTGTTAGAGAAAAAGGTTAATTTCATTTCATTAATTAAATTACCTTTTCTCCCTTCTTAAGATTTTTATTTATGCACTTTTTGCATTCTCTATTTAATAATTAATTAGTAATTATTAAATATCTTTTACTTTTTAGGTTAGCCTTTGTAATTTTTTAGGTTATCCTTTCAAGTTACAATTTCCTTTTATAATGATTGATCTTTTAAAATTATTGAGATCTTTTCTTTATCTAAGAATACAAGTTGCATGTTTTTAGAGAAAATCCTTGCATCCTCTTGTCTTTTTCTTCTCTGTGATAGGTTTTCTACATGCAAGTATTTGAGGGCTTCGTGGAATTGATTTACGTATTTTCTCAAATCCTTCAAAATTAGCCAAGGAGGCAATTAATTGTATCACTTCTATAATCAAGATAAAAATGTGACACATGTAGGAGATATTTTCTCTCTCAAGTTGATGAATGCAATCTAATGAGTCACCAAAATTATGTGATAATGCAAGTCTAATATAAAATGGAATCCTATGCTAGATGCAATCTCTAGGACTTGGTTACTGAACTTGTAAGATATAGTCTTCATTACAAAGAATTTTGTTAAGGCCACTAGATGTCATATAACCTTCTTCTACATTGTAATCATGAGAATATGACTATGACATGAGTCTGTTGGATACAATTGATTAATTGTGTATTGTCTTTAATGTTATAAAAATGTTATATCATTATTAGTCAGTATATATTGAGCTCACTCAAGCAATGAAGACAATTTTATATGTCTATCAAGCGTTCCTATATTTTCCTAGTTTAGAAGGCAATTTCTATTGAGTGAACTCGAGCATTGAAGGAAAATGTGCAGAAGATGAGTATTAACTGAGCTCACTCGATTAATGAAGAAAATTTGGATGGAACTAGTGTTAACTAAGCTCACTTGGTTTCTAAAGGATCTTAGCAAGTTTTTAGTGTTAAGAAAAATTTTATTGGTTAACACAGGAAATCACTTATGCATTAGTGTCTACCAAGCTAGGTCAGCTATCAAAGGATTTTCTTATTTTGGCATATTAAGATTAATTGATTTATCTAATGATTCTAGCTGACTAAGGTGATGAATATTAGGTATTCTTATTTGTATATAAGCCAACTTGACAATATGAAAGCTATAAGTATAAGGTCAAGTTGTGAATTTGAAAGTGTAAAAAAGTGTGAGAATGTGATGAATGTTTAATGATGAAGAGAGGAAGCAAATTTGAAGGATAAGAAGAATATCCTTGTGGAGTAGAAAAGCTATATTCAATTAGGAAGGATCAAGTTCAAGCCAAAATAAAGATTTGTAATTGATAATTTAGTTTTATTGAATCAGGTCATCTCATTGTTACTCTCTAACCATTGTAGCAGTGACCTAAAGCTCTTAACAGAGTTAGCTTAACAACTATTTGTAAATCCTCTAACAAGGTGGCAATTCTATTGAATTGTCTTAAGACCTCTAATAAGGCCACTCCTAATAGGGTGATTAAATCATTTAATAGGGTCACACCTGAAAATGTACTTTGTAACCTTTAACAAGGTTGGCTCCTAATAGAGCTCACTTCAGAAGAGTGAAAATAGTAACTAGTTGAAATTGATGGTTTTTCCCAAATTGGGTTTCCATTTTAAATCCCGGTGTCAAATGTGTTCATGCTATTTTATTTTATGTGTTTGCAACTAAGTTAAAATAAGGGTACTCATAGATAACATATAAAGATTTGCATAATTAGTACTTACTAAGTTACAACATTTCATGTGTGTTTGCCAAGCATCAACAAAATTCAGCTTTTAGAGTTTATTTGTACTAATATTGACATCTAATGGATCTGGGATTTATTTTAGTAGTAACTAATTTACCCCTCCCCTCTTAGTTACTCCTCTTATATTTCCAACAATTGGTATTGGAGCATCTTTAACATTTCTAGGTTAAAATTTAGCAAGTAAACATGTACCTTTTAATTTGCTTCTTGTCATTGTTCCATCAGATTTGTCTCCAATGATATGATTAGGTGCATGATGCCTTCTTACATATCTTGCTAACATAGGCTCTTTTGGCTTTGAATGAGTTCCATTGTCTTCATTATGAACTTCAATTTCAAGCTCAGGTCCTTCTATCTATGACTCAGGTCCATTAGACTCTGTTTGAACTAGCTCGGTAGCCTCTAACTATGACTCGGGTCCTTCAAACTATGAGTCAGGTTACACTGTCTACAACTCAGTAACCATTGGAGATTTTGGGGACTTGGGAGATGAAACCTCCTTTCTTTCAAATAGGTTTGATAGGATATCAGGTTCATATCAAATGAATCTTCTGTAATCCTCTGGCTCCTTGTTGCTTTCTTCTTCACTCTTTTCTACAAAATCATCAATTCTAAGGTGTGCACTTTATATTATTTTCTGAGTAGACAAATTCAAATATTTGTATGCTTTACTTCTGTAGAAGTATCCTAGAAATATACCTTCATCACCTTTTACATCAAATTTTCCTTTTCTAGACTCTTTCAAGATATAACATTTGTTGCCAAATACTTTCAAGTAACTTACATTAGGTTTGTAGCCATACCATAGATGATAAGGACTTTTGTTTTAATCTTTCTTCAATTATACTCTATTCAAGGTATGAACTATAGTGCTGATAGCTTCCTTCTAGTATTTGAGAGAAACATTCTTTTCAATCATCAGGCTTCTTGCACAATCCATGATAGATTTGTTTCTTCTTTTAGCTATACCATTCTACTGTGGTGTACCAGGGGTTGATACTTGTCTTTTAATTGCTCTTTTTAATGCATAAATTATTGAATTCATTGGAGATGATTTCACCACTTTGGTATAGATTGGTTTTCAAAGAACAAATGATAGTAGTAGTTTGTATATCAAGGAAGGAACATACAAGAAGATTGTGTTGGTAAAAATATTTGTTGATGATACTTTATTCATAGGAAATGATGACTTGTACAAAACACTTTCAAAGGAAATGAGTATAGAATTTTAGATGTCCATGTTTGGTGAGATAAAATTCTTTATTGCGTTGCAAATACAACAAAACAAAAATGGTATCTACATCACTATGTCTAAGTATATCAAGGAGATACTAAAGAAGTTTGGAATGGAATATCCAAGACCAATTGGGACCCCTATGTCTATTGGACATAAGCTTTTCAAGAATGATGATTTGAAAGAAGTAATTCAGACCACATACAGATCAATAATTGAAAAATTGTAATATGTAGTATATACAAGGCTTGATATTAGACTAGTAGTTGGTATGGTGACAAGATTCTTAGCAAATCCTAAAGAAAGCCACATGATGGCAATCAAGAGAATCATGAGATATTTGAAAGGTACTGAAGACTATGGATTATGGTATAAACTTGGAGGCAATTTGGACTTGAAGGTGTTTACTGATGCTAATTGGGTAGGAAGTCTTGATGATAGAAAAAACACCAGTGGTGGAGCATTATTTCTTGGTAAAAGACTAGTGTCTTGGACAAGCAAGAAACAAAATTACATCTCTTAATCCACAGTAGGGGCAGAATATGTGGCAATAGTAGTTAAGTATTCTAATTTTGTTTGGTTCAAACAATTAATGGAAGGAATGAAGATAAAGATCAAGGATCCAATAATTATATATTGTGATAACACCAATATAATCAATCTATAAAAGAATCAAGTGATTGATACCAAAACAAAGCACATTGCTATAAAATATCACTTCTTAAGAGAGTTGGTGCAGAATAAAGAAGTCAAATTGGAATATATTAATACAAAAGAATAGATTGAAAACATATTCACCAAGCCATTACCTAAGGATGCATTTATGTATCTGAAAGGTAAGCTAGGGGTCATTCACCTCTCTAAAGCTCACTAAATAAAGTTTAGTGACGCATCAACAAGAGCTAAGTTGAAGATCGATCAGTTGGTGTAGAATTGACAAGGGTATATTGAAAATGAATTAGTACTTAAGGTACACTAATATTAATAGAGTTTTTTTCTTTGGCATGTTTTGTCAAAGAGGGAGAAGTTAACTATCATATCTCATAGAAATTTTTGTCATTCCAAAGAAGGAGAAGATTGTTGTAAGAGGGAGAAAGTTATATGAATGAACTTGGTAGAAGATTGTTATAGATAGAGGGAGAATCTAGTGAAAGGAGGAGCTCATACTAACAGAGGGAGTTCTCATGAATAAATCTAACACTTCATTATGTTATGACATGTTGTGTTGCCATCAATGCCAAAGAGAGAGATTTTTGGATACAATTGATTAATTTTGTATTGTCTTTGATTCTACACAAATGTCATATCATTATTAGTTAGTATATGATGAGTTCACTTAGCCAATGAAGACAATTTTCTATGTCTACCAAGTGTTCTTGTGTTTGTCTAGTTCAGAAGGCAGTGTCTACCAAGTTCACTCAAGCATCAAAGGAAAGTGTGTAGAAGATGAGTGTTAACCAAGCTCACTTAGCTAATGAAGAAATGTTGGATGGAACTAGTGTTAACCAAGCTCACTTGGTTGCCAAAGGATCTTTGTGAGTTTGTAGTGTTAATCGAGCTTCTATTGGTTAACACGGGAAATCACTTCTAAGTTAGTTTCTACCAAGCTAGGTCAGCTATCAAAGGATTTTATTATTTTAGCATATTAAGCTTAATTGATTTTTCTATTGATTCCAACCGACTAAGGTGATGAATATTAGTTATTATTAGTTGTATATGAGCTGAATTGACAATATGAAAGATATAAGTACAAGGTCAAGTTGTGAATTTGAAAGTGTGAAAAAGTGTGAGAATGTGATGAATGTCTAATGATGAAGAGAGGAAGTGATTTTGAAGGATAAGCATAATATCCTTGTAGAGAAAAAAAGCTATATTTGATCAGGAAGGATCAAGTTCAAGCCAAAATAGAGATCTATAATCAACAATTTAGTTGCATTCAAATCAAGTCATCTCATTGTCACTCTCTAACAATTGTAGTAGTGATCTAAATCTCTTAACAGAGTTATCTTAACAACTATTTGTAAATCCTCTAACAAGGTGGTAGTTCTATTGAATTGTATTAAAACCTCTAATAAGGTCACTCCTAATAGGGTGATTAAATCCTTTAATAGGGTCACACCTAATAGTGTATTTTATAACCTTTAATAGGGTTGGCTCCTAATAGGGCTCACTTCAGAAGAGTGAAGATAATATCTAGTTGCAATTGGTATTTTTTTCCAAATTGGGTTCCCACATTAAATCTTGGTGTCAAATGTGTTCATACTATTTTCTTTTATGTGTTTGCAACTAAGTTAAAATAAGAGTACTCATAGATAACATCTAAATATTTGCATAGTCATTACTTACTACTAAGTTACAACATTTCATGTGTGTTTCTCAAGCATTAGTAATATTTAGCTTTTAGAGTTTATTTGTACTAATACTGACATCCAAGGGACCTAGAATTTATTTTAGTAGTAACTAATTCACCCCTCCTCTCTTAGTTATTCCTCTTATATTTCCAATTGAGTCATATTTTTGTTAAAATTAGATGTAAGCATTAAGGCACAAGAAGCCAAAATGACTAGAAGATCTTTTCCTCTTAATTTAGCAAGTTAACATAAGCATTAGAGCATAAATGCTAGGATAACTATAATGTTTCTTGAATATAAGCACACCATACACACAAGATATCCTTCTAATGGTAAGTAATCAATAAGGATTATGTCCACAACAACCCTTGCATTTGTAACTTGAGATAAAACTATGCTAAGCATACTCATAGTGACTCATACATTCACTTGACAGAATGAGTATAGTTATTTACTATAACATAGAGAGTTTACTCAAATAGACAAGGAGAAGAACCAACCTCTCCAAAGTTTCCATAGAAAATGAGTCTAGGTATACATGGGCATCCAATATGAGATAGAGACTCTTATAGTGGACATCCCTTTTATATGGATCCTTCAGTTTATTGGAACTACACCAGGAAAAAAAAAAGATCATGCCCCTAGTCCTTGCTCTTATAGTTGAATTAGACATCCCAGATTTTCTCGACGGGGAATGACAAAGAGAAAGAAAGAACACAATGAAAATCTCATCATAACACAAATAGTCTTGGTTTTCAAATTCAATTTTAGTGTCAGAAGATTGATGTCAAATGTTGAAGTTTAAAAAATTTGTAATCAATCTCTTCAATAGATGGATGATCGTAGACATGCAACTAGGACAACTAGTGACTAAAACTAGAGAAATCTTCTTTGAGAGGAGTTTCATCAACAAATTAAGCGATTGTAGGTAGACCTAGTTTCCCTCTAGTCTAGGTAGGTTGTCCCCTAGACTATGAATAGTTCCAATCCATGTAGGTTAGAGCAGAGTCTTGAAGATAACTAAGAGTGTATATGTGAGGAAAAGTAGAAAACTAAACCAAGAAAATGACTATACATAAACAAGAAGGTGCGCTACGCTACAAGATGGAGGATTTGAAACAAGAGGCAATTATTTACCATCTTTTCACCTTCTTGGGAGATATTCTTTTTTTGCTACTATGATGCTTGTTTGCCAAGTTTTCATTAGTGCCACTTTTCTTCTTTTTCAATTTTTTTGTATTTTCTCTTTTTCATTTTTTTTGGTATTATCAAAGCACCTACTGCTAGGTTTTCACCAGGATAATAGATTTTTTTAGAAATTTTTACAATTTTTGGATTTTTTTTAGGACATTTAGATATGTACAAAGGGCTTCAAAGAGTATAAGCTATGGAACATTTTCAAATGAAGGGCATTGATTAACTCCTTGAGTAGTTCTCCTTTAGTAGTCCAGAGTTGATAAATGTATGATTTGAATACTACAGTAACAATGTATGGACCAATACCGTTCAACTCAAAATTTCTATTTTGTTTCTAATGTTTTTTATTCTTAGGGTTCTCCCTTAGAACTAGGTCACCCACTTGGAAGTCCCATGGTTTAACTTTCTTATTCTAGCTCTTGGACATCCTCTATTGGTAAGCTCATAGATGATTGAATACTACTTGCCCATGTTGATCCCATAGTTCTAGCTCTTGCAGCTAAGATATTCCATAGTAATCATCAGTAATGAAGCCCTTCAAAAAGACTCATAGAGTAGGAATCTCAACTTCAATTGGAATCACAATGTCCACTCCATATACCAAAAAAAAAGGCATTGTCCCCATAGGAATTCTAATACTTTTTCTATAAGAACATAGAATTATATTTATTTGAAGGTGCCAGTCCCTTCTAGATTGTTAATTATGTGATGTAAGATCTTGAGAATAGCCTTATTGGATTCTTTTGCCTATCCATTACCCTATGGGTAGTAGATGGAAGACCAATATTGTATGATTTTGAAATTTGAACATAACTCTTTTTTAGATCTTTGTTTTTGAATTATCCTCTATTGTCACTAATAATGGAGAATGGTACACCATACCTACAAATAATGTAGCAAATAATGAACATAGCTATAGCTTTTCAATTAGCCTCAACAAGAGGTATTTCCTCTACCCACTTTATGAAGTAGTCTATAGCTATTTTGATGAACTTGTGTCCATTCAATAAGGAATGATGAATCTAACCCACCAAATCAAAGGGCCATTATTGGAATGGCCATTTATGATGAACAGAAGTAGCTCCCTAGATCGAGTATGAATTATGTTTCGATGGAGTTGACATTTCCTTCAAGACTTAGCAAATTTTATTTTCTCTTTCTCCATTTTTGACCAATAGTAACCAAATCTAATAAGTTTGTTAGCCAGTGTCAAGCCATTTGAGTATGATCCACAAATATCTTTTTGTACCTCAGTTAACAAATATTTTGACTCTTTGGGTTCTAGACACCCAAGGAGTGTACCGTCAAGACCTCTCCTAGATAATTTTTTAGTGATGATGAAATACCATAAAGCATTTCAGATGAGGTAACATTTCTCATTCTAGCTTAGAGTATCCTAAATATTTGGTCACATAAGTAAGAGTCATGTCCTATGATAGAATAGTTCATTCGAGATTCAATAAATTCATAGGTAGGGTAGGATAATGTCTCCACTAGGAACTCATGTCAAAAATTGTTTTCTAGCATTTGTAACATGGAAGCCAGGGTAGCCATTACATCAACCACTTATTATTTTCTTGAGGAATCTATTGGAAAGTAACATGTGCAAAGTAATTTTTTAGATCATCAACCATTCTTTTGTAAGGAAGCAATTTTTCATCTTTTTTCTAATAAATATCATTAACTTGGTTGATCACCAACTATGAGTCTCCAAATATGTTTAGCTCATCTACCCTCCATTCAATGACAATTTTCATTCCATTGATCAAGTCTTTGTATTCAACAATAATTTTTGTACAAGGAAAAGTAATCTTGTATGCCTTGGGTAGAGAATGTTTTTGAAGGGTGATGAAAAGAATCCCAGCACCAGACCCTTGTTGTGTGAATGATCCATCAAAGAACATAACCCATGTTTGACATGTCACAAGTAGAATAGACTCATTAGGAAATTTGGTATTCAGTGTTTGGTGACTTTGAAATGGTGCTTCTTCTATTAGATTAATGATTACTTGTCCCTTGATAGCTTTCTGTTCCACATACTCAATGTCAAACTCACTCAAGATCATAACCCATTTTTCCAACCTTCCTATCAGTAGCTCTACTTAGAAAATACTATAATAGATCAACTTTTGCAATCAATCTTGTAGTATGAGCGAGCATGTAGTGTCTTAGCTTCTAGGAAGTCAAAAAACTTGCCAAGCAAGCATTCTTAATGATGTTGTAATTCAACTCAGATGAGACCAATGGATGACTGATGTAATTAATAGCCCATTCCTTATTGTTGTGATCTACTTGAGCTAGTAAGACACCTAGAGATGATTCTATTATAGAGATGTACAAAATGAGTGGCTTTCAATGAATGAGAGGCATCGGTATAGATAGATTAGCAAGATACTGCTTGATTTGTGTTAATCTTTGATCACAATCCATGTTCCAGTTGTATTTCACACCCTTATACAAATATTTAGTGAATGGTTGTGATTTATTTGGTAGCTCTAATATGAACCAGTGAATGGATAAAGTCTTCCCTTTAGCCCTCTCATTTGACTTATGTTTTGAGGTGGAGGCATCTCCATTATAGCTTGAACCTTTTTGGGGATCTACCTCTATGCCTTTTGTAGACATAATGTACCCAAGTAATTTTCTTGATGTTATCCCAAAAATACACTTCTTGGGATTTAGTCTAAGACTAAACTTCTCCATACAATCTAAGATAGGTCCCAAGTCTTGTAGATGAGCGCTTCTCTACATACTCTTAGCTAGAGTATCATCAACATAGTCTTCAATTATTTTGTGCATCATATCATGGAATATTGTCATGACTACACAGTAATATGTTTCCACATTTTTCAAGAGTAATTTTGTAATGCCCCACCCAAAGATCCTTAGAAAAAGGATTTAATACAAGCCAAGATATTTTTTTTGAACAAGTATTGATGTACACGACACTCAACATATGAGGATTACAATGATCACAATAGAAAACTTAACTACAATCTTGAAAACCAACAAATCTCCATATACCACTACCAAATAGAAAAATACAAATAGATAAATGAAGGCCTAAGACAACAAAAGAACAAAGAATCTAAGATTTGACACAGTGGGGAAAATTAAGCAAACCTAAAGGGTACTTAAAACACCAAATTGTATTCCCTAAAAAATAGTGGAGACACCCCCTATTTTTTGCATGAGGACAACAATAGATATAATTTTTGTGCGAGGAAGTAAAACACACCACATGAGAAACTACCTTTCACACAAGGAAGTGAACCAAATGGTGCAAGGAAGTACTTGGCCTACTAGCCAAAATACCCATAACAAGTGTGGGGTTTTGTGTAAGGAAGTGCACCCAAAGGTGTGAGAAAATCCAACATACCACATGAGTTTTTGCATTCTCATATGAGAAAGTACAATTTTGTGTGAGGATCCAAAAAAAGAAAGCCATAAAAAATAAAGCTAAAAATCTAAGAAATGAATTTCCTCCATACTGGGGAGTACTAGATTCATAAATTAAGGCATAGCAACTTGAACACTAAACTGCAAGATGAAAATTGCAACAACCATCTAAAAAAAAATAGTAAAAGAATGTACTAAAAGTAACATCGTAGTGTATAGAAACAACACTGCAATGAATTGAAACAACTAACTAAGTGCATGGTTCCTCCCAACCATAATAGCATCATGAGACCCCAAAGGTCCTAGCCATCTCCCATGTGTAACATCTAAAACTACTGACTAGATTATCAGAGTTGTCTTATGAGGACATCACTACTAAAATGTACTACATCATAAGAATAAGTAAATCTAATGCTAAATAGTAAAGCAATAGATATCATAATGCCATCTCTATACAACCAAAGTATCAAGTGAAAACTTCAAGTAATAGTCACATTGGAAAAATAGACCATCTTTGTACACTGGTCCCTAGTAATGGTGAAGGTAGTTATGCCTCCCAACCATGTGAAACCTGTAGGTCAACTCCCACCATGCTGATGGAGATAATGATCTGACTACAAACCCACATAAAGAAAACATACATGGCTATCACTCACACTAGATAGTAATGATGACTAAAACCAAGATCATGAAACAATGCAAGTACAACAGGTCCTGGTTAGACACTCTATGGGTAACCATGTAGGGAATCTAGTGGAGAGTTGGTAACTTAGAATCACCCAAGCTATAGCACAAAGACAACCATACCCATTGATACACCCTTAGGAGGCCAATGTGTTGGAATAAATAATCACTCCCCTTAGCATCACCCATGGGAGGCTAACTATAATTCTTATCTTATTTAATTTTCTATCAATTAATTAATTTATCACTTATTAGAACTCCATAATGCCAACTTGAGCTAGGACACCATAGTTGTGAGAGAAGCTGCTCCACCGACCTTACCCTACATACCCATATTCATCACATGATGAGTGCGCGTAGGCATGAATATTCCTAATCCAACCCCAAATGAACATAACTCCACCAAAATACAAATGGGAGATCAGGCCTCACAAGTCACCTAAAAAATTCACATACACGTGCTCATGTTTTCCACGCCACCATCATGAAGATCAAACACAAGGGCTAGATAAGAACATAAGTAGAAATAACACTCAACCAAATAAAAACATGGGAGGATGGATACTACACACACCCCAATGCAACAAAAAATAGCATCAATGATCTAATTGACATCCTATAGATGATCCAAGTCCATGATCAATAACATGCCAAGAAAACTTGAGAAAATAGGGTGGCACATGTAATACCCCAAAAATTGGCACATTGCCATGCTAAACCAATCTTGGTCTATTTAATCAATCTTAAAGTCCTATTTTACTAGGCAATCCTAATTATGATATTCTCTACTTGACCTAAGTGTCAAATGTAGAAAATCATTAATCTATATTAATCACTTACAATAATTAATTCCTAAATATTCATTGAATTGGCTAAATTAAGCTTTTAATTGAATTAATTTAATTATAAGTCCTGGTACTTTAATTAAATTAAATTCACCCCTTTAGCTAATATACACGAGGAATTAATTATATTTGATTTAATTAGATATCCTCATTCTAATTGTTGAATTTAATTTTTCAATTGATTAGAATATTCAATTATGAGGTCATATTTAATTCCATTAAATCAAACATGTTCTCCAATATTCTCTTTTTAGTTCAAAAATGGAAATGTTGAGTTGACTAAAATTAGAAAAGGAATTAAATTAGTTAACTCCTTATTCCACTCAAAAGCAATCAGTTAACTTCCTTTTCATAAGGAAATTTTCTATTTTGAATAAATCTTCTTTGAATATTGACCATTCATTCAAATTTATCTCAACCATTGATCAATTCTTCGATTCTATTTAAAAAGCTCTGAATTCCTCACTACAAGAGGTTAAAAAGTGAATTGCATCAAACTTATTTTGAATTGCTAACTCAATGATTCTTGCATCCTTAGATTATATTTTCATATTACTTTCATATAGATTAATAATGCATACATCTAGATTAATCTGTTCTTCATATTTCTAGATTAATATTGCATCTCATCTAGCATAAATACTGCATATCATATAGATTAAAATCCTTCATTCTAGATGTCTAGTTGCTAGCTTCTCATTCTAAGAGTGAATAGCATAATCATTCTAGTTAGGAGACAAAAAATTAGCTTGTTGAGTTATTTTAGATGACCAATCCAATGTTCATTCTAGAATGATTCTTCATATAAGGATCATGTTGAGACTGTTACCATACACATTTCTCACCCCCACTGTGGGGTCAAGAAATCAAGTTTCTGGCCTCATCTATTCTTAATTCTACATTTTCTAGTGTTCTATCACTGTCATCTATACAGTCCCTTAGTTTCTTGCATGAAAAATCTCATTCTCGTGCAAACAAACTAAGATTTCATCCCTATTCTGCACTTTCTCATGTGAAAAAAGTGTATCATTGCACAATTTCTTACATGGTACACATCATTTTCTTGTGCGGGCCTGTGTAAAATTTTGTACAAAATTTGACATTAGTAAATGCAAAATACAATTTTTAGATTCTATTTTTATCATGATGATTTAACTAATGGCTATTTTTGAAGTATTTTCATTTTTTATTTTCGATTTTCAATAGCTTAATAGTGGTTTGTAGAATTCTTGTCAAAGACACCCTATTACAAACTCTTAAACAGTAGTGATGGTTTGGTTTAGGACATTTTGTCGAAGACATGCATGTTAAAGAATATATTGAAACCCACTAAAACATCATGTCTTATTTACTGCTTTCTTACACATAGTTTAATATGGCTTGTGAACTTTGTAGGGCTCTAGACAAAGCAATAGGGGAGTATGCTCTTTGCTACTTGGAAGTGATGCTTAAGAGTAGATTAAAAACCTAGACACCTTTGGAAGATGATACCTACGGGAGGCAAGAAATTTAGTGGTTCTCCCAAGAAAAACCTTTTATGAAGATATGATGATTTCCTTTTAAGGGATCAAAGTCTTGGAGTAGGACAAGTTGGGATTGGTAAGCTAACTCAGTGATGAATGTGTTCTACATGTTTGGGTGAGGTGACAAGGTAGAGGAGTATAATCTTTCCCCTTGTGGGAAATCAAAAAATTGGACCCTTAGATTCAAACCACCATGTTGAGTCAACCTTTAGAGGGCCTACCAGAGTGATCCAAACTCTAGGAATAACCCAAGTGAGCATACACCTTTTTTTGACGATTCCAACTCACTATAATAAATAAGCTTTGTAGAGAGAAAGACTCCAAAGCCATGTTAATTTCTTCCTCTTGATTCCTTATATCGCATATCAAGAGGAAGATCCATCTATTGCAATGGCTGGCACTGATCCCATTCTTGCTAGTCAAGTGCGTGCACTTTCAAATGCTAGTGTGGGATACTAGCCTTAACTTTTTTTGCAAAGCCATCGAGGATTAATATGAATGGAAGCCAAGTAAAAACTTTTAGATAGTTTCTACCTAGTTCACCTCTGAAAACAAGTATAATCTTTGTGCAAGGAGGGGCAAGAATCTCTCCTATTGATACTCGCCATAGGCATGTACCTTGACATTGGAAGGTGGTATACACACTTGACCCTTGTCAAAAGGGTGTTCATTTAGCATATATGTTATTGAGTCCTTGGAATACACCAAAAACATGGGTGCCCTCTAGTGGGGTGACACAACTATGTGAGGTGAATGCATGCACATAAGTTGTGAGACAAAGGTTTTTCTTCCTCTACCATTTTTTGGTTATAAGGATAAAGTGTGTCTTTTTTGAGTCTTTAAACTTTCTCTTGAATCCATCAAACAAACAAAAGGTCAAGACTCCCCTGTCCCTTCAAGTTGCTTTGTCCTTGGTTGAATTATTTACAACTACTGCTTGCTTCTCATGTCTAAAACCAACTGTCTACTTGAAAACCATACAATATCTACCAAAAAATTGTAAACATGGTCAGTCTTCTATTCAAAACTATTAAAACCATAAAAAATCTCTTCAAGTTCAGTAAAAAACTATCAGCCTACCCCTTTTCTCGCATCTAGTTCTACAAAGTTTAACGTGAGAAAACTCTCTATATGCACTTCCTTGCGTGATTGTTTGTTAATCTCCACACAAGATTTTCCCCAATTCTATCTTTTTATGCCAAAATTCTATTTTTAAAGTCAAACTATCAAATCCATGCATGGCTCTATGCAAGTCCTCATGTGAGAAAATTGGACCAAATTTGTTGTTCTAAAACTTCACCTGGTTCATTATGCTTTCTTACGTGCTTCTCTATGAATCTTCATGCAGGATCTTGTCCAAAAGATGTCAAAATTATTTTACCAATTTTATCTTCTCACTTGGTTGTCTATCTTTCCTCTCCTTGGAGTCATTTTCTCATGTGAGTTTGTTAAAATTTGTCAAAGACAATGAGCTATTTTGAGTCCCCTCTTCAAAAAATTGATCCAAGTCTAGTCTATAGTTGTAAACATTATGCTATTCCTCTATTTATAGTGGGCTTATGTTCTAAAACTTGGTTGTCACTACTTGAAACATAGTACATCAAAATGGCTAGAAATAAATACACTTAGTCTAAAATTCCCAGTGAGGAAGAAGGGGCAAACATGAAGAAGCAAATCAAAATAATAAGCACTCAACTTCAAAGACTAAAAGAAGAAAACACATCATCGAGCACATTCTCCTTGTGAGATAATTCCAATTCCTCTAACGACAATGACCCATCAACTTCTTATGATGTTGAAACCATATCATTGGAAAATTCTGCAACAACACCCAAGAAATCTAAAGGTATCTTAGAAAACAAACCTTGGGAATTTAAATCAAAGTGCGATTTCATGCCTTTGGGAATATCTTACAAATTAACCTTGGAAGAATTTCTTGAAGAAAAACTCATTGTTTTACCTAAGATCACTTTGGCAGGAGTTTCCTTTATGAGTAACTTTTGTGCCTATCATAGACATAACTTACATAAAACTTCACATTGTAAGGAGCTGAAAAAAATCCAAGATCTCTTTGACAATGGCATAATTCTATAATCTAAGCTCTCATCTACTAAAGATTCTACTCTCAAGAAGGATCAACATCATGAAACCAAGTCTAGTAACGGTTTAAATGTGACACTTATCTCTTCCAACATACAATCACCTTCTAAAGTGTCCAATCTTTCCAACACATATTCACCAAATAAAGGATGATCTACTCCCCCTATTGACTATGTGTATCCTCAAGGACTACCTTTAAAAGAAACTCAAGCTAACAAATATTGGGTTGCAAGTCTTTTCACTACCTTCATAGATCATACATCTTAATGCCTTGCTATGCCTATGAAGACCACTCCAAGTAATTTTGTTAGAAACAATAGTCAACAAAGATAACTAAGAGGGGGGAGGGGGGTGAATCAGTTATCCAATAGTAAAAAACATTTATCTTCTTTTAAAAAAACTTAACCATTCAACCAAAGCAAACAACAACCATACAAAGATGCACATAAAAATTTACACCAGATATGTTGACTAGGGAAACCCTTGATCAAAGGGAAAAACCCTAGTGGGAATGATACCTACAAGATGATGTACTAATATAAATATTCCTTGTTAGAGAATGGACCCTGTTAGGAGCCTATTACAACATTTAGTATAAAGAGTCCTTGTTAGGAGACTTTGAATCCCTATTAGGAGATTCCAACCCTATTAGGAGTTGTGGAAGACAACTAAACCCACTGTTCAAACAACTTCAAGATCAAATCAATGAACCCACTATCCAATTTACCTTGGTACTATTCCTTTTATAATTATAGACGTGAAACAAGCTTCTACTTCTTCATCTATCTAGTAAATTTGACATCTTCTCCTTCAGACCATGCAATCAGATCTAGAACTCAATTTTCAATAACAATAACCCTTAAGGTCACTTACACACATAGGAAAATCACTCTACTTGTTTAGTGCTTTGCTTCCTCAATAGTTTGCAAGTCTCATATGTTCTCTATATCTTAAAAATAGAAAAATATCTTTCTTTTATACCATGCCCAATAATAAATCCTTCAATTAGCTTCCTACTTAACTATAATATGTCAATTAAATGAATACACATTTAATTAATGTTGTTAGCTTATAGTCATAAGAAAAATTTTACTCGTGTGATTTCTATACATGCACATTCCTTGACATTATCATCAGCTAGTCTACTATCTCTATTTAACTACACAACCTTTCATTACATTTTGATGAACTACAACAATCACACAATAGGAACTTCTTTCCTAATACTCTAGTTCCATATGATTCTTTGTAGATCAATAATATATTTCATATACTATCAATTCAAGTTTCATGCAATTACCCTTGTAACAAACACATACTGTACTGTACTTCAAAAACTATGCATCAATAGATGAGTAATGTATTATTCTTAATACAAAGATCACAGTTTGCTACTCTGAAAATCTTCACAAACTTACTACTATCATGTCATCAATGACAAACACAATCATGAATACATTATATCGATGATCTGCAATGCTCTCCCATAGTGATAGAATCAACATTCATGCTAACAATCTCCCCCTTTTGCATTGATGGTAACCTAGATGAAAAACATCTAAGTTCCAAGAATTCCAAGTATATAGATCAATCAATTATTGCGTCATTTTCCTCAATCAAACATCATGCATCACATTCTCATTTCTTCTCCATTATACTACATAGAATGTTTTCCATGTCACTCCCTCCCCCATTGACATCAATGTCAAAGGTTAAGGTGTAATACACAAATAGTTCAATTTCTCAAAGATATAATAACCTATCAGCACACCAAAAGTTGGTCTATTGCTTTACAACTTTTGTATATAAGTCCATAAATAGCTTAAGTGTCTAGAGACACTATTTTATACCAATTAGAAAGAGCCCTTTGCTGACTTTGTTCATCATAGATACTCCCCCATTGAGGAAGCATCAACATTCAATCTAGTCTAACAATGATGCTATGTGCCATGTGTTGGTGTTTTGAAACAACATGGCTTCAAATTACCCTAATGAGAACAAGATACATCTAGGGGCAGCTACTTCCCATCCTTGACATACTCTTTTAGACACCAAGATAACTATAAGGCTAGACCCTTCTTCTACTTCGAGCTCTGCAAAACCTAGGTAGGTGTACCTCAGATTCACTTATATGGTACCAGTGCTAAACATATTCTTGAATCTATTACTAGTATATTTAGCCCTTATCACTCCTATTGATTCATGCAATAACATAGATATATAATAACTAAATGCAAAACATTGCAATTCATAAGTTGAGTGAGGGAATTCTATTCCAACTCTTCAAACATAAAATATAAAGATGATTTGAATTTGATTTGATTTTATGTGGGTGGGGAAAGTAGGTGAAAACCAAGTATGGACAATAAACTAATGATCCTATAGCTGATCAGTACCTCATGCATTAGGCAATTCACAAATCTCTCTCATGCATTTTGGATATCTAAGACACATATCCTATGCCAAGACTCCATAGCTATCCATTTACCTTGTAAATTGCATATCAATGTTCAATCTAAATTCCATTCTTACTTGATATCCTCCTTGATAAACCTACAACCTTGTTGATTTCCCCGAAGTATTTACATAGCTCATTGAATTATAAGCAACAATGAAACAACATACAACCTTAAGAGACTACAACTATTATCTAGACTCTTTGTTCAAAGATCATAAAACATTGCAAATTATTGAGGACTGATACAAGATCTAAAATGAAACTCAACACCTATTGTTCTTTGTATTGATTTCCTTGAAATAATACATGAAAATGCATTCAATTGACACACAAAATACCTAATAAACTAGAGTATACCATAAAAAAATGCTATCATACAAGAGAGAAAATTATGGGTATCATAGCCAAAGCATAGCCTCATGGTTTGGAACTAGCACATCCTAGATACTATTCATTCAAATTTCATCAATTCCAGAACCATTTTTACTTCAATTTCCAACTCCTATTTTTTCCCTAACTTTTTCCAACCTTAAATGAAAGAGAGAAAGATACATATATAGGATGAAAGAATTCAATCCTAACCTAGAGATATTTTCATTTTCTTTTCCATTCCAAAAAGATCTAATTCTTCAGTCATGACTCCAACTTCAATCCCAAAATTCCTCACAGTTGGAAAACAAATATTTCATCATAATTGAAAATTGGACCCAAATTATACCAGAATGACATAATATTCTCAAAATTAACCCAACAGATCTTTTACCATGTGCTTTTACCATGCCTATAGCTATATTTTCAATTTTGACCAATTTCACTGAGAAGGCCCAAATTTTACATTTTTTCTTATAACATGAATTAGTGACAACCTATGCAAAAACAAACTCCAAAATTGGAAAGTCATCTTCTTCTAGCTCTAGTGATATATAATATGCCTATATTCACTTATCAAGAGCTTCCAAAATCTTAGTTTGAAAATTCAGCTCCTGCTAGGCTTTGAGACTACACTTCATTTTATATTTAACTAGATTCCTAATGTTTGAACTATATAATAAAAAAAACTTTATTTAAAACTTCCCAGGCACGTGATTTTTAGAGAAAAAAGATAAAAATTTATTTTTTATGACTTGATTTTCCCTCAAAAATTTCATTTAGGTCAAACTTGGTTGACCAACCTTGCCACATGTCAATTCCTAATTGTCCAGATTTATGCACAGTTAGCTAACACATCTACCACATGGCCTCCACATCACTAGTTTCTATGTCATATTATGAGTTAGCATCATGTCACTTCATCATGACATAGTGTCCACATCACATGTGTCATTATTTTGCAACCTTAGCATTCAGTCATTAGTCCACCTCAACTTGCCACATCATAGTGCCACATCATCACCACCTCAACTGATTGCCACATTGTAGTGCCACCTCAACTCATTGTTGTGTTGCATACTTAACATTTTTGCATCTTTCCTTTAGTGACATAGTGACCATCATCAGATCCACCACATGTCACCATCTGGTGCATCTAATCAAATTCAGTCAACTACCATGTGTCACTTCAAGATTTTCTCTCAGGTTCCATGTCATTTGATGAAATAATCTCTTTGACATGCATGTGCTCGGTCAAAATTTAGGTTTATGTGCTAGTTGGCCGTCCACAGAAGGCTCCACTCCATATCTTGTAGGATTACAAAAGCTAAAGTCTTGTAGAAATTTGATATGGGGGTGCATTTGAATATAAACACAATAAAACCCTCTAGCACCCCCAATGTGGGATAAATGCACTCCATATATTTTGATAAGGCTAATTATTGCCTCTATTTTATGATAATTTAAACACTTTGTTTTACTTCCACCAAGACATTTGTGAACTTATGTTTACTTGAATTGATGATTAACCTATGGGTAGATAGTATGTCATATTTTGCCAATATTATATATATAATGTAGTATTTCATATAACCATCAGAATGTATGTTCTAATAATTGAATTTAATTTGATAATGCTTATTTGCAAATATCTCTACATAATAACTAACCTATTAGCAAAGGAAGCTAAAGATAGTTAGAAGTATTCAAGAAAAAGATTGAAGATAGCCAACAACATTCAAGGAGAAAAGATATTAAGGTTTAGGCATGGTATAAAGAGTCATAACAGTACCAAGGGACACAACTACTAATATGGAGGAGCTATGAAGAATTGCTATATTTTCTTTGCATTTATTATTGTGTCAAAGCAGTTGTCCAAACTTTATTATTCATTCTGTGAGCTGTTATCTTTCCTTCTCTTTCTCTAGTGGATTTGAAGTTAGTTTATTTTTCTTTTTTGTTTCAAAATAAGTGTCGATCTTCTATTTATAGGGATCAGACCAATAGTGTTAGAAGTTAGAAGAAATTTTATGACAAGAAACTATAAACTCTTGCAGTGAGTTATTTTTATAGTTTTATGTATTGTTCTCATGTAATGAATTTTTGAAACATAATGAAATAGCTCCTGGTTTACATTTTGTGTTAGTAGATTAGAAAAAGCCAACCAAGGGGGCCCACTTGGGAGGAGGGTTAGAATAGAGTAGTATAGATTTGTTTTCAAGCATCTTTAGTATTTCAGGTAGAAGTTATAAGTTCCTTCCTGTAGCATCATACTTTGTGAGTGTTCCTACAACATCTATAAGAATAGTTATAGTAGATGAACTGAGTTGGAATATATATTAGTATTTAATTGCATATCTAGTATTCATTTTAGAGTTAAGTGTGTTAGTTTCCTGTAGCACTAGTGTAGGTTCTTTCCTTGCATTTTACTTTCCTACAACATAAGCATAATGACCCATTAAGAAACTTAGTGCAGATACTATGCCGACCATTTCAAGTATATGTCCTTGGGTTGACAAAATTAAATGCACCTCATGGTGGGAAAAAATAGTCCTTAGATTGAATACACTATTTCTAAGTATGGCCTTTGGCATGATTGTTACACACCTATTGTGAGGCAGACCTTTTTTGATGCCATTGTCGGGGATGGTGTCAAGCTAGGAGCATTCTTGAGTCATATTCTTAGTTAAGGTTTTTTTATAATAGAAATTTGTAGTCTTAAATCTTTCTTCACCAGTGTGAAGAATTCAATTGCATGCATCAAAGAGGAAGATGATGAGAGGAATATGGGAGATTTCTTGCATGGGAGTCTATTAATTTGAATGAAGAAATTGAAGAAGAAGAAGTTGAGTTGCCTTTTGAAGATGCAAGCCCTATTTTTCCTACAAAATTATCCTCAAGAGTCTCAGAACCTATAGATATGAGTGGTCTTCAACCTTTTGTTGAGTTTTTGGCTAGTTTCCTTGATAATACTACTTCAAATCCACCAATTGTTAATAATCTAGTACCCAATGTTTCTTTTCAGCAACAACCTCATAATCTAATACCTCCAGTAATGACACAACCTACTTTACCATTTCCTCTTCGAAGCCTCATAAATATTGATAATCTCAAGAATATACGTGCAACTACTCTTCCAAAGTTCTATGGCCTTGCAACTGAAGACCCTAATACTTTCTTGTTTTAATTTAATATACTCTGTCATAGTTTTGACTATAACGTTGATGCCCATAAGCTCAAATTATTTCCAGCAACATTGAAAGAGTCAACTTTATGATGGTTCATGGGCTTAGGAGCCAATGCAGCAGGAACTTGGGATGAAATGCAAACTCTGTTTCTAGATAAATATAAAAAGTATTCCAAAACATATAGTTCAAGAGGAGATGATATCTTTAGGATATCACAAAAGGAGGAAGAAACATCGGAAGACTATGTTTCACATTTCTTGTATACACTGCAGAAGAACCCTCAACATGTGTTGTTTGAGGATTCACAAAAGCTAGTCTTTTTGAGAGGTGTGAATGATTATTGTCTAGAAGCACTAGACCTGATGGCTTATGGTGATGTATATCAATATTCCTAGTATGGCCTCAAGAAAATCTATCAAAACTATTCAAGGTCAACTATGAAGAAAGGCTAGGGAGCTTGTTCCACAAGCACTTAAGGAATCAGTTAGGGTATTTCAAAGCTCAAGATATCTAACCTACTATCAAATTTTAAGAAGGATGTTATAAATGATGTTGCTACACATCTTAAAACAATGACTACAAAGAAGAAGCATATAGAAGCCGAACTACAACTAGCTAAATACTACCCTCATTACTGGAAGCAAAAGAAGGATTGCCAATGCAAACTAGTTGCCAGCATGGAGAACCAACATCTTCCAACTGAGTACATCAAGATAGATGGAGATGATGAACAAGTATTCTTTATTGCTCAATGCTAGCCATGGACCCAACATCAAGGTATGCCTCAAGATCCTTTGCAAAATTCAAATTTATATGGTAATCAATGGAAAAACTATAATCCCCAAGGTCCTCCACAATATAATCAACTTGATTGGAGTAATGCTTGGAAAAATAATCCACAACAGCCCCAATGGCCTCAAAACTCCCAACCATCTTTGCCCAACCAATAGAATAACCAATGCCAAAACTAGCAGAACTAATGGTAACCATCCCATGGGAATTAGCAGTCTACAAACCAATGGAGAGGACCTCAATAGTGGCCTAACCAAAATACTAGTACTCAACAATTATCACCCCTATCCCAACAACCTACACTAATGCCACCACCTACGAATCCTAGACCTCAAAAGTAGACATAGTTACTTGCACAACCTTAGCCAAATCTAAATAACCAACAACCACAACAACCCATGTATATTGTTGATGCTTAGCAATATCCTTCTTACAATCTAAATATTGCAAATATACATAAGAGATCTAGTACAACTTTACCAATCCCTAAAATACCTCTTATAACTAAAATACCAAATACTCCTGTAGCATTAGAACTCCTAGTCTCTAAAGAGGTTGACCCAATGAATGTCACTTTCTTAGCCCAAGCTCAGCCAATAGTAGAACCTCCTTTTTCTAGAGAAGCTTGTACAAAGTAAACTTGTACAAACAGTGGAACAATATTTTGATATTGTTGATCAATTGAAGAACATGCATGTCCAAATACCCCTATTCCAAGCTATTAAAGATGTTCCTATCTATTGAAAAGCTATTAGAGAAGCCTGCCTGAAGAAACCTAGGAGGAAGAGAAAAGACCCAACTACAATCCATGTTGTAGGACAACTAGCTGACATTATGTTAGGAAAATTGATCACTCTAAAGTATTCTGATCTAGGTAGTCTAGTTGTGAATGTGAGTATAAATAATCTGTAATGCCCCACTCGGAGATCCTTGGAAACAAGGATTCAAATCAAGCCAAGATATATATATATATATATATATATATATATATATATATATATATATATATATATATATATATATATATATATATATATATATATATATATATATATATATATATATATTACAAGTATGAATGCACAAGAAAACATCATACAGGGATCACAAAGATCGCAACGGAAGACTTCAACACAATCTCGGCAACTAACGAATCTCCAAACCGACACACCCAAACAAAACCAACAACCACCACAACAAGATGAGGGCACATGAAGTGACCACTCATCAACAAAACACCAAGCTGGGGTAATATGCAGAATCCCAAAATTTGGCTAAGCCTGAAATCCTGAAGCCCTGAAAATTGGCTATGTCTGGATTTCTGAAGCCCTAAAATTTCCTAGAATCCATAACTTATCTCTAAGAGGTCTGAAACCTATCTCAAACGAATTGTCGCATATATTAAAATATATCTTAAGTATAAGGAATTAAATATATGTCATTAAACCCCAAGAGACAACAACAGAACATGAAAAATTGCATTTCAAAAGAAGCCTCTTGAATTCAAAATGCAACAACATAGGCTCGAAGAATTCCCAAAAGGGTAACCAAAACCACCCTCAAAAAGATCGGATCACGAAGAAAAGTGCTCGCTGATGGCATGCGCAGGTTTCTCACAAAAACTGTGTGACACTTTTTACTAAGGGAGGGCGACACTTCTCCCTTACTGAGTGCGACACTTCTCAAGAAAGCGTGCGATACTGGAAAAGTATCGTGCGATATTTCTCATAAAGCCATGCGACACTCTTCTAGTATCGTACGAAACTTCTCCAGTAATGCGTGCGACACTTTATAGTATCGTACGACATTCTTTCTATGGGCGTGAGATACTTTATCAGTGTCGCACAATGCTGAACAAATGTCACCCATAGAAAGTAAAAACACTTCCAGAACTAAAAAAAGGGAAAAATTGACAAAATAACCTCCACACCGGGGAGTACCAAATCCACGAACACTGGAGGAATGAACACTCGAGTGCAAGAACAACACAGAATGAAGAACACCAAACCATCTAAACTACAACAGCAAAGAACACACTGAAAATAAGCATTGCAGAGAACAAAAGCAACATCCCAATGTACAAAAATGCATCTCAGGAACAAAACAACCAAACTAAGTACGCGGTTCCTCCCAACCGTCAATAGCATCATAAGACCATCGTATATCCTAGCCATCCCCTGCGCGTAACATCCCAAGCCACCGACCAGATCGTCGATACTGTCGTAATAGGGATGTCACTACTAAAACATGCAACAATATAAGCATAAGGAAATCTAACATGCTAGTAGTAAAGCATAAGACAATCCTACAGTAGATAACATCACCTATCACATGCAAAATGACAGTAAGCAACAGATATACTACTAAATCAAATAACATCATCTAATCATATGCCAAACATCATAATAAGGGAATGCGTCAAATAAACTAACATCATCTAAACATGATATACAAGCATCCCAATGAAAGCATAAATCACAAGAAAGCATACTTCGGAACCCGAAGTACCAAGTGAAGACATCCAGCAACGGTCGCACTAGGACAAAAGATCGTCTCTGTACACCGATCCCTAGCAGTGGTGAAGGTAGCTACGCCTCCCAACCACGTGGCACCCGTAGGTCCACACCCGCTGTGCTGATGGAGATAATGATCCAACCACAAACACACAAAAAGCACAACATCCATGGCTAAGACTCACACTAGATAGTATGATGGCTGCAACCAAGAACCTAAGACAATGCAAGGAGTACAGGTCTTGGTCAGACACTCAAAAGGCTACTAAGTAGGGGTTGACATCATGGAGAGTCGCTTGGCATCGAAAAGCCCAAGCTCGGATCTGTGTAGCTCAACTCCCTCAATGGAAGGCCAATACACCATGTAGCTCAACTCCCTCAATGGAAGGCCAATACACCATGTAGCTTTTTATTATCTTAAGTTTTATTACCAGTCACACATTTTCTTTAATTATCACTTATTTAAAACTTCCTCTGCCAACCCTATGGGACTAAGGTCACCAGGTTGCGAGATAGAAGCCCCCTCCATATGCTACCCTACCCTACCCAAGCTCATCCTACGACAAGTGCCCGTGGGCATGCATACTCCCATCCCAACCCCAATGATCATAACTTCCAGCAAGTCCATGGAAGATCGGGCCTCGCAAGTCACCCAAAAAATGTACGCGTACGTACTCGTGTGTGGTGCACCACCATCACGTAGATCATAACACAAGGACAAGAATGAGAACACAATGCAAAAAAAAACCCAACTGAAGGCAACACGGGAAGGATGGATTCTACATGAATCCCAAAGCCAATAAAACCATACATCATTAAATCACTCAATCGGCCTCAAGCTGAGAGTATGGATTCTACACGAATCCCAATGATGCAACAAGACCAAACTTCATGAACTCATTCAACCGGCCTCAATCCGAGAGTATGGATTCTACATGAATCCTAGCATTCATGAACAAAAGGCAAAGGTTCAAAAGAAACCATAACAAGTATAAAATCACTCAACCAAACACGTCGGGAGTACGGATGCAACATGCATCCCAATGCAACATAAAAGTGCAAAAGTGGTTTGACTGATATCCAAATGGATCATCAAGGTCCACGACCCACATTGTGCCAAGAAAATCTAAGAAAACAGGGTGGCACACAAAACGAGGTAAAAACCCCAAAAATTTGGAAAACTACAAAATTAAAACCCATTTGGCCTTTGGGTTCAAAAACCCCAAAAATCTAAAAATAAATGGAATCAAACACCATATGCAAAAACGGCCAGCATAACGGCGTAAAATTCTAAACCCTCATCCCAAAAAATAGGGAAATGTTCATACCTGCCCAACCGGGTAGAACTAGCATACAAAAATGGAGGGGAACACTAGTTCTCAGCCTCCAAACAAACGACTACCAAAAAAAGAAGCAGAAATGGAGCAGAAACAATAAAATAGGAAAGCCCTACCTCATAGCCAAAAGGGCAAAATGGGAATCTGAACTATAAAATAAATATCTCGCAGAAGTAGCTAAAAATCATGGCAATCCAAAGTTTCCCTGAGCTGGATCCAACGAGCTCAACCTCGCGACAATCCCACGCCTGTAGCCCCCACAACGAACAAAATAGTAAATCCTCATGAAGAGGATTTTGGGTTTTACTCTCCAACTTTCCAATTTGAAAGTGAGAAGTGAGGAATTAAATTTCTCTTTGGATACTTATTCACTTTTCGAGTGAATAATCGATTAGGGCATTTAACCAGCCAATCTAGTTAAACCCTGAATCGACCCAAACAAAAACAAGCTATTCCTATAAATAGGAATTCATCTATGGCAAAGCTGCCAGAAATTAAAATAAAATAATTAAAAAGCCCGAAAACCCAAAAACACAGAAATCCCTTAACAACTTTCGCGACAATGTGAACCTCTAAATGCACAAACACGCTTACTGGTCTAATCACATAATGCAAATGAGTTTTGGTTTAATAATCACCGAAAGGTTTAAATTAAACATTTAATTAAGGATACGTCGACCATACAAAGGCGACATTGGTAAAATATGAATGGCTGAATCACTAACTCCAAGTGCCACTGCCAGGGATATAAATCCTACACACTAAACAACACGATCAAGTGCAATTGCATATAATAACATAGCTGAAGCAATAAATGTATTAAATCACCTGATTTAACCATTTATTTAATTATATTAAAATAATCTATTCACATCACTCACGTTCGCAAAAGGCATAGCAACGCAGGAATGAAGTAGATAACCATAGCATTAAATCCATCACATAACATAATCAGAGGTATGTCCAAATACCAGATAACCAGATATCATCATAAAACACACTGTCATCTCAAAATGGCATCATCATGCAATATGATTAACTGAACAACATAGTAGTCTAATATCTTATGATACTAGAATCAAAGAGTAACATTTGACCCTCAGGTCATCTCAAATGTAAACATAACATGAGTAACAAATATCTCTCTAATCAAAATGTAACAAGGTAAATGTTCACAGCACATAACCCAATAATCTCACATGAACAATCCATTTAATTACTTATGCATTAAAGGGCATTTAAAACACATAAGCAAACACAGTCATAAACATGACTAACCACTGCTATAGGAACCTGGTCCAGTGTAGCATGGTAAAAAGTACACAGTGCAATCTCTGCACACATCTCAAGGTAATCATGGAACAACCTCATGATACCACATCGATCCTGGTAACCACTGGCACAAACCTCAGTGAACCAAAAATCACATCATAATCTCAAAGATCAGTCAAAAGCATAAATAAAGCAACTGATAGAGAAACATAAATCTAAACACCTCAATGGTGTCGACCACTCAGGGTCACAATCATGATCCATCACAACAAAAGATCATCAAGGTCGCATCCATCAGGACGACTTACAAAAGTCAAATGGGAGAGGCACTACATAATCAGTCTATAAAAAATGCTTTAGTAGATCTTGGTACTGCAATAAATTTCATGACCAAGGATACTATGAAGAAGTTAAAATTAGAAGGATTAAGGGCTACTACAAAATTTTTGCAACTTGCAAATAGTTCTACTGTAGAGTATCATGCAGATTTCATGATTCTATCTCCCAAAGTTAATTTATCTAATTACCCTATCATCCTAGGATGACCATGGTTAGCTACAACTAATGCAAATATAAACTATAGATCAAGGAATATAACCATATCAAATGTCTAAGCAACAAAGAAATTTGATTTGTATCCTCCAGCACAACCATTACTAGATTTAAGCACATCTATCTAGCCAGATTTAGAGGATAGAGAAGAAGAATTAAACTCTACAGCATAGCTTATGATGTTACATAGACAATCCTTTCTAAAGCTGCAGGAAGAGGATTTAGTACTTTGAAGTATTCTTACTAACAATTTTATGATAGAAAAATATATATTTAAAAGTTTCGTGTTAAAATTAACCACAAATGAGGAACATGATGAGAATTATACTTTTCTCAAAGAACTAGACATTCTTCATCAACTTTTACCATGTGAATTAGATACAAGTCCAATTTTTGAAGCTGCTATGATAGAGTCTACCACTACTTGTGAGCTGTCCAAAGGTCATAATCTTCATGTTAGCCACAAATTATCGTCCACATAAATGGAATAGTTAACAAAGCTACTTCAAAAGCATTAAAAGGATTTTGCATGGGACTATGGTGACATGAAAGGGTTGAGTCCTACATTACACACTCATAGAATATACATCAATGAAGGATGTCTACTGCTCCATCAACCCCAGATAAGGATAAATTCAAACCTTAGAGAAATAGTTAAAACTAAATTGTAAAAATTGCTTGATGCTAGTTTTATTTATCCTATATCTGATAGTAGATGGGTGTCACCCCTGGTCATAGTGCCCAAAAAGGGAGGAAAATGATAGATTTGTGTAGATTATAGAGAATTAAACAAGGCCACCAAAAAGGATCACTTTCCTTTACCATTCATAGATCAAGTTCTAGACACTCTAGCTGGAAAAAAGTATTTCTCTTTTCTAAATGGGTATAGTGGTTATAATCGAATTAGTATTGCTCTTGAAGACCAAGATAAAACCACATTCACATACCCATGGGGTATGTTTTCATACTCTATTTTTCCATCTGGTCTATGTAATACTCCTACAACATTTCAATGAGGTGTTATTAGCATCTTTGTTGATATATCACATGATTATATGGAAATATATATGGACAACTTCACAACATTTGGAGTCACCTTTGAGGAAGCCATGATGAATCTTGAAAAAGTTTTCATAAGTTGTCAAGAACATAATCTGGCACTTAATAGTGAAAAGTTTTTCATGCTCATGTAGGAAGGTGTGATACTTGGTCATTTCATATCAGCTACAGGAATACAAGTGGATTCAGCTAAGATAGAGGTAATTCAAACATTGCCCATACCCACAAAATTGAAAGATGTAAGATCTTGTCTAGGTCATGCTAGATATTATATATGTTTCATAAAAGACTTCAACAAAATATCTAGTCCCTTGTATACATTTCTAACTAAGGAAGCTGAATTTATTTGGACATCTAAATGCAATGAAGCCTTCCTACAGCTTAAGAAACTTCTCACTACAACCCTAGTTTTACAAGGCCCTAATTGGACTTTTCCTTTTCACATATATATAGATGCTTCTAACTATACCATAGGTGCAATTCTAGGACAACTATCTCAATATCATGAAAATGTAATATATTATATTAACAAGAGCCTTCATGGACCAAAATTAAACTACAAAGTGACTGAAAAAGAACTGTTAGTAGTATTTTATGCTCTAAACAAATTCTGGCATTACATAACTAGCTATCCCATATTTGCTCATTCTGATCATGCAACAATTAAATATCTCATGAACAAACCTACTATAATAGGCAGGTTAGCAAGATGGTTACTATTGTTGCAAGAATTTGATATCACCAACATTGATAAGCCTAGAAGAGCCAATGTAAGAATCCACCATGATGAGAATGACACTACTCTGGTAGATGATGCATTTCTAGATGAGCATTTATTTCATATTTATATTCAAACTCCATGGTATGAAAATATTTCTAACTACATTGCAACTAATAAAATGCCAAAACATTTCTCTTAAAAGGAAAAGAAGCTTCTTCTAGAAAAAAGTTTTCATTTCTCTTGGATTGATAATATCTTATTTTACACTGGACCTGATCAAGTTATGAGTAGGTGTGTGAGAGAGGATGAGACATATGACATTCTTCATGCATGTCATAATGAACCATGTGGAGAGCACTTTGTAGTAAAAAGAACAACCTTGAAAATTTTAACAACTGGTTACTATTGGCCTATGCTTCACAAAGATGCAACCAACTATACACAGAAGTTTGACAAGTGTCAAAGGATGGGCCAACCAACAAGAACATATGAAATGCCTCTCAATCCACAACTAGTGTTAAACCCATTTGACAAATGGGGTATAGACTTCATTGGTCTAATTGATCCTCCATCCAATGGGAAATCATATATCCTTGTGTGCACTAACTACCTGAAAAATGGGTTGAAGTCAAAGCCATGAAGCATGCTCATGATCACAAAGTTGCAAAATTTTTGTATGAAGAAATCTTTACTTGCTATGGTGTACCTAAAGAACTAGTCACTAACCAGGGTACTAAATTTACTTCTAATCTAATTACAAAACTTAGGAAACAATATAATATCAGACACCAAAAATCCAACCCCTATCACTCTCAAACTAATGGACAACCAAAAGTCACAAATCAAAAGATAGAGGCCATCTTAACAAAAATAAATCATTTGCACTGTAGGGATTGGAATAGAAAATTACTAGAAGCTATTTGGGCCTACAAAAAAACATGGAAGACTACTATACGGTTAACACCATTTGAGCACCTATATGGGAAAGTATGCTCCCCATTGAATTTGAACATAAAACTTTAAGAACTGCACTGGAGATGAACATTGAACTTCCTATAGCACAGAGAGAACATCTTCTACATCTTAATTCTTTGGATGAAATGTGCAAGGCTACTCTAGAATGCACTAAAATCATATAGAAGCAAAGGAAATAATGGCATGACTCCCATATTAGCAAAAAACAATTTCAAATTAGTGACTAGGCTTTGTTATGTGATTCTAGATTTAAAGATATACCAAGCAAGCTGCAAGCATGATGGCTAGGTCCATATGAAATTAACCATGTCTTTGCAATTGGAGCCATCTAATTAACTACCATTGATCCAGTGCCTTTTAAGTTATTAATCAATGGCCATAGACTCAATTTTTATAAATGGCCCCAAACAAAAGAGGACTTCCTACAATAGTTTCAACGACCAAATTCAAATGTACACCAAGTAATTCTTCCTACAATAGAAGGTGCTGACCTCCTACCTGCAGCTCTTCAATGCTAATTTCTTTGTGCATGCCCATAATTAAAAATTTATGTCCACATAAAGTTCCAACTTTCTCCATTCATCTTTTAATTTCTTCTTTTCCAACTCATCTCACTTCTTTACCTACTACCCACCCACCTTCCACATCATCATTTTACAATGCTTTTAATAAACACTGCAAGTTTGCTGATGTATGCTGTTATTGCTAATGTACTTTCCACCACTTTTTGGTATGTTCAACAATCAACTAACAAGTATAATATTTTCAAATATTTATTCATTTATAGTACATCAAGTTTTTTGCTTATATCTAATACTGCATTATTTATATTATGGCAGCGTTATGCCAATTCCATACCCTGTACTAAGTTTGACAAGTGTGGACACTTGTCCATATTTCATAGGGGGTAGGAAGGTTACTAAATCCCAATGACGTTCCTATTTATTCACAAATATTTTTTTCCAAATCTTTATACTTCTTTTATTTATGAAACTCAATTGCTATAAGTACACAAGTGTTTAGGTGTTATACCCCTTATTCTTGAATGATTCCTTACTGTCAGGCTATGATGTGACCCATATTTAATTCTGGATGGACAATTATAGCAATGAGAACTAGTGAAGCATACTATTTTACTGTCAAACATAGAGGTTGTGAGGAGATTTAATGTGTGTGGTTGGTTAGAGTATTTCCTAAGTTTAACTATGTTTGATGAAGAAACATCCATAGAATTCACAAGAATATTTAATGAGGAAGAAGCTACTGTATGGGGTTTAATAGTTGTTACTATAGAACAAAAAATAGAAAAAGTAACTGGGTTACCAAAAATAGGAGAACATTATCCTAATACACATGATGCAAGATCAGGTAGGGTTCAGTTTGTCAAACCAATTGATCCTCAGTTGGATATCACCAAACAAGGTTGCAAAAGGACATCTCTTTTACCACCATACAATGAGCTAGCTATGCACATTATCAGGTACCTCATTTGTGAAAGAAATTTTCACATTTACATGCACATAATTTTAAATTTCTTAGCTGTATAAGTCATGATTATCTAGTAAATGTTCCCAATTTCTTGTATAACATGTTATGCATTAGTGCTGAAGAAACCCAGAAGGGAAAGGACAATTCTATCACCATCATATCCTAATTAAATTAGTCATAGAGAGATCACTTATGGATTCCTCTCCCATGTCATGGGTAGAATTTGTCCAAGCTAAAAATCTACAACCCCAAGCTATCCTTAATGAATAACCCAATGAAGAGAATGTAGTTCCTACTGATGAACCTATTGAGCAAAGCACTCAAGATTCTAAAGTTGGCAATGTGCAAGAAATTATGTCCTTACCTATTCAAGAGACTCAAAAACCTACCTATGCCTAAGCAAAGAAAAAACAAAAATTACAAGAAGTGACCTTGGCTCTAGTAGTAGAAAAGCCAAACCCTCTAGTCACAAAGCAAAAGAAAACTAAGATGGATCATGCAGTAGTTACTCCTGCAACAGAGACACTGAAAGGAAGAAGTAGGAAGAAGGCTATGATACCAAAGGAGACCTCTATGAGAAGAAGTCCTAGAATGAGGAAACAAATTTCTAAAGTGATAATAGAAGCCCAGTCTACTTTATCCAAACCATACACTAAAGAAATTCTAATACAAATTGTTCTCGATAATTCTCCTTCTCACCTTAAAACTGAAAACATTCCTAAAAACCCTAATGAGGAATGTAGGGTTGAAGTAAATGAAAATCAAAATGATCCCCCAATAGGACAACAAAAAGTTCACATAATGAATGAGTTAGTTTATTCAAACATTAGCCTAGTTCCCTATAAGCCAACATGGATTACAAATTTTGTAAAGTAGTTATGGAGGGAACAACGGAAGAGGAAAAATAACTATGAAGAGGATAGTGGTTCCATTACCCTGTAAAAACTTCTTTTTCAATTTTTTGGACAACATATGCTTGCTGTAACCCTATGTGAAGAGGAGAGGAAGAAAATAAAGAAAGTCGTAGTGTACCTAGGTGAGGAAATTATAGATTTGAAAGAGCAATTGGCAAACCAAAAACAAAGAATGGAGCATGCCCTCAAATTGGTTGATCAAGTAATTACTTGCAGACCACCATCTCAGATTTATGCCATGTGTTTAAAGGAAAAATTCATTCTATTCCAACTTATTCTAACCCTCAAGAACATAAATGCAAAATTTAAATTAGCTCAAGAATTCTATGGTTTATACCAGATTTTGCCATCCTGGTAGCAGAACTTGCTCTGTCAGTTATATGTGCACAATTTTTTCATTCTAGTAGAAACTCAATGGAATCCTTTACTCTATATAGGGGATATACATTTGAGAGCTTTGATGTCCTAGATGCATAATGAAGCTAATTATGATAGACAGTTGAATAATTACAGAAATGAGGAAAGAACAAAACCCTTGTCATTAAGAGTTGAGAGCAATAAACCAAAGGAAATTCTTAGGGACTGGTTTATATTGACTTATGGGGATAAGAAAAAGGGAGCAAGGGACAAAATCTTCACTTCCAGAACCAAGATTTATGCAAAATATGAGAACCTACCTTACTTTTCCTTTTAGAGAGCCATGGTTGGTACTAAAAGTAGGTGGGCTAGATTACCTGAGATACATAAAATATCAGAGCCACATAGTCCTATCAATTTAGAGGCTACCCTTAATTGAGTTCCAAAGTATATAAAGTTGGGGAAATAGGCTAGGCCAAAACTATGATGCCCACTCACAATGCAACATCCAATGCTAATGTGGCCCCTGCAAGATATTAATGCCAATAGACTTGACAAGCTATAGCAGGATAATAGAAGGGAAGTTTGGGAGAGAACACGAGGATTATACTACACCTTCAAAAGTAGTAGGAGATGAAGGATTGAAGTTGGAGAATTTAGATCATTGACTAGAAAATGCAATGCTTGAGGACAAGCATCGGTTTACTAGGGAGTAGATGATGAGGCTAATTATTGCCTCTATTTTATTATAATTTCAAACACTTTTTTTTACTTCAACCAAGACATTTTTGAACTTATGTTTACTTGAATTGATGATTAACCTATGGGTAGATAGTATGTCATATTTTGCTAATATTATATATAATGCAGTATTCCATATAACCATCAAGAATGTGTGTTCTAATATTTGAATTTAATTTGATAATGCTTATTTGCAAATATATCTGCATAATAACTAACTTGTTAGCAAGGGAAGCTAAAGATAGTCAAAAGTATTCAAGGGAAACATTGAAGATAGCCAACAACATTCAAGGAGAAAAGATGTTAAGGTTTAGCCGTGGCAAAAATAGTCATAACAGTACCAAGGGACATGACTGCTAATATGGAGGAGCTATAAAGAATTGCTATATTTTCTCTGCATTTATTATTGTGTCAAAGTAGTTGTTCAGACTTTATTACTTTTTCTGTGAGCTATTATCTTTCCTCTCTTTCTTTGGTGGATTTGAAGTTATTTTATTTTTCTTTTCTATTTCAAAATAAGTGTCGATCTACTATTTATAGGGATCAGACTAATAGTGTTAGAAGATAAAAGAAAGCTTATGACAAGAAATTGTTGACTCTTGTAGTAAGTTGTTTTTATAGTTTTATGTATTGTTTTCATGTAATGAATTTATGGAATATAATGAAATAGCTCCTAGTTTACATTCTATGTTAGTAGATTAGCAAAAGCCAACCAAGGGGGCCCACTTGGAGGTGGATTAGATTAGAGTAGTATAGATTTGTTTTCAGGCATCTTTAGTATTGTAGGTAGAAGTTATATATTCCTTCCTGTAGCACCATAATTTGTGAGTGTTCTTGTAGCATATGTAAGAATAGTTATAGTAGATGAACTGAGTTGGAATATATATTAGTATTTAATTGCATTTCTAGTATTCATTTCAGTAAAGAGTTAAGTGTGTTAGTTTCCTACAGTAGTAGTCTAGGTTCTTCCTTTGCATTTTACTTTCCCACAACATAAGCATAATGAATCATTAAGAAACCTAGTGCACATACTATGCTGACCATTTCAAGTATATGTCCCTAGGTTGAAAAAATTAAATGCACCTCATGCTGGGGAAAAATAGTCCTTAGATTGAATACACTATTCCTAAGTATGGCCTTTGGCATGATTATTATACACCTATTGTTAGGCGGATCATATTCTATGTTTCTCTTCAACTCCAACATTATTGACTACATACAAAACCTTGTACCATTAATGGTTAGAGGTTCATCCTCCTTTATACTTTCATCCACATCTCATCTTTCGTGTGCTACTTCTCTTGTAATTTGTACATTCATCTTGCTCTTTATCTAAAGGAACTACTAGAACCATTTGTAAACTATTTCCTTCTTTAGAACTAATTAGGTATTTGCATTTCACAAAAAGGAAACTTTGTTGAAGTCTCCTCTATAGTAAATAGCAATCTAAAGAAGGAGTCAAATAAACCACACAAAGTAAAGTGATATACATCACAAAACCACTGAGAATGCAAGAGATGAACATCGACTGTCGGTGGGAACCAAGTCTATCTACTATTACCTCACACCCACTCTTTTAGGGATAGATGAGCTTGATCAACCAATAGGCTAATCATAGAAATCATAAATGGGTAGAGTGGAGGATGGCATGTCTTGCAATCATTTCTCCTTATTAAGACATCTTCTCAAATTGGCAATGGGTGAATTCAAGATTAACTTCACATTTAGTGACTCCCCTTTAGTGTGGACTATCTTGCCACTCATGCAGCTTCCCTTTCCTCAATTGCAATTTGCTATGGGTGTTACATTTTCCAAAATGTGGCTTCTCCTCTTTAGATTAAATATTCTCACATGTCCAGTCCACTATAATCTAAGATTTATCCACTTTCATTTTGCCTTATATCTCCAACAGATTCTGATGTTGCTTCACTAGATTCTCTGAATCGATATTTACAAAGAAGACAAGACACATTTATTTTCAACCACTTATCATAACATTCAACATGAAAGTAGTGTTCTCGGAGAAACTCTCTCAGATGCTCATCATCCTTATATTTCCTCAAGCATATACAACACATTGCATCTTTGGCTTAAACAGACCTTCCTTTCTCAGTACCAACTGTTATAGTGTCATTCTTGCCTAAACTCTCTTCATGATTTTTGTAGTCATCTTTGTTTCCATTTCTTTAGGTTGACTTTCTTGCTTTGAACTCACACATGAATTCAAATATTGGGTAGAAACTAGACCTAATTTCTTAGGGAGTTCATGATAATTGCGAGGGCTATATTTGTGAATGAAATGACTGAGTATCTTATCCTCCTCAGGACTCCAGTGACCTTTCTTTAATTCCATTTTATCACAGAATGCATGTCAACCCATCTTCTACCTTGCTAAAATGATATATATGTTTTGAGAAAGTGTATAACTATAATTATGAAGATTCCAATAAGCAACAAATCCTCTTGTTTGGGTCTAATCCTTTGAATCTCCAAATAGAGATATGACGTGGGGTAAGTAGAACCATGCCACTAGAGCCTAAAGTGACAAATACAATAAATAACCTGTAATGAGTTGGAGCAACACTTGCCACCTCCCCTTTGACCACATGAGAATATACTTTCTTCTTCAGCTACCTCCATTATTAAATTCTCTTTTAAATTTTTCAAAGATATAAAAGGAAAGTAAAAAAGATCTTAATCTGCCTAGTGATTTATGATGAATGTTTGCATAGGAAATGATGTTGGAAATCTCCAAAAGGTTTGAAGTATAGAGAGGTACAAATTGAGTCTAAATTCAATAAATTTTAGTACCAATTTGAAATAGCCTCCCTCAAGGTGCATGCCTATGTAAGGATGACACCACTGTGGGAATGAGTACAAGCCATTTAAAAATAGACATCCTTATTAATTGTCAGAAAATTGCTTGTCCTCATGCCACCATCATCTATATTTCCATTGGAGTGTGATTCTTCAACAAGCCCATTAGTCATACAAACTAAAAATTTAGTGGTACTCTCACAATATGTATCCTCTTCCCCACACCACATCTCAACATTAGATGTGTCCTTATATTAAATTTCATTATAGGAAGATATTTCAAGACTACTATCATAACTTTTTTCATTCTCAAAAATCCTATCATAGGACTCATCATTTTCACTATGAGTATCAATATTCTCAATTTCAACAATACAATAACCATTATTTTTTGAATAAAATTCAAATTATCTAAATACTCTTCCAAGGTATTAGATCTTTTCAAATCTTGCTTTCACTATCCAATGTACTAAATCAGGCATGAAAACTAATAAAAATACAAAAGCCCATGATGATTCATTGGGTCTTTCTAAGATGGGAAGCTCTAAGATTTCCAACTTGAATCTCATGTAAAGTTGCATTGCATCTAAATCAACCACACTTCCCACATTCCTTCGGATAGAAGGAATAACTTGACTATGAAGCTTTCCATACAATATGAAAAAAAATTCACGTACCTCTTCATAGATTGACAAAGTATTATCAGATTTACAATCTAAATCCATTTTGAAAATAAATTTTCTACCTCTTTGTTTTGGTGCTGAAAATCACTAAATAGAGGCTCTAATTTCTATCTCATAGAAAGAACATAGTCAAATAGGTACTGCAAATTTTGGGATTTTGAAATCCTAATCTCTCAAAGTTTTTATCATCACATAACTTGCACACACACCTCAACAAGTCTATAATGAAACTGCAACAATGTTTTCTCTCTCTGCCAGTTTTCATACTCAACCATATTCTTTTCAAAATTCAAATTCAAGAATATGAAAACTTACAAAAAAATCCTCTTATATATAGTGCTGATCACCAAATGGAGAAAACTTCTAAAAAATCTTATTTTCATGAAAGGAAAATCTCATGAAAAATAGAAATACCTAATCTGTGGTGGCTACAGACAACTTCAATGCTAGAAACAACAACAAATAAATTTTTTTTGTACAATTTAGTATTTCTTTGCAACTAAACACCACAGTTTCTTCAACCATTACTAAGAACCATAGATAAAATCTTTCAAAATTCTTTCCAACTACTGTATCTTTCAGTCATACCATGAATCTCAAATTGTGTTGGTTTAGAGATTTGACTTCAAGTCACTACTCACATGGTGAGAAAGAATATATCAGCTTACACAAAACTAAAAGCTAATCCAAAATTTATAACAAGTATATGAAAATACTGATCAGCAAGATGGAATGCCAAATACTTGAAAAGTTGAAGCAAACAATATAACTCTATAATTTGATAGAAACTTGGTAAAATGCCAAGTAACTTTGATACTACAATTTCTTCAATTTAGTCAAACTACTGCTATCAATGAACAAGGATACTGGGGAACATTAAACTTTAGCAAGGAAAATAAGAAACACATCTTACTATAGATTTTCTATATCCAATCTTTTCATGCCTTCATATACACAATTTATATTAGAGAATCCCCATCAGAGTCACCATTTTTTTAATGTTTTGAAACAACACAATTCCAAATTACCCCAATGACAACAAGATACATCTAGAGGTAGCTACTTCCCATCCTTGACATACCCTTTCAAACACTAGGCCAACTATAAGGCTAGACCCTTCTTCTACTTTAGGCTCTGCAAAACCTAGGTAGGTGTACCTCAGATTCATTTATACGGTACCAGTGCTAAACATATTTTTGAATCTATTAACAATAGATTTAGCCCTTATTTCTCCTATTGACTCATGCAACACCATAGATTTTCAATAGCTAAATGCAAAATAATGCAATTCATAAGCTGAGTGAGGTCATTCTATTCTAGCTCTTCAAACATAAAATATAAAGATGATTTGAATTTGATTTGATTTTATGTGAGTGGGGAAAGTAGATGAAAACCAAGTATGGAAAAAAAACTAATGATCATGTAGCTAATCAGTGCCTCATCCATTGGGGAATTCACAAATCTCTCTCATGCATTTTGGATATCTAAGACACATATCCTATGCCAAGACTCTAGATCTATCCATCTACCTTGTAAATTGGATATCAATGTTCAATCTAAATCTCAGTCTTACTTGATATCCTCCTCAATAAACATGGAATCTTGTTGATTTCACTGAAGCATTTACATAACTCCTTGAATTATAAGCTACAATGAAATAACATACAACGTTAAAGGACTATAACTATTATCTAGACTCTTTGTTCAAAAATCATAAAACATTACAAATCACTAAGGAAGGAGACAAGATCTAAAATGAAACTCAACACCTACTATTATTTGTATTGATTTTCTTGAAATAATACATGAAAATGCATGAAATTGACTCTCAAAATACCTAATAAACCAGTGTGCACCATAAACATATGCTATCATACAAGAGAGAAAATGATGGGAATGAGAAATTGATGGGATGGGAAGGGGGTATCACAGCCAAAGCATAGCTTCATGGTCTGGAACTAGCACATCCCAGATACTATCCATTCAAATTTCATCAATTCCAAAACCATTTCTACTTCAATTTCCAACTCCTAACTTTTTGCTAACTTTTTCCAACCTTAAATGAAAGAGAGAAAGATAAATATATAGGATGAAAGAATTCAATCCTAACCTAGAGATATTTTCATTTCCTCTTCCATTCCAAAAAGATCTGATTCTCCAACCATGACTCTAACTTCAATCCCAAAATTCCTCATAGCTAGAAAACAAATATTTCATCATAACTTAAAATTGGAGCCAAATTATACTAGAATGACATAATATTCTCAAAATCAACCCAACAGACCTTTTACCATGTGTTTTTACCAAGCATGTAATTGTATTTTCAAATTTCACCAATTTCATTGAGAAGGCTCAAATTTTACATTTTTTCCTATAACTTGAATTGGTGACTACCTATGAAAAAAAAAAACTCCATAATTGGAAAGTTCATCTTCTCTTGGTTCCGATGATATATAATATGCCTATATTCTCTTATTGGGAGCTCCTAGAATCTCAGTTTGAAAAATCAGCTCCTTCTAGGCTTTGAGACTACACTTCATTTTATATTTAACTAGTTTCCTAAAGTCTAAACTATACAGTAAAAAAAAAATTTAAAACTTCCCAAGCACATGATTTCCAGAGAAAAAAGATATAAATTTATTTTTTACGACTTTTGATTTTTCCCTCTGAAATTTCATTCGGGTCAAACTTGGTTGACCGACCTTGCCACTTGTCAATTCTTGATTGGCCAAATTTTTGCACAATTAGCTAACACATCTACCACATGAATGCCATGTCACTAGTCACTATGTCACATGATGAGTCATCATCATGCCATGTCATTATGACATAGCGACCACATGACATGTGTAACTATTTTTCCACCTCAGCATCTGGTCATCAATCCACCTTAGCTCACCATTTTACAATATCATGCTATCACCACCTTAGTTGATTGCCATGTTGTAGTGCCACCTCATTTGGTCACTATGTCACATACTTAACATTTGAGCATCTTTCCTTTTGCGATATAGCAACACCATCGAATTTGCCACATGTCACCATTTGGTGTATTTGATTAAGTTTAGTCAACTGCCATGTGTCACTTCAAGATTTTCTCTTAGGTTCAATGTCATCTGATGACATCATCTCTTTAGCATGCATGTGCTCTGTCAAAATTTAGGTTTTTGAACTAGCTGGCCATCCACGGTGGGCTCCACCCCATACACTATAGGCTTACAAAAACCCGAGTCTAGTAGACATTTGATATGGGGGTGCATTTGAATATAAACACAATAAAACCCTCCACCACCCCCAATGTGGGATAAATGTTCTCCATATATTATGCATTTCTCTTTAACTCCAACATTATTGACTACATATGAAGCCTTGGACTATTCATGGTTAGAGGTTCATCCTTTTTTATCCTTTCATCCACATCCCATCTTCTATGTACCACTTCTCCTACAATTTGCACATTCATCTTGCTCTTTATTTGAAGGAACTGCTAGAACCATTCTTAAATTATTTCCTTCTTTGGAACCAATTAAGGGTTTACATTTCACAAAAAGGAAACTCTATTGAAGTCTACTCTACATTAAATAGGAATCTAAAGAAGGAGGAATCAAATAAACCATGCAAAGTAAAGCAATATACATCACAAAACTACTAAGAATGCAAGAGATGTATGCCAAATGTCAGTGGGAACCAAGTCCATCTACTATTACCTCCCACCCACTCCTATAGGGATGGATGAGCTCGATCAACCAATAGGCTAATGAGAGGAATAAAAAATGGGCAGAGTGGAGGGTGGCATGTCTTGAAATCATTTCTCCTTACTAGTGTATCCACTCAAATTGGCAATGAATGAATTAAAGACTAACTTCACATTCAACCACTCCCCTTTAGCATGGACTATCCTACCACTCATGCAGATTCCCTTTCCTCAATCACAATTTTCTATGGGTTTTACCTTTTCAAAAATGTGGCTTCTCCTCTTTAGCTTACATGTTTTCCCATGTCCAATCCACTGTAATCCAAGATTTATCCACTTCCATTTTGCCTTATATAACCAACATATTCTTATGCTGCTTCACTAGATCTTCCAACTTTGTGTTTACAAAGAGGAGAAAATACATTTATTTTCAACCACTTATCATAACATCCAACATGAAAGTAGTGTTCTCAGAGCAACTCTTTTAGATGCTCATCATCATTATATTTCCTCAAGTATATACAACACATCACATCTTTGGCTGAAACAAACCTCCCTTTCTTAGTACCAAATGCTATAGTGTCATTCTTTCCTAAACTCTCTTTGTGATTTTTCCAGTCATCTTTGTTTCCATTTCCTTTGGTTGGGTTTCTTGTTTTGAACTCACACATGAATTAAAATGTTGGGTAGAAACCAAACCTGATTTCTTAGGGAGCTCATGCCAACTACAAGGGTCATATTTGTGAATGAAATGACTAAGTATCTTATCGTCCTTAGGACTCCAGTGACATTTCTTCAATTCCCTTTTATCATAATGTGCACATTGGCCCATCTTCTACCTTGTTAAAATGAGATATATGTTTTGAAAAAGTGTACAACTATAATTATGAATATTCCAATAAGAAATAGATCCTCTTGTTTGGGTTTGATCCTCCAAATCTCCAAATAGAGATATGACATGGGGTAAGCAGAACCATTCCACTGGAGCCTAACATGACAAATGCAATAAATAGCCTATAATGAGTTGGAGAATCACTTGCCACCTCCCCTTTGACCATGTGAGAATATACTTTCTTCTTCAGCTATCTCCATTATTAAATTCTCTTTTAAATTGCTTAAAAATACATAAGGAAAGAAAAGAAGATCTCAATCCACCTGGTGATTTATGATGAATCTTTTCATAGAAAATGATGTTGGAAATCTCCAAAAGATTTCAAGCATAGAGGGGTACCAATTAGGTCTAAATTCAATAAAGTTTAGTACCAATTTGAAATAGTCTCCCTCAAGGTGCATGCCTATGTAAGGAAGACACCACCTTGGTTATGAGTACAAGCTATTTTAAAATAGACATCTTTATTAATTTTCAAAAAATTTCTTGTCCTCGTGCTACCATCATCTATATTGCCATTGAAGTGTGATTCTTCAACAAGACAAAACCCCTTTGTTATCCATTTATAGCCTCTTAAAAATCTCATGATATTCAGAACATGGATGTTTTATATTGCCTTTTTTATTATATGAACTTTCCTCTTATTTAATTGTGCATAACTTTTCATTTTTAAAACATCCTCTATTCACCTCGAAACCTATCAATCTTGCTAGAATTATTTAGGCCCCAAAGTGGGTCTAGCTAATTTTTTTTTCATTATCAAATAGCTAACATTCCACACTAATCTGATCAACATCTAAAAATGACTAAAAACCATTCGGTCACTAAACTATCACTTTAAAAATCATTTCACATCTTATCCATGAATTGTCAACTTTGTGCTAGGAGGTCCTTTGAATGGCTTTAAAAATTGACCAAACACCTGATTGGGCTCTAAAATCCAACACATTGATTCTTTGTTCTACATTCTTGGATGCTATCAAATCTCATCTCATAAAAAATTCTCAGTTAAAAGATATTGATTGTCAAAGTTGCCCTCTCAGAAATTCCTACAAGAAAACATGTCGAAAAACCATAAAACATATTTGGATTTGGTTTTGAAAATAAGGAAAATTGACACTTGGGGGCATGAAAATAGGGTGTTAATTCACTATCATGAGGAAAATATGAATCTACAATCAGGGCTCATGAAAATAAACTAGGCGCAAATGGTAAGTGGTCAAAGTGGGCTATTCAGATTTTGCAAACTGGAAGCACTGATAGAAAAATATTTTTTGCAAGTGGAATTGACTTGGGATAGTGTGCAGATAGATTCATCAAGATTTGATAATTTGCATACAAAGTATTTTTAGATTAGAACATAGTGGTATAATCCATTCAATCTCGCCTATCATGGATTTCAAGAATGGCATCATGAGCAGGGGTACTGACCAATCTGCATTTCTTGACACCAGTAAAAAGTTATAACAGGCATACTGACCAATCTACAAAAGGAATTTTCTCATTTTAGTCAATTGGGTCAAAGTTATAACAAGTCAAATAGGGCCTTCCAAAATTTTGAACAATTCACATTAGCATGACAACAATAAATGACCCACTTTGAGGGATTCTAAACCTAGTCAAACAAATTTAGAATGATTCAAAATTTGAAATATAGGTTCTCTAGTATGAAAAATAAACACTCCCAAAGTGTCAAGTCATGAAACATTACTAGATGTGAGATATTCAATTGCAAAGATGACCTCCTATTGTTGTTTGAAACTTTGGAAAAAATGCAAAATTGGGCATATCTCAAAATGGGACTTCATAGAATGGCTTGAAATGACAATTTATCTTCATGGAATGAGTGGATATAGTGAGTGTAAGGTGTTAGAAGCATTAAACACCTCTTATGCCTCAAATGGATAGTTGGCTACACATGCATCAAAAAGTGCTTATAGGGCTTGATTTTCTAAATGGTACTAAAAAATAGGGCTTCAATTTTGAGTCCCAACACCCTGGACTGATGCAATTTTGCATCTTCTTCTTTGAAGTAGGCAAGGGCATAACTCAAAGAATACTTCTTAGGTACTCAAATGCGTCCTTTGGTAAGACCTTTGTAAAAATGTCTGCAATCTATTCCTTAGTGTTAATATACGCCACTCTGATTTCTTTCTCTGAAACTTTCTCTATCAACACATGATACTTTATATAAATGTGCTTAATCTTAGAATAAAAAAAAAGTTTATGAGACATGCTTAATGCATTTGTGTTATCATAGTTATTAATTATAGGTTCTTTGAATGTAATTCCAATATCCTTCATCATCTACTTCATCCATATAACTTGATTATAGTTTTTTGCTACTACAAAATATTCTTCCTCTATAGTACTCTATGAAGTGCAACCTTGTTTCTTGTTGAGCCAAGAAACTAATCTTCCACAAAGAAAGAATGCCCCTCCACTGGTTCTTTTTCTATCATCCATATCTCCTTCCTAATTAGCATTAGTATAAGTATAAAGAGTAAAATCATTACCTTTGTCATACCGAATGCCATAATTAGATGTCCCTTTTAGATATTTGAATATCCTTTTTATTGCTACATAGTGATATTCTTTATGATCAACCTAAAATATTTCCACAATTCCAACTACATTAGCTATATCTAGTCTACTATGAGTTAGATACTACAATCCTCCAATCATAGATTTGTACTTCTTTTATTCAATAGTAGGTGTCTCATCCTTAGATAACTTGTGACTAGTTACCATAGGAGTTCCAATAGGTTTACAATTTTCTAGTCCAAATCTTTTTAGCAAATTGTTCAAATACTTAGTCTAAGAAATAAAGATACCTTCTTTGTTTTGAACAATTTACAATCCTAAGAAAATTTTCATTTCTTCTATCATACTCATCTCAAATTCATTCTTCATATCTTTTGAGAATTTGTTGGCTTCATCATTTCCTCAAAAAATGATATCATCAACAAATACAATGATTATCAACAAGCCATTTTCTATTTCTTTCAAGTACAAGTTGATGTCTACTATTCCTTAAGCAAATCTAAGCTTTTCTAAGTATTTATTTAACCTTGCATACGAGGTTCTAGGTGCTTTCTTTAATCCATACAAGGCTTTCTTTAACCTTCAAACCATATCCTTCTCTTTTGTCAAAGAAAAACCTTTTGGTTGCTCAATATAAACTTCTTCTTCAAGTTCTTCATTCAAGAATGCTGAATTAACATCCATATGATGTACCTTGATGTTTTTATTTGCTGCATATGCCAAGAACATTCTAACTACTTCCATTGTTGCTATAGGTGCATATGTTTCCTCATAGTCCACCAAGATAACTGGGGGTGGGGGGGGGAGTGAATTAGTTATCCAATAGTAAAAAAATTTTATCCTATTTTAAACAAACTTAACCACTCAAGAAAAGTAAACAACAACCATACAAAGATGCACATAAACAATTGCACCAAATATGTTAACTAGGGAAACCCTTGATCAAAGGGAAAACCCTGATGGGAATGATGCCCATAAGATGATGTACTAATATAAATATTCCTTGTTAGAGGATGGACCCTGTTAGGAGTCTATTACAACATTAAGTACAAAGAGTCCCTATTAGGATACTTTGAATCCTTGTTAGGATATTTCAAGTCTATTAGTAGTTGTCCAAATCCTATTAGGAGTTGTGGAAGATAGCTGAATCCACTGTTCAAATAGCTTCAGGATCAAATCAATGAACCCACTATCTAATTGACTTCAGTACTATTCCTCTTAGAATAATAGCAAGCTTCTACTTCTTACTCTATCTAGTACATCAAACTTATTCCCCTTTAGACCATGTAATTAGATCTGGAACTCATTTTTCAATAACAATAACCCTTAAGGTCACTTGCACACATAGGAAGATCACTCTACATCTTTAATGCTCTGCTTCCTCAATAGTTTGTAAGTCTCATATGTTCTCTATATCTTAAACATAGAAAAATATCTTTCCTTTATACCATTCCCAATAATAAATCCTTGAGTGAGCTTCCCACTTAATTATAATATGTCAATTAAATGAATACACATTAATTAATGTTGTCAGCTCATAGTCATAAGTAAAATTTTACTTGTGCTACTTCTGTAAATGCACATTCTCTAACATCATCATTGGCTAGTATACTATCTCTAGTTCACTGTGTAACCTTTCATTGCATTTTTGATGAACTGTAGCAATCATAGAATAGGAATTGCTTTCCTAATACTCTAGTTCCATATGGTTCTTTGTAGATCAATAATATCTTTGAAAACACATACTGTAGTGTACTTTGAAAACTATGTATAAATAGATGAGTAATGTATTGTTCTTAATACAAAGATCATAGTCTACTACTCTATTAGTCTTCACAAACTTACTACTATGTTGTCATCAATAACAAACATAGTCATAAATACATCATATCAATGTTCTTCAATGCTCCCCCATAGTGATAGCATCAACATTCATGCTAACAAATTTTTCTTTTGAATGTCAAGAGCCTATTATCCAGACTCTAGAAATAGATTCAAATATAGATTTAGATACTCCCTCATCCTCAAAATTGGTTTCATGTCAAGAGGAATACTTAAATGATGAAGAAACAAGTGTTGATCAAGACCAAGATTCATTCATCCCCTTTCAAATCTTCCAAGATCTCATGCCTCCATCTCAAGAGCCACATAGTCATCCATCTCCCATGTCATGCACCTCTACTAAGCAAGATAAATATGTTCCTTCCACCATCCCTAGGGAGATTATTAAAGACCAAGAGAAGGATACTTTTCCTATGCTACCTAAAATTCCTTTTGAAGATAAAAGTGTTCCTCACCCTCTTGTTCTACCTCACTACATTCACTTCAAAACTATGATCAAGCTTTAACTACTCATATCAAGAGTGTTGTGCCTATAAAAGTTACTTGTGAGTCTATTGTTGTCCTTAATCATGTTGCTCATTCTAAAGATGCTAATATTCCTACCCACTATCCATTTGCATCCTCTAAATCTATCCTTGGTCCCTATCCATCTAAGCTAAAACCTTCAAGTCTTCCATCCATATTGGGACCTTATGGTCCTCCATCTCCTAATTCTACTATTAACTCATAACTACTTCTCCTACCCTACTTCAAGATCAACAAAGGCACAAACCCTTGAGTCCTTCACGTAAAGCTTTCCATCTGAACCTACCATATCAACCTTCTTCATCCACAAGTCCCAAGCCTTTTGGAAGCAATTTGGATGATCAATTGAAATATAAACATAAGAATCCATTTACAAATGATCCCTATTTCTCCTCTAATCAACATGTGAATCCTAAAATAGAACTATTCAAGAGACCACAAAGATCCATTAGCAAAAGAACAAAATCGAAGAAAGCGTGGGTTCCTAAATCCATCATTGAAGAAATATGCTCTAAAGCATCCAAAAGTGAAGAAAACTCTAAATCCATATGGATTCCGGAGTCTATACTAAAGGAATTGAAATTTGGAAGAAAATCAAAGTTGACATTCTAGCTTCCAAAGGCTCCCACTTCATCTTCTTCCAAGCATCTTCCTTAAAAGATTCTAAAGCCTTCTACTCCATCTTTCTCCAAAATTATTCTATCACTTTATAGATCAAAACCTCAAACTATTTCATCCATATTTCCTCCATCATCCTACCATCCTTCAAGGTTTGTGTCAATGTTGATCTTGCCCACTTTTTCTTATACCCTTGCACATCCCTTTCAATATCCTATTACCTATCCTTCCACCTTCTATCCTACCACCTTTTATCCTTCCATCCCATTTATTACATCCATAGCCTAAAACCTTATCCTCCATATATATTTTATACTATCTCCCTTACATTACCCTATCAAAATCTTTAATAGTACCTTTCTATGGTCTCGACTTATCTTTCCAATAAGAGTACTATTTAAATTGAAAAAGGCTTGAATTCTTTCCAAAAAATCTAAAAATCCAAAAAAAAAAAAAAAAAGTGCCTCAATGAAAACCTGGAAATAGGAACCTTGGTAGCAAAAGTAAAGATAAATAAATTTGGCCTATGGTAAAACCACTTCTTGTGGTACCTTGGAAAAGTACTATGATGAAAATTTGGCAAATAGGCATCATGCATAATTATTCCATAATCCATCCATTCCATTTTCCCTCTTTGATCTTGATCATGCTTTTGAGTTATTCATGAGCATGGGTTATCTGATCCACCATGCTTCCTATCACCATCCTTCTTATCCCAAGTCACTCATTAATTGCCTTCATTATCCTTAATTCTAATTGTGTTATCCTATCACTATCCTATCCACTTGACCCCTTTGTCTTGATAAAAAAAGAAAAAAGAAAAGAAAAAAAAAATCTCTGCCAAGAAGGTGAAAACCTAGCAAATAGGTGCCTCTTGTTTCAAATGTTATATCTCATAGCACATCTTCTGGCTCTAGTACAGTTTCTTTCTTGCTTTAGTTTGTTGTTTTCACTCATGCATCCATGGATTGAATCTTTTCACGACTTGGAGGCAACACCCTACAAGGTCATAGGAATCTCTTTTGCATTAGTCACAAGTTATTCTAGCTATGTCTACCTACTATCACTTGTGTCACTTTAGAGATCCCTCTAACAAAATATCTCTCATGTTAGTCACCAATTGTTCTAACTAAATCTACCTACTATCACTCATGTCACTATTGAGATTCATCTCACACAAGATCTCTCATGTCAGTCACCAGTTGTTCTAACTACATCTATCTACTATCACTTGTGTCATTCTAGAGATCCTCTCATAGACAATCTCTCTCACATCAGTCACTAATTGTTCTAACTATGTCTATCTATTGTCACTCAGTTTCCTACTAAGATTCTTCTTATTGAAGATTCCTCTTTGAATTTAATCACCAATTTTTCTAACTATGTTTATCTATTGTCATCATCCTACTAAAGAGATTTCTTTCACATATGTTCTAAAAATTGATACTTGACATTGATCCTACAACACAAAAATTGAACTAAAATTGCTAAACTTGTTTGAGATATGTTGAGCTTTTCTTTTCTTTTTTTTCTTTCATTTTGTAATTTCCCTTTGAGCAACTCGAGGTCTAGAGAAGTGAGGACTAGGGGCATGATCTTTTCTTTGCATTCTATTTTTTGGTCTATTTTTAATGATCTAAAGCATCCATATAAAAGGGGTGTCCACTATAAGAGCCTCTCTTGTGTTGGATGGTCATGTGTACCTCGACTCATTTTATATAGACTCTTCACTAAAGTTGGTTCTTTTCCTTTCTTGTTTGAGTCAATTATCTATAATACAATAAATATTGATACTCATCTTGTTAAGTGAATGTATGGGTCATTGAAAGTATACTTAGTACATTTCTATCTTAGGTTATGAATGCAAGGGTTGTTGTGGATAGAATACTTATTGATTACTTAGCATAAGAAGGATCTCTCATGTTCCTAGTACATCTACATGCAAGAAACATTTTGGTCATCCTAGCATTTATGCTCTAATGTTTATATATTTTTGCTATATCAAAAAGGACAAATGTTCTAGTCATTCTAGCTTCTTATGCCTTGAATGCTTACATTTCATCCTGACAAAACTAGAACATGTGTCATATTCATATTCTCATGATTGCAATTTTAGTGAGAGTTGTATGATGTTTGTGATTTTTGCTAAACACTTAGTGATGATAACTCTATGAATTTGGTAACTAGACCTAGGGTTGCATCTAGCATAGGGTTTCATTGCATACTTTGCTTGCATAAGAGCACATTTCAATCACTAATTTGCTTGCATCTTTTGGCATGAGAGGTTGTGGGTTTATTCAATGTATCACATTTCATCTTAACTACACAAGTGATTAATTAATCACCCCCTTGGAAAATCTAGCTACACTGAACCCATTTTTGGGATCAAACTTGAAATTTGACACACTTAAACAACTCAAATTCACACTTAAAAATTATGGGATTGACATGATCAAACACTTGTGCAATATATTTTTCTAATTCTTTCTATATCTTTGAATATTTTCAAATCACATTTTTCTTCAAATTTTCCAAAATTTATTGAAAAGTCAACTTTGGTCTAATCTTGTCTTCTAGACTTTGAATCAAATTAAAATTTTCTTCAGCTCCTTCTAATCTCTTCTATGTTCTTCCAAACCTTAGATTTCTTTAGTATCTTTTAGTATACTAGTCTACATCATTGTTCTGGTGTATCATCTTTAAATTTTTCTCCTGAGGGGGAAGGATGATTACATAATTATATTGTTCAAAACTGGCTTCAACTTAGTCTAAATCATCACGTCCTAATTGCCAGGGGCATCTCATCACGTGGGTCATCTTTGTTCTCTCTATTTGGCATCATATGTCATCTATCTTATCTTTCAATTAGTTGATCAATCTTATAATAGTTCTTGTCAAAGTTTGATGGATAGGTATTGGGACAGTCTAACCTTGACTCTCGAGGATCAAGCCTTGTTCTAGGGATGATTCTATGAGTCATGATAGATCTTGTTATCTTCTATGGACCAATATTTAGGTGTTCTATCTAGACTCTGGGGGATTAAGATCTATTCTAGAGATAATTCTAATTCTTGTTAAGCGTTAAGCTTCATTCTAGAGATAATCCTAACTCTTACTAAGAACTAAACTCCATTCTAGAGATAATTTAAGCTCTTACTTTTGATCATTATTTAATGGATAGGTATTGGGACAATCGAACCCTGACTCTTGAGGATTAATCCTTGTTTCTAGGGATAATTCTATGAATTGTGATTAATCTTGTCATTTTCTAATGGACAGGTATTGGGATAGTCTAACCCCGAGTCCTAAGAATTGAGTCTCATTCTAGGAACAATTCTATGAAGTTTTACAATCTTTGTTCTATCAATCCTAGTATCTAGGCATTCTATCTAGATTCCCTAAGGTTAAGCTTTGTTCTAGAGATAACCTTAAAAAATTATGAACTTTGGTATCTAGGTGTTCTATCTAGATTCCCTAAGGTTAAGCTTGTTCTAGATATAACCTTAAAAAGTTTATCAATTGATCTCCAAGTCATTGATCTGAGAACCAATCTCACCACATATCAGTATCTAAGTGTTCTATCTAGATTCCCTAAGGCTACGCTTCATTCTAGAGATAACCTTAAAAATATTATCAATTGGTCTCTGTGTCATCAATCTCAAAACTAATCTTACTTCTTGGTCTATATTCTTAGACTTATGATTTCTTTGAATCAATGTGCTACTCACACATTAATTTAAAGAGGGGCAAATGTAATACTCCAAAATTGGCACATTGCCATGCAAAACCAATTCTGGTCTATTTAATCAATCTTAAAATCCTATTTTACTAGGCAATCCTGATTCTGATATTCTCTACTCGACCTAAGTGTCAAATGTAGAAAATCATTAATCTGTATTAATCACTTACTTTAATTCATTCCTAAATCTTTATTAAATTAGCTAAATTAAACTTTTAATTGAATTAATTAATTTATAAGTCCTAGTACTTTAATTAAATTAAATTTACCCCTTTAGTTAATATACATGAGGAATTAAATATATTTGATTTAATTAAATATCCTCATTCTAATTGTTGAGTTTAATTATTCAATTGATTGGAATATTCAATTATGAGGTCATATTTAATTCCATTAAATCAAATATCTTCCCCAACATTCTCTCTTCAGTTTAGAAATGGAAACATTGAGTTGACTAAAATTAGAAAAGGAATTAAAATAGTTAATGCTACACCCTTACTATTGGTGTATATAGGGTCATGAGTAGTCAACTTGTAGCTATCTTGATCCTTAATTAAGTTATGTTATCATTATTATATTATTATTTAGGTAGGTAGGTCAGCCTAGGTGTTACGTAGGGTTGTTCCTATTCAACCTAAGCATAATTAGGTATATATAGGAGGTTGTGAGTCTTATTTCAACATTAGATTGTGAATTATGTTCTCATTGGAGATATTTGGAGGTTGCCCCATCAAAGTGGCCTATTACTCTTAGTTATTATTGAGTATTTATATAATATTTTATATTATTTCTTCTATTTGCAACTTATTCCATTACAAGTGGTATTAGAGCATGATCTTAGCACCACAGAGGCAAGATTTTTTCTCAATATTGGGCTGATTTTGGGAAGAGTGTAACTTTTAGATTTTACAAAAAAAATTCAAATATTTTTAAAAGATTTTTGAAGACTATATTAAAGAAGCTATAGTCCAAAATTCAAACAAATTAGATCAAATTTGAGAAAATTATTGCAAAATTACTATTACTACACAATTTTTTGAGATCTACATATCTCTCACATCCTCCCAAATTGGAGTATAAATTGTTTTGGGTTTTTTAATGCGTAGTAGAGGAGCCTAAATTTCAAATCTAGGAGAAATTGAAGTAAAATAAGTGAGTTAATACAAAATTAGGAAAACTCACTTTCAAGGTGGAAAATTTGCCAATTTTTTTTTCTGAGTAAGGGTATCTTGGTCCTAGTAAGTTATAGTAAAAAAAAAAATAAAAATTAGAGAATTTACATTTCATTTGTGTGATTTATTTAAAAAATATTGGTTTCCATCATGATGGGGTCTTCAACAAGAGGCAAAAAGAATGTTACCACATCAGGGAAATTCTTTGATCAAGATTGGGAAAAAACATAGGATAGTAATCCCAATGAGGAAATAAGTAAGTTTAAGGAAGAGTTTAAGAGGGATATGTGTGACCTATAAGGAGATATATTAGATAAATGAATCATGCTAAATACCTATATGAATGAAACAAGGAAGGAGCTCTCAAGCAATCAAGGTGAAACATTCAATTTGACTAATAATGACACAAATTTTAATACTCCTACAGGATCTAGGAATTTTTTTCCAAAGGTGGATATGCACAAATTTGATGGCAAGGATCCTCTAACATGGATAAATCAATTGGAGATTTTTTTCAAGTACATCAAATCCCATTTGGACAAAAGGTCACGATGGATTCCTTATATCTAGAACCAGATCAATTCATTTGGTATCTTTGGTTTTGTACTCATAGGAGGAAAAATGATCTCACTATATCATGGTCAATTTTTATAGAAGAACTTCATGCACAATATAGAAATAGTGTGATAGAAAACTTCTTTAGCCAACTTACTAAGCTTCAACAAACAAGATCAATTAAGGATTATATTCAAAAATTAAAAAATATATCCTTAAGAGTGGATACAATTATAGTGGAGAGCTTGAATGATTTATTCTTGGGTGGTCTCAAGGATCACATTCAACATGAGGTACACATGTTGTGTCCCAAATTCATAAAAAGTTGAGGAGAAAAGAGAAAAAGGGTTGTGTTTCAATTGTGATAGCAAATATAGTCAAGGACATAAATGTAGTGAAAATAAATTGTTCTATACTAAAGGTCCAAGTGAGGAAGAAGAGGATGAGCCCATATCAAAGGAGGATAGAGAGTCAGGTGAGGAATCACATGATTCTCAACCAATCATTTCTTGTCATGTACTTTCAAGTTTTAGTGCACCACAAACTCTCAAGGCAATGGGTTTCTTAAAGAAGTAGAAAATAATAGTGTTGATTGACTCGGGTAGTACTCATAATTGAAAACTCTTCTAAATTGTTTTATATATCCAGCCCCAAAGTTTTAGGTTTTGATTGTAGATGGGGGCATAGTTAGTTGTTTAGGGAAGTGTCATAGCATCAAATTATCCATGGGAGACTATCAACTTGATACCCTAATGTATGCAATATCCATGAGTGTAGCAGATATTGTTTTGGGAGTACAATGGATTTCTACATTAGTAATAATTGAGATGAACTTCCAAGAACTATTCATGTGATTTCAATCAAAAGGAAAGGTAGTGGAGCAAAGGGGATTGAAGGAAAAATCACCATAGATGGTAAGCTCTCATCAAATGAAAAGCTTCTTACAAAAGGTGCAGATGGGTTTGTGGCTTAGCTATGTTCATTAGAAGTCTCTTAATCTAATGCTCTTACTCATCAAGATTTATAAGCAATAATTGATTGTCATTCAATGATTCTTGGAGATATGCCTAAAAGAATTCCTCCTAAGATGGATCATCACCAAAAATCAGGCCTTATTAGTACCCACACATACAAAAAGGTGAGATGGAAAAAATTGTTGAGGAAATGCTAGAGGCAAGAATTATCAGGCATAGCCAAAGTGTTTACTCCTCACCTATTGTGATGGTGTCTAAGAAGGATAAAACTTGGTGTATGTGTCAATATTATAGAGTGCTCAACAAGTACACCATTAAATATAAGTTTCCTATTCTAGTCATCAATGATCTTCTAGATGAATTAAATGGAGCTATGTATTTCACCATGTTAGATCTTAGATTAGGTTATCACCAAATTTGAATTAAGGAGGAAGATATTTGTAAGAAAAAATTTCAAACTCATGAGGGTCATTATGAATTTTTGGTAATGTCATTTGGTATTACCAATGCACCATCTACATTCCAAATTTTGATGAATTCTATTTTTAAGAAGTTCTTGAGAAAGTTAGTGTTAGTGTTTTTTGATGATATATTAATTTATATCAAGACTTAGGAAGAACATTTACAACATGTAGATCAAGCATTAAAATTACTCTAAGATAATCAAATCTATGCTAAGCCATCCAAGTGTGCTTTTGGTCTTAAGGAGGTGGAGTATTTGGGACACATAGTTTCATATGAAGGAGAAAAGGTGGACCCTAAAAAAATTAAGGCTATCATGGAATGGCCTATTCCAAAAACTATTATGAAGTTGAGGGGTTTCTTTGGATTGATAGGATACCATAGAATATTTTTGAATAATTATGGTCATATAGTAGCTTCCCTTACCACTCTATTGAAGAGGGATTATTTTCATTGGAATGAATTTTCTATTGTATTATTTGAGAAATTGAAGAAGGCTATGTGTACAACTCTAGTACTTGCCACTCTAGACTTCACCAAGGAATTCATTGTGGAATTTGATGCTTCTGGAAATGGGATAGTAGTAGTTCTCATGCAATAAGGTCAACCAATTTCTTTTGAGAGTCATCAATAAAAGGTAAAAATGAACTCAAACCTATTTACAAGAAGGAAATGCTAGCAATCCTTCATGCAGGTAAAAAATGGAGGCCTTATTTAATGGGGTCGACCCTTCAAGGTTAAGATAGAACATGATAGCATAAAATATTTTTTGGAACAAAGACTATCATCAGAAGATCAACAAAAATGGGTCACTAAGATGTTGGGATATGACTTTGAAATTGTATACAAGAAAGGGAAGGAATATATTGTGGCTGATGCACTTTCTAGGAAGGATGAAAAAGATGAAGCCTTATTGTGTGCCCTTTCAATATTACAAGAAAATTGGGTGGTAGAAGCCAAAGAAGAGTGGAAAAATGATATTTCAACAAGTAATCTCATCCAGCAAATAAAAAGTAACCCTAGTAGTTTAGATAAGTTTTGTTTAAAGGGGGACATTCTTTGGTATAAAGAGTGCTTGTATCTCTGCAAGAATTCCAACCTTAAACACAAGATTCTCAAAGAACTACATAAGCCCCTAATTGGTGGTCCTTTAGGATTTTTGAAAACATGTCATTGGGTCAAGCAAGATTCTTTTTGGGAAGGGCTAAAAGGTGATGTTCAAAAATTTGTGGTTGAATGTTTGGTTTGTCAAATAAATAAGGGGGAAACAATTAAGATGTTAGGTCTCTTGTATCCTTTACCTATTCCTAGCCAATATCAGGAAGAGGTATCCATGGACTTCATCACAGAGCTTCCCAAATCTAAAGGTCATAATGTCATCATGGTAGTAGTTGATCACCTCACTAAATATTCACATTTCATTGCATTATCACATCCTTTAATGACAAGTATAGTGGTAAAAGTTTTATTGAAGAATATCCAAAATCTACATGGTACACCTAAGGTTATTGTTAGTGATCATGATCCTATCTTTACTAGTCACTTTTGGAAAGATTTATTCTCATGTTTGGGTACTCAATTTTCTCGTAGTTCTTCATGCCATCCTCAATTAGATTGGTGAAATAAGGTTGTTAATAAATATTTGGAAGGATATCTATGTTGTTTCACTTTAAACAATCTCAATGGATAGATTGGCTACCTCTTGTAGAATGGTGGTACAATACTTCTTTTCATAGCTCATAAAAATGTCTCCATTTTTGGCACTTTATGGATATCATCCTCCTTCCATCACATCATCATTAAAGGTGTCACCAAGAGCTTAGGTAGCAGAGGACCACTTGCTTCATCAAAAATAGGTACTTTCAGGACTCAAGAAGAATTTAGCTATGGCATAAAATTGAATGAAACAACGAGTGGACCAACATCATAGTGAAAGAAATTTTGAAGTTCGGAACTGGGTCTTCTTGAGATTGCAACCTTATAAACAAATCTCAATGAAGCAAAAAAAAAGAGAGTAATAAGTTGTCTCCAATATATTATGGACCATACCAAATTATCCAAAAGACTGGTAGTGTTTCCTACAAGCTTGAGTTGCCACCAACAAAAAAGATACATCCAATTTTTTGTTGGGTGATGCGACGTGCTCCCCTACCCACAAGTGGTTAATTATGTGGTGTTCCATGTTCACTAAAAGTCATGGCTTTTGGTGCAACGGAAAATGGGCCCTACAATTGGTATCAGAGCCTGGTTTTGGCTTGGTCATGGGTTCAAATCTCCCCGGTGCCTTCCCGACCCGCGTAAGCACCTGGTATGCGCGTCGAGGGGGAGATTGTTGGGTGATGCGACGCGCTCCCCTACCCATAGGTGGTTAATTATGTGGTGTTCCATGTTCACTAAAAGTCATGGCTTTTGGTGCAATGGCAAATGGGCCCTACATTTTTCATGTTTCTTGTTTGAAGAAGGTAATTGGGCAGAATATTCCTACTCAAATAGTACTACCAAAACTTGGTGAAGAAGGAAAAATAGTTTTTGAACTAGAGTCCATTCTTCAAACATGCATGAAGAAGCTAAGGAATAAAACCTTGACTCAGTATCTCATCCAATGGAAGAACTTACTAGTTGAAGAGGACACATGGGAGGATGAGGAGTTCATTCAAATGAATCCATGCTTGGTTAGCATTGAGGATAATTCTTGTTTCAAGAGAGGGGGCATGCTATGCGATTAATATTGGTGTATATAGGGTTATGAATAGTCAACTTGTGGTTATCTTAATCCTTAATTAAGTTATATTATCTTAGTTGTGTCTATCATACTATTTCATTCTTTCATTCTCTCATCTTGATGATGGATCATAGAGTGTAATCCGAAACATTAACAAACACAATCAAATACAAAAGAAAAAATTATATGTTATGTTATCATTATTATATTATTATTTAGGTAGGTAGGTCAGCCTAGCTATTATGTAGGGTTGTGACTATTCAAACTAAGCATAATTAGGTATATATAGGAGGTTATTGGTCTTATTTCAGCATCAGATTGTGAATTGTGTTCTCAATGGAGATATTTGGAGGTTGCCCCTCAAAGTGGCCTATTACTCTTAGTTATTATCAAGTATTTATATAATATTTCATATTATTTCTTCTACTATGCAAGTTATTCCATTACAATTAACTCACTATTCCACTCAAAAGCAATCAGTTAACATCCTTTTCATAAGGAACCTTTCTATTCTAACTAAACCTTGTTTGGATCTAAACCATTCATTCAAATTGATCTCAATTGTTGATAAATTCTTGGCTTATATTTGAGAAGCTATCAATTCCTCATTACAAGAGGTTGAAAAGTGAATTGCATCGAACTGACTCAATCATTCTTGCATCCTTAGCTTATATTTTCATATTAATTTCATATAGATTAATAATGCATACATCTAGATTAATATGTTCTTCATATTTATAGATTAATATTGCATCTCATCTAGCATAAATACTGCATATCATATAGCTTAAAATCATTCATTCTAGATGTTTGGTTACTACCTTCTCGTTTTGAGAGTGAATAGCATAATCATTCTAGTTAGGATGCAACAAATTGACTTGTCGAGTTGTTTCAAATGAACAATCTAATGTTCATTTTGGAATGATTCTTCATACAAGGATAATGTTGAAGTGTGTGTGAATCACAGAGTCCCACATTTACCATACACAACACAAAAATTGAGGTAAAACCCTAAAACTAAAAATTCAAAAATAAAACCCATTTGGTCTTTGGGCACAAGCCACAAAAATCCAAAAAAAAATAGGTTCAGATATCGTATGGGAAAACAACTAGCATAATGGCACAAAATCCCAAACCCTCATCCTAAAAATAGGGAAAATGTTAATACTTGACTAATTGGGTAGAAATAGCAAACATAAATAGAGGGAAACACTAGTTCTTAGCCTCCTAACAAGTAGCTACTAGAAACACAAGCAGAAAATAAGTTCAAACAAGAAAATGGGAGATCCCTACCTGACAGCAAAATAGGCTGAAATAGGAAACAACAAAATAAAATAAATAACTCATAGTAGCTACTAGAAATCATGGCACAACAAGGTCTCCCCTAGCCGAATCCAATGAGATTGACCTTGCAAAGATCCCACACTCGCAACTCTCACAATGAACAGAAACATGATCCTCTAGAAGAGAATTCTCAAAAATGCTCTCAATTTTTTAATTTGCAAAGTGAGAAGTGAGGAATTAATTTCCTCTTTTAATTCTTATTCACATTTTGAGTGAATAATTGATTAGGGAAAATAGCCATTTAGACTATCTAAACTACGAATTGACCCAAATGAAAATAGGCTATTCCTAGTAATAGGAATTTATCTATAGCGAAGCTACTAGAAATCACATTCCATAAAATTTAAAGCCTAAAAACTCAATTTTGTAATTTGCAAAAGTGAGAAGTGAGGAATTAATTTCCTCTTTCAATTCTTATTCACTTTTCAAGTGAATAATTGATTAGGGAAAATAGCCATTTAGACTATCTAAACTCTGAATTGACCTGAATGAAAATAGGCTATTCCTAGTAATAGGAATTTATCTATGGAAATGCTACTAGAAATCACATTCAATAAAATTTAAAGCCTAAAAACCCAAAATCTCAAAAATTTCCTTAGCAACTTTCATGATAATGCAAATCTCTAAATTTGCAGACACACTCATGGGTCTAGTTGCATAATGCAAATGATTCCATATTTAATCAAATCACCAGAAGGTTTAATTTAATAATTAAATAAGGATACATCAATCATACAAGGACAACATTGGTAATAATGAATAGCTAAATCACTATCTCTAAGTGCCACTACTAGAGATATAAACCCTACACACTAAAATGCATGACCAAGTGCAATTGCATATAATAACATAGCTGAAGCAATAATTGCATTAAATACTTAATTTAACCATTTATTCAATTCTATTAAAATAATCCATGTACATCACTCACGTTCGCATAAAGCTTAATGAAAAATAAATAAAGTAAATATCCATAGTATAAATTCCATCACACAAGCAAGTCAGAGGTATGTCTAGAATACCAGATAACCAGATATCATCATAGACCTACTATCATCTCAAAATGGCATCAACATACAAATATGATAAACTGAAAAACATAGTAGTGAAAAATCTATGATACTAAAATCAAAGTACAACATCCGACCCTCAGGTCATCTCAAAATTAACATAACATGAGTATCAAGTATCTCATGAATCAAAATATAACAAGGTTTAGATTGAAAACATGAGAGGTAGTACAAGTTTCATGAGACTGGATTGTGAGATTAGCTGGGACCTCTTCTTTGTATAGCCAAGAAACAATGAATCTATTTTCATCTTTTTCTACTAAAGTTATGGTAGCCCATACAAAGGCACCATTGAAGATAATCTTAGGTGGTACAATAGATTGTCTCTTTTTTTTAGATGGTCTCCCATAATTAGGGGGAGATATAAGAATAGATGTCAAAGATAAAATTGGTTCAATTTAATATCCCTTGTGCTAGTTTCTTGAGTTTAAAAGTCTTCTCCATTTCTTTCATCTTGTTGACATGATTTTTAGTAGACTCTCTATTGGTAGGAAAAAGAATGTCAGCTAACTTGAGCATGTTACAAGTGTAGCTAGTATTGGTAGCTATAGTTACGTCTAATCCTTGGAATAAGAACTTCATGCATTGATGATACATTGAAGGTATTTATTTCATTTCATGAATCCATGTCCTTCCTAATAGTATGGTGTATGCTAGAGGAATATCAAGAACCTAATAGATAACATCTCATTCTATAGGTCCTACTCTGATAGGAAACACAACAAGACCTTTGGATTTTTGTTCTACCTAATCATATGTTTTGATGGTAATCTTTTGGAAAGGATAAATAGAATCCTTATGATAACCCAATTGTATAAGAAAACTAGGAGAATAGATGTTAAGACCAACACCATTTTCTATAAACACATGACAAACATGCTTGTGATAGATTATGACTTCAATGTGTAGCGGTTGATTGTGAGGATGACTCAAAGAATTACCATCTTCTTTAGAGAAAGACAAGCAGTAAGGTGATTAAAATCAATCGAGATCAATATATTTAGGCACACTTGCTTCAGCAAGAGCTTTGTCAAGAATCTCCCTATGAGAAAGCAAGGTTTTAAGTAGTTCAAAAATGCTTATCTGAGCATTAGTACATTGTAGTTGTTCAGGTATTCTATAGTTTGAATTAGTAAAATATGTTTCAAGTTTCATGTTCTTTCTAGTTAGTCCAATAGTAGTCTTTTCTTTGTGTTGTTCAGCTTCAGGAGTAGAAGGTGCAGGGCCTTTGAGTACTATATTAGCACGGGATTGTGTGATATCATTAGTGTAGAACTATGATTATTCTTGATTAGACTTTAGAGATGTGACATCTCTCATAATGAATGGAGTTTTTGGTTTTTCATTGTTAATTATTTCCTTTGATCATGATTACATCACAATATGCAAAGTGTAAAACTTCAAAGATTTTTATTATGTTGTCATTTTTGGTATACATGCAGTTGACCTTGTTATTTTTCAGCTTAGAACTTTCTCCCTTTCATATAGAGGAAATCATTCTTTGAAATATTTATGATCTGAATTTTTGTTATTTCCTTCTACAACTATGTCATCATCATCAATGAGATCTTGGATATTTTGTGTTAGATTAATATGGTTGTTGGTTTTATGACATTTTTTTGATGCTATTCATAGTATGTGTTTTTGTTCTACCATTTAGGTATTGTTTGTGGATCATATGGATGATAATTGTCCATAGGAGTGAGAATCTAATTATGGAGAAGAGCCTTGTAGACTACTTTAAGAGGTTCACCTAGAGGTGTGTATTTGTGTTTGGGTCTTGAAAACCAAGATGTGTTCTTAGCATTGTTTCCAAATATTTTATTGTATGTAGTAGCCTTCATAGTGGCTTTGGATGAAAATATTCTATCTATGAGATTGAAAGATTTCTTAGGAGGCTTAGGAGTGATATTTTCCACCACTCCATCATATAATACATCTTAGTTTTTGTTAATGTACTTGGACTTGTCTTTGCTACAATTAGATGGATGTTTATTGTCCTTTTGGAGGATTAAATTGCCTTTCTTAACCATGAATTCCTCTATGTGGATACCTTGTGTGATCATTTTTTCAAAGGTATGTGGACCTTGAAGCTATAGTTTGTATTCAAAATTAGGAAGAGGTTATCCATTAATATGTCAAGTTTCTTAGTTTCAGATATCTTACATGAATACTTGGTGTATAATTGTCTCCATCTTTGGAGGAATGTTAAGAGAGGTTATCCAACTCTCTATTTAAGGTTACAAAAAAATCTTATGTTAACTAGATGTTGGATGTTGTGTGATTATTTCTGTATGAAAATGTTGGCAATCTTATCAAAAAAAATTGTTCTAGTAGGTAATCATGAGAACCACTCCATAGCTTGACCACCTAGACTATGTCAGAACAAGCACCTGAGGTATGCTTAATCATGTATGAACTCCATATACAAGGCATCAAACTCCCTCAAGTGATCCTAAGGGTTAGATGTACATATGTACTATTCATATTTAAGTATCTCAACTCCTCTAGGGAAACGAGGCATGTACAAATCCTTGTCAAAAGGAAATGGACAAATAACATATATTGTGTATTGTTTAGAAGGTTTGTCTATTATTTCATCATTCATGAAAATTTCTCTTGTATGGATTTGAGTTGTGATGCAATGGACAAGTGTGATGTGGCCCAACCAAGTTTAAAAAGGTGAAAATGTGCAAGGGAAAGGCTATGTTCCCCAAACCCACAAACATCAACTATCCACTCTACAAATCCTACATCCTCCCAATGGATATGGTGGATTTATTTCACTTATCTAAGATGGGTTGAAGAGTTTCCAAGTGGTTTTAGACCCCCAACCCAATCCTAGCACTCAAATCCTTCAAAATTGCCTAGTAGGCCTAATTGTCCCCAACTAGGTCTGTAGTGAGAAAGATATGAAGGTTTCTCCAAATGTTTCCAAAGAAATCTTAAAAAAAAGGTTTTTAGATACCCATTTCAGCCTTCTTCAACATATTTAAAACTCAATATAGGTTTTTTTGGACTAGCAACCAGATCCCCAAACTTGGCACCCTTTTTAGGCGTAAAATAGGGTGGTTTTTCAAAGCAAGTATATGTTTCCCATACTTCCAAAGCTTCAAGATTTCAATAGTCCTCTAAAATGATCCCAATAAAAATAAAATAAAATCAATTTGACTCCCCAACCTCTAAAAATAAGAAACCCCCAATTTGGCCTCTTACAAACCCTCAAACCTAGGGCTTTCTCAATGTGTGACCTCCCAATTCAATATCAACCCAATGAAGGTTGATCCACTATTTAGATTATAAATACCATAAAATACTCCTCTCTAATGGATAGATCTTTGGCCGCTACACTCTAGGCATGCATTTCATGCACCTATACCCACTAAAAACCCATTAGAAGCCTCCATTCATGAAAAATCCTTCCCAATAATTATTAGAATGATTATTTACATTATAATATAGGTTCATTCCATGGGAATCAGATTCCTACATCCATGGAATGAAGAAATTCTCTCTAAATGCTCAAAACTTACACAAATTATTGCAAAAGTTGCTTGCAATCAACACTTTTGGAAAAATGATCTTCTACTTTACTTAATGCACCAAAAAATGGTTATATATCATTACAATAGATTGAAAACATCAAAAAATAAATGAGAAACCAACCCAAACAAAAGATCTAATGCAAAATGGTCAAAAATGGAGTTTTTATTGCATTCCAACTACCAAATCTATACAATGCTAATGGAATCTGTACAATGCCTTCAATATAATGATCCTATGCCTTTACCAAGTGATATAGGAGGAAATAAAACTTCCCCAACCATATTCCATTCATTGGAATCCATAACAAAGGTTAAAAAACTCTAATATTGATTTTCCCTCCTTATCTAGTATATAGCCGTTAGGATTCAAAATTTGAATTTTAAAACCTTATTAATTGTTTTAACTCATACTTTATTGGTTTCTATCCCTTAGGACTTATTCTAATAGCCCCTTAGGACCTATTTGATCCCTCTAACCAATCTAGATCCCTTGTTGACACTATTGGCCACCTTTACATCATTTTTATGCCTAAATCCTTTATCAAGATCTTTAGGACTTTTCAAGTTACCATTAAATTGATTATTACATATTTCCTTTATAGGCTTTAATATATTCCAATCTACTTTCAAGGATACCATAGATCCTTTTATTTTTCTTGCATCCAAGTTGTGCCTAGATGTTTGCCTAGGTGCTCTTGCAATATACACCCCACCTCAAAAAAGACTCTTGCTATAAGGGTGAAGGGGAGTTGTCTTCAAACCACCCATTCTCCTTGGTGGATGTCTACAACTCTTCTTTAAAAATCATCCACTTTTTCTACATGTCCTTCCTACATTCAAAATGTTAGAACAAATAAAAAGATTAGATTTAGGACATTTATCATTTTCCCTCTCAATCTTCCCTTTCTCTTTTGTTTGAGGATCCAAAAGACCCTTGTCTCTATCCTTCATGGACACTCCATCATTATCCTTACTAATTATCACTAATGGACACCAAATAAAACCAATTAATATCCTTTATTCACACACCATCTACGGCAAATAAGAACTTTTGTAATCAGCAACATGGCTCTTCATCATTACCAAGGAAGCCTTGTGTTTGAGATCAGCACCACTTGATTGATCTTCTAAGGTGATATACTTCTTCTCACCAACACATACAATACTTCCTCCATCATCATTATCACTTGGTTAGCGGTTGAGGTGAAATTTCATACCATCTTTATGCACAATATATACATTTTCCAATCCATAATGTATAGTATCCCTAGAGGCTTGCCATAGCCTTCCAAGAATAATATGACAACATGTCATAGGAATCACATCACAAAGAACTCTATCAGCATATGATCCTATTGAAAAATCAACAAATGCTTTCTCTTTAACAACAATATTTTTCTCATCACTCACCCATGAAGTCTTGTATGGTCTCTCAATGGGAAACTTTTGCAAATTTAGTTTGTCTACCATCTCATAAGAAACCAAATTGTCAAATGATCCAGAATCAATGATCATTTTACAAAACTTACCATGACTTACACAATTTGTCTTAAAGATGGATACTAGAACCTTCTTTGGTTGTTGCATTCTTCTCACCATCAAGGATTCTCCTTCCTCATACAATCCAATTTCTATAGATTTTCCTTTGTCTTCCCATCCTTCTTCCCCTCCTTGTGCCAAGTGAGATCTCTTCTTTGCCTTTCTTGTGATCAACCTCTTTCTCAAGACACCTAAATGATCGATGCCTAATGACTCCACAATTAAAGAGCTTACTAGTGAATGCACCATCTCCTCTACCATAATGTGATCTACTACTCCCTCTTTGTTTTGAATCAACATTCTTTCTATTGTCCTCATTAGCTTGTTCCTTCCCATTAGTAGATATTCCTCCTCCACCTTTGCTTGCATTTCCTCTACCACTACTATTTTTATCTCTTCTTCTCAATTTCTCTTTAGCACTTATGGAAAACTTATAACATTCCTCAATAGATCTAGGGGTTGTAAGACTTAATTCATCTTGGATGTTGAATCTAAGTTCCCCCCAAGTATCTTGTCATTTTCTCGTATACATCGACATCATGACCCAATATGATATCCAACTTATGGAATTATTTAGTCTACCCATGTACATCCAAGTCTCTTTGCATCTTCTTGTACATCTATACCTTGTAGCCACTAGGTAAAAAAATTTCCTTAATTTTTTCCATCATAGTATACCAAGAAGTAATCTTGGGTATACTATTCTTCCATCTCTCTGCTTGTATACAATCCCACCAAAGTAAGGCATGCCCTTTCAATCTCATCTTAGTAATCCTTATTGTCTCTTTTTCCTCTATGTTATCAAACTCAAAGTAGTTCTCCATAGCACTAAACCAATCAATGAGTTATTCATCATCCATCTTATGTGCATACAAAGGTAAGTCTAATCTTCCTTTTGCATCTCCACTCTTATGGCTTTAACAAACCTATCCATCCTCTCTTCCTCATGATCTAACTATGTCTCTTCTCTCAAAGGGACATCTTCCTCTTCCAATCTAGCTTTTCCTTTCTATTCTAGTATGGTTAATCTACCAATCAAGGCTTTCATTTCCTTGTCCTACTCAAGCTTTTCCCATCTTTCTTGTTCAAGGGTTGATCTTATCCTTATATCTTCCATTTTTTCCTTCAAAATCTTGGAAAGTTTAGCATTAGTTACCCTCTAAGGGATCCCATCGTCTTCTCCTTTTGACATCTCCTCAAGTACCAAGACCCACTAGGAATGGTCAAAAGGTAAGGGATGCTCAAAGGCTTCAACAAGGATCAAATAAACCAATGAAACAAATAACTCTTTTCTTCTTTTAGACTAGGATTATATTAGGGTATGATACCAATTGGTGCAATAGACAAGTGTGATGTGTCCCAACCAAGCTCACAAAGGTGAAAATGTGCAAGGAAAATTTTATGTTCCCCAAACCCACAAACAACAGCTATCCACTCTACAACTCCTACACCCTCACAATGGCTATGGTGGATGTATTTAACTTATATAAGATTGGTTCAAGAGGTTCCAAGTGGTTTCAGACCCCCAACCCAATCCTACAACTCAAATCCTTCAAAATTTCCTAGTAGGCCTAACTATCCCCAACTAGGTCTATAGTGACAAATATTTGAAGTTTTCTCCAAATATTTCCAAAGGACTCTTCCAAAAAAAAGGTTTTAAAATATCCATTTCAGCCTTCTTCAACATATATAAAACTTGGTATAGGTTTTTTTTGGACCAACAACTAGATCCCCAAACTTGGCACCCTTTTTAGGCATAAAATAAGGTGGTTTTACAAAGAAAGTATATGATTCTCATATGTCAAAAGATTCAAGATTTTAAAATTCCTCTAAAATTATCCTAGTCAAAGGAAAATCAAATCAATTTGACTCCCCAACCTCTGCAAATAAGAAATCCCCTATTTGGCCTCTTACAAACCCTCAAACCTAGGGCTTTCTCAATATGTGACCTCCCAACCCAGTATCAACCTAATTAATGTTGATTCACCATATCCAAGGTATATGTATATGATACATAGAATAAAATACCCCTCTCCAAAGGATAGATCTCTAGTTGCTACACTCCAAGCATACATTTCATGCACCTACAACCGCAAAAAAACCCATTAGAAGCCTCCATTCATACAAAATCTTGCCCAATAATTTCTAGAATGATTAAACTCATTAGAATACAGGTTCATTCCATGGGAATTAGATTACTAAATCCATGGAATGAAGAAATGGTCTCTAAATGCCCAAAACTTGCACAAATTGTTGCAAAAGTTGCTTCCAATCAACACTTTTGGCCAAATGATCTTCTACTTTCCTTAATGCACTAGAAAAGGGTTAGATGTCATTTTATTGGATTCAAAACATCAAAAAAACAATGAGAATCTAACCCAAACAAAAGATCTAATGCAAAATGCTCAGAAATGGAGTTTTTATTACATTCCAACTACCAAATCTATACAATGCTGATGAAATCTGTACAATGCCTTCAATTTGATGATCCTATTCCTTTACTAGGCTATATAGGATGAGATAAAACTTCCCCAATCATATTACATTGGTTGGAATCCATAAAAAAGGTTAAAACACTCAAATATTGGTTTTCTCTCCTAATCTAGTATATAGCCATTAGGATTCTAAATTTGAATTCTAAAACCTTATTAATTGTTTTAACTCAATACTTTATGGGTTTCTAACCCTTAGGAATTATTATAATGCCCCCCTAGGACCTATTTGATCCCTATATCCAATCTAGATCCCTTGTTGTCACTATTGGCCACCCTTACATCATTTTTATGCCTAAATCCTTTTTTAGGATCTTTAGGACTTTTCAAGTTACCATTAAATTGATTATTACTTATTATAAGCTTCAATAAATTTCAATTCACTTTCAAGGATATCATAGATCCTTTTATTTTTCTTGCATCCAAGGTGTGGCTAGATGTTTTCCTAGGTGTCCTACACCAAGTTGTTTTTGGAGTTTAGAGGTTTGAGATTCCTCTTCTTTGATGATAATAGTTTCAACGTTGTAGTCTGGGGGTAGCTTAGCTCCTTCTTGAGCTTGTTTTAGGAAATAGCTCTCTTTCTCTTCATTGATTAAGATTTCCATCATCTTTTGGAATTTTTTGTCTTTGTGACATTTTTTATGTCTTCTAGGGGTATTCCTTTAGTATCCCCATAGTTGTTTGTGTAGGTGTAATGACTCTTGAATTTTTCAGTTTGTCGATATTCATCTCTATTTTCTCTCCTAACATTTTCACTAGTTTCTTGGTCTTGGTCTACCATCCTATTAATATGAAAATTTTTAGTCTATCTAGAATGTATAGGTGTCTTGTATAAAGGTTTAGTATTTTTGTTTGAAGACATATGTGTCTTGATTGTGTTGTCAAAATTAGGTTCAGGAGATAATCTCTCAGTGTCTAGATGTTCTTGAAACAATAGATTCCTAACTTGTTTTAATTTCATGGAAAAGACTCATTTGATGTAAGGTGGACCAATAGGGGATAGAGATCCATATGATCCTTCCTCAGACATAGCAAGCAAAGGAGACTGTCTATGGAACTGGGAATGGCCTCTACTATGATTCCTACCTCTACCTCTACATCTTATAGGTTGATGGGAATAAAACATGTCTCCACTTCTAGCTACAAAAAACATATAAAATGATGTTTGATAAAGTTTAGACAAGGAAAAAACTCAAAAATTTGTCTCAAAGTAGGTAAGTGATAGTAAGGGTGATGTATACCAAGGTATGAGTAGTTAGAGAAGTGGCTAGAATAGCTAAGAGATTGACTATCATGATAACAAGGTATGAAAAAAACATAGAACAAAAAAGAAAATAGAGTAATGAGAGTAGTTTGTACATGAATCATGAGTGTTTAACCAAGTAATTTGTCTATGTGTTAGTGATGCAAGAGCATCTTGGGTTGCACTAGTATCTTGCATGTTTTTAGTTTTTACCTTTCTGCTAAAACTATGTTTTCTAGTTTCTAGGAGCTACAAACTGTGTAACTAATTTTGAATAATGAATGAAAGGATTTTATTTTTAGGGATTAAATAGGGTGTAGATTAATTAATTTTATCAAAGGAACAAGTTCTAATTTCTCATAAGTTGGAAGATATGGAAACTTTCTCAGAGTATCAATTTTTAGTAGTTTTGCGTGACAGTTTTCTATGTTTGAATTTTGGGATGGATGCACACTTATCATTTGTGAATCAGCCTTTACACATTTAAGGGATTTTAGAGAACCTAAAATACTACCCAATGTTTAAAGTGCAAGTTCTAATTCAATCAAGGCTAGGAGATATCATGATTTTTCTCAGGTATCAATTTCTGGACATTTAATCATTGTTGTAGGTTGATTTGTGGCTCTTCAAGTATTTAATTTTTGTTTTTAGCATTTTGGGCTGACTTGTGACTTATATTAGTGTAAGTAGGGGTCTTGGGTAGAGTCTTAATAATTAATTTTGAAAAGGAGTCTTTGGGGGAGCAGCTTGGAGGTAGAAGTTCTCATATGTCTTGAAGCTAAATTTTGGATTTTAAAGTATTTTGTATTTGTTCATAACATTAAAGGCCTTATAGCTGGTCATGTATGATGATATTTTCATGAATCAATAATTAATCTTCTCTCTCTCTCTCTCTCTCTCTCTCTCTCTCTCTCTCTCTCTCTCTCTCTCTCTCTCTCTCTCTCTCTCTCTCTCTCTCTCTCTCTCTCTCTCTCTGGTGATGTTCTCTTTTGTGTTTGCTTCCATTGTGTTAACGCTTGCATGGTGGTTTGGGTAGCTGAGTGTTCCTATTGGCTTTAGTTATTCCCAACCTACCCTGTGTCATTTTGGCTATTTCATATAGAGAAGTGTACTAATTTACCTAAATAAAGACCATATTTAGATAGAGTTTTGAAAGAAAAAAATGATAATAGCTCACTATTTTTGGTAGTTTCTTATAGATTTATGTGAGGAAATTCTCTGTAGTGTGATTTTATGAGACAAATCATGTAACTAAATGCCTTCTCAAGTGATAAAATGGACTTGATAGATAGATTTGACAAGTTTTTCATAGTTTGGGAACAAAAGCTCTCGCTAGGATCTAGGTAGAATCAGGAAAGGAAGTATAGTGACCGAAGTGAGAAAAGGGAACACAAAATCCAAAATTCATGTTTTGCATGAGGTTTTACTGAAACAAATGTGAGGGAGTAACTAGTTAACAAATTCAAAAAAGTTTTTGACCAAGTTTGACAGTATACTTGCACAAGCTCACATGAGAATATAGAGCTTCCTGTGCAAAAAAGTATTGACAATGATGAGAGGAAATGCAAATTGCAAGACCCTAAGTTCCTGGCTAATGTGAGATTTTGAAGAAAACTAGGCGAATAAAGGATAAATTCATCAAATATGACTAGATTTTGAAGATATTTTGATCATTCTGATAGGTTTTAGACAATATTTTTGGTTTTAAGACATATTTTAACTTTGTTTTAGATTGACATAGTTTGTACTAATTTGAAAGCATAACAGCTAGTTTTTTCAAATTTTTTTTTTAAAGAAGCCAAGGGGACATAAGTATCATTAAAAAATAATCCAACTAAGGATAAAGAAACTCAAAGGGACATTAGAGTCTTGACCTTTTGTTTTGGATAGTTTGGATAGTTGTTGACTCGAAAAAGAAACACTTTATCTCTATAACTAAAAATGGTAGAGGAAGTAAAACCTTTGTCTCACATGTTATGTGCATGCATTCACCTCACACTATCTTGTCACCCCACTAGAGGGCACCCATGTTTTTAGTGTATTCCAAGGACTCAATAACATATATGTTCAAAGTTTACCTTTGAGTGATGTAACCCAAACCCTTCAAACAATAATTTAAAAACTAACACAACACAGAAGTTTCAGAACACCATAATTCTTCATTAAAATTTCCCAACTCTACTCTACCTCTACAATGAAAGGCAACAACTACTTATTAAAAATTTTAAAATGATTAGATTTGGTAGATTTTTAGGAAAAATAGATTTTTTTTTCATTTTTGGTAATTTTCAAAACCCATCCCATGAATCCCATTTTTTTCAAGAAAAGCCCCGAACTAATGCAAGTTGAATTTCCAACTAATAAATGAAATAAAAATATGATTTTGAATTTATTACAAAAATAACTTTCTCAAAAAATTGGAAAAACACAAAAATCTAGTTTTGGAGTCCAAGATGGTATTTCAAGCTCCTGAAAAAATGTTGAAATTACCACCTATCAAGTCAAAGCTATAAAATTTCAGCCAAACCCCACATTTGAGTCAAAATTTATGATGCCCAGAAGTAAATCTCGATCAAAACCCACATCTGAGTCAACAACCTTGACCCTTGGTTGTGCCTGCATCATTGAAGTAGGGGCTAGTGTCATATATCACCTTCCAAAATCTAGGTACATGCCTATGGTGAGGATACACATGAGAGATTCTTCCCCCTCCTTGTACAAATATTATGCCCCCTTTCAAAGATGAACTACGTAGCAACTAACTACAAGTGTTTAATAGGATCATGCTCACATTAATCCCTAGTGGCCCTGCAAGAGAGATGGAGGTCTCTCAACCAGACTGACATTGGAAAGTGTACACACTTGGCTAGAAAGACTAGGGGCGGCGATGCTTAGTAGAAAAGATAGAGCCTCCTCATGATATACAATATCAAGAGTCACAAGGAAACGATTAACATGGATTTAGAGTTTATGTCTCTATAAAGCTTCTTTATTATAGTGAGTTGGAATCACTAATAAAAAGTGTGTGCTCACTTGGTCAATCTCAAATGTTGGATTACTCTGGTAGACCCACTAAAGGTTGAATCAGACTTGGTTTGGATTCTAGGGTCCAAGTTACTAATTTTCCCAAAACGGAAAAGAGCACACTCCTCTTCCTTTTCACCTAACCCAAACATGCCAAACATATTCATCATCAAGCTAGCTTATCAATCCCAACTTGTCTAAAAGATTCTAGGTTTTTTATTTTCCCAAAGGGAAAAGAGCATAATCCTCTCACTAAAAGAATTTCTTAGAAGAACCACTACCTTCCTTACCTCTCACAGGTACCATCTTCCAAAGGGGTCTAGGTTTCTAATTTACTCTTGGGCATCACTTCCAAGTAGGAAAGAGCATAATCCCCTATCTCTTTGTCTAGAGCCATAAGAAATTCACAAGACCTATTTTAACTATGTGGATTGAAAGCATGTAAAAAGATAGAATGTTTGAGTAGGTTTTAAAGGTCTTCGATAATTGATTCTTTGAAAAGCATCTTGCAATAAAATTGTTAGCAACTTTTGTGTGTTTGTTTCAAGGATTCTTTGACAAAATGTCTTGTAAAACACTAATATGTTGTTTTAGAAATCATAAATCATGAAAGAAATGCTTCAAAAATAGAGGTTAGCAAGAAATAGTAATGAAAAAATGCAAAAAATACAAGAATTTAAACACTGTTGTCAAGTCTTGCATGAGGCTTTGCATAGGGTTGCACAAGGATTTTCTTTTTGCTCGTAAGAGAATGAATATTCACTTGATAATATTTATTTATTCATATAAGAGAGTACATAGTATTACACAAGTATTCAGAATTATCATACAAGAAAAGAACTTTCTGGGAAAGATTTCATTTTATTGTACAGAAACTAAATGCAAAATTTCAAAAATAAAGATGAATGAGGCCAAGAAATTGATTTGTTTGCCCCATTATGTGTGCTAGAAATGTATGTGTTAAATATGTGCCTCTAAATTAACCACACACTTCAACATAGTCATTACTTGTTAGGTTCATCCAGAAATAAATATGTTATTATTCATCTAGAATGTCAACACAATGCCATCTATTGCCTTCAATCTAGATGGGGTTTTACTATACACTCTCTGAATTGAGAGTTTGGTAAGTAGATCAACTAAGAAAAAAGGATTTAAATGAATGAGAATGCAAGATTAAGCTAAGAATGTTTACAAATTTATCTATATTTCTTTAGATTTTTTATGCAAAGATATGAGTTATTCTAGATGAATGTAGATTAATCTAAGAGAAAGATAAGAAAATTACTCTAAATATATGCAAGATAATCTATATGAGAAAGAAAATGATAGCAATGAAGTCTTGAATGCAAAGTTCTTGAATGCTCAAATTGACATCAATTTGATACTCATTAGTCACATCCTCCAGAATGAGAGGTAGAAGGTTCCTTTTTATAGAATCTCAACATCAATCAACAATCAAGATCAAACCAGATGAACGATGGAGATTGGAAGAAAGTTTAGTCAAAATGGAAAGTTTCCTCAATTGTAGGAGTTAACTAATTTCTTTTGAGATGAATGAGAAGTTAACTAGCTTTATTTCCTTTTCTAATTTGAGTTAACTCATTGTTTCCAATTTGAAGTGAAGGTAGAATATTGGAGAAGATATTTGATTTAAAGAATTAAATATGACCTCATAATTGAATAATTAAATTCAAAAACTAGAATGAGGGTATTTAATTAAATCAAATATATTTAATTCATTTTTTATGTGTATTTTAGCTAAAGGGGTGAATTTAATTTAATTTAATTCCTAGGACTTGTAATTATATTAATTTGATCAAAAGGATTATTTAGCCATATTGAGTTTATTATTAGGAATTAAATAGAGTATGTATGATTGATTCATATTAAGGGATTTATTTATTTTACACTTAGGTCAATTAAAGATAATAAGAATAAGAAATTTCTAGTACAATAGGACTTTATTGATTAAGAGACTTGATATTGAGACTAATGCATTGAAATTGGTTTAGGATGTCAACGTGTTAATTTTGGGATATTGAAATAAATTCCTTCAAAGGATTAAAAATATATTTTAAAAAAAGAAAATAAAAATGAAGGAAAATTTAATCTACTTCCTAAACTTTCCACTTAAAAATTTGTTTCAATCCTATTTCTATACACAAAGGTTGTACACAATGAAAATGATAGAGAAATCATAGAATTTTTGTTGCTTTCTTCACTCCAATATACTCCATCCATCAATATGATGCAGCCAAGGGAGTTAAATGGTGTTTATACAACTACCTCAATAGGTCTTAACCAATATTTGAATTAGTTAGTCATTGGTAATATCATTTGGGAAAAGTTGTAACTTTTGCAGCTTTGTGTGCAAAAGTTGCATGACAACATTTTGACAAGAAATGCAACTTTTTACATGTCAACTTTGGACACTTATCAAGCTTATGCAAAACCTATGAAATGACATGATTAGTGAATCTTGCATTTTTTTAGGCTCCCTGAGACCATTACATGGAAAATTTATCCTTGGAGCAACTTTTATATCAAATTGACCAATATGGCCCTATATGTCCCTAAGGGCCATTTAAGCCCCAAAATTAAGTTTATTTTGATTTTTGTTATTACATAATTAAAAAATATGACCCATGGGGTCTTGTATAACTATTTGAAATAAACCTATACCATCACTTAGATAGGATTTTATTCATGATCCTAGATGTTCCTGCACCATGGCTCCAAGATAGACCAATTGGTCTTCATTGATGTTTTTCCACCTCCCAAGGTGTATTGTGTCTTCATGTGACCATAGGTTTATCTAGATTCCCTTGCACCATAATGGCTTCTACATTTGATCAGTGTTGCAGAGAAATCTAGAGCTTTAATGTTTGTATGAATTTTTTTTTTTAATGAACAAAGTCTTTGTGTTACTCCATAATGTCCCCTAATGTATGGAAAGGCTCAAATGCCCCCAAAAATGAACACAACATTTCCAATGAATAAAAATGGTTCTAATATATTCAACTAATACAATCCCACCAAAAAAATCAAATTTATAAATTTCAATTTCCTATCTTATTGGAAAACTCAAAATGTTGTGCCAATCACCATAGTGCACCTTGGGAACACTTAGGTCCATCATGCACCAGAGAATTCTTGATGCTAAGTGAAAAAATGAGGTTTCCACTAGTGTTTACATAGCCAATCAGAACTAAAAAAGTGACATTTGGTCAAGATGAATGGTTTGAAAGATGCCAAATGGAGTTAGGTATTGCAAAATAGATCTTCATACACTTAGGCCTACCCAACACCATCCTTGTACACTTTTTGGACTTCTATAACCTTCACAAGGAATGAGATACCACCATCCAAAAACTGATGTCCCAATTAACTTAGTGCACCTTGAGAACACTTAGGTCCATCATGTTTCATAACACTTTTGAGGCTAAGTGAACAAAATGAGGTTTCCACTAGCATTTACCCAGCCAATTAGAGCCAACAGAGATGATAGAATGGTCTCAAGTTGAATTGTTTGAAAGATGTACAAATTTTCAACTTTCTACTACTCAAGAATGTAATTTTTTTCACCATTTAAAACATGCTCATCAAAACCAAACTAATTTGGGCCTCATAAAATAGAGCTATGTGTACTTAGACCTTACCTAAAGCCCCCATTTTAAACTTTTTCAGATCTTAGATACACTTCATGAGGTCTAAGATATCATAATCCAAAAATTGTTGTCCTAATCAACTTACTACACCTAGAGAACACTTAGACTCAGCATGCATTGAAGCCTTCTTAAGGCTAAGTTAATTAAATATAGTTTAAATAGTGTTTAATAGGCCAACTAGAGCCAATAGAATTGACAAATTGGTCCTAAGATTAATGGTTTGAAAGTTGCACCATTTTGTATTTTTTTACTACACAAGAATGTAACTTTTTCACCAACTAAAATATTCTCACGAAAACCAAACCAAGTTGGGTAGCCAAAAATAGATCTACATGAACTTAGGCCTACTTAATATCATATTTTCACACTTATCAAAATTTTAACTCTCTTCATGAGGATTGAGATATCACTATCTACATATTTTTATCCCAATCAACTTAGTGCACCCTAGGAACATTTAGGTCCATCATGTACTAGAGCATTCTCAAGGCTACTTGAATAAAATTAGGTTTTCACTAGCATTTACTTGACCAATTTGATTTTGGGCATCTTGGGTCAATGAGTAATCTGGCATCAACCAAAAATATTTCTTTGTTTTATGTAATAGTTTGTTGTTCACAAAGTAGTCATTGTTGCTTCTGGTTTTAAGTTATGCATAGTTGGCATCTTAATGTGGACCAATTTTTTATCCTTACTCTAAGTTTATAGAATCTAATATTCTTTGTTCTTGGAATTCCATGCCTCTTTCTTCACTTACTTTACTTTTCTTATTTTATCTAGCATACTATGGAGTTTCTTTATGTGTGGTTTGATCCTATGATGATATGGCATCTTGCATGGTTAAGCAATGTCTCTTAGATCATGTTTGGATCTATCCTTAAGAGTATAGATCCTCTTTTGACAATTTTTATTGGTCATTTGTTTTCTCCTCCAAGAAAAGACCTATTTTTTACTTAAATGTCTAACATGCTAAATTGTGGTCGTGCTAGCTATATAAGAACTTGGATTAAATTTAGGATAGTAAGATTTTGATGATTAGGAAGTTGGTAGTTGAGAAGTAGAAGAAAGTCTCAAGATTACAAGATTTGAGCTCTAATTTTGTAATTCATTATATTTTCCACAACTAGGAAGGCCTTATAGACTAACATATATATATATATATATATATATATATATATATATATATATATATATATATATATATATATATATATATATATATATATATATATATATATATATATATATATATATATATATATATATATATATATATATATATATATATAATGATGCAAGTTCTCTAATCAATCAATATTTGCTCATGAATTTTCTACTAAATATTTTTTTTCTTCATTGTGTACTCTTGGCAAGGTTTTAGGAGACTAGAATTGGATCCTTTCTCCTAACAACCTCGTGTCAAATGGTATCAATGAAATGGTTCTTTCCTTGTGAGTTTGGTATCATGAAGAACCTTAACTGGATTAGTTGTAGGGTGAAAGATCTTGATTCTGACCTATAACTTAAAGAAGGTTACGATCTTGGAGAAACTATTGTTAAGATGGTTCACAGTAGAGGAAATACATATAATGCTAGTATGGATACGTTGAGGCAGATCATAGAAAGACTTGAAGATGCTGATATATCCTAGAGAAGAGGTGTACATCTTGAGGATATTAGTGATGATGAAGAAGTAGTACTTAATCCTAATCCTAAACCTGAAGTGGAACAAGATGAGGAGAGGCTTTTGAGATTTTTTCTTGGGGAAAACTCTAGATCTACTATTGAAGTTTTTTGTTATGATGATATGTTGGATTAGATCTCTGAAATGGATAAATTATTTGAGTATGAAAGTGCTCCTGAGAATAGAAAGGTAAAGATATAATTCACCAAGTTAAAGTGTCATGCATAACTTTTGTGGGATCATTTACAGATTGAAAGGAAGAAAAGAGGAAAAGAAAAGATCAAGACATGGACAAAGATGATTGGAAAGATGAAGAAAAAATTTCTTCCTTTAGATTACCAAGTTAATCTATTAAGGAGAATTAAAAATTTGAGACAAAAGGATATAACTGTGAAAGAATATACTAAGGAATTCTAAAAATTGGACATTAGATTTGGACATGTGGGTGATGATATTTAGAAAGAGGATAAATACCTAAATAATTTGAGAACATCAATTCTATATGAGATTAGCTTTGTTAAGATTGATATTATGGAAGAATAATATTTGTACACCCTAAAAGATAAGTATTTATTACCAAAGAAACATGATCAAAGACAAAGAGGAAGAGGTAGCATATTTCAAAGAAGCAAAGACAAAACCTATGGAGAAAGTAGCAAATCTAAAAGTAAAATGCAAGAGAATGGTAAAATAGAATGGAAAGAGGAACCTACTAGTAAGATAGATAATTATACTAGAGATTTCTATATTGGTTACTATAGGAACAATTATAATGGTAAAAGAGAAGAGAGATCTTCATTTAAGGGAACTTGTTTGAAGTGTGGAGAAGAAGGACATATAGTCTTTGAATGTACTAATTCTAGCAAGAAGAGTGGAGGTAGAAATAGAAATATTTTAGAATGTGATGAAGTGGTTGAATCACCTAATTTGGATAGAGCATGGTGAGAAGCTAATATTGAGGAGAATCTAATGTAGGGAGGCTAGGAGTAACTAAGGCCAATTGGCACACTTAGCTACCCAAACCACCATGTAAGAGTTAACATAATAGAAGAAAACACAAAAGAGAAAAACACCACACAAAGAGAAAACAAGATTCTTTATTGATTCATGAAAATATCATCATACATGCCCAACTATAAGGCCTTCTAGGTTACAACCAGATACAAATACATTCATGATCAAAGATAGAGCTTCAAATTCACACTTTCTAGTTCTTCGCTTCAATCCTCCTTAAAACTACCCTAGCTCTAAGCCTAAACACTCTATTTATACTAGCCAAAATGGCTAATTGATGGGGACATGACCCAAGCACAGAATGGACACAACAGGAAATGGAAAATTTTATTAACTATGTAAATATGCTATTACATTCAGTACAAAGAAAATAGACTTAAAAACATGCCCTAAGGGCTTAAAATAGTACAAGTCTGGAGATAATTTCTCCTTTTACTACCTCCTCTCAAACTCCACTCCGAACTGCCTTTTACAATGCTAGAAATGTTCTTAAATAGACCCCAAAGGGTTAAGGATTAGGAATACATTCTAGAAAGTGCTAGTTGGCACCCACCAACCAAATAGAAGACTCTAGAAGGCACATTAGAAGTCTACACAAAATTAGAAGAATCAAGAAATGGTAACCAAACTTTCGGGAGGCATAACTTTTGAGCCGTAGCTCCGATTAACGAACCGTTTACATTTTTGAAAAGCTCTCGAAGCGCTCTATAGCCCTATGGACCAGCTTCACTCATCCCCCATTTTTGGCCCTATTCAAGGTCATTTAATGCCCCTAACTTGACTTTGAAACATTCTTAGGAGGTCTCCAAAAACAAAAAAATTGCAATAACTTTCAAACCGTGGGGCCTTTCGACATGATTCTTTTTCTAGAATGCTCTAAATTACAATTATAATCTTCTAACCAATTTAAACCTTCTATTTCACCAAAATGATGGCTCAATTACATAATCCCATTTTTTTGACATTTACACGTATCCCAAGGTGTTCAAATACTCTATCCTAGAACACTGATAGTGGAACTGTGAGAGTTGGAACCTTTATTTGACCCAAATGGGTATCCAAAAATGAAAACACATGAAACAAAAACTAAGTCTAAGTACATTTTTTGGTTGACACAGGATTGGCCTTATACCTCTGGATGCTCTTGCATCAGACACCTAGGGTAGATTGAAAAGTGACCCTGTCACTTTATGAATGGTAGAGGAAATCCCAAATGGGAAACCTCAGCTGCTGAAATCCAAGTTGAGTCCTCTATCGGTCGTCCTTTCCATTTGACCAAATACTCTTCATACTACCTATTTCTGGTACTCCTACCCACATGACTATCCAAAATCTCCTCTATCTCCTCCTTCTTAGAAGTAAGAATTGGACATGGCTCTAACATCAGCTCCTCATCTGCACCATCATCATGATACTCTATTAAGTCTGCAATGTTGAAAATAGGAGAAATGTGAATTCCATTTGGCAACTCTACCTCATATGCATTTCCTGAGTCATGTTTCTTCAGAATTTTGCAAGGACCAAATTTCTTCATTTTCATCTTGTTGTAAGTACAGGATATAAATCTTTCTTTCCATAAGTGTACCATGACTAGATCCCCTACTTGGAATTCCATATGTCTTCTCCTTTGATCAGCCCTAGCTTTATACTCTTGATTCATCTTGGTAATGTGTGCCTGAACCTCCTCATGTAGACGTTTGATATGTTCAGCAAATTCTTTAGCTTCAGCACTTGTCTTCTCCCCTTGCTCTATCTTCCTTAACTCTGGTGTAGTCCTTGGGCTACTTCCATATATAATTTGGAATGGTGATCTACTAGTACTCCTATTTATAGAGTTATTGTAAGCAAACTCTGCTTGTGGTAGAATCAAATCCCACCCCTTGGGTTTATCCCCAACTAAACATCTCAGCAAATTGCCTAGACTTTTGTTTACCACTTTTGTTTGGCCGTCAATTTGCAGTTGATGTGTGGAACTAAATTTCAAGTCTGTTCTCAAATTCTTCCACAATGTTCTCTAGAAATACCCTACAAATTTAGTATCTATGTCAGAAACTATACTCCTTGGAAGACCATGTAGTCTTACCACCTCTCTGAAAAACAAGTCTACAATATGGAGAGCATCATGAGTTTTTTGGCTTGGAATGAAATGTGCCATTTTGGATAACCTTTCAACCACCACAAATACTAAGTCATTACCCCTTTGTGTCCTTGGAAATCCAAGAACAAAATCCATACTTATGTCTTCCCATGGCTTTGATGGAATAGCAATGGCTGATATAGTCTAGTACTATGACCAAATCCCTTGACAACTTGACAAATTTGACAACTCTGTACAAACTTCTTCACATCCTATGAAATTTGAGGCCAAAAATAATGTTCTCTAGGAATGGCAATGGTCTTATCTCGACCAAAATGTCCTGCCATCACTCCACTGTGTTTCTCCTTAATCAGATTTTCCCTCATGGAACTCCTTGGAATGCATAATTGACTATCCTTGAATAACATACCATCTTGAATTAGATAGTCTAACCACTTATTTTTGTCTATAGAAACAGGCTCCTTACAAGCTTTCCACACTTCAGAAAAATCAAGATCCTCAGGGTACAAATTCTTGAGTTCGTCAAACCCAACTACTTCAACCTGTATTACTGTAAGCAACAACTATCTCCTACTTAGTGCATCTGCAACCCTGTTAGATTTTCCACTTCTATGCTTCAACACAAATGTATAGCTCTGCAAGAACTCTACCCACTTCATATGCTTCTGATTTAATTTACCTTGACTATTTAAGTATTGTAATGCCTAATGATCAGTATACAAAAAAAATTCCTTTGGCAATAAATAATGCCTCCATTTCTTTAAGGACTAAACTATTGCATAGAACTCTTGATCATAAACAAAATACTTCCTTTTCGCATCATTCAATTTTTCACTAAAATATGCAATAGGCTTACCTTCTTGGCTTAATATAGCCCCAATAGTACTGCCACTAGCATCACAATCCACCTGGAACACCTTTCTAAAATCTAGAAGTGCCAACATAGGTTGTTATGTCACCTTCTTCTTCAGCAATTCAAAACTTCTCACAACTACTGCAGTCCATTTGAACTCTTTTCTATCCCCTCTTATTGTGTCAATCAAGGGTGCACATATGCCACTGAAATTCTTAATGAACTTCCTGTAAAAACTAACTAGACCATGAAATGATCTTACCTCAGTAGCAGACCTTGGAGTAGGCCATTCCAAGATGGTTTTTACCTTCTCTGGATCTATTTTGAGACTTTTAGGTGATATAACAAACCCCAAGTAGATTAATTCCCTTTTTGCAAAGATACACTTCTTCAGATTAATTAACAGTTTCTCTTCCCTTAACCTTTCAAGGACACTATGAATATGCAATAAATGTTCTTCCAAAGTCTTGCTAAAAATTAAAATATCATCCAAATAGACAATAAAATTTTTTCCCAAGAACTTCTTAAGTACCTCATTCATAAGCTGCATGAAGGTGCTCGGGGCATTTGTCAATCCAAAGGGCATGACTAAACACTCATAAAGACCCTCCTTGGTCTTGAAGGCTGTTTTCCACTCATCTCCTTCTCGTATCCATATTTGATGATAGCCACTCTTGAGATCTATCTTTGTGAAGTACTGAGCTCCACTCAAGTAGTCCATAAGATCATCTATTCTTGGCAAAGGAAATTGATACTTGATGGTTATCCTATTTATAGCTTGAGAGTCTGTACACATCCTCCACTCTCCATGCTTCTTTTGTGCCAATATTGCAGGTACTGCACATGGACTCAGGCTCTCCCAAATCAAGCCCTTCCTTAATAGCTCTTGAACTTGTCTATTTAGCTCTTTAGTTTTAGTAGGAGTCATCCTATGAGCAGCCTTGTTAAGAAAACTAGCTCCTAGGATTAAATCTATCTGATGACTAATTTGCCTTACTGGTGGCAATCCTTCTAGAACATTATTAGAGATGATATCTCCAAACTCACCTAGTAAATTTGAAACTTCAAGTGGTATTTCACTACTACCTTCTTTATCTTTCCTAGGAATTAAAGCATAGCACATACACTGATATTTTATGCCATCTAAAAACTTCCTTCCATCAACAAGACAAATCCTAGCACTGCTACATACCTTTTCACCTTCCTTTTTCATGGGCTTCAATTTGTGGCAAACTCCATCCTTTGTTAGAGAGTATGCGTTTGCATGACCATCATGTACTACATGCCTATCAAACTGCCACGGTCTTCCCAACAATAGATGGTAAACATCCATTGGAATAACATCACAGAGAACTTCATCATGGTAAATTCCAATTTTGAGTTTCACTAAACATTGTTCACTTACTAGGACCTTATGATCATCTTTCACCCAATCAATCTGATTGGGCTGGGGGTGTTTCTCCCTCTTGAGCTTCAGCTAAGAGACCATCTCCTCTGATACCAAGTTATTAGTGCTACCACCATCAATGATCACATCACAACATTTATCCTCACACTTGCATCTAGTATGGAACAAAATCCTCCTTTGTCCTAGTTCAATCTCACAACTTAGTAGGACCCTTTTATTTACTAAAGTTTGTCCTCCTTTTGCATCCTCTAAATGTGATGATTGTGCATCCTCATCCCCATGAGCAACCCTAGCTTGATCCTCAGCTTTCCTATCTATCCTTGTCATTGAGGGCATTCAAAGGCACGATGAACTTCTTCATTACAATGGAAATAGGTACCAAAAAAGCCTCCTCTTCCTTGTCCATGTCCTCTACCTCTTCCTCTCTGATTTCCAAAGTCTTGATCATGGGAGCGGTTGAAACCCTCGTTCCTCTGGTTCCTGCTAGTACCCACATCTTCATTTTTATTTTGGGTTTCATTTAGGCCTCCAGATGACCTACCACTACCCCTTCCTCCTTGAAGATGCCCTCTTTGTCTCCCTTCAAACCTCTTATTTAGCTTCTCTTCAACTTGTAGGGAAAACTAGTATGCCTCTTCAACGCTGGTCATTCTTACCAGACTTGATTCCTCCTGGATGCTAGGTCACAACTCACTGATATAACGAGAAACCTTCTCCTTATTTGCTTTTGCATGCCCTACTCTAATTAGAAGTTAGTAAAACTCCTCTGTATATTCTTGGATTGATTTTCCTGCTTGCTTTAACCCATGCATCTTCTTAAACAAATCAAGCTCATAATCAACAGGAATGAATTGCTTCTTCAATTTGTCCACCATATGATCCCACCTTGTGATCTTCTCCTTTCCTCTTTTGTTTCTTTCCAATTGAACCTCTTGCCACCAGATTTTGGCATGGGCTTTCAGATTGGCCTTTGCAAACTTAACCCTATCTGGATCCCTGATATCCTCATACTCAAAGTACTCTTCCAGTTCATTGATCCAGTCGATTAACTCATCTAGTTTTAGATTTCCAGAAAATACACCCACATCAATTGTAGGTCTTTTCCCAAACTTAGTGATGGCCCTAAAAATCCTTTCCTCTACCTAATTCAAAACTTCCCCATCAAATTCCCCTTCTGGTCCAATTTCTTCTTCTTCATTTTTTTCCTCACTTTCGTTACCTGCAGCAACATTTGTTCCTCTATAGAGCTCCTCCTGCAATGCTTGTACCTACCTTTGGAGGGCTCTAACCTCCTCAAGATTAATAGCTCTAGCCCTTCCACCACGCTCTCTTCATGGAGGCATCTTCTTAACTCAAACCCTCAACCATACAGTCCTGGTGCAAACTGCCTCACAGTCGGCACTCTGTCTACACACTCAAGAAAACCTAATTTGATACCACTTGATGGGGACAGGACCCAAGCACAGAATGGACACAACAGGAAAGGGAAAATTGTATTAATTGTGTAAATATGCTATTACATTCAATACAGAGAAAATAGACTTCAAAACATGCCCTAAGGGCTTACAATAGTATAAGTTTGGAGATAATTTCTCCTTTTAGTACCTCCTCTCAAACTCCACTCCGAACTGCCTTTTACAATACCATAAATGTTCTTAAATAGACCCCGGAGGGTCAAGGATTAGGAATACATTCTAGAAAGTGCTAGTTGGCATCCACTGACCAAATAGAAGACTCTAGAAGTTAGCACAAAATTAGAAGAATCCAGAAATGGTAATCGAACTTCTGGGAGGCATAACTTTTGAATCGTAGCTCTGATTGACAAACTGTTTACATTTTTGGAAAGCTCTCGAAGCAGCCTATAGCCCTATGGACCAGCTTTGCTTGTCCCCCATTTTTGGCCTTGTTTGAGGTCATTTAATGCCCCTAACCTAACTTTGAAGCAATCTTAGGAGGTCTCCAAAAACTAAAAAATTGCAATAACTTTCAAATCGTGGGGCCTTTCAACCTGATTCTTTTTCTGGAATGCTCTAAATTACAATTATAATCTTCTGACCAATTTACCCCTTCTATTTTACCAAAATGATGGCTCAATTACATACTCCTATTTTTTTGGCATTTACACGTATCTCAAGGTGTTCAAATAATCTATCCTAGAACACTGATAGTGGAACTATGAGAGTTGGAACCTTTATTTGACCCAAATGGGTATCCAAAAAAGAAAACACATGAAACAAAAACTAAGTCTATGTACCTTTTTGGTTGACACAGGATTGCCCTTATACCTCTGGATGCTCTTGCATCACTAATAGATCATTTTAGAATATAGAGAAGCCACAAGTTAGCTCACAATAAATATTAAATATCCATCATGAAAATAAATATAACATTAAATACTTGAAGAGCCACAAGTCAACTTGCATCAGTAATTAAATGTCTAGAAATCAATGTTTGAGAAAAATCATGATATCTCCTAGATACAATTGAATTAGAATTTGAAATTAAAATTTTTGGTATTAATTTAGGTCCTCTACAACTCTTAAAATTTTCAAAGGATAATTCACTAAGGATAAGTGTGCATCCATCCTGAAAGTCAAGCATAGAAAATTGTCGTGCAAAACTACCAAAAAATGATACTCTAGGAGAATTTTCGTATCTTCCAACTAATGAAGAATTAAAACTTGTGGCTTTGATAAAAGGAAGTAACCTAGGCCTTATTCAATCCATAAAAATATAATAGTTTCATTCAATGTGAAAAATTAGTTACATGGTCATATAGGAACCCAGAAACCAGAAAAACACAGTTCTAGCTGCAAGGTAAAACTAAAAACATGTAGGATAGAGTACAACCCAGGATGCTCCTGCATTAGAAACCAAGGTTGGAAGAAATTTTTCTCCTAAATCATTGAGATGTCGCAACCTAAGTTGAATCCAACTCAGATTGAGAAATCCATGAAGCATATTCCATAGGTCTATTCTTCCACTTCACCAAATATTAATAATAATCTTTTCCCCTTGTACTCTTACCAACTCTCTGATCCAAAATCTATTCAACTTCTTCAATATGATTCTTAGGATAATCCTTTGATATAATAACCTCACCATATAACTCATGATACTTGTATAAAACATTGAATATAGGAGATATATCCATGTCATTAGGTAACTCAATTTTATAGGCATTTCCATTGTCAAACTTCTTCAACATCTTACAAGGTCCAAACTTCTTCATCTTCATCTTACTGTATGTTCCAATAGAAAATCTTCCTTTCTTTAGATGAATCATCACCTCATCACCAACTTGAAAATCATGATGTCTACTAGACTCATCAGCATTCTCCTTATACCTCTGATTACTTTTCTCTATCCTAAAATTCACTTCCTTATCTAAAGACTCCATAAAATCAATAAATTCTTCTCCTACAACACTCCTCTTTTCTTCACCAACAATATCTCTCAAATCTTATACTCCTCTAGGCTTCATTCTAGTAACAAATTCAAAAGGTGTCTTCCCTGTACTCCTATTCATAGAATTATTATATGAAAATTTAGCTTGTGTCAATACCATCTCTCAATTACTTGGATTATTCGCAACTAAACATCTCAGCAAATTACCCAAGCTTCTATGGATAACCTTGAATGTAGAACTAACTTCAATTTAGTACCCATCTTCTTCCACAAAGTCTTCCAAAAATAACCAACAAACTTACTGTCTCTATCAAAAATAATACTTCTTGGTATTCCATGCAATCTCACAATCTCTTTAAAGAAAAGTTTAGTAACATGCTTAGCATCTGATGTCTTCTTACATGGTATGAAATGAGCCATCTTAGAAAATCTATCCACAACAAAAAAAAAATGCAATTATACCCCTTAATTGTCTTGGGTAATCCAAGAAAAAAATCCATACTGATGTCACTCCAAGGTTTCTCAAGGACAGTAATAGGTTTATACAAACTAGTATTTTGGCTCTCTCCTTTTGCAATTTGACAAAATCCCCAACTCTTTACAAATTTTTGAACATCCTTATACATTTGTGGTCAATAATACTTCTCTTTCAGCAAACTCAATGTCCTATCAATTCCAAAATGTCTAGCCAATCAACCACTATATTTTTTCTTAATTAGATTCAACCTCATAAAACTTCTAGGAATACACATCTAAATACCTTTGAAAAATATACCTTCTTGAATGAAATAATACTCATCATACTTATTTATGTGATTGATCAGATTTGGTGCTCTACATTATCTCCATGCCTTAGAAAAATCAGTATCAACATCATACAACTCTTTCATTTCATCAAAACCAAGAAATTCAACCTTCATTTTAGTGAACAAAGAACATCTTCTACTCAATGCATTAGCAACTCTGTTAGTAACTCCACTCTTCTGCTTAGTGAAAAATGTAAAATTCTGCAAATACTCAACCCACTTCATATGTCTTTGATTCAATTTATGTTTACTTTCCAAGTACTATAAAGCTTTATGATTAGTATACAACACAAACTCCTTAGGAATCAAATAATGTGTCTACTTCTTCAATGATTTAACAATAGCATACAACTCTTGATCATACACATAATACTTCCTTTTAGCATCATTCAACTTCTCACTAAAGAAATAAATAGGTTTACCTTCTTTACTTAATATAGATCCTATTACATTACCACTTGCATCACACTCAACTTGAAATACTTTGTTGAAATTAGGTAAAGCCAAGACAGGTAATTCAACAACCTTTTGTTTCAAATTCTCAAAACTCTTATTAACTCCATGTATGCACTTGAATTCTTATTTATCTCCTCTCATTGTCTTTTTCATAGCATCACAAACAACACTAAAATTCTTTACGAACTTTCTATAAAAACTAGCCAAACCATGAAATGATCTTACCTCACTCACATTCTTAGGTGTAGGCCATTTCAAAATTGCTTTAACCTTCTTAGGATCCATCTTCAACCCATCATATGAAATCACAAATCCCAAATACACAATCTCCTCTTGCATAAAAGAACAATTTTTAAGATTAATTACCAACTTTTCCTCTTTTAACCTCTGTAATACTTTTCTAATATGTTCAAGATGTTCTTTCTTAGTCTGACTGAATATTAGAATGTCATCCAAATAAACAATCACAAACTTACCCCAAGAATCTTTTAAGAACTTCATTCATCAACCTCATAAAAGTACTAGGTGCATTAGTCAAACCAAAAGGCATAACCAACCATTCATACAAACCATCTTTTGTCTTGAAAGTAGTCTTCCATTCATCACCTTCTCTGATTCTAATTTGATGATAGCCACTCTTCAAATCAATCTTGGTAAAATACTTTGATCCACTCAAAAAATCCATTATGTCATCCATCCTTAGCATAGGAAACCTATATTTCACTATGATTTTGTTAATAGCTCTGGAATTAGTACACATTCTCCATTCTCCTTTCTTTTTAGGAGCTACTATAGTAGGTGCAACACATGGGCTCAAACTTTCTCTGATCAAACCTTTCTGCAACAACTCATGCACTTGTTTGTTAAGTTCTTCATTCTGTATAGGTGTCAATCTATATGATGCTTTGTTTGGCAAACTAGCTCTAGGAATCAGATCCATACAATGACTTATGCTTCTTACTGGAGGTAAACCATTAGAAATATCATCAGCAATAATATCTTTATGATTATTTAGCAATTTCTACTATCACTCTATCATTACCAACTTTTTCTTCTTAGTCATTACTACTAGTACTCGGTCCTCTAGGAACTATACAAAAACAAACTTGATTCTTCTTTACTTCCTTTTCAAATTGCTTTTCATTAACCATGGAAACTTTTATTTTAGTACAACTAACCTCATCTGGACTTTCAATCAAAGGCAACAACATTTATTTCTTCCCATTTACCCAAAGAGTATAGTGATTCAATTTTCCATCATGTACAACATATCTATCATATTACCAAGGTCTACCCAACAAAAATGAGAACAATCCATGGGCATAATATCACACAAAAATTCATCAAAGTAATTTCTAATTTTGAACTTCACAATATATTACTCACTTACTAGTATCTTATGCTCATCTTTTATCCATGAAACATGATAAGGTTTCAAATGTTTCAGCCTCTGCAACTGCAACTTTGTAACCAACTCTTTTGATGCCAAATTTGTAAAACTCCCACTATCAATGATTACCTTGCAACATTTTCTATCTATCTTACATATGGTCTTGAAAAGACTTCTAAGGACAAGCTCCTCACACTTCCCTTATTACATAAGTTTCTTCTCACCATCATATTTTTTCTAGCCTCAGGTCCACTTGGTGAACTTTCAATCTCTCCTTGAATCACAACATTTCTATTATTCTACCCACTTTTAGAAGATCTACATTCAAAAGATCTATGTCCTTCTTTACCACATCTTAAACAATTACCACATAGACCACCTCTAGAATAAGAATTACCTCTTCCTCAGTAAGATCTAGTACCTCCTCAGTATGAACTACCACCTTTCCACTTGATCTTGTCTTTTTCATCATTCTTCCATTTAGATTTTTCTTTACCCTGCACCAAACTATCAGATCTACCGCCTTCACCATAAGATCTACCATTGGCTCTCTAGAATCTACCACCTCTATCTCTTTGTCTTTGTTCATGCTTCTTTTTCAAGATCTCCTCAACTTTCAAGGAATATTGATATGGTTCTTCCACACTTTCCAACTTCACAAAACTTATTTCATCTTGAATTCTAGATCTCAATCCATTTATGTACCTTGTAATTTTATCAACATCACCATCCACATGTCTAGATTTGATGTCTAATCTATAGAATTTCTTAATATACTCTTTCATAGTCATATCCTTTTGTCTCAAATTTTGCATCTTTCTCAACAAGCTAACTTGGTAATTACCAAGAAGGAATTTTTTCTTTACCTTTTTCACCATCTTCGATCAAGTTTAGATCTTCTCCTTTCCTCTCCTTTGTCTATTAGTTTGTGAATGCTCCCACCATAGTGAAGCATGACCCTTCAACCTAGTAATTATAATCTTCACCTAATTATTATTAAGAGTGTTTTCATACTCAAAAAATTCTCCATATCTGAGATCTAATCTAACATAGCGTTGGTATCCAATTTTCCATCATAAGGAATAACTTCTATAGCAGACTTTGAATGTTCCCTAGATAATACTCTTAATAGTCTTTCCTCATCTTGATCTTCTTCAAGTTTTGGATTATGGTTTCATGCTATTGCTTCATCATCACTTACATCATCAAGATGTACTGCTCTCCTCTAGGTTGTCTCAACAACATCTAATCTAGCTATAATTTATCTCAATTGATCCAATATAGCAATATCAGCATTTCCTCTACCACAAACCATCTTCACAAATTAGGTTCTTGCAAGATCATAGCCCTCTACAAGTTATAGGTCAAATTTTTAGATCTAAAACCCTATAACCAATATCTAAAATAGGGTTCTACATGATCCAATCACCACAAGGATGAATCTCAAGCTTTGATACCACCTAACACATGGAAGCTAGGAGTAACTAAGGCCAATTTTTGACTCAACTACCCAAACCACCATGCGAGAGTTAACACAATAGAAGAAAATATGAAAGAGAACAACACCATAGAGAGAGAGAACATGATTATTTATTGATTCGTGAAAATATAATCATATTTGCCTAGCTATAAGGCCTTCTAGATTATGGCTAGATACAAATACATTCATGATCTAAGATCAAACTTCAAATTCACACTTTCTAGTTCTTCTCTCCAACACTCCCTTAAAATTGCCCTAGCTCTAAGCCTAAACACTCTATTTATACTAGCCAAAATGGCTTACATATCATTCTAGAACATAGAAAAGCCACAAGTTGACTCTTAGAAAATATTAAATACCCATCATGAAAATAAACCTAACATTAAATACTTAAAGAGCCACAAGTTAGCCTGCATCAACAATTAAATGTCTAGTAATCAATGTCCATGAAAAATCATGATATCTCCTAGCTTTGATTGGATTAGAACCCATGCTTCAAACTGTGGGTATTAATTTAGGTCTGTTACAACCCCTTAAGTGAACAAAGGATGATTCTCCAAGGATAAGTGCACATCCATCCCCAAAGTCAAGTACAAAAAACTATCGCACAAAACTGCCAGAAATTGATACTCTAGGAGAATTTCCATATCTTCCAAATTATGAGAAATTAGAACTTGTGCCTTTGATACAAGAAATTAATATAGACTCTATTTAGTCTTTGAAAAGTGAATCCTTTCATTTATTGTGAAAAATTAGTTACATGGTCTGCAATAAGCACCCATAAACTAGAAAACCATAGTTCCAACAATAAGGTAAAAATTGAAAGCATGCAAGATAGCATTGCAACCCAGGATGCTCCTACATTAGAATCCCATAGAATGAGAAACTAATCAAGAACCCATTTTGAGTAAAAAATTATTCAAGACTAGATGTAATATTGGAGGAAAGTGTTATAAAGTAATTATTAATAGTGGTAGTTTAGATAATTTGGCATCAAAGGAGCTAGTTAATAAATTGCAGTTGCATAGATTAAGACACCCTAAGCCTTATCATGTTTCTTGGATGCATAAGGAGCATAAGTTACTAGTAAGTGAATAATTCCTTCTTAAACTCAATATTGGAAATTATTATGATGAATTTTAATGAAATATTATACCTATGGGTTATTGCCATATTCTATTGACCGGTAGACCTTGGAAGTATGATAAACAAACTTTTCATGATGGTAGATTGAATTAGTATACTATTTTGGTTGATGGGAAGAAATAAGTATTATTGCTTTTGTACAAAAACTTGATGAGAATCATTGTACCATAGTAACAATATGTTGGTTTGAAAGAAATCAATTTATTATGGATGCGAAGGAGAATAATGTTTGTATTATTTTGATTCTTAGGAATATTAAGAAACAAGATGAAATTGAGTATACAATAGATATTGAATCTGTCTTTCAAGATATTATTTTTATAATTTACTTAATGGTTTGTCTCCTATATGAAATATTACTCACATGATGGATTTGATACCTAGATCTAGTTTTCCTAATAAAGTACCACATAGGTTGACACCTACTAAAAATGAGGAATTGGATAGATAAGTGAAAGAATTCTTGAGCAAGGTTTGATCAAAGAAAATTTGAGTCCTTATGTTATGCCTATTGTATTAGCACCTAAAAAGAATGGAGAATGAAGAATGCACACTAATTCTAGATCTATAGACAAGATCATGAAAAAGTATTGGTTTCCATCTCCTAGGATTGATAACGTAATGGATTATTTGAGTGGATAAAGATATTTTACCAAAATTGATTTGAAAAGTGTGTATCATTAGATCAACATCAAAGAAGGAGATAAATGAAAAGATTCTTTCAAGAAAATTGAAAGTTTGTATGAATAGATGGTTGTGCCTTTTGGTTTAACTAATGCACCTAATGTTTTCATGAGATTTTGAAGAAATTATTTGGTAAGTTTTTGATTGGATATATTGATGACATCTTGATTTTTAGTAATACTAAGGAGGAGCGCCTTAAACATATTAGAAAAGTGTACCTTGGCTTTATGATTTATATTGATGGTTTAAAGATGGATCCTGAGAAGGTAAAAGTTTTTCTTGATTGGTTTACACCTAAAAATGTTGGGGAAGATAAATCAATTCATGGATTGGAAAATTTCTATAGGAACATAAAAAAAAATTAATTTAGTGTGTAATACCATGTTAGAGACTCTGAGAGGGGATAAAAAATATTTTGAATGGACACATGGAGCATATAAAAGTTTTGAAACATTGAAACAAAATATGGAATAATTACCTACACTTTCTTTTCTAAATTTTACTATGATTTTTTAGGTTGATTACAATGCTAGTGGAAATGGCATTGGAGTTGTTTTGAGTAAAAAAGAAATTCTTGTAGATTTATTTAGTGATAAATTTGAATGATACTAAGAAAAGGTATCTATTTTATGATCAAGAATTCAATGCTATTGTTCAAGCTTTAAAGAAATGGATTTTTTATTTTACATTGACCATGAAGATTTATAGTATTTGGGAAGTCAAAATAAGTTAAATCATAGACACATGAAGTGGGTAGAGTATTTGCAAAAAAATTCTTTTGTGTTGAAGATAGAAGTGGATAGTCAAAAAAAGCGGAAGATTTTTTGAGCAGAAGAAGGAATTTGTTGATAGAAATGAAAGTCAAGGTACTTGGTTTTGATGATTTGAAGACTTTGCATGAAATTGATCCTAATTTTGCAAAACCTTGGAAGGCTTGTAAGAATCACATGAAAAATGAACAAGATAAGTTGACAGATTATCTCATTCAAGAAGACATATTGTTTAAGGGAATTCAATTGTGCATACCTAGAGGATTTATGAGGGATAAAATCATGAAGGAGAAACATCTATTAGAGTAAATAATTATTTATTATTTATTTATTCTTTTACTTGAGTTTACTTAGGTTAATGCATTTATTTAATAGTTGTAGTTGATGAGTTGTTGACAACATGGGAGTTTTTTGCCATCTAGTCATACTTATCCTCTCACCTTGTTTGAGAATATCCCTCCTTTTGTGGACATATGCTTAGTTGTCAACCTTATCTTATAACACTCTCTAGCTTGTTCTACAAGCATCCTTGAGGCCTTTATATTTGGGGTTCTCTCATTGTGTTTCATAACTCACAACTCATTTTGAAGTCATATTTTATAGTAATACATTTTTCTTTGTTTGCAATATCTTCTCTCTCAGTCCATTTAGTTTTTCCAAGCTCCACCTCTTCCTTCTTTGGTTTCCCTTTGATAGGTTATTTGCATGCAGGTGATCTTGGTGCACTATGAAGTTGGATTTAATCAGCTTCTACATGGTATCAGAGCCTCCGCACTGCTTCTTAGCTGAAGGTTTTTTGAAGCCGCAATTCAGAGACACAAACCCTAGTTTGTTTATGATTTTTTCTTCAATCTAGGGAAAGAGCATTTTTAGAGCACTTTGTGGGCCTAAACAGATGTTGCAATTGAGTTCAAAAGTCCTGTTAAAGTCAAGATCCATATAAAAATTTTCCATTTTGCTGACAGGAGCTTTGGGAGGCAAACAAATTTTAGCCAAGAGGTTGTACGGATGCATTTGTCCTACATTTATTGTGATTTAAAAAAAAATGCAGGGTCGTTGCCACACCACCATGGGGCCACCACCATAACAATAGTGCACAACCCACACACTACTACCACTAGTAGCATAGCCACAGGGTAGCCGCTATGCAGCTATTTCTCTGCAGCCATCGCCACCCAACTAGTCTGCCACCCACTATGGTGGTGCCTCCCTTCCCTTCACCACTTTTCTTGGATAGAACTGCCTCCACTAAGTTTCACAGCTCTATAGCCACATATACCTATGCTTGGACATGTGGAGTTTTTTGCACACTTGGCTCTTTTTACAGGTGCCATGTTGGCACTTGTCACATGGCCTCAGCCATGTCAGCCTAACATGTTAGCCTCTTGCCACATGGCATTGACATGTGGCACCCCACATGGCTCTTTTTTTCTATGACAGTTGCAAAGCCATCAATTTTAAGGATGTGATTTTTTGACGTCAGCCTACATCAACACCCCTGCTAGCACTCTAGGTCCCTTTTTGACCTACTCATTTTTTTGGCCATAATTTCAGCATACAAAGGTATTTTTCTGATCTGAAAGAAGTGCCAGAAAGCTAGTTCTGAGATGGAGACATTGGTGTAGGTATTTTCAAATTTTGATGTAGTTTTATGGATCATTTTTTAGTCAAAGTTTGAAGTTCTATTTTTTACTACGACAAGCATATCTTTTGCATCCCATCCCTATTTTTTGAAAATGTTATATTTTTTAAAAGTTGGTTTTGTCATCTTTTCAAAAATGCTGTCATTTCCTTTAGATTATACCCCATGCTCTTTCTATCATGTTTTTGGCATTTTTTCTCTATGATGGATATCTTGGGTATTCCAAGTCCAAGGATCATTTTCATGGCATGGGATCTTTGGTTTTGGGTTGTACTATATTTTTTATTAGATTTTTTTCCTTTTTTGATCATTGTAGCTATCATTTGTAAGCATCTTTATGCAAATGCACTAAGATAAAGTGCCACTCTTGCATTTTGAGTTCATGAACATTGTTTTTAGATAGTTGTACTTGCACTATTTTATAAAGCACCATGGGGGGATAGTTGTTGCCATTTTTGTGCCCTTTTCCTTTGTCAAGTGAGTGTCCCTTCCATGACATTAACCCCATGTAGCATTGGTGACCTTGCCTTTATAGGTGTTTGTACCTCTTCAACTCTCTTGTCATTCTTGGTTCTTTCTACATAGGATTTTGGCCCATCTTTTTAGTTGCCTATCATCTCACCCTATCTACATTAGGTGGGGTGGGGGGGGTTATTCTGTTGCTCTAATGCTTCCTTGGTTCAATGGTTTGATAATGTGAGCTATGTATTTAGTGGTTGATACTATATACTAGGCAATTGTAGTGGCTAGCTACCTATGCATTTTGGTGAGATGGATCATCTACATATAGACACGCTTGGTTCATGCCTTCTTCTTCCATGGTGTTTCTTTAGATCAGTAGTTTCTTTCTGATGATAGAATTTGTAGCTTCTTCATGCTTCAATGATGCTCTTCATGATCACTCTTTGTTCCTATTTTATGGGACATTCTTCTAGTTGGAGGGTTCTTTAGTCCTTCACTAGGTTTCCTTGCCTCTTTTTGGGCGAGGGTTTTTCCCATGTGGTTTTCTCTCTTTCCCCATTTTCAGAGGTTGCATTTCTTTGCATTATACATGGGTACCTAACATGGCCTCATTTCTGGGACCCATTCTGCATTTCATCTTAGTTTTTGTGATCTTAAGGGGGGTGTTAGAGTAAATAATTATTTATTAATTATTTATTCTTTTACAAGTTTACTTAGGTTAATGCATTTATTTAATAGTTGTAGTTGATGAGTTGTTGACAACATGGGAGTCTATTCCCATCTAGTCATACTTATCCTCTCACCTTGTTCAAGGATATGCCACCTTTTGTGGATGTATTCTTAGTTGTCAACCTTATCTTGTAGCACTTTCCAGCTTTTTCTTGAGGCCTTTATATTCGGGCTCTCTCATTGTATTTCATAACTCACAACTCATTTTCAAGGTATATTGTATAAAAATACATTTTTCTTTATTTGCAATATCTTCTCTCTCAGTTTATTTAGTTTTTCCAAACTCCACCTCTTCCTTCTTTGGTTTCCCTTCGATAGGTTATTTGCATACACGTGATCTTGGTGCACTTGAAGTTGGCTTTCATCAACTTCTACATCCTGGTGGACTAGCTGGACATTGGACTTGACAAAATAATAAAAATGATTAATGAAATATTAATGACCTAAGATATACAAATATGTTCAAAAGATGGTTAAGAGTTGAAGAATTTGTCAAACAACAAAAGGAACTAGTTAGAGTTTAGAATTATATTCACCACTTCCTATTCCAAAAAAACCTTGGGAAGATAGCAGTATGGACTTTGTTCTTGGCTTAGTATGGACAAATTTTCATAAATGGCTCATTTCATACCTTGTAGGAAGAGATATGATGTAATACATGTGGCTGAATTATTCTTTAAGGAAGTGGTAAGATTTCATGGGTTGCCAAAGAATATTGTTTTAGATAGGGATACTCAATTTACTAGTTATTTCTGGAGGACGATTTGGAAGAAGTTGGATACTGAGCTTAATTTTAGTTCTACTTTTCATGTATAAACAAAAGGATAAACTAAAGTTGTAAATAGGATCTTAGGTAACTTGCTGAGATATTTGATTGGAGATAAATCTTCTAATTAATACTTGATTTAGGCATAAGAAGAGTGTTCATATTAACCATAAGTACTAACAAGGCACCTTTTGAGATAATAAGTGGAATGCATTTAATGGAACTAATGAGTTGAGATATTTGAGTACTAAAATGAAGAGGAGTGTTGAAGCATAGGAATTTATGGATTTCATGAAGATGTAAAGAAGAATTTGGAACTTAGTAATCAAGAATATAAATCAAGGGAAAATAAAGGAAGAAGATATAAATCTTTTGAGGTTAAAGATGAAGTTATGGTTCACTTGAATATTTTTTTCTAGTTGGTACCTATAGTAAGTTGAAGATGAAGAAGTGTGGTCCTTGTAATATCTTGAAGAAATTTGATACTAGAAATGTTTTTGAAGTTGAATTACAAGAGGAAATGGATATTTCACCAATATTTAATATTATAAACATCTTTGAGTATTTTGAATCATATAAGGAAGTAAAAGACAACCCAGATTATCCCAAGAGGAAGACCAAAAGTTTTGAAAAGGTTTTAGATTCAAGAGTAAGTAAGAGTACCAAAGGAAAATACTAGATGGAGTACCTTGTTCAGTGGAAGGAAAAAGAAATTGAAGATAATTCATGGATAACCCAAGATAATTTAGAACTTTATGACTAAGGTCAGAGTATCATGGTCTACTTATATGGACATTAGTTCTTTATCTATCCCAGGTGTTTTATGTACGGGAAACTTGGGTCAATTAACAATCTTGCATCAAACAAAAATATTACTTTATTTTATGTACCAATTTGTTGTTTGTAGAGTAATCATTACTTCTTGTGGTTTTAAGTTGTGAGAAGTTGAAATTTTAATGTGGACCCACTTTTGATCTTGTTATGCCCTACATAATCATCCCTACTTTTTATGAGCAAAAGGTTGGGTCCCCTCTTTTATCATTTTTCTTTATCTTTTTTAAGGTGATTCTTTTGTTTTGGTTTTTATTTTTCGTGTTTGGGTTCTTGCATCCCTATCCAAGATGTTGGACACTTTTTTCTGGGAGAAGGAAGTGAGGATTCCTAGCCTCATGATAGGAATCTATGGTCTTCAAGAAATCCATTTTTGAACTGGGTAGGAGCTTGTTCCTAGGTACCTTCAATGATGGGAAAAGGTTTCTACAGTCCTAAGTTGGATGCATGGAAAAGTTCATTAATAAAGGACAAATATAACTGGTGTGCCCTTTTAATTATCATGGGGTTATTGAAGATGATTGAATGGATTAATTGTCACTTTTTTTGATAATCACAATTTTTCTCTACAAGAAGTTTTTTGTTAGTTCATCACCTCATGTGCAAGTCATTTTTCTATAGGTTTGCAAGTGTTTTCTTTGGTTAGGCTAGTTCTAGTTCATGTTTGGACAAGGAGAGGTCCTGACGTTGTGACATATCTGCATTCTAGTGCCCCAATGGTGTTTTTCCCTTTTTCTTTCTTTTATTTGTAGGTACATGTCTTTTCTAATTTTTGCATAGTATTTCCTTTCTTTTCTTTCTTTTTGGGTCATTTTGTTTCCTTTGCCACTTCTTGGCATGATTTTGGTGGTCACTCAACCTTTTCATTGGTCAAGTTTTTGCTTTTGTCTTGCATGGTCATTTATCATAGATAAGAGCTACTTTGGCTCCACCTTCCACATGCAAAGTAGGTTAGCATTCTTTAGATGGAATGGATATGGTAGTCTAGGTTTTGGGCCACTATAGGGTTGTCAAAAATTCATAGTTCAAGATACATTCTATTGTAATGGATGGTGGTTCTTGTTCAGTCTTTCCTTTTTGGTTTGTGTGGCTTGGTGGTGCAATGCCTCTTCTTTCTTATTTTCTTGGTCATTTGTCCTACTGGAGAAATGGTTTTCACTACCTAGGCACTCCTGGCACCCTCTTTTGTCCTAGTTTTATGTAAAGTAGGATCTTACTAGTTGAGTTGTTTTTTTTTGGCCAGGCCAAGATATTATGAGCACACCTAAATGGATGTCTGGTTGGTGGTTTTGGCTTTGAAAGATAGAAGCTATGGGTATGTTGTCAAGAGTTATGTGCACATGTGCAACCTAAACCTTTGTAAGGTGAGTGGTGGCTAGTTAACATTATGCTAGTGGTCCCATTGTATTTTGAGTGACTATTAGTGGTGGTTTTCCACCTTTGATAATCTACCTAGATGAAACATCCCTCCTTGGGTTGAGTGCCTTGCATTATTTACGAAAAGTTGGATGGTATTTGAATTGAAATAATTGTCACATCAAATTACTCAACATTTATCAATCCTATGTGTCACAAAAATAAAATGTTGAATAACATTGGCAGAAGTTTTGTCTATTGACATATTTCTAATTTTCTATAGAGGGAAAACAATTGTTATTGTTTTAAGTTTAAAACTATCTATTTTACATTCACAAGATTTGAAGTTGTAGGTTCTCAAGATTTAGGGATTCCATCCCTTACCACTAGTGAGAGATAGTTTCCATGCTTCCAAGGTTGCCATACTTTTGTCTTTTGTTAAAATTTTTTTTTCTTGTTTAGCATTTTAGGTTTTACATTCATTCCCTATGTGGTGTATTTGTTTTTCAAGAGGATGGGAAGGCATAAGATCTCAAAAACCCTAAGATCTTGAGTCTAAAAAATGTGTTCTTCTTGAAAAGGGATCATGATATTAACATGTATCTAGTCTCCACAAGTGTTAATGGGCACTAGTGTTGGAGGACTGACAAATGTTTTTGGGTCTCATGGTGGGACACAGGCCAATATTAATTCTAGAAGATGGGTGTCATCTTGTAAAATAGACACATCCAAGAATATATGGGATGGAAAATTCCTAAAAGTTCTAGGTGAGCCAAATCTCGAGATCTAAACCATAGAAGCAAAAATTTATAACATAGGAGATGAGGCTTCCTAAGAATGAAAGTTATGGAAGCAACAAGATAACAAGAAAAAGGATGCTTGCACAAGCGGTACTCGTAGAGGGTAGTTCTGAAATGTTAATCTTCCAGATTCAATGAGTCTTCCTTTTCCACATCTAAACCTCTTGGTGTTGCAATATGGGAGGGTGCATGATGAGGACCCTCCTACAAGCAAGATTTATAACATGGAGGGAACTTTTTAGCTAGATTCAATACCTGCTCAAAAGGAGCTCCAATTTCTTTTAGAAGTACCACAACTCTATAAAGTACAAATTCACATATGGGATCCCTTCTTCCCTATGACTTGGTTAGGTGAGCTTGCATTACATGGTAGTCAAATTCAACATTTTATATTTGAGAATCTTGGAAATCTTGTCCTTTCAATGTATGGGTGGATGTATTAGGATTCCCTCTAAATCTAGCCTTTTGTCATTTTTGTTAGGTGATAAACTTCTTAATGATGTGGTGGGAAGTTAATGATGGTAGATACAGAAATTCCTTTTTATCAACTATGAATTTCCTTGCATACCCAATGCACTTAAAATTTTCAATGAAGGGGAGTTCTCTTATTAATTAGTTGGTGCCTTGAGGAGATAATTGGTAGAGATTCGATGGAAAATAAATGCAAATATAACTATTTACTTATCAAATTTTCAATAGGAAATATTGTCTTCCATTCCTCACTTCTTTTCATCCCCCCCTTTTCATAGATTTTAAAGTGTGGTTTCTTCTTCTGTAGATATTTTTGCATGAAGATAGAAGTAGATCTTATAGATTTAGGCAATAAAGGTGGTAGGTGAGTTAGTTAGGGAAGGAAGTTGCTTTCCTGTCTAAATTTGTAGATACTTTCTTATAAATAAGAAGATTACCAACTATTCTAGAGTCAATAAAATTGATTATTTTATCTTCCATTTCATTATAGCACCATTTTTATGAATTAAAGAAATACTATATTTTCTACAATACTTGTTGTTTTACCCAATGCATGCTAGTATTTATAAGTTTTTTTTTGAGTAGAAGAATCTTGTAGCGCTTTCTTTTGGATTTATTTATCTTTGAAAGGAGAGAGATATTTTCTATTTTGTTACTATTATCTTCCTTGGCTTGGATAAAACTAAATGATCTTGTTCACTTTGGTACTCTTTCATTTGCAACACTTATTTATGTTAGATTGATTGATCAAGCATGTATTTAAGTTATCCTACCATTCAAGCATGTATTGTTGATAATAATAGCACAGAAGTAGACTATGGGTAGATTAAATCTTTAACCATGTTTGCTCTTAAATTTCTATTATTTAATTTGCTTGTATCCCCTAGTTCTATCTTAAGATATTTACCTAGCCCAGTTTGAGTGATTCACTATCCAAACCAAGATTCATAGAAAATTGTTGAAGTCCTTGCCTACCTTTTTTTACAATTTAGTCGCCTCCTCATCCAAATTTTCCTATCCTTTCATGATTGAGGCTTGATCTACATGGATCTTGAGAGTAGAGAGTTTTTTCTTTCTTCTCTTTTAGGTGATATTGGGCAACCATTTTAGTCTGGTGACAATTGTTACATCTTTTGGCAGTACAAGAAACAAAGTCTAGTCAATAGATTAAATGGTGCTAGAAAGAGGTCCAAATTGAGCCTTCACATGATTTTCTTTCATACTATGGTGAGCCTTGGCATCATTTGATTATGTGCAATGGAAAAACTAGTATGTAGAAGTTTGAGTTTGCTAGCTTGACATGATTTTGATTCTAGTTTTAAAGGTCATGTTTAATCTACACCTAAATAATAGTTTAGTGGATATCATAGTCCCAAAACCTTGAAACAACTCGACTCCTTTTATATGTCTTTCCTTTGGCAATTGTGACCAGTTACCATCTCTGTAGAGTTTGTATATCTTAGACCCACTATTTGATAGAAGAAGCACAAACAAAAGAAGAAGGGTAAGGCATTTTCTTCCCAACTTTCTATTACTCAAAGTATAATTACATCCCAATTACCAACATGGAAAAATGAATATTTCATAGAAATTTGTATTTCTTGGAAATTAGTTTTCATCCTTGGAATCTTTCCCTACAATGCATAATATATCATCTAACCTAGAGAAAATATATTTCAAATACAAACATATGGGTCCCAAAATAGCATAAGGAAATATCCAAACATTCAAGGATGTTTTAGTTAGGAATAATGTAGAACACAAATATGTCACTTACCACTTATTCCTGATTTCACTGAGTCTAAATGAGATAAACTAGTACCTTAGACTTCTTGCTACTTCCATCAGAAAATTGACTAATATGGAGAGAATTTTTGTGGTTTCACAACACATGCCCCATTTCTATTAGAAATGGGGACCCCCTAGTCTTTTATTTTTTCTTTCCTAGGTCCCTAGTTTGGGGTTTGAGACTTTTTAGGATTTTTGTTAATATTTGAGTCTAGCCTAGTCCTTTGCTTGAAAACCCTTGTACCAAAAAATTGAAAATTTAAAGGTAATAATGTATTTTTTTGTACGAAGAGGGGTGCACTAGTGTGTCAAGCACACCTAGTACACCCCTTAAGTTGTGCTAGTGTGCTAGATACACTTAGTGTGGGAACGCTTCCCTCTAGAAGTGTGCACCTATGCACATGCATAGGTGTGCACCTCTAAAAGGTGCACTCCATCCTGGGCCTATAAAAGCCTAAGATTCCCCCTTCTCCATATTCATTCTTCTCCTCCAATCAGCTATGAGTGCACCTCAACACCTATAGAGGTGCACTTAACCTTGAACTTCTTGTACACACACAAAACATTAAATTGAAGCTGTGTACCTATCCAAGGTGCACAAGGTATGCACATTTACTCACAAAAAAACTTAAAAAGAAATTGAATAAAACACTCCCCTAAGGAAATATAATAATGGTGAATAGGTGTGCACATTTACCATGTGTGTAACTGCACACCATTTAAGTTTAAAGCTAAGGCTTGGCAAGTGATAATGTGCCCCATAAAGTGCATAGATGCATACCCTTAGTTGATTAAAATTGCATAAAAGAAAGGGGCACACCTAGCGCACCTTCAAGTGCACATGGTGCACCAAATAGCTGCATATCTAAGGCTAAATAAGGTTTTTAGGTGTTTTAATGGGTTTTAGGGTATCAGTACAATCTTTTGAATTGATTATGGCCTTAGCTAAGAATTATGTATTGGAAGAGAGAGTGGTGAATTATGTGTTGGAAGAGAGAGTGGTGAAAAGCATAATAGGAGAGATGATCCTAGATTTGAGACCAAATAACATTGAAAAAGTGTACCATCTTCCAAAGGTAGATCAATATATTAGGTTCACTTATCATCAAGTATAAAGGCAATATAGGGATCATGAACAAGAAGCTACCTAAATTATTCAATCGTCATATTTGATTGATAGGAACTTGTGGGACGAAAAGATGGAAATTTTGACATGACTAGAGGGTATATGAAGGATGATATTATATATTCCATTGTCTTATTCAAAAAATTATTGGTCTACCAGTAGTAGGGCACTTGAAAATTTGGATGGTACATTTCCTTGAGACCATTAGAACAACTAAATACCAATTTGAGTGGCCACAGTACTTAGTGAGAATCTAGATGAATAGTTGGTGGTAGTTAAAACCTACCCCATATTCTGTATGACTTAATATTTGGTATATTTGTTAGCAGCAAGGACTATAGACTACCTAGGGTTGTTTAAGATGGGAAGCATGCAAGATGTTGATGCATGGCCTTATGTGGTGTGCCCCCAACTAGTAAAGAAGAAGCAATCAAATCAATGTAAATAACATAGGATAGTGAATGATGCTTTCATTTTTGTAATCATATGATTCATTGAAGGTGATTATGCAAAAAGGATGTCGGTAGAGGCAGTAGCAAGAATTGTAGAAATAGGCACCTATAACATCAAATTCAAGACATTCACCTACTTTTAAGGGTAGTAGGTACAACATTAAATCATAAGAAGCTTCCTAGGTATCCATATTATAGAATCATTTTGCTGGAAATTGCATGAAAACTCTCATCTACATATGATAGAGTAAAGAAATAACATAAGAAGACCTAGGTATGGCCCATCACCATAGGTCTATTTGGTGTTAATAATAAGTAGGATATCATGACTTTTGAGTCCAAAGGGATTAGTATCCCATGGAGGATTATAACTCCCCTTGTCCATGTTTTGATAATATTGGTAGAGTTCAATACTTTGTAGGAAAATAATTTAAACATGAGGATGCCATAGAGGATCATTGGATGAATGTAGTAGATGAATACAATGTCTAGATAATGGATTATTATAGGATGAATCTTTATTTGGTAGGTAGTGCCTTGAAAATAAAGATCCCATTGAAGACTGTTCAACAAGACATTGAAGAGATCTTAGATCCCTTGTATAATCAAGATAAGATATACAATTGACCAATCATGAATGCATAAATTGATAGGGAAGAAAATGTGGATATCAATCATAGGCTAAGACATATCATCTAGTTGACAAAGAAATGTATTAAGAAGTACTAAAGGTTGGACCTGGTTCATGAAACAATAGTCATCTTCCCCACAAGGACCTCTAGGTGCTTCACCATTACCAGCTCAAGATTTATCTTTAGTGGATAAAGGTTCAACCACTCCTCTCCCTCTTATTAATGAAGAGAAAGTACAAGTGGTGTAGGAAGAGGAGCCACAATAAATATCCTTTAATAAAGTATCAGAAGAGGATAAAATATAAGAAAAACCTCAACAAACTTCTCAAGATATAGATGTAAGGACTGTAGAGTTGATAGGCACAAGGATGCTAGATGTAGATCCACCACATAAAGAAAGGACTCCAAAGAGGAGCAACAAGGGAAAGGGTCTAATAGAACAAACCCCCTCTTCATCTAAGTATAAGTCTCTAATGGAAACTATTCCAAGATGAGTGAGTAAAGAGGTGATGGTTAGGCATAAAAGGCAGTTGTATTGTAGTGAGGATGAGGGAATGAGAGAATTAGTTGAAGCCCTCAATAAACCTAAGTTATGTAAGGGTGATGCATGTATATTGACATTTATTATGAGGAACAAAAATTAGGACTTATTTTCTCACATTGCCATCCCTCTACATGTAGATACTAAAGATCTAACCACAATAGATTATCAGATTAAAGAGGTCTTGCTCAGAAAGCCAAGTGTGGACACTGCTAAATTAATGGTCACCACAAAAATTAAAGAAGTGTTTGACCACTTGGAAAAAGATGAGTTTGAATTATTGAGGCTCCAAAAATAGAATGAGCTTCTAAGAGGTTATTTTCATGAAGTAGTTGGTCCTTTGGACCTTGATCATCTCGAGGAAACTCTAGGTGTGATACTTGACAGGAAGGATAATGTAGTTATACAATTGGATCCATTTTTGAAGGCATGTTAGTAATGGAGGGAAAATTTTGAGAAAAAGGTGTGCAGATAATACAAGGAAACCTTAAATTATTGTACTATATGTAGAATAGTATAGACAAGTTGGTTGCTATAATGAACCAAGATTTTTGATTGATGGATGAGGTACAAACCTAGGGTAATGACCTTTAAGTGTTATAGTCAATAAAGGGGTAGAGGTATCATATACTCATAAATGTATATACAGGGGATGAATTGATAAGATAGATGATTGGATAAAAAATATTGTTATTGGTAATAAACTTATGGAGATATTGCATGTGGATATTCATAAGCTCAAGGATCAAACCCAAGAGAAAATTTTGGAAGCTAAGAAGTATTACAATGATGCTTGCCTTGAAATTTTTGAAGATTAGTCAAGGAATAAACTCCTATTTGTGCAAACAGTTGTCAAATAGTTTAGAAGATCTTTGAAGAAGCTTTGACTAATGAAGACATTAGAAAAGAATTTAAGATAGAGGAGGCATTGCTAGAATTGGATGTAAAATTCAAGAGAAAATATCTAGACATAGCTTAGGTGTAAAGGGGAGGAATACCTAGAAGATAGAATTTTAGTTTTGACACTTGGGAAAATTTTGCATTTTTTGAATCTTCTCCAAAGATGTGCTTCTCCAAAGGTGCACAAGGTTGCAAGGTGTACTTCTCAAAAGGTGCACTGAAAGTTTTTGAAAAAATCAAAGGTTTGCTGATAGTTTACTGCTAGTTCAAAATTTAGAGGTTTCCATGCACCAGATATGCATTCAGATGATAGTTTAACTCCTACAAACATCCAGAGAAGGTTGAGCTTCTATTTTTTGGCATCTCTAGAGATTCCTACCTCATCTAACATCTTCCTTCTTCTTATTTTCTCATTCTTTTTATTTAAGATATGTAAAGGCTCATACACCCATTAATTGATATAAACAAGGGTGGAGTCTTACTTAGCACCTCCCAGTGAGTCAATTTGTATATTTTTAGATTTTTTTAAATTAATTTTAAGCATATATTTACATGAAGGAATCTCTCATTCCCAACACAAATTAAGGAGACAATTCCCTATAAATTGAGGAATTAAATATGTATTCTAGACCATTATTTTGATACAATTATATATGCTATTGGTTCTCTCATTCTAAGTGTAGTGATTCTTGCTGGAGTGTGTTATATTTTGTGGATACATATTTATGGAATGTAATGGAGCCAATGGTTTTTTTTTCATTATTTTAATTGAGCAATCTTTTAATTCTGGTGTTTTCCTCATGTTTACAATTTTTTTTGACATACTTAGTTGGAGAAGAGGTCACCTACTATTGCTACATATCTTTTTGTCTTGCATTAGCACATTTTCCATGGCCTTGTGATCTAATGAAAAGTAAAACATCTTACAGTTACTAAATTCCCATCGATAATTGCATCGATGGAATTAAGGAAGTGCTACTTCTATTTTCATTGGTTACCTACCAATTTTTTCAAAGGCTTAACTTGCAGACATGTTGTTTCTGTGGCTTATGTCTATTAGGGATTTTTTTTTCAAGTCATTTGCTTAAACTTCTTGTTACCCTATCTTCATTATTTTCTTTTACAAACACTTGGTTAATTTAGGAATTCATATAGTTGCATAGTTAAAACTACATTCATTATAAATAGAAAAATACAAAAATATATTTCTTTTTGCATGGTAAGTTTTTGAGATAGCAAGAAGATTCAATATCTTATCTAAAATAGGTTGAACCAACAAAGGCCTCCTCATGAATAGCCACATTTATCTTCTACCAAGCAGATTATGGTAGGTCATAAGATTTTCTAGAGCCTTGGAGTTGATCCTAGATTAAATTTTCAAGGGAGGAGTTTGAAAGGATTTCTACCATTAAGCATTGTGCAAAATGACATATCAATAGAAGTGGCACTAGAAGGAGGGCCCTAACCATTCATAATAGAAGAAAACAATGTGAAATTTTAAAATCTTGCATTTTTTACATGTTCAAAAAAATTTATGATTTTTCACTGTTCCAAGGTGCACAAGGTTCCAAGGTACACCAGGTGCACTTTTTGGAGAGGTGTCCTTCTACAAAATTGTACTTTTTAAAAATTTGACAAAAATTGGAAGATCTTGATCCATCATCTCCATTTTAGTGAGCTTTAAGATCTTCTCTTGGTACACACAAGTTCCTCAAACTTAGTCACTTTCACAAGCCTCGCAACAAAAAAGGATTCCTCCAAATTCTACCACTTCCATTCAACATTTCATCATCTTCTTCAGTTCTACCTCCACATCCTCCACCAATGGATTTTTTTGCAAAAATTGTAGACTCACCAATCAACTTAATAGGTGTACTCAATGACCTTCCTAAGAATCCTGAGAAATTTTCTCGAAGTTTTATCTATAGAGAGACAAGATTAGCTAAAGATCACATCAAGGTACTCAAGGAAATTTGCAACCAAAAATAGATTGCTAATGAGAATGTGATTCTTCATTTATTCTAATACTCCTTGGAATAAGTTGCCTTTAATTGGTAAGTTAATTATCACCTAGATGCATTGGAGACTAGGACACTTTCAAAAGATTTTTATTGGAATAATTCAAAACTTTCATTAACCCAGTTGTGATACATAATTAGTTCATATCAATCAAAAGGGATCTAGCTAAGATGGTCTCACACTTCAACCATCACTTTCATATGGCATACCGCAAGTTCGAAATGTCATATACTATACTAGTTCAAGCTATAATTAAAATTTATCTAAATTCTATAGACCACCTTATTGCTATTTTCCTAAGAGGACTTATTGTGATAGATATTGACACATTGGACAAAGTCTTCTTGGAAGAAATTACCTTTACAAAGAAGGCCAATCCTAATGGAGGAGGATTAATGCCTCTAGCTCAAGCTATTGCAATGATGGCAACATATCTTGTTGGAACACCTATGATGCCTAGCCAATTTATACCAATGAAACTAGTTCTCAAATAAATAATGAGCTAACCTACTTGAGGTTGTCACAAGCATTTAATAACTAAAAAACAATTTTTAGATAAATAATGTTGGTATGTACAACAACAACAATTATGGTTAGAACTACAATAAAATTTTTAGCAAAAACAACAATGCATGAAACAAAAATTTGACAAACAATAATGGAGGAAACAATTTCAATCCTCCCAATCTCAAAAATAGTTTCCAAAGGTAGAATTGAAAATGAAACACTAATTCAAATAATGGAAGCATTCCTACAAATAACAACAATAAATAATGCCCAGTATGTGGACATCAATTAGTATGACAATAATTAGAATGCAACTAATAATGATGGCTCCCATTATAATGGAATTCAAGAATGAATTAGAATTCACAAGGAAATGATAATGTGCCTCTCATGCAATTTAATGCTATGCTACCAGAATCCTACAATTCTACACAGAACACGGAAGTGGAATCATAAGTTAGCGAATAATTTTCTTTCCCATTTAGTCAAGAATCATATATGCAACTAGGAGAGATGTTTTCTTTTCAAAATGACAATCAAAATACCTACAATATATAAAGTTAGAAAGAACCTATGACAGATGGGATCCCTCTAGCATTACAACCAACTCCTCTAGGTTCAAGAGCCAGTAACAATCCAGTACCAATCAAACCTCCGTATTGAGGATAATAAACTCAGAATCAAGGGAATGTACCTACAATATTTAAAAATGCTACATGGCCAACCAAAAAGTATAGTGTAGTGGAAGATTTGAAACAAATGAAGGCTAACATGTCTATGTTTGACATGCTACAAAACTTCCCTAATCAGTGGGAATCACTGATGGAAACCCTTGATCATACAAATCAACCCCTAATATGAATATTGTTCCTTAGAATATAACCAACTTCCAAGTCTTTTAGGATGATCAACATATACTTGAATTCATCATGTACAATGGCCACTTTAAAGGGAGAGAGATTGATGACACTCTAGATGAAAAACCTAAGGATGATGAACTTAAAGAAAAAGATGGGATCCTAAACTTGAAAACCAATACTATTGCTAAGGGGATGGTTGAGTCAGAGCACCTCTTTAATCATGATGAATCAACAATTAACAAAAGAATAGTCAAAGAAAAGGGGATCAAGGAATGTGATTCATATAATTTAGGTACTTATGAAGATCCTAAAATGGTAAGGATTGGAAAGGCACACAATTCCAAAGAAAGGGAAGATATGCTCAAATTGCTTAAGGAATATAAGAATGTCATCACTTGGAGTTATGAAGAGCTCAAAACATATGATCCTAAAATCATCATGCATGATATTCCATTGAAAATAGATGCCAAAATTTTTTGTCAAAAGCAAAGACTTGTCAATCCCATTATTGAACCCTTGATAATGAAGGAAGTTAAGAAATTGCTTGATGCTAAGATTATCTTCCCTATTTGTCATTCTACTTGGGTGGCTAATTTGGTTCCTATGAGGAAAAAGACTGGAGAAATTTTTCTTCATGTATATTTTCATAATATGAACCTAGTATCTTAAAAGGATTATTACCCTTTGCCCTTACTGGATGAAGTACTACAAATTGTTAATGGTTCCAAGATAATATCTTTCTTGGATGGGACTTTTGCTTACAGAAGAATATATTTTAGGTTGATTAATGTGGGGGCTAGATTTCAATGAGCCATGCATGAAGCTTTTAAAGGATTAATAAACAAGTATATAGTCATCTACATGGATAACTTAAATGTCTTTACAAAGGATTGAATAACTCACATTGCTGATTTAAGACAAGTATTCAATAGATGTTGTAAGTATGGCATATCACTTAATCTAAAGAAATGTTTGTTTGGGGTTACTAAAGGAAAGCTCCTAGGTCATATCATTTCTAAAGTTGGAATCTCCATTGATGTTGAGAGAATTGAAGCCATTTTAAAGTTATCACTTCCACACAGTTGTAAAGAACTCAAGTCCTTCTTCAGGAAGATAAATTATGTGCAAAAGTTTATAAGTGGATTTGTAGAGATAGTTTGCCAATCATAATTATTTACTCAAAAAGGGAGAAAAAATAGAATGTGTTCCAAAAATTAAGAAATAATTTGAGGATATCAAAGTGGCTATTTCCATGACCCTAGTGCTAGTGAGTCTGAATTATGGACTGCCTTTCAAAATATACTCTTTTGCTTTAGAACATTCATGTGATGAGAGTCTTACACAAAAAAAGGATAAAGAAGATGAAAGTCCCATTGATTTTATGAGTTTCCCTTTGAAAATTTTTTAGTTAAACTATTCTAATCTCAATAAATAGTCCTTTTCTTTGATTAAAGCGGTAAAAAATTCTGCCATTATATACTCAGGAGCAAGGTATATGCAATTATGCCTGAGCCTACAGTTAAGTCATTGCTGATGCAAAATGAATTGGGTGAAAGGCAAGGAAAATGGATTGCAATCCTACAAGAATTTTATTTAGAGATTCAACCCATGAAGTTGGTAAGAGGGAAAGGATTATAAAAAATGATAGTTGATAACTGGATCAAGGATGAGAATAAATTTTGATTTAATGATGAAACTAATGTAGAAGATCAAAATAAGATTATAGTATCTCAAGTTGATATTGATCAAGGTATAATAACAGATATGTGGTATCAAGATATTATTTACTATCTTCTACAAAATCAGTATTCTAATTGGATGAACAACTTGAAATGTAGGGGAATCAAAATGAAGTGTGAATCCTACATGTTACATGATTGAAAATTGCACAAAAGGAACTATGAAGGAATTTATCTAAAGTATTTGAGACAAGAAGAAGTAAAAGAAGTTTTGGATAAATTTCATGAATGGTATGGTATAGGGCATGGTTCAGAAGAGGCTACAACCCATATGATTTTGAGATTAGGCTATTTTTGGCCTACAATCTTCAAGGATACTTTTGAACATGTGCATAATTTCCACATTTGTCTAACTAGTGCTAACATAGAAAAACATTCTACAATGTCAATACAATGAGTGTTCAAGGTATGAACCTTTGCAAAGTGGGGACTGGAATTTATTGGTCTAGTAAATCCACCATCATCAACCAAATAGACTTTTTTCTCTCACAACTACTGATTATTGCACATGCTGGACATACGTAGAAACTTTTGGAAACTGCACTACTAAGATAGTCACTAATTTCTTGGAAGAACATATTATTACTAGATTTGGGATACCATTCTTCCTTCTTTGTAATAACGGGCCAGCCTTTGTATCAATATTCTTTACCTAGTGGGCCTTCAATAAGTTCTCTTCGAATTACTATCCCCAAGGGAATGGTGTAGAAGAATCCACAAATAAAATCTTGATCACAGTAATAAGATGTTTATTGAAGGAAAATCCTAGAGATTGGCATACTCAACTCAAATATGGCTTGTGGACAGACCAAGTCAAGGTCAAAAATGATTTAGGAACATCCCTTACCTGCTCATCTATGGATAGGACCCAGTGTTTCCACTTAACCTCAAGATTCTAATTTTCAAATTCATGAGTGGGTACACTAAAGATGGTGATAAGGTTTAGATCAGACTAATGAATCTCTAAAAAATGAAAGAAAAATGAACAACTACTTTAGGAAAATGAACAACTACTTTAGAACATATGGAAAAACATTAGGATGTTGTTAAAAGGTGTTTTTCCAAGAGGGCCATGATTAAATCTTTCATAATATCTGACCTTGTTCTTCTATGGGACAAGGCAAAAGAAAAGTCAAAAAACATACTAAGTTTCAACATCTATGGATTGGTCCTTTATCAGATCATGAAAATTCTAGGAGAAAATACTTTTACGTTGAGTTCCTTACAAGGGGGATTGGTTCCATTGTCAGTCAATGGGAAGTTCTTGAAACATTACTTTGAGGCCTAAAAATGTAAATAAATAAAAAATTATTTTTCACATATGTGTTTATTTCTACAAGTTTGTTTGCTTTCAATCATGTGTTTGTTCTCAAAGCTATGTCAATCTAGGGGTTAGGTGTAATCAAGATTTGTGTTTGCCATTTTTGCCCCCATTCAACCCATCATTGATAACTGATCTTAGAAATCTTCAATGGGCTAGATTCTTTGATGTGGGTTAACACACTTTTCAATCGACTTAACATCTTGTGTTAACTCAAGTTCTTCATATCCAAAGCTAGTTCAATTCCTTCATGTGTCGAGCTAGTTCAATTCCTCCATGTGCCAAGTTGGCTCATTTTTCCTTCATGTGCTAAGTTGTAGGTTAACACATGTTTTCTGCTAGGTTAACATTTCATGTTAACCATTTTTTCTATTTCAAGAAGTGACTTATCTTGCTTTTTCAAAATCACAAAATTGTATGTTGCCTCTTTAACCATGTATTGGGGAATGTGCTGAAAAATGAATGCCAAGTGGTTGGCTAGTTTACTCATCATCAAATTAAGGATCATCTATGGTTGTCACTATGTTTCTATGCAAAGTTGCAAGGTAGTTATTTCATGCAACATAGCAAGCACTTGAAAAGTTGGCCCATTTTTTCTTTATGTGTTGAGTTGTGGGTTAACACACATTTTCACACCGGGTTAACATTTTACATGAACTATTTTCACCATTTTGGGGACTGACCTTTTTGTTCTTTTTAGAATTGCAAAATCCCTATTGCCTCTTCAACCAATCATTCAAGAAATGTTCTGACCAATAGTTTCATGCCATGTGGCAAATCTTTGGATATTTTATGAGCGCATCTCAGCTGTCTATGTGGTTAGGTGGAGATCTTGATCAAGGGTTGTGTTTTATTCATCGACTGGAGATATTTTTTATAGCATCTAGGATGTCCATATTCAAAGGAATATCTATATCAATGATTCATGCATTTTTTGGGTAGAATAGATCTTTTCCACATTGTCATTCTATAATTTTTGTGGTGCATTAACTTACGTGTTATCCCATCCCACATTTTCATTGACAATAATGTAGATTTATTTGTTGCAGCTATGGCAAGTTGCAAGGATCATTTCTTCAAGGAAAACCAATATTTTGGGGCTTTTTCCATGGTGTTAATGTATCTCCATGCCTCTTTATTATATTTAATGATAAGATCTTTTGGTTTTAATCTCTTGTGGCTAGATGCATTGATTTTTTTGTTTTTTCTTGCCACTTCTATAGCAGATTGATTTCAAGATGATATTCATTCATTGCTGCTCTCTACAACTTGACTCCACCTTTGGTTGTGGTCTGAACTTCAAGTTTGATTTGAGTTATGCTTGAGCTCTTTAAAAGATATTTGTAAATAATTTTTCTATGTTTTTCTCTATTTGAAATTTTTGTAGCAACACTATGCTATGTAATTTCTTGCCTTCCATTAATGAAATAGTTTTCGTTCCTTACCTCTTCTTTCCTTTTGGTGGGTGTTTATTTCTAGTTTTCAAGGTTTGTATGTTGTCTCCAAATTGTTGATGGTTGCTATATAAGTTAAGATGTCTTTCCTTTCAGAACTTCAACTAGTTCCAAACCTATAGATAGAACAAAGTCAAGACTAGTGTATTTTGAACTTTTCTTTAATGTGTTTTGCATACATGGATAGAGTTGTAACTACCATTCTATCTTGGTGCATCACCTCCCTTCCCTTTTTGCATTTTAATTTTAGTTCTCTTTCTCCTTTTTCCTCTCAAGTAGTAGTTTAAGTTCACCCTGATAGTATGGAAACTGGCCTTCTCCAAAGATTCAGCCTCATAGCACAAGTCCCACACCTGGAGGGTATTTCTATGATGTACAAGGTTGCTTGAGGGTTAAACCTCAAGCAAGGGTGCAGAATTTTGTTACAACAATTTGATCTTGATATATTTAATAAACCATTTTCTTATTGTTTTGACTTTTAGAAAGAGGTATTTCTTTTCCAAAACATTCAAATGATATGTATCTTTTACCAACTAGAGGAGGATATTACTTACAATCATAAAGGACTTATAGTTTTGAAATTAGAGTTGTAGATCAATAGCTCTCAACACTTAAAAATTTAAAGAATTGACTATCTTGGTGCTTTCGAATCAAGGTTGATAGTATCAAGGGATAGTCTAAAGCATACTAGTTCAAAAAAAGGTCTTTTAAAGGAATTGTTAAGATTACTATTGATGTAAGAGTCTTCATAAGGTTCATTAAAGAGGAATGCAAGTGGTTATCAAATTTAAAAGAATCTAAGAACTGACACCAATGCCTTGGGCATAAAGTCTAAGCATGGTTGGAGTACATAAAGAAAACAAAAAATGAAACATGTTAAGAATGAAAGATTTTGAAAAGGTCTGAGAAAATAATCTAACAATAGAGATATGCACTCCAAAATGGCTATCTAGTATCTATCCAATCACTTCATGGAAGAATCAAATTGAGAAATGCTATCTCTATGAAGCAAAATTTAAAAGATTTTTTAGAACCTAAAATTCATATAGTGATAACCCAGTAGGAGCCCTCATGAATGGATTCTCTCATCTGGTTAAGTAGTGATTGATACACATGATTGATGAAGATTTCGGATGGATGGATCGATGAAGCAAAAGATTATTTCAAAGTTGCAAAAGACTGATGATAAGTTTGCACCTTGAAACATCAAAAGGAAATGAATACACTGAGCACACATTAAGCTTGAATATTTTAAATTTTAAATTTTTGACTACCAAGGGACTTGAAAGCTATTCGAAGTGTTTGAACTTAGTTATTCGTTGATAAATTTTAGAAGGATGTTTGTTGGTGAAGAAATGTCTTTTTTATTTCTTCCTTTTTGTTAAGGCTATTCCCATTTTTCCTACAAATGGGGACCCCCTAGTCTTTTATTTATACTTTCCTAGAAAACTAGTCTAGGGCATGAGTCTTTTCATGGTTTTTGTTAATATCTGAGTCTAGCTTGGTCCTTTGCTTGAAAAACCATGTACCAAAAATTAGAATTTTAAAAATAAGAATGTGAATTTTTCTAAGAAGATGGGCACACTAGAACACCTAGCACACCTAGTGCATCCCTCAAGGTGAGCTAGTGCACTAGATTCACTAAGTGTGGGAATGCTTCCCTTTGGAAGTGTACACCTATGCATATGTATAGGTGCATACCTCCAAAAGGTGTGCCCCACCTAGGCCTATAAAAGTCCAAGATTCCCCCTTATAAATATTCACTCTTCTCCTACAATTAGCTATGAGTGTAGCTCTACACCTATAGAGGTGTGCCTAATCTCCAACTTCCTACACACACATACAAAACATTAAACTTAAGGTGCACACCTTTACTCACAATAAAATTTAAAAAGAAATTAACTAAAACACTCTCCTAATTGAAAGGTGGGAATATGTGCACCTCTCAATCACAAAACCCTAAGGAAATACAATAATGGTGTGTAGGTGCACACCTTTCCAAGGTGTGCAACTGTGCACCATTTAAGTTTAAAGCTAAGCCTTGGCAAGTGTTAGGGTGCATGCATGCACACTCCATAAGGTGCATAGGTGCAAACCCTTAATTGATTAAACTTGCATAAAAAAAAGGGGCACACCTAGCGCACCTACAAGGTGTGGAAGGTGCACCAAATAGTTGCATATTAAAGGCTAAATAAGGTTTTTAGGTGTTTTAATGGGTTTTAGGGTTTTGGGTCAGATTTTTTAGTGTATAGGGTTCATTTAAGATTGTATTTTCCACCTTCCAAACTAATTTATGTCTATTTTTTTCAGATAAAATGGCTTCCTCCTCATTCGAACTAATAGCAAAGATTGCTCCAAAACTAGTTGTCTTCAAGTTTTAGGGTGTACAAACAAAATCATGTTTCTAGGATGCACATTCAAAGATTTTGGACATTAAATTGGGTTATATTGATTGGAATGCATTCTTAATACTCTACAACAACCAAATGAGAGACCCCATTGATTTTTGCACTTACTAGATTAGGATTAGTAAACATAGCTTCACACCTTGTATTAGTACAATCTTTAGAATTAATTATGGCCTTAACTAAGAATTATGTATTGGAAGAGAGAATGGTTAAAAGTAGAACAAGAGAGATCATCCTAGATCTTAGACCAAATAACATCAAGAAAATATTCCATCTTCCAAGGGTAGATTAGTACATTAGGTTGACTTATCATCAAGCAGAAAGGTGGTATAGGGATCATGAACAAGAAGCTACATAAATTATTCAATCATCATATTTGATTGATAGGACACCTATGGAAAGAAAAGATGGACAAGTTGACATGGCTAGAGGGTATATAAAGGATGATATTAGATATTCCATTGTGCTATTGAGTAGGATTCTGGGTCTATTGGTAACACAACACTTGAACATTTGGATGGTACATCTCCTTTAGACCATTACAATAGCTAAAATGCCAATTGACTAGGCCACAATAATTAGTGACAATATAGATGAATAGTTGGTGGTAGTTAAAACTGACCCTAAATTCTATATGACTTCATATTTGGTATTTCTATTAGCAACAAGGACTATAGACTACCTGGGGTTGTTTAAGAGGGGAAGCATGCAAGATGTTGATGCATGGCCTTATGTGGTATATACCCAACTAGTAAAGAAGAAGTTGTCAGATTAGAGTAAAGAATACATGATAGTGAATGATTCTTTCATTTTTGTAATCATCTAATTTATTGAAGGTAATTATGCAAAATTGATGTTAGTAGAGGTAGCAACAAGAATTAAAGAAATAGGTGCCTATTACATCCAATTCAAGACATTTTCCTACTTAAGAGTAGTAGGTACAACTATAAATTTAATAAGATCCCTAGGTATCCATGTGATAGACTCATTTTTCTAGAAATTGCACAAAAAATCTCGTCTGCATATGATAGAGTAAGGAAACAACATATTCTAGAAGAACTGGGTATGAACCATCACCATGGGTTTATTTTGTGTCAAGAAGAAGTACGATATCATGACTTTTGAGTTAGAATGAGATTAGTATCTCTTGGAGGATTATAAATCCCCTCATCCATGTTTTGATAATATTAGTACAGTTCAATACTAGGTAAGAAAATAATTTAAACATGATGATGCCATAGAGAATCATTGGATGAATGCAGTAGATGACTATGATATTTGGATAAGGGATTATTGTAGGATGACTCTTTATTTGGTAGGTAGTTCCTTAAAAATAAAGGTCCTATTGAAGAATGTTCAACAAGACACTAACAAGGTCTTAGATTTCTTGTATAATTGACATAAGATATACAATCAATCTATTATGAATGTAGAAATTGATAGAGAAGAAAATGTAGATATCAAACATAGGGTGAGGCATCTCATCTAGTTGATAAAGGAATGGATTAAGAAGCCATTCAAGTTGGACTTGGTTTATGAAACAATAGCCTTACAAACCATAACCTAACCATTAATGGAAAGAGGGGCAAAAGTTACAATACCAACATTCATATCCCAATCTCCAATTAGGCTGGAAATAGTGTATCAGCATGATAGGGAATTTGGATACTTCAAGGCATAGAAATGAAAGAATAAAAAGAAAATAGTTTCCCTGTAGTGAGCTAAGCCCAAAGTTGAAGGAAATCAAGCCCAAGAGGCAACTCAAGCCTAAGAAGCCACTCAAGCTCAAGATAATCCACAAGTGGCACCACTAGAATAGGGATATGGACTTGAAAAGGAATCACAAGAGGTGTCCCCATTGGTTCAAGAATAAGAAGCCTCTCCATCAACTCCTAAGAGGAAAAATGTTAACACTCCAATTAAAAGGACTAGAAGATAGAAAGTGAAAAATAATGTTATTCCTATTCCTTTAGTCTTAGAAACCATTCCTGAAGAAGATGAAGAGGATAACCTTCCCTTGAATCAGAGGACTCATCTAGCTAGGTCTACTAAGGTAGAATGAAGAATGACTTCCACTGTAATTTTTCCATCTATTCTTGCAAAATATATTTAGGTTATAACCTCAGAGGATGAGTTACAATTGTGAATTGTTGAACAAGAGGACCAAGGGACTGATGTCTTTAAAGTGTTATATTTTGACTTCACACCTATAGTTACTAAACTCATAGGCAACAAGATAAGGGATACACCAATGAATCAACCTTTGGAAGAAGATTGGAGTCAATTGCCATCTTCTCCACAAGGACCTCTAGGTGCTCCACCATCACTAGCTCATGATTTATCTTTAATGGATAAAGGTGTAGCCACTCCTCTCTCTCTTGTTAATGAAGAGGTAGTACAAGTTGTACAAGAAGAGGAGCCACAAATAAGACCCACCGATGAAGTGCCAAAAAGGGGTAAATATATGAAGAACCTCAACAAACCTCTCAAGATACAAAGGTAAGGACTATGGACTCAATAGGCATAGGGATGCTTGATGTAGATCCCTCATAGTAAGAAAGGACTCTAGAGAGGAGTGATAAGGGAAAGGGTCTAGTAAACAAACACCCTCTTCATATAATTATAAGTCTCTAATGGAAACTACTCCAAGATGGTTGAGTAAAGAAGTAATGGTTAGGCATAAAAGACAGTTGTATTATAGTGAGGATGAGGGAATGACAAAATTAGTTGAAGCCCTCAAGAAACCTAAGTTACCTAAGGGTGATGTGCATACATTGGCCTTTATTATGAGGAATGAAAATTAGGACTTGTTCACTTACATTTCCATCCCTTCTCTACATGCTGATATTGAAGATCTAACCAAAAAAGATTATCAAATTAAAGAGGTCTTGCTAGGAAAGCCAACTGTGTACATGGCTAAATTGATGGTCACCATAGGAATTAAAGAAGTGTTTAACCACTTGTAAAAAGATAATTCTAAATTATTGAGGCTCTAAAAATAGAATGAACTTCTAAGAGGCTATTTACATGAAGTGGTTGGTCCTTTGGACCTTGATCATCGTAAGGAAACTCTAGGTGTGAAACTCAATAGGAAGGAGAGTGTAGTTGTACAATTAGATCCATTTTTGAAGGCTTGTCAATAATGGAGGGAATTTTTTGAGGAAAAAGGCATGTAGATAATACAAGGAAACCTTAAACTATTGCACCATATGCAAAATATTGTAGATAGGTTGGTTACTATATTGAACTAGGATTTTTGGATTGATGGATGAGGTACATACTTGGGTTAAAGACCTTCAAGAGTTACAATCAATAAAGGGGAAAAGGTATCATATGCTGATGGATGTATAAATGGGGGATGAATTAGATATGATAGATGATTGGATGAAAAAAATTGCCATTATTAATAAAGAAATGGAGACATTACATGTGGATATTCATAAGCTCAAGGTCAAACCTAAGAGCAGATTTTAGAATCTAAGAAGTATTACAACGATGCTTTCCTTGAGATTTTTGAAGATGGGTCAAGGGATAAAATCCTACCTATGCAAATAGTTGATGAATAGTTTTAGAATATCTTTGAAGAAGCTTCTACTGATGAAGACATTAGACAAGCATTGCTAGAATTAGATGTCAAGCTTAAAGACTTTGTGAAGACTTGCATAGAAGTGGGCAACTATCAAAAAATAGTAAAAGATAAGTATTACAATTTATATTTTTTGGATGCAAGCTAAGTGATGGATATCATAGAGAAATTCAAGAGTAAATATCCAGACATAGCTCTAGTACGAATGGGAAGAAAACCTAGAGGCTAGAATTTTAGTTTTGACACTTGGAAAAATTTTGCATTTTTTGAATCCTCTCCAAAGATGCATAAGGTGTGCAAGGTGCACCAGAAGTTTTTGAAGAAATCAAAGGTGCACTAATAGTTAACTACTAGTTCTAAATTTAGAGCTTTCCATGCACTAAAAATGTATTCTAATGGCAATTTAACTCCTGCAAATATCCAATGAAGTCTAAGCTTCTCCTTTTAGCATCTCTAGAAACTCATACATCTTCTAACAACTTCCTTCTTCTTATTTTCTCATGCTTTCTCTATTTTAAGACATGTAAAGGCTCATGCACCCATTAATTGATATAAATAAGGGTGGAGTCCTACTTAGCACCCCCCAGGGAGTCAGTTTGTATATTTTTAGATTTGTTTTATTAGTTTTAAGCATATATTTGCATGAAGGAATCTCCCACTCTCAACAAAAATTGAGGAGATGATTGCCTATAATTTGAGGAATTGAATATGTATTCCAAGCTATTATTTTGATGTAATAATATATGCTATTGGTGCTCTCATTCTTAGAGTGGTGATTATTGCCAGAGTGTGTTATATTTTGTGGATGTATGTTCATGGAGTGTAATGGAGTTAATGGCTTTGTTGTGTTATTTTGATTGAGTGATACTAAGTTGGAGAAGAGATTACCTACTATTCATACATAGCTTTTTGTATCACATGAGCATACTTTTCATGGCCTTTCTATCTAATGAAAAGTGAAACATCTTATGGTTAGTATATTCCCATTGATGATAGCATTATTGGAATTAAGGAAATGCTACTCCTATTTTCATTGGTTACCTACCAAAATTTTCAAAGGCTTAACTTGTAGGCATGTTGTTTCCATGGCTTATGTCTATTAGGGATTTATTTTTTAAGTCATTTTCTTAAACTTCTTTTTACCCTATCTTCATTACTTGCTTTTACAAACACTTGCTTTATTTAGAAATTTGTATAGTTGTATAGTTAAAACTGTATTCAGTATAAACAAAAAAGTACAAAAATATATTCCTTTTTGTGTGGTAACTTTTTGAGATAGCAACTAGATTCAATATCTTATCTAAAATTGGTCAAACTAGCAAAGGCATCCTTGTGAAAACTTACATTTATCTTCTACTGAGTGAATTTTAGTAGGTTGTAAGATCACCTAGAACCTTGGAGTTGATCCCAAAATAGCTTTTCAATAGAGGAGTTCAAAATAATTCTTGCCATTAAGAATCATTCAAAATGACAACTCAATAAGAACCTTTCTCTTTGTATTTTAATCTTAAATCAACCTTGCCTTGTGTCATTGTCAATTCATTGGAATATGAAGGGATCCCGATGAATCTATGACTATGTTTAGGAACCAATTTAAGTGCACCTTAAGTTGATGTTCAAATGCTTTTACACTAAAACTAGAACTCACCTTAAGGATTTACTTGGAGGCTATTGACTGAGATGTTTCAATGTTTATCATAAATATGATACCCTAAGGGGATTGAGACACCTTGGCCAAAGTTTATGCCTTAGTCTCTCTATCTAATTTATCAATGGACTATTTGATGCTCAATAAAGTATAGCTATCATCCTCAACCTAGAGTAGATCCTTAGCCAAGGATTATAACATGATCCTTGTGGTGTGACTTCAAGCCTATCCCACTTTCCATTACACTTATGTTCTATAGAAAATTCATACCCCTACTCTGAAATAATCTCATTAGAGTCAACAAATGGCACTATATGTACTCGAGACTTCATTTTATACTATGGCCTTAGTAACCATGTCACCATACAAGGTCCTTGTCTTTTCATCTGCTATCCCAAATGGGGAAAGTTGTGATATCCCCATGACCTCAATGAACACATAGGTGTACTCATCACAACCACTTGATCAAGTTACACATCTCATAATTGATATATAAGCCTTCTAGTGGATTTTCACTAGTTTGGCTAATGACATGAGCCAACTCAAGATAGATAAGACTATAACAACCAATCAATAGTCTTCTACCCCATAAAAGGAGAATATAGTCTTAGGACAAAGGGGTTCCTATAACTCTAGTCCCCGCAATACCAATAAAAAAAATTAAAAGAAATGACTTGGAAAATGAAAATGGAATAATGTGTCAAGCAATAGGGATATCCTTCCAAGTTAGTTGGAATGTGAGCCCTATATAAATGTTGCTTCTACCTTCCTTTCTGACATTTCCTAGGAAGAAAAATGAGAAGAAATCCCCACCCCAGATATCCCTCCAATGATCATATCTTAAGGGATAGCCATTGAGGGACTTATTTGGCATCACCTCTAGGGGTTACTCTCACCCATATGTCCCTCACATTAGAGTACAAGTTGGAATCCTGTCCACCCAAAGTAGTACCTTCTACCATACCCTTTGAGTCTTCAACTATCTAGACCATAAAATTTGATAGATCTCATGCTAAGGCTAGATCAAGTACAAGTGTAGAATTGATTGACCCAAAGGAGATATCTTTCCTGTCTTCCTATAAAATATAATACTAATGCAAAAATAATGTGGATGAGTATGAAATCCTTGTTTTAGGTCTTCTTTTTTCTCTACAAAAAAGGGTGAGCCACCTTCTATTGAGAACAAATGGTTAATTATGTATTGTCTTTGATGTTGCACAAAATTTCATATCTTTATCAGTCAGTGTATGCTGAGCTCACTCGAGTGATGAAGATAGTTTCCTATGTTTGCCAAGAATTCCATTATTTGCCAAGTTTAGAAGACAATGCTAACTAAGTTCACTTGGGCATCAAAGAGAAGTTTGCAGAAGTTGAGTGTTAACTAAGCTCACTTGGGTAACAAAGGAAAAGTTGGATGGACCCAATGTTAACCAAGCTCACTTGGTTACTAAAAAAACTTTTTAAAGATGCAGTGTTAACCAAGTTCACTTTGTTAACATAAAAAAATCATTTATGAGTTAGTGTCTACTAAAAAGGGTTGGATAATGAAGGATTTTCTTGTTTTGGCATATTGAGTTTAATGGATTTCTTTGTTGGTTCTAGCCAACTAAGAAGATGAATATTAATTATTCTAAGTCATATTCAAGCTGACTTGACAATGGATATCATATAAGTATAAGGCCAAGTTGAGGGTTGAATGAGTGAAAGTGTATGGAAGCATAAAAGATGCTAAGAGGAAGTGAATTAGAAGGATAAGAAGAATATCCTTGAGGAGATGCAAAGATACATTCGATTAGGAAGGATCAAGTATTTGAGCTAGAATTGATATCTATAATTAGCAATTTAGTTGAATCAAAAATCATGTCATCTCATTGTTACTCTCTAACCATTGTAGCAATGATCTAAATCTCTTAATAGAGTTGGCTTAGCAACTATTTGTAAATCCTCAAACAAGGTGGCATTTCTAGATTGAAGTGTCTAAAGACCTCTAACTAGACCACTCCCAATAGGGTGATTAAATCCTCTAATGGGGTCATACCTAATAGTGTATTTTGTAACCTTTGGGTTAATTTATAAGAGTGAAAATTAGTAACTAGTTGCAATTGGTGATTTTTTCCAAACTAGATTTCCACGTTAAATCTTGGTGTCACTTGTGTTCATGCTATTTATTTAATTTGTATGAAAATAACTTAATTAAGGTTAATCATAGATAACATCTTTAGATTTTCAAGTTAAGAATTTTCCAAGTTATAGTTTTTATTTTAGTGGTTTCTTAGTTACAACATATTATCAGTATTAGTTGAATGTCTGTGTGTTTATTGAGAAACAATATTTTTAGTAGTGTTTATGTTTTGTACTAACATTTAAGGGATCTGCCAGGACTTATTTTAGTGGTAACATATTCACCCCTCCCCTCTTAGTTACTCCTCTTATATTTCCAACATTTGGTATTAGAGTGTTTGGTTCTTGCAGAGAAGGTTTCAAGGACCTAAGCTAAAGATTAGGATGTCTTAAAGAAGGGAGATACCTAAGTTGAACAAAGATAACTTCAAGTCTTGGCAAAAACTCATGAGACTACATTTGGAAACCATTGGAGACTTAGGCCTAAAGCACTTATATACTAAATATGCAACACGTACTAGAACTATGACTATTGAAGAAATTGTAGAGAAGAAGAGTCATAACATTATGATGATTGATATTGCTTAATATCTAAATTATGCCAAATTTGATGAAGTCAAAGATTGTGGAACTTCTTGTAAGATGTGGATCAATCTAAAACCCATATATGGAGGAGATGATAATGTAAGAAGAAGAGATAAATTTGAAAGTCTCACAAGATAATTTAATTAAATAAAGATGAGAGAAGATGAGAACATTTCAAAGAAGAGCGATAGAATAAAAGCTTAGGAGGAAAGATTGACAATGAGACAGTGGTAAATTTCTCATAACTCTTTTTTCTATATATGCAATTAGGGTATCAAAAATTAAAGAAATGAGATGCAACCCAAAGAATGATATAACATTGGATGAAATAGTTAAAATATTGACATCATTTGATCTAGATAACTATGATAATTATGTTCCTAGTTATAGAAATCTTGAGTCTATATTTGAAGCCAAGTTGACATTCAAGAAGAAAGCTAAAAGATCAAAAGGAAAAAAATCTAAAAGTGAAGAAGAAGATAGTTTTAATGGTAATCTTGAAACTTTTGAAGCATTACTTGCTAGAAGGTATCCCAAAGGCAAAGGAAAGTATAAAGGTAAAATTTCTTTAGTTTTCTTTTCTTGTGAAGAAGTTGGTCACATTGTTGCAAGGTGTCCAAATAGAGAAGACAAAGATGAAAAGAATCTTAGCTAAAGATTCAAAAAGTATTGATAATGATGAGATCATCTATATTTCTATAAAAGAAGAATTTGATGACGAAGAAGATACATGGATTATTAATAGTGGTTGTTCACATCATATGATTGGTGAGAAAACAAAGTTTGAACATATGGAACACTATGATGGTGGAAGTGTGAGATTTGGAAACAATGAACCATGTTGAAAAAAGGGAAAAGGTTGTATCTCATTAACCAATGAACTTAGATATGATAATTCTTATTGGGTTGAAGGAGTAAAGAATAATCTACTAAGTGTGGCACAATTGAATAACATTGGATTCAAGGTAGAATTAATGAATGAGAAAGCCAAGATGCTAGATAGAAAAGGAAATCTAGTTGGGTCTAGTAACTAAACAAAAGGTAACTTAGTATATCTAGATCTGAGTGAAAGTTCATGTTTCATGCTCAAGTAGAAGAAAGATGGTTATGGCATAAGAGGTTATGTCATGTAAACATTGATAACCTAATCAAGATGAGAAAAAAAAAAGAGTGACGTATTCCTAGATTGAGGAAACTTGATATGGGCCTATGCAAAAAATTTCAAATTGGTAAGATGAGAAAGACAAGTTTCAAAAGAAAAAACTATCATTCTGAAGAAGTCTTGGAGCTAGTTCATATTAACTTATGTGGACACATTAGAATTGAGAGCTATAGCAGAGATAAGTACTTTGTTTTTTTTGTTGATGATTACTCTAGAATGATGACTGTAATGTATTTGAAAGATAAGTTTGAAGCATTTAAAAACTTTAAGTGGTATTTGTCAAGAGAAAAGAAGGAAACTAGAAAGAAGCTAAAGTGTTTGAGATCAGATAGAGGTGGTGAATTTATTTCCAATGAATTCAATGAATTTTACATTGAAAGAGGAATTAAAAGACAAATATTAGCCCTTGGTACACCATAATAGAATGATTTAGTTGAAAGAATGTTGATGAGAGAAAATAATGTTGCAATCAAATACTAGAAGGAAGAAATCAATACTATAGTTACTACCTTGAATAGAGTATAGGTGAGTAAAGACTCAAATCAAACTCCTTATGGACTATAGTATGGCTAAAAACTTAATGTAAGTTACTTGAAACTATTTGGTAGAAAATGCCATATCTTGAAGAAATCTTGAAAAGGTAAATTAGATGTCAAAGGTGATGAAGGCATATTCTTGTAGATGCTCAAAAATGGTTCACATCTACAATTTCATCAAAATGAAGATCCATTTGACATATAGCACACTTTTTGAAAGAAAAATTCTTCTCTTCGTTCTAACTAGTCCTCATCTCATCTCTCAAGTCTCCTTTCATTCATATATTCATTCACCACCATGATCATATGTTCCAATACACCAAATCATCTTCATCTTGCATTCCTCCATTCCAATGTCATCCTACACTGTCTATCAACCTTCTAGGGATTTCCATCTAGTCTAGCCTCAATATGACCCTTGTTTGAGAAAGTTTGATCAAATGTGACCATGTTTGATTAATTTAACTCATGTTCTAACCTCTTTTCACCATTTTGGGCACTCACACAAAGTTTTAGGTCATTCCAACTCCAGTCAGGTTGTTTTTGGCCCTCGAAGCCTTCTAGGGTACATTCTACACTTTCTAAGCACACTTAGGCTTCTCAAGTGTGCCATGGGCACACTTGGTATTGTCATGGCACACTTGGGCTTACCAAGTGCACACTAGGTGTGCTTGGCTGAGTTTAGGGTGCACTTGGGGAAGTAGGATGCCCGAAACTACTCCTAGAGTAGCTATGTTGTACTCTAGAGGTCATAACTTTTGCGTTTCAACTATAATTTTCAAAATTTCAGTTGCATTGGATTCATATCTTCATTGTGAAAAAATTGAGCTATCATTTTCATTATTTGGTCACTATCTTGAGGGGTAACCCTTGAAAATACTCTTGGGCCCCTGAATCGACATCACTTCTTCATACTAATTCATCCCATTTTCTCATTCAACTAACTTTGATCTTTTGGCCAACCTGATTGTATCTCAACAGTGTCTATCATCATTCATATCCTCTTTCACATCAATTTCACATCATTTTGGAATCATTTCAACATCATCAGAAATCATATCAAATCAACTCACAACCACTTCAAATCAACTCGAAATCACACCAAATCAACTCAGAATCACCCAGAATTAGTCTGAATCATAACAAAACATATAAAACATCCCAAATCAATCATCATTTTTTCAATCCTAGGCATTTTTGTGGTTTTCAGTGCCTTGGAAACCTATCAATTTATCAAATCTTGTCAATTTGACCTTAGTGTTGTCATGGCTCTCAGTGCTAGGTCAAACTAACATTCACATCACTCAATCTTTTACATAGTTGAGTCTTTCAATGTTAGATCATGGAATTATCAACCATTTTAATAATATTTATTGCATCCATTGATATTATTATGATCAACCCTATCAATCAATCTTGATCCTATAGCATTTATGATGTTGGTGAATTGTTACATATCCTTAATTTGTGTCATGTGTCCTTGGCATGATAATCAATGAATAAATTTGACCATAGATTTGGTCTACTTGTCATCATCTTATTCCATTTGTATCATCATCACATTTCATCAAAGGATACTGTCACACTTATTTAATCAATTTGGCCAATCATTCACTAATTTTCTCTATAGGATTAAATAACCCATAATTAATCCTATCATTCTCACTAGTTATTCTTCCTAACTAACCTTCTCAATTAATTGTTCTTTTATTAATTAATTGGTCCATCATTCAAAAACCATGAAAATTCTTAATTTCATAAGTCATATTTTCCACCATTAATTCCTTTTTTTTACTAATTTCTATTTTGTGGAATAAAGGATTTTTAATTCAAATATTCCATAGAATATTGACATTATCATGACACTTCGGTGTGACACCTCATGGATTATCCTTTGACACTTGGTTAAGATATGTCATAATCCAATATTCTTATTCTCTTACGCACATCCATATTTGGCCTCCTTTTTCATAGATTATTGGCTTTAAGTGGACTTGAGGTGTCATATGATGAATCATAGATTCTCTTCCCTCTTTAGCCATGTTTGACTTCCACAAGTGTCATAGAATCTTACACTTGGCATTCTTTTTCATATGTGTCATAGATTCTCAAAGGAATCTTGTGCCAAGTCACATACCTAAGGGTGACAAATCCAATGCTCTCACTTTATGTGTTAATTATAAAATGAGCATTCTTTCTCTCATTTTTGGTCCTTGGCTTTTTGGCATTTTTCACTCCATTTCTCACACTAAAATCACAACTTCAAGTATTCTCATAGCATTATCATCATTATCATAGAATTTTACTTCAACTTTGTGTAAACTATAGGCAATTTTGGAGCTACATCATTTGGAGAAGAAAGAAGGACATGAGAGCTACAAATGAAAAAGGAGGTTTCTAACCTTGTGTTGCTTTCTTTATTAGTTTGGCTTTCATAGTAGACTAGAGGGTGTTAACATATGATCATTGAGTTTGTTATTTGCTCATAGTATGTTATGCACTAGCCCATTTTCTGGTCCTACATTTGGTGAACCTGAGATGAACACACTTATCTAACTTGGGCTTTTTTTGTTTTTTGCTTGTAGGTGCAAGGAAGGAGCTCATTTAGAAGGGTATAACTACTATCTACACTTCCTTATCACACCTAGATTAATTAGGGGGTCCAGTAATATGGTTGTATGCCTTCATTTTATGCATTTTGTTAGCTTGCTATCATAGGGTGCACTTTGCTCTGTCAAGGCAGACTTAAGACCCCTAGGAGTAGTTTTAAGGTCCTATGAGAGACCATAACCCCTGTTTGTTGTTTCCAACTAACCAACTACACCATTGGCATAGTTTGCACTATTTAGGTGCACTTGGGAGGGTGGATTTCAAAAATCAAGTTTCTTGGTATCATTTAGGGCACAATCCCCCATAGTTTGCACCTGGGCTCTCGACTGCACCCAAAAACTACCAACTACACCCAAACTAGCCCCAACTACACCATGGGCATAGTTAGCACTGTTTGAGTGCACTTGGGGGCATTCTAAGCCATTTTGGCCTTCTAGGGCATAGTCTGCTCTATCAGAGTGCACTTGGTTCACAGAAAGCACTTGTTTCAATCAAAATCTACATCTAAGGTTTCCTTTTGCTTCTAGGAAATAGGTGAGATGATTTTTTGTTACTAATGTTTTGTTTGTAGCATGTGGTGATCATTGGATGAAGACTAAGCATTGAAAACTACTAATGATTGTTTGCAGGACATTGTTGAATACCATTGTGTGTTTGTCAAAACCATGTGTGTAGATTTCCTAGATTAGATAATGCTTCATTTGGTGCTTAAAATGAACCTTTTATTTTCTACTCTACATGTCTACGGTGTTTAAATCCCTAGGAGTTGCATGGATGTATCCTCTCCCCTCGCCATTCGTGGATCTTGGGTGTGAGAGAAATCTATGTAACTTCTATAGGAAGCCTACCTTGGACCAAGATACTCAATATTGGGTATGCCAAGTGATGAATTCAAGGCAATAATGGGCCAAAAGCTAGGTCAATGTTCCAGCCACTATATAAAACTTGATTACGGTGAAAGCCATGTCGACGGTATTGCTGAGTGATAGCTCTCCTCCAATACCCTTGTGTTGCATCAAACCCTCATTCTCAAGGCTGGGAGACCTTCTGAGGAAGTTTATCATTCACTTGCTAATCGGAATTGACCTACCTCACAATAGGTGTATCATAGTCATGCACTAGGCCTTTCTTAGGAATAATATATTCAAACTAAGGACTATTTCTCCTACTATGAGGTGCATTTAATTTTATCAACCTAGGGACATATACTTGAAATGGTTGGCACAGTATGTGCACTAGGTCTCTTAATGAGTCACTAAGCTTATGCTGTAGGAAAGTAAAAATGCAAGGAAAAGAACTTACACTATTGTTGCAGGAAACTAACACACTTAACTCTATGAATACTAGAAATACAATAAAAAGATAACAAATATTCCAACTTGGCTCATCCACTAAAACTGTTCTCACATATGCTACAGGAACATTCACAAAGTATGATGCTACAAGAAGGAACTCACAACTTATAACTAAGATACTATAAATGCTTGGAAATAAATCTATTATATCCTAATCTAATCCACCTTCCAAGTGGGCCCCCTTGGTCAGCTTCTCTAAACTATTAACACAAGATAAAAGCCAAAAACTATTTCATTCAATTTAAAAATTCATTACCTAACATAGAACTGTAAAAACACAATTGTAAAAGTTAAAAGTTTGTTCTCTAAAATTATTTCTTCTAACTAGTTCTAAAAAACTTAACACACTTGGGTCGATTCCTATATACAAGAAATCACCATTTATTCCATTATAAAAAAGTAAATGACCTAGCTTAAAATCCATAAGAGAGAAAATAGGAAGATAACAACTAAAGGCGGGAAGAAGGAATAATGGCTTAAGGAGGGAATAATAAAGTCTGAACATCTACTCACCATAGAGTAGATGTAGAGAAGGTAATAGGTCTTCATAGTTCCCCCTTACTCGCTGCCATGTCTTTTGGAACCACTACAACTTCCTCCTCTGTGGTTGCTCCTTGGCGTTCTCTTTTCCTTAAATGCTGTTGACACCTAACTTTTGAATTCTTCCAATCATCTGTCAGTCTTCATTAATAGGTTAGTTATAACACAAAGCATGTTTGCAAATAAACATTTATCAAATTAAATTCAAATATAAGAATGCACATTTTGATAACTATATGAAATACTACATACTATATATAATATTAGCAAAAGATGGCATAGTTTCTACCCCATAAGTTTATCATAGGTTTGGTAAACATACGTCCACAAATGTTTTAACAAAGATAAATAGTGTATCAACAAGGTATCTTAAACATCATAAAATAAAGGCAAATTTTGGTCTCATCAAGAATGCCCTTACTAAAAACCATGTTTTAGTGGCCAAAATATTTTCTATCCATGTGCTCAATGGGTCACCAATGCCTGTGAAGACATCCTACAATCTCACGGTCCTTAGTAGAGGCATCAGTACCTTGGGAAGTCATGCCCCTTGGGAAGCAGATCTTGGTAGCCCTAAGAGTGAGTGCATTATAAGGGGGAGCCTGTGGTGCCAAGATCCTAGGTTTTCCACTCTAGATAAGCGTGGTTGAACTTTGGTTCAAGTAGGAATTTAGTGGATACAATCTTAAAAGCCTAGGTTGTGGTGTGTTTGGTCACTTTTCACAACAACTATTCTTGTATTAATGTATCTTCCATGTGTGTAAAAAATTAATCAAGATAAAAGCCAAAATTCAAATTTACACCTTGGATATTGTTTAAGCCTTCTCTAAACATTAAACATTATCAAAACATTACAACTTTGGTCAAAACTTTTCAAACTTAAACTTGGGAAACATGGAACACTACATCCCTAGAAGTGCTTGGCATACCTTAGGTTGCATCCTTGCATAGAACCACTTGCATTCACCATATTTTAGGACTCATATTTGCATCATATAGGCTTCATCTTACATCTTCTAGTCCTCATTGTGTATCCCTCATCCTTCACATTGCATTCATTAAGGTTTAGTTTGCATCCTTCATTCTTTGCATTTCAACCCCAAAACTTGTATTTTGCATTGCCCATCTTGCATCTTTGCATACCCAACCTTCATCTTGCACACTTTGACCATCATTATAGGTGTCCTAAACATCATTTTGAACCTTCATTTTGGTCCTAGCACTATCCCTTGCTACCTAGCTCACTGTGACATCAATCTAGAACTCTAGCACCTAGATTTGTCTTAGTTTCAGCCCAACTTCCCAACTGTGCTCTGAAACTACCAAGTGCACTCAAACTAGCCCCAACTAAACCATAGGAATATTTGGTACTATTTGGGCACACTTGGTAGTTTGAGAACCCAATTTGGGCTTTTAGACAACATTCTAAGACTTCAACAGTGTCCTTAGGTACCTAGATAGGCCCCCCATCACAATCGCAATAGGCCCTAGTTTGCATTCTACATCTCCTAACCTTCATTGTCTTCAGTTAGGACATCATTCCTTAGGTCATAAACTCCATTCTACACCTCTTAACCTATCCTAACATCAACCCTAGCATCCTAGCTTCCTGGCATAGCAATTTGGCAACCACCTCTCTCAAATTTAGCAGATATTCAACCTAGCTTCCCAACTGCACCATGAAACTACCAATTGCACCCAAACTAGCCCCAACTACACCATAGGTGCATTTGGTACTATTAGAGCACACTTGGCACTATCAAGGCATAGTTGGTGACGGAGACAAAACCAAAGACCAAAATGAACACACAAGAAAAGGGAAATATTATTATCAATGAAAAATGCCCTATAGGCTTACAACAGTATGATTTTGGAGAAATAAATCCTCCACACAGTACCTTCTCTCTAACTCCACTAAGAGTTGCCTTTTCAATGCCAAAAATGTTTTTAAATAAGCCCCAAAAGGTTTAATGTTAGGAATACATTCTAGAATATTCTAGTTGGCATCCACCACCAAAATAGAATGTTCTAGAAATCACATTAGAATTCAGTGTAAAATTAGAAGAATCTAGAAATGGTAGTCCAACTTCTAGGAGGGATAACTTTTGATCCGTAACTCTAATTGACAAATTTTTTACATTTTCAGAAAGCTCTCAAGGTGCTCTACAGCCCTATGGACCGGCTTCACTCATCCTTCATTTTTTGGCCCCGTATGAGGCCATTTAGTGCCCCATATTTGACTTTGAAGTGCTCTTAGGAGGTCTATAGGAAAATTTAAAATGCAATAACTTCCTAACCTAAAGCCTTTTAACTTGATTCTTTTTCTGAAGTGTTTTAAATTACAAGTACAATCATCCCTCCAAATTACACCCTCTAACTCATCATAATTTTGACTCAATTACAAAATAACTCATTTTCTACATTTATACGTATCCCAAGGTGCTTAAAATTTAATAAAACTCTAACATAGAAAACTAATAGTGGAACTGTGAGAGTTTGTATCTTTATTTGACCCAAATGGGTATCTAGAAATGAAAACACATTAAACAAAAACTATCTTTAAGCATATTTTTGGGTGATACAAGATTGCCCTTACACCATTAGATGCTCCTGCATTAGACACCTAGGGTAGATTGAAAAGTGACCCTATCACTTTATGGTAGAGGAAAACCCAAATGGGCAACCTCTTCTACTGATATCCAAGTTGTGTCCACTATTGGTGATCCTTTCCACTTCACCAGGTACTCTTCATACTGCATATTTCTAGTACTCCTACCTACATAACTATCCAAAATCTCTTCTATCTCCTCCTTAGAAGTAGGAATTGGACATGGCTCCAACATCAATCCCTCATCTACACCATCATCATGATATTCTATTAAGTCTACAATGTTGAAGATAGGATAAATGTGAATCCCATGTGGCAACTCCATCTCGTATGCATTTCCTGAGTCATGTTTCTTCAAAATTTTGTAAGGGCCAAATTTCTTCATCTTTAGCTTGTTGTAAGTACCCACTAGAAATTGTTCCTCGAATAAGTGTACCATAACTAGATCCCCTACTTGGAATTCCTTATGTCTCCTCCTTTGATCTGTCCTAGCTTTATACTGTTGATTCATCTTGGTAATGTGTGCATGGACCTCCTCATATAGGCTCTTGACATGTTTAGCAATTTTTTCTGCCTTGGCACTTGTCCTCTCCCCTTGCTCCATCTTCCTTAATTTTTGTGTAGTCCTTGGGCTACTACCATAGACAATTTGGAATGGTGATCTACCAGTACTCTGATTTATAGAATTATTGTAAGAAAATTCTGCCTATGGTAGAATCAAATCTCATCCCTTAGGCTTATCTCCCACTAAACACCTCAACAAATTGCCTAGACTTCTATTTACCACTTTCTTCTATCCATCAATCTATGGATGATGTGTAGAACTAAACTTCAATTCCATCCTCAACTTCCTCCATAAAATCCTCCAGAAATACCCCACAAATTTAGTATCTCTATCAGAAACAATACTCTTTGGGAGACCATGTAGTCTCACCACCTCTCTGAATTTTTTTTTGAAATATGTACAACATCATGAGTCTTGTGGCATGGAATAAAATGTGCCATCTTGGAGAACCTAAAAACCACCACAAATACTGAGTCATTACCCCTTTGTGTCCTTGGCAATCCAAGAACAAAATCCATACTTATGTCCTCCCATGGCTTCAATGGAATAGGCAATGGCTGATAGAGTCTAGTATTGTGACTAAATGTCTTTGCTACTTCACATACTTGACCACTCTATACAAAATTCTTCACATCTTGTGACATTTGAGGCCAAAAATAATGTTCTCTAAGAATGGAAATGGTCTTATCTCAACCAAAGTGTCTTGCCATCCCCCCGCTGTGCTTCTCCTTGAACAAATTTTCCCTCATGGAACTCCTTGGAATGCATAACTGACTACCCTTGAATAACATACCATCTTGAATCAAATAATCTAGCCACCGGGTCCTATCTACAGTAACAAGTTCTTTACAAGCCTTCCATGCTTCAACAAAATTAGGATCCTTAAGGTATAGATTCTTGAGTTCATCAAACACAACCACTTCAACCTATATTACTGCCAACAACAACTATCTCCTACTCAATGCATCTGCAACCCTATTAGACCTTCCACTTTTGTGTTTCAACACAAATGTATAGTTCTGCATAAACTCTACCCACTTCAATTGTCTCTGGTTAAATTTACCTTAGCTATTTAGGTACAGCAATGCCTGGTGATCAATATACAAGACAAATTTATTTGGCAATAAATAATGCCTCCATTTCTTTAAGGCTTGAACAATTGCATAAAAATCCTAATCATAAACAGAATACTTCTTCATTGCATCATTCAATTTTTCACTAAAATATGCAATATGCTTACCTTCTTGGCTCAATATAGCCCCAATAACACTACCACTAGCATCACAATCTACCTAGAACACTTTACTGAAATCAAGAAGTGCTAACACTAGTTGTTCTGTCACCTTCTTCTTCAACAATTCAAAACTCCTTGTAGTTATTGTAGTCCACTTGAACTCTTTCCTATCCCCCCTTATTATTTCAGTTAGGGGTGCACATATGCCACTGAAATTCTTAATGAGCTTTTTGTAAAAACTAACTAGACCATGAAATGATCTCACCTCAATAGTAGACCTTGGAGTAGGCCATTCCAAGATGGCTTTTACCTTCTCTAGATCCATTTTGAGACCCTTAGATGATACAACAAACCCCAAGTAGACCAACTCCTTTTTTACAAAGCTACACTTCTTCAAATTAATCAAGATTTTCTCTTCCCTCAACCTTTCAAGGACTCTACAAATGTGCAATAAATGTTCATCTAAAGTCTTGCTGAAAATTAAAATATCATCCAAATAGACAATAACAAATTTTTCCAAGAAATTCTTTAGTACCTCATTCATAAGCTGCATGAAGGTGCTTGGCATGTTTGTTAGTCTAAAAGGCATTACTAACCACTCATATAGACCCTCCTTGGTCTTGAATGTAGTCTTCCACTCATCTGCCTCTTGTATATGTATTTGGTGATAGCCACTCTTGAGATCTATCTTTGTGAAGTACTGAGCCCCACTCATGCAGTCCATAAGATCATCCGTTCTTGGCAAAGGGAACCAATACTTGATGGTTATTTTTTTTATAGCTCGAGAGTTTGTGCACATTCTCCACTCTCCATCCTTCTTTGGTGCTAGTACTATAGGTACTGTACATGGACTTAGGCTCTCTCAAATAAACTCCTACCTCAATAGCTCTTGAACTTTTCTATTTAGCTCCTCAATTTTAGTAGGAGTCATCCTATGAGTAGCCTTGTTAGGAAAACTAGCTCCAGGGATTACATCTATCTAATGATTGATTTGCCTTACTAGTGGCAACCCTTTTGGAACATTATCAAAATGGCATCTCCATACTCACTTAATAGGCCTGAAGCTTTAGGTGGAATTTCACTACTACTTTCCTTATCTTTTCTAGGAATCAAAGCATAACACATACATTGATGTTTCATACCATCCAAAAATTTTCTTCTGTCAACAAGATATATCCTAGCACTACTGCATACTTTTTCACCTTCCTTTACTAAGGGCTTTAGTTTGTAGTGAACTCCATCCTTTTTTAGAGAGTATGTATGTGCATGACCATCATGTACAACATGCCTATCAAATTTCCATAGTCTTCCCAACAATAAATGACAAACATCCATTGGAATAATGTCACAAAGAACTTCATCATGGTAACTCCCAATCTTGAACTTCACCAAACACTTTTCACTGACTAGGACCTTATGATCATCCTTCACCCAAGGAATCTGATAGGGTTGGGGGTGTTTCTCCCTCTTGAGCTTTAGCTTAGTGACCATCTCCTCAGACAACAAGTTGTTAGTGTTGCATCCATCAACAATCACATCACAACACTTATCCTCACACTTGTACCTGGTACGAAACAAACTCCTCCTTTGTCTAGGTTTAGTCTCACTGCTTAGTAAGATCCTTTCATTTACAAGAAACTCTCCTCTTTTTGCATCCTTAGAATGTGATGACTATGCATCCTCATCCACATGAGCAACCCTTGCTTGACCACTAGCTCTCCTATCTATCCTTCCTTGTCATTGAGGGCGTTTAAAAGCATGATGACCTTCTTCATTACAATGAAAATAGGTACCATGGAAGCCTCCTCTTCATGATCCTTTTTCATGTCCTCTACCTCTTTCTCTCTGATCTCTAAAGTTTTGATCATAGGAACGATTGAAACCCTCATTTCTCTAGTTTCTACTAGTACCCACATCTTCATTTTTCTTTTGGGTCTCATTTTGGCCTCTAGATGACCTACTATCACCCCTTCCTCCTTTACCATGCCCTCTTTTCCTTCCTTCAAACCTTTTATTTAGCTTCTCTTTGACTTATAGGGAAAACTAGTATGCCTCTTCAATGCTAGTCATTCTAACCAGACTTAACTCCTCATGAATGCTAGGTCGTAATCCACTGAGGTAATGGGAAACCTTCTCCTTATTTGTTTCTGCATTCTCTACCCTAATAAGAAGTCAATAAAATTCCTCTATATATTCCTAGAAAAAATTTCTTGCTTGCTTTAATCCTTGCATTTTCTTGAACAAATCAAGCTCGTAGTCAATAGGAATGAACTGCTTCTTTAGTTTGTCCACCATGCGATCCCATCTTGTGATTTCCTCCTTTCCTCTTCTATTTCTTTCCAACTAAATCTCTTGCCACCAAATTTTGGCATGGCCTTTCATTTTGACCTTCGCAAAAATAACCCTATATGGATCCCTAATATTCTCATACTCAAAATACTCCTCTAATTCATTGATCCAATTAATCAACTCATTCGATTTAGATTTCCTGAAAACATATCCACATCAATTTTAGGTCTTTTTCCAAGCTTAGGAATGGCCCTAAAAAGTCTCTCCTTTGCTTGATTTAGGACTTCCTCTTCACCTTCCCCTTCTTGTCCAATATTTTCTTCTTCATTTTCTTCCTCACTTTTGTTGCCTATGGCAACATTCAATCCTTTGCATATATCCTCCTACAATGCTTGAACTTGTCTCTAGAGGGCTCAAACCTCAAGAGTAACAACTTTGGCCCTTTCACTGCATTCCCTTCATGGAGGCATCTTCTTGTCTCAAACCCACAACACATAGTCCTGATGTAAACTACCTCACAATTGATGCTCTATCTACACACTCAGGAAAACCTGCTCTAATACCACTTGAAGGAGACACAACCAAAGACTAGAATGAACACACGAGAAAAGGGAAATATTATTATCAATGAAAGATTCCTTATGGGCTTAAAATAGTATGATTCTGGAGAAAGAAATCCTCCACACAGTACCTTCTCTCTAACTCCGCTAAGAGTTGCCTTTATAATGCCAAAAATGTTCTTAAATAAGCCCCAAATGGTTTAGGGTTAAGAATACATTCTAGAATATGCCAGTTGGCATCCACCACCAAAATAAAAGGTTCCAAAAATCACATTAGAAGTCATATAAAATTAGAAGAATCCAAAAATAGTAATCCAACTTCCATGAGGCATAACTTTTGAATTGTAACTCCAATTGAAGAACCATTTACATTTTTGAAAAGCTCTCAAAGTGCTCTATAGTGCTATGGACCAGCTTTTCTTGTCCCCCATTTTTTGGCCTTGTACAAGGCCATTTAGTGCCCCATATCTAAATTTGAAGTGCTCTTAGGAGGTCTCCAAGAAAATTAAAACTGCAATAACTTCCTAACCTAAAGCCTTTTGACCTGATTCTTTTTTTTGGAGTGTTTTAAATTACAAGTATAATCATCCCTCCAAATTACACCCTCTAACTCATCATAATTTTGATTCAATTATAAAATAACTCATTTTCTACATTTACACATATCCCAAGGTGATTAAAAACTAATAAAACTCTAACCTAGAAAATTAATAGTGGAACTGTGAGAGTTGGAACCTTTATTTGACCCCAATGGATATCCATAAATGAAAACACATTAAATATAAACTATCTCTAAGCATATTTTTTGGTGATACAGGATTTCCCTTACACCACTAGATGCTCCTGCATCAATTGGGCACTTGTACAACCATTTTAGGCCCTAAAACTACATGTTAGGACCCCAAAACTACATCGAGGAGCCTTTGTACCTCCCCATTCTGCATTTGACCCAAAATTACATCTTTCACCCAAAATCTCATTTTACACCTTAGGATCTTTTCATATTACATATCCAACTAGAATAACCACCATTTTGAGTCCCCAAAACATCATTTTGAACCCCCAAAACCTTTTAATATAGTCAAAAATCTGAACAATGTATGAGTCTTAGAGTATCTCCTAGTGTTGAAGAATGAGGGAGCTTGACTAGTCCTTTTGCTTTTTCTTATCATTTTTTTTGGTCAAGCTCTATCTATGTCTTGATAGATTTGACCTTGTCATCTTTTATTAATTTGATCTTTTTGGCTTTTATCACTTTTTGGTCAAGATCTAAAGTCCATTATCACAAGGTTAAACTCCTAGAAAAAATGCTTTCTAAAGATTTAACCTAAGTTCAAAACCTTGCACATACACTTATCATTAGGATAATCATATTCTTAGTGTCCCTAAACATCAATTTTACTTACCCTAGTGGTATATCCCCTTCATATTGCATTTTTCAAAGTCCTAGCATCATTCTCACTATCGAATCCTATCAAATCGCCTATCAATTAAATTGTCTTCTTGATCACTTATCCTCATTTTGAATATCCCAAACATCATTATCAACCCTAGAACACCATCTCTTACATAGTCCACCTTGCATACATCAACCCCTAGCATCATTAACAAGTCAAAAATCCAACCCTAACCTTAATTTTTCATACTATAGGGTCATTCTCATCTCCTTTAGTCAACTTCCAAAATGTCACTTTGCATTTGCATTTGCATAGTTTCCCTAGGATATTTGCATCTTACATATCAAAACCCCAATTCATTTGGCATTTTCCTAGGTTGCATAACATCCTTAAACACCTAAAAATTAAAAAAATAGTCATATCTTGCATACCCACATCCTTGTTATCAAGTTTTGATATGTTTTACCAACTACACCATTGTTTTACCAACTGCACACTTGGTAGTTTCAGAGTGCACTTGGTAATTAGGGACTTCATTCTAGGTTCTAGAACCCTAATCTTCACTTCCATAGGCTTCATTGCATCCTAAAACCTTGCAAAACACTCTAAATCACTCAAAACATTCACATTTTGCATTTTAGGCACCCTAACACCTCTATTTACCCATTGCATACCTCCTACTTACCAACTACTTGCCTTTAGGGCCCCAAGCACACTAAGGGTGCACTTGGTACTATCTATGCACAGTTGGTAGTTTAGGTGTGCACTTGGGAGATAGAAAGTCCATTTAGGCTTTCCTCCACTTCATCTACATCCTTGATTAGGTATCTTGCTAGCACTTACTAGGACATAATCAGCTCAGAGGCCTGAAGAACTTTATCAACCCTTGTTTTTTAAGGCACCAACACAACAAAACCTCATCCAAGATAGAAGAAGAGCAATAAAACCCAACAAAACTTTGACAAAGACCAAATTGAGGCATCACAACCTTTACTTGTAGACCCCTTAAACCTAAACAAGATCATCATAACCAAGAGATGATGCAACAAAACCTAAACAATGCATCTACCATGAGGTTTCCTTCAAATGCTTCCCCTACACATGGGATGGTTCAATGGAGTCCTAACTTTGAACCTACATTTGTCCCGATACCACCCATAGGTGGAAATGTACCAACCACACCTGAGGATGAATAAACACACCTTTGAATTCAGAAAAAACAATGCAAGTGCCTTCAACTATAATGTGACAAACACACAAAAAGTTATTGTACACCTAAGTGATGACTTTGACACTGACTATGGCATCACTGATGAAGAAATGGCTAGGGCATGTCAAGACAAAAATTTTTGCAAGAACTTCAAACTTTTGGTAGCCCAAGAAATTGTCAAATTCAACCCAAATTTGGAGGGACCTAAGTCCAATCATCAAACCAAAAAAACAATTGAAAAAATACAACCCATGATCGATTTGGACTTAGATAAGGGAAAACAACCTTTGGAGTTTTCAAACACAATAATGGCACCTATAAGGTGCCATAAAAAACCAACAATCAAAATCTTTCAAAGTACATTTGAACACATCAACATTAATGTCTTGTTTGATGAACCACAACCAATGAAGGGAAACAAGACTCCCCCAAAATATCCCAAGAGGACATTAAGACTTGATTTTAGTCACATTATGCAACAACAAGATGCACCTAAAGGGACTTGTGCTCTCGGGATGCCGGGCATACCTCCTTTGGAGACAAATCAACAAAGTGCACCTTTGCTCCTAACTCTACCAAGTGTTATAACATCAAATGTTATGGAGCCTCCCATGAGTACACTATGTGAAAAATCAACTAGAAAAATCCCTATTGATGCACAAAGGAAGAGTCTTATTGACATTACACCTATTCCCAAAAGGAATGCACCTCATTGTCAAGTCAATATGATGTCCCAAGGAGAAACCTCTAACACAAAAAGGTGCCAAAGAAACAATACCAACATGGTGGTCAATTCATAATGACTTAGTCAACTTCCACGACAATATCAACCTATAGTGGTACAAGGACTTAACACTTCCAACCCTCAACCAAGTCTACATCCACTTAACACACATTCCACATATCAATAGCAACATCAACCACAATAGCAACAACCTCAAGTGGTAAAAGGATCCAACATCCCTAACACAAAATCCAACATAAAATCCACTTGACTTACATGCAATGTATCAACAACAATTCCAACAACAACAAGCCATGTTTGTTAAGCAACAAGAGAAAATCAAACAATAGTTGGAATACCAAAGATGCCTTGAGCAACAAATTGCATAGCAACAAATTTTTTTACAACAACAACATGTGCCACAACAGCCTCAATAGATACCTCTACAACAACAATCACATATATGGTCTCACATACAACCAATAGAAGTATCCCAACAACAACCACAACAAATGGTACAACAACAACACATGGTACATAAATCACAGTTGATATAGCAACAAGTGCCAGACCAAATACCATATCAAGTACCCCAACTTGTGTCACAACAGGAACCATTTTGTCTCAGTGGTGCGAACATACCTCCACCACCTAGTGACACATCACCAGACTCATCAGACATAGAAATGTCAGAACTGAGTAGACATAGCTTGCATCACAACAAATGATCTACTCATAAGCACAAGATATTTGAAGGGAAAGCTATCATGCAAAACCCTAATGAAGACCTATTGCAAAAATTCAAACAACTTTCCAAACAAGTCGAGGCATTAGGAGTCCAAAAGAAATAGGCTCTATATATAGAAAGGGACCTATGTCCTAATCCATTTGACAAAAGTCTGTATATGCCTCCATTCCCAAAACACTTTGAGGCTCCAAGGTTTGAAAAATTCCAAGGAAAAGGCAACCTTGTTGATCACATCTGAGAGTTCTGTGCCTCTTGTACCAAACTCATTGATGATCCCACGTATCTCATGAGGTTGTTTCCTTGTTCTCTAGGTGGGCCCACAATTGAAAGGCACTCCAAACTTCCTGGTACTATCAAATCTTGGCCAGAGCTAGTAGACAAGTTCATCCCCCACTTTTCCTTTAACATTACAAATGAGGTGACACTTTTTGATTTGTGTTCAACTAAAAAAAAAGATGGGAGAACCATTTATCACATTCTTACTATGCTAGAGAAGGTCAGTCAGTCAATGCTCACTAGACATTCCTGAACAATAACAAGTAAACTTGTGCATTGAAAACTTAGTCCTAGACTTAATGTATGAACTCAAAATCAAGATTCCAAGCACCATTTCTAAACTAATGAAAAAAGGGGCTAGTATTGAAGATGCTCTTATCCATAAGGGAATCCTTAAGATAAAAAAAGGAAACAGAAACACCAACTCATCTAATGACAAGGTGAAATTCTCCACCCCCTAGTAGGCCTAATGCTCCTACTTCATTTGATTATAGCCTTGTTGAACAACTTGGAAAGAATCCTATGCAAATATTCATCTTGGATCTACTATGTGCATCTCCTCAACATTAGAAGATCTTGGATCAAGTCCTTAAAGAGTTAGTAGTCCTAGATAACATCGTTGTTGCCAAGTTCCAAGCCATGGTGGGGAACTTATCTACATCACAACATATAACCTCTTCCCCTTAAGATATTCCTAAAGAGAAACCCAACCACAATGATACCCTTTATCTCAAAGTCTTTATACATAAAGCCAAGGTCAGACGTGTCTTGATAGATGGTGGAGTAGGACTGAACATATGTACTCTTAAAGTTATCAAAGGTTTGGGTTAGTCTAAAGATGATGTGGATCCCTCTCAAATAATCACAATAAAAGCTTATGATGATGGTGAACGCTTCTCTAAGGGTGTCATCATATTACCTATCAGAGTTGGTCTAGTTACTGAAGATACATTGTTCCATGTCCTAGACATCAAAATGAATTGCAACATGATAATAGAATGCCCTTGGCTTCATGCTATGAAAGAAGTGCCCTCTACATATCATCAATATTTAGAATTTTCCTAGAAAAATGTGGAGGCTACCATCCTTGGTGATCCAAATCCTTTCTAGTTTTGTACAAATCTGAGAGATGCTACTGCATACCAAGTCCCAGCAAATAATGAAGCACAACCCATAGATTCCTCTAAATATGTGGACACATATATACTCCTTAGTAAGGCCAAAGAAAAGTTAAAGATTGAAGACAATGGGTGTGGAGAATACTTTATGTCTCAGGTATCACACATTAGGGAGTGACCACTATCTCCCCAATATGATGGTAAATCACACCTATTACAAGACCAACACTCTGAGATTAATACACAAAATGCCACTTCTATCAATGAGAATACATCTATATGTATTGAGAAATAAAAAGTAGAACAAAAACCCACTTTGGTATCTCCTAGCAAGTATGGACTTGGGTTTATTATCATGCAAAAATAAGGCTATGATGGCTATAGTGATCTTGGATGTTAGGAACAAGGAATAATTGAACCTATCACTACACAAGGATGACCTCCTAGTTTGGGGCTTGGATTCAAACCATTGCAAATAGGTGCTCCTAGTACTATGGTACCTATATATAAGACTATGGATGTTTTGAATGATGAAAAGGCATCTAAGGATATCCCAGCTAAAATCAACAATCCTCTAGCTTCTTAGCATAACCCCAATGATACAACTAAATCTAATGCCCATATCTATACCTTCAACCAAAGCCCATTCAATACTAATGATGATATCCCCTCAAGTTATCCTGAACTATTGGATTGGGACCAATGTGGACCACCAATTTATGATCGATTCGACAATGATGACACTCTTACAAAAGACTTTGAAATATATGAAGGCATTATGAACAACAATAATACAAAAGAAATTTCTCCTAAAGTGAACACATTGGGATATTGTTGGGAGTTAACTCCATCTTTCGGTTATGAAACCGAAAGCAAAAGAAAAAATAATGAGCATAGGTCTCTTGGTGAAAATTGAAAGGTGCCATTAGATCATGAAAAATCAAAAGCTAAGTAGCTCCCAAGGATAAAAAATAAAAAATATGATGCCATGAATATTAGTGTTCTAGTGTTCAACATGCCACAAAGTCTTTTAGAGCTCTCTCGATCTATGTTCATGTAGAAGGTCACTGGTCTCAATCCTCCCAATCCATCCTTATATCCAATAGTTCATCCCCCAATCCTACTACCTAATCTATCCATCACCCAATATCAAATCATTATCCAACAACCTTTTGCATATGTCATCATCAGTTACATCCCATACAACATATTCATTAACCCATTTATCCTCAGATGCCTTGATTCGCAAGAGGTAGAAACTATCTTACATATGGTTCATGATAGTATATCTTGAGGCCTTTCTAGTGGTTTGATCTTAGCTACAAGCTCAGAAAACTCCTACGTAGTTATGGTCAATTGTGGATCCAAAGATTATCAACTAGCAGCACCAACCACAAATTTCTTCTCAGCATTCATTAGCAACATTCATGATTCTGTCTAAAAGTCGTAAAAAAAATCAAAAAAATAGCAAAAAGTCAGAAAAAAAGAAAAGAAAAAAAGCGAAAAAAGTCATGAAAAAATGGATGCCTTGATGAAAACCTAGCAAACAAGCATCTTGGCATGAAAATTTGAGTCAAGAGAAAAATTCCATCCAAAAGTGAAAACCTAGCAAATAGGCACTTTGAGCAAATACCATGGTGAAAACCTGGCAAATAGGGGCCATGTGTAATCATCTTTTGCTCCTCCATCTATCGGGATTCCATATAGTTTTTCCCCCTTTGTCATTCCTTGATCATATCTATCATCTTGCAAGACATCCTTAGCTCCTTGACCATGGCTCATGAACTAGTTAATATCTATTGTTATCTTACCTAATTCATCACCAATCTGTAGATACTCTATCATGGGCCTTTGTACATAGTTGGCATCTTGTCCAGGGGCATATTACCTACACAGTGCATGAGTTTGAACTTGAACTGGGGGCATATCCCTAAGAACTTTTTATCCATTGGAATTATTGCATAATAGATTGAAGCTAACACTTGTATATGCTTTTATGATCCTAAAAAAATCCTAAAAATTCAAATACAATCTTGAAAAAATCCTAAACATTCAAATACGATCCTGAAAAAATCACTAAAAATCATAAAATATCCTAAGTAAACACTAAAAATCATAAAATATTCTGAAAAAATCAATCACACAAAAACATCAAATATCCTCAAAAACCCTAAAAATCACAAAACCCATCAAAAATGTGTAATAAACCTTATAAATAGTCACTATGTATAATCATCCCTTTTGCATAAACTCTTGCACTTTGTCGACCGAAACTCAAAGCACCACACTTTCAAGACAATCACCTATCTGAGCAACGTGAACCGATAATCAATCCAACTTGTCACTATGAGCCTATCAACTAAATCAACAATCAAAACTATCACATGATCAACCTTTCAAACATTATCAAAAGACCGTAAACACTAAAAAGCAAGTAATAATGGACAAGAATAGCTGTTGGCTCACATTGTTTAGTGAGTGATTTATTTTTACTTTATTTTTCTTTGATCATGTTCCTATGCCACTTGATGATATAAATTGATCTATGAGAGTGGCCAAGATGGTTCATGGTCATCTTTTACTTTTTGTTAGTTAAAATGTATCTTTGAGAGTCTGGGGCATGTATATATGCCTTAGGAAGGACAAGGTCATTTTCTGTGTGCATCATGCTTGTTTATGCAAAAGGTTTGCATTTGTACTCTAGCCCTTTATGCCATGATGCATTGTATTCCATTTTCTATATCAAAATAAATCTCCATTTGACATGTAGTTCACTTTACAAAAGTGAATGTCTTCTCATCATACTAACAATTCCTCATCTTATCTCCTCCATCTTTTGTGTCTTCTTCATCTGCTACCTTGCATCTCATTATTGACAAGTTGACCTACCATATGCATATCTTAGTCAATTTCTTGAGGAGGCACCCATATATATCATTCCCACTAGGGCATGTTTTTATGGCCTTCTCATCAGTGTTCTTTAACACAATGCTCAAAATCACATTGTATCAAAGAGGGGCAAAATGTAGACACTCAAAAATGGTTCACATCTACGATTTCATCAAAATGAAGATCCATTTGACATATAGCACATTTTTTGAAAGAAAAAGTCTTATCTTCATTCTAATTGGTCCTCATCTCATCTATTTAGTCTTCTTTCATTCATATCTTCATTCACCACCATGGTCATATGTTCCAATACACCAAATCATCTTCATCTTGCATTCCTCCATTTCAGTGTCATCCTACACTGTCTATCAACCTTCGAGGGCTTTACACCTAGTCTAGCCTTAGTATGACCCTTGTTTTACCAAGTTTGATCAAATGTGACCATTTTTGATTGATTTCACTCATTTTTTGACCTCTTTTAATTATTTTGGGCACTTGCACAAAGTTTCAAGTCATTCCGAGTCTAGTCAAATTTTTTTAGCCCTCGAAGCCTTCTAGGGAACATTCTACACTTTTTGAGCACAGTTGGGCTTCCCAAGTGTTCCATGGGCACACTTGTTACTATTTCTTGGGCTTACCAAGTGCAAATTGGGCACACTTGTTTGAGTTTTGGGTGCACTTGGGGTAGTAGGATGTTTGGAACTACTCCTGGAGCACCTATGTTGCACTCTGGAGGCCATAACTTTTGTGTTTCAACTTTGATTTTCAATATTTTAGTTGCATTGGATTCATATCTTTGTTGTGCAAAAATTGAGCTATCATTTTCATTATTTGGTCACTACCTCAAGTAGGGTATAATTTAGTGGCTAATATTCGTAAATTGGCTAATTTTAGAATTTTTTGGCTAGTAATTTGGCTAATAATTTAATATTTGATACAACCTAAATTGCCATAGTTTTATAAAATTCAGTTCTAGAATATTTAAAATCGCTCAATAATTTATTTTATTGAAAAATTTAAACTAAAATATTCGCCACAATATTCGCTACATGAATAGATTTGAGTTACCTAAATATAATATATTATTGGAGAAATTAAATTGAACTGACCAATAATTATCATAATTATTAGTTAATTTAGGGATATATCACCAATATTTATTATTCACTATTGATTTAAAGTATATGTGACGATTCTCATAACATTCCACAAGGTAAAAAAATGTTCAATTTTGATTTGTAATATTCCATGGTGATTAATGAACTTCCTATTATTATTGAGATTCATCAATATTTTATACAAAAAATATTATGATTCAAAAATAATCGCCAAAAAAATCATATTTAGAATTAAAAATTGAGAGTTTCGCAATATAAAAAATTTTGTTTTTTCAAAATAATGAAAGATTCACCAATATTTTATAACTTTTTTTGGAGGTGGCTTTCTTAAAGTTTACCCTAACCTCAAGTGTTAACCCTTGAAAATACTCTTGGGCCCTTGAATTGACATCACTTTTTCATACTAATTCATCTCATTTTCTCATTCCATTAACTTTGATCAGATCTTATCAATCTAACCTTAGTATTGTCATGGCTCTCAGTGCTAAGTCAAACTATCATTCACATCATTTGATCTTTGACATCATTGAGTCTTTCAATGTCAGATCATGGCATTATCAACCATTGACTGTGTCCATTGATATTATTATGCTCAACCATATCAATTAATCTCGATCCTGTAGTATTTATGATGTTGGTTAAGTGTTACATATCCTTAATTCATGGCATGTGTCCTTGGCATGATAATCAATCAATCAATTTGACCATGGATTTGGTCTACCTATCATCATCTTATTCCATCTGTATCATGATCACATTTCATCAAAGGATACTGTCACACTTATTTAATCAATTTGACCAATCATTTACTAATTTTCTCTATAGGATTAAATAACCCATAATTTAATCCTATCATTCTCACTAATTATTCTTCCTAAATAACCTTCACAATTGATTGATGTTTTATTAATTAATTGGTCCATTATTCAAGAACCATGGAAATTCTTAATTTCATAAGTCATATTTTCCACCATTAATTTCTTTTTTTACTAATTTCTATTTTGTGGAATAAAGGATTTTTAATTCAAATATTCCACAAAATATTGACATCATCATGACACTTGGGTGTGACACCTCGTGGATTCTCCTTTAACACTTGGTTAAGATATGTTATAATCCAATATTCTTATTCTCTTACACACATAAATATTTGACCTCCTTCATCATTGATTCTTGGATTTAAGTGGGCTTGAGGTGTCGTATGAAAAATCATAGATTCTCTTCCCTCTTTAGCCATGTTTGACTTCCAAGTGTCATAGAATCTTACATTTGGCATCTTGTGTCATATGTGTCATAGATTCTCAAAGGAATCTTGTGCCAAATCACATACCTAAGGGCAATAAATCCAATGCTCTCACTTTATGTGTTAATTATAAAATGAGCATTCTTTCTCTCATTTTTAGTCCTTGGCTTTTTGGAATTTTTCACTCCATTTCTCACACTAAAATCAAAATTTCAAGTATTCTTATAGCATTATCATCATTATCATAGAATTTTGCTTCAACTTTGTGTGCACTATAGGCAATTCTAGAGCTACATCATTTGGAGAAGAAAGAAGGACATGGGAGCTACAAATGAAAGAGGGGGTTTCTAACCTTGTGTTGCTTTCTCTATCAGTTTGGCTTCCATGGTAGATTAGAGGGTGTTAAAGTATGATCATTGAGTTTTTGATTTAATCATAGTATGTTATGTACTAGCCCATTTTCTGGTCCTAATATTCCTAAGAAATTCTTGTAGAATTAAAGCATTTAAATGTTCTAATCTATCCACTCATAAGATCATAGAAAGTGTACATGTGAGAATTGACGAGTTTGCAGAAAAGAGTGAAGAAAAGAGTAGCAAAGAACTTGTGGACTATAGAATCTGTATCTACTATAAACTTGATAAATTTCCAAATCTAATTGGAAGTTAGAAAACTTCACCTCCTGAGTCCCCAAAATCTCTAGAAGCTACTGAGTTGTAGCCAGTGCAACTTGATTCATAGTCTGAAGGTCCTAAGTCACAGTTAGAAGCTACCAAGCTATTGCTAGAGAAAACCAAGTCTAAAGGATATGAGTCATAGATAGTGGGACCCAAGTGGTGCAAGGCACCAAGGAAGTTTTATAGGTCCGTAGGGTAGTCAACCCAATGAGGTTTATGTAATAAGACTAATTGTAAGGTCAAGTGGATCTTTTGTGTCATTATAAACTAGGATAACACATTGAACCAAAAGGCCACATTATGAAAAATGAGTTGTTTTACCCTACAATAGGGTGTTTGTAAGACCATAGATGGATTTATATGTGGTTTGAATCATTAGGCAATAATTTAGGTGTATAGGAGGTCACAAATGCAAAAAATGTCAAAGTTGTGATGCAAAATACAAGTTAATGACAACATTTTGTGCAAAATAATCAAAAAGTGGTTGAACTTTGGCCTAACCATTTGAATGATGGTTATGACCATTGGAGGAAAGGAATAGAGGCTATATAATGATGTTCATGAAGAAGACATCATAGTTGTACACACTAGTGAACAATTACAACAACAAAACTCTAATTTTCTACCATTTTCACTATTTTTCTATGTTGTACGAAACCTTACAAATTGGGAAAGGTGACCAACTAACATGCTTGGATAGCCTAAGGAAGTAGGCATCATTTTCTTTTGGTTTGAAGGTTTTATCTTTCCATTTTCTCAAATTATTGCATTTTTTGTTCAAGTTGCTTGTTTGGGCTTGAATTCAAGGGTTTTGGCAAACATGTGCCTTTAACTTGCAATCCCACTGTTGGAATTTGATGCCACCTAGAGGGATACAAGTTAGGGAAGTTTATTTTGATATGGCAGAGTTTTAGACCTCAAGGATTTGGTTCACTATTTTTACTAGTAGGCCCTAGGTTGAACATCCTCATGTGTTCAGCCTGAAAGTGAAGGAGAAGTGGCACGAAGACTTCCAAACTGAATGTACGAACCAAAGTAAAAGTTGAAATGGTGTTTTAGAAATGAGAGGAAGAGATCCATGGGGTTGAGTTGATTTTATGCACCCATTTTCAAGCACTTTCTTTGTAAACCCAGCCTAATTAAGCCTATTAGGTCTGTAGACTAAGGTAGAATTTGGACATGCTGGAGTAGATTCAGAACTTGATCCTTTGGATTCTTAAAGAACTAGGAAAAGGGTATTTGAAAAGGTAAGTTTTTTGACACTTCCTTTGGAAAGTCTGCAAGTTTTCCCAAGAAAACTAAAAATTGACCTACTAGGATTTCCAGGCCTAATTTTGGGGAATTGGTCCTTTTGGAGGTGTTAGAGCCCTAGTGCATGAATCTCAGTGGTATAAGACTATTGATTCTAATCCTAGCCTATGTTTGGAGTGTGAACCCTGGTTGCATATTTTGCCTTATTTGGCCTAGTTGAGGGCTAGTGTCCCTAAAGCCTAGATTTGACCCAAGTTTTCTAAGAGCCCTAGAGAGGGTGAAAGACCTTAGAAAAGTGGAGTCCACTTGGAGAGATAGAGGTTAGAATTGGTTAAAGGCTCATAAACCTGATTGGCATCTTGCAGTGGGTTGGGTGCTACTAGGCACTTAGGAAGCATTTGGTGAAGGTAGACTGTAAGCTCTACATCAAGTGGTATCAGAGCCACTAAGAACCTATTTAGATAGCAAGATGTCTAAAAATGAAGAAGGAGAGAGGGAGATAGCTCTTAGAATCACAAACGTGGAGTTGGCCAAATTGGTCAAGGAGCAAATGGTAGGAAGTAAAGCAGTAAGGGAGAAGAATAGAAGTATGAAGAGAGAACTAGACAAGTGGAAGGGCAAGATGGCTAGAGGAGTCATAGAAGACTTTGAAGGAGAAGAATAAGTGACTAAAGAAAGAGAACCAAGGTAGGAGAGAGACAATGCCTGTAGACCAGAGAGCCATGTTGGAGGCCCTAGAAAGGGTAGGAAGAAAGGATCAAAGATCTGACCTACCAATGTTTAGTGGTAAACTAATTCCAGAGGAATGCATAGACTAGATAGAAGCAGTTCAAAATCACTTTGAATGTGATAATGTGCCTGAGAATCAAAGGGTAAAAGTTTCTAAGTCCAAGATGAAAGGATCTACCCTTTGTTGGTGGAATTTTCTTCAAAATGAGAGGATAGGGGAAGAGAAGGAGCCCATAACCACTTGGAAGAGGATGAAATTAGAGATAAAGAGGAAATTCATACTAGAGGACTATAGGTCCTAATGCACCAAAAGGTGCAAATTTTGAGGCAAAAAGACTTGGATGTGAGGGCATATGCAGAGGAGTTTCATAAAATCACTCTAAGGGCTCAAGTTCCCAAGAATGGGAAGCAAAAGTTGGCAAGATACTTGATTGGGCTCAAGTATTCAATGAAGGATGAACTAATTTTGTTCAATCCTAATGAGCTCAAGTATTCAGTCAAGGATGAACTAATTTTGTTCAATCCTAGGACTATCCATCAATGCTATCAAATGGCCCTCAAGATTGAGGAGAAACACAAGAGGAAAAGTGATTCCCATGGAAGAGGGAAAGGAGGAAATAATAGAGGTGGAGGAATATCTGGGAGTAGAGGTTCATCAAATAGATCTCAAGGTGAACCTAATAGTCAAGAAAAAATAGATAGAGATGCAAATACAAGAGGAGTATTTAGAGGAGGAAGGCCTAATGGAAGAGGCATATTTGGAGGGAGGACACTAGGAGTCTTCACAGGAATTTTTTTTACATGCAATATGACAGGGCATAGGTCTTCAAGATGTCCTTGGAAAATGGGCAAAAACAACATATAAGTGGATAGGAGAGTTCATTTGGCTCAAGATGAGGATGCACAAAGTGACCAAGGGGCAAGAGGAAATACTGATCTAGAGAGAGGAGAGTCTCTAACATTTAATAGAACCTTGATGAAGATTTTTAAAGAGCAAGTAGCTCCCCAAAGAAAGGCACTATTTAGAACTCTCTATAAGGTAAAATGCATGGTTTGTAAAGTTATTGTAGATTCTAGTTCAACTGATAATATAGCATTAGTAGAAATGGTAGAGAAGCTTGGATTGAAGAAGTTGCCTCATCCTAACCCTTACAAAGTTTCATGGCTAAATACGGAGCAATAGGTCATAGTAAATGAACAAGTTTATGTTGAATTTCAAATAGGGGAATACAAAGACAATATTGTCTATGATGTTGTAGAGATGGATGCTTTTCATTTATTGTTATGTAGGCCCTAGCAATATGATGTTAATTATAAGCATGATGGAAGGAGCAATGTTTACATCATCTCCAAAAATGGGAAGGATACCCAACATGGATCTAGTGTGATGATGGTTGGAGAGAAGGATTTTTTGAAGACCCTCAAGGTGAAGAATACCCCTTGCTTTGAATTAGTAGTGAAACCAAAACTTGGATAAAAAGGAAAGGAAAGCAAACCAGATGAAAGGATTGTGGAACTCAAGGAAATAAGGCAGTTATTGGACAAGTACAAAGAAGTAATTTTAGTTTGTACCAAAAATACCTTGCCACCTTTTAGAGAGATAAGTCATTATATTGATTTTATACTTGGTTCTACATTTCCTAACAAACCTACATATAGGTTAACACCAAAGAAAAATAAGGAGTTAGCAAGACAAGTAGAAGAATTGCTTGCAAAAGGGATCATAAGAAAAAGTGTCAACCCTTGTGTAGTCCCTACATTGTTGGCCCCTAAGAAGAGGGTACATGGAGGTTATCTACCAACTCTAGGGCCATAAAAAAGATAACCATTAGGTATAGGTTTCCAATGCCTAGGATGGAAGACTTAATGGATCACCTAGGAGGAGAAAAATACTATTCCAAGATTGATTTGAAAAGTGGATACCATCAAATCAGAATAAGGGAAGGAGATGAATGGAAAACTACATTTAAAACCAATGAAGGACTATATGAGTGGATGGTGATGCCTTTTGGCCTTTCAAATGCCCCAAGTACATTCATGAGACTCATGAATGAGGTCTTAAATCCTTTCATTAATCATTTTGTTATTACTTATCTTGATGATATATTGATTTTCAATCATTCTAGGGAGGAGCATCTCACACATTTGGAAATAGTTTTGAAGAAACTCAAGGAGAAGGTGTTAAGGATCAACTTGGACAAATTTGACCTCATGAAGGAAGAGTTGGTGTTCCTAGGCTTTGTCATCTCCAAAGGCAACCTCAAGATGGATCCAACAAAATTGTAAGCCATTCTTAACTAGCCTACCCCAAGGAATGCAAGTGAGGTATAAAGTTTTCATGGCTTAGCAAGTTTTTATAGGAAATTCATTAAAGGTTTTAGTAATGTGTGTGCCCGTATGATTGATACAATCAAGGGAGGAAGAAAATGTAAATTTTCATGGACTAGAGATGTAGATTAGTCCTTTTAATATTTGAAGAAGAAGGTTGTAGAGGCACCTATCCTTGTTTTGCTTGATTTTAACAAGATGTTCACCATTGTGTGTGATGCAAGAAATAGGGCCATAGGAGGAGTCCTAAGACAAGAAGGGAAACCAATAACTTTCTTTAGTGAAAAGTTGAATGAGGAAAAGAAAAAACATTCAACATATGATTTAGAGATGTATGCATTGGTTCAATCCTTAAGAAAATGGAGGTATTATTTTTTGCCTAAAAAATTTATACTTTATATTGATAACCATGCTTTGAGCTTTCTAAATAGGTAGGATAAACTGAACCATATGCAAGCCAAATGGGTGGAGTATATCCAAGCATACAATTTCATCATCAAGCATAAGAAAGGAGTTGTAACAAAGTAGCAGATGCTCTTAGTAGAAGGATTTTGACCATTCAAGAGACTAGATTGGAAAGCATGGGGACTAATGCAATCAAGGATATGTATGGAGGAGATAAAGATTTTTCTAAGGCATATCATGTGTGCAAGGAAATGGCTAACATATATCATGCTGATTTTGTAGATTTTATGTTGTAGGAAGGATTTCTTATCAAAGGCACCCAGTTATGTATTCCAAAGGGCTCTATAAGAGAAAACATAATAAAGGAAAAACACTATAGGGGACTAAGAGGACACTTTGGTCTAGACAATACCTTAGAACTAGTCAAAAGATTCTATTACTAGCCTAAAATGCAAACAAAGGTCAGGAAGTTTGTTGAAAGGTGTATGTTATGCCAAAAGGCCAAGGGAATAGCATCAAATTTAGGTCTATATACACCATTACCTATCCCAAGAAAACCATGGGATTCTATCAGCATGGATTTTGTACTTGTTCTACCCAAAACTAGATAGGGTTATGATTGCATATTTGTTGTAGTGGATAGGTTTTCCAAGATGGGCCATTTTCTTCCTTGTAAAACAAGTAATGATGCTTCACATATTGCAGGGATATTTTACAAAGAAATTGTAAGATTACATGGGCTACCCTTGTCTATAATATCAGATAGAGATCCTAAATTTTTAGGAAATTTTTAGAGGACCTTATGGACAAAATTGGGAACAAATTTGGCCTATTCTTCTGCATACCACCCATAGTCAGATGGCCAAACATAGGTCATAAATAGGTCCTTAGGGAACCTATTAAGATTTCATATAAAAGACTACGGAGTTACATCAGATGCAGTCCAAGAATAGATAGAGTTTTCCTATAATGACTTAGTGAATAGAAGTACTAGTTTCAACCCTTTTCAAATTGTTTATGGAACTCATCCCAGAGGAGTATTGAGTTGAGAGATGTCAATCAAATGGCAAGGAAGAGTGAAAGTATAGGACTTTGAAAAAGCCATGAAGGAGTTGCACCAAGAGGTCAAGGATAGATTGGAAAAGACCTCTAAAAAGTATAAGGAGAGAGAAAATAAAACTAGGAGAGACCTTTAGTTTAAAGTAGGAGATATGGTGATGGTTCACCTAAAGGTTGAAAGATTACCCAAGGGAAAATGCACCAAACTAATGATGAGGAAGATGGGTCCCTTCAAAATTTTGTAAAATATGGCACAAATGCATATAAACAAGAACTCCCTATTGAAATTGGTCTATCTAACATTTTTAATGTTTGTGATTTGTATCCCTATAAGGGAACTATTGATTGTAATACAAGTCAAATATATGGAGTGGAGGTACCTATAGTACTGCCCAAGTAGCAACCACAAGAGGTTGAATGCCTCTTAGACACCAAAGTGCTAATAGAAACTGGGAGGAAGACTTATTACAAGTACTTTATCAGGTGGAAGAATAAGCCTGTGGAGGATGCAACTTGCTTGACTGAAATAGATCTGATCAAGATGGGCCTTAAAGTGGAAAATTTTCCAAATCAAGAGATTTGAGTTTTTTTAGGCTTGAGGAGTATGGTGCAAGGCACCAAGGAAGTTTGATAAGTCCATAGGGTAGTCAACCCAATGAGGTTTATGTAATAAGACCAATTGTAAGGTCAAGTGGATCCTTGGTGTCATTATACACCAGGATGCCACATTGAACCAAAAGGTCACATTATGAAAATTGAGTTTTTTTAGTGTGCAATAGGGTTTTTGTAAGTCTTTAGATGGATTTATATGTGTTTTGAATCATTAGGCAAGAATTTAGGTGTCTAGGAGGTCACAAATGCAAAAAATGTCAAAGTTGTCATGCAAAATACAAGTTAATGACAACATTTTGTGCAAAATAATCAAAAAGTGGTTGAACATTGGTCTAACCATTTGAATGATGGCTATTACCATTGGAGGCAATGAATAGAGGTTATATAATGATGTTCATGAAGAAAACATCATAGTTGTATGGACTGGTGAACAATTACAAGAATAAAACTTTGATTTTCTACCATTTTCATTGTTTTTCTATGTTGTAAAGAACCATATGGACTAGGAAAGCTGATCAACTAAAATGGTTGGATAGCTTGAGGAACTAAGCTTTATTTTCTTTTTTTTGAAGGTTTTATCTTTCTATTTGTTCAAGTTATTGCATTTTTTGTTCAAGTTGCTTGTTTGGGCCTGAATTCAAAGGTTTTGGCAAACATGTGCCTCTAACTTGCAATCCCATAGTTGGAATTTGATGCCACTTGAAGGAATTAAAATTATGGAAGTTTATTTTGATATGGTAGAGTTTTAGACCTAGAGGAGTTGGTTCACTATTTTTACCAGTAGGCCCTAGGCTGAACATCCTCATGTGTTCAGCCTGAAAGTGAAGGAGAAGTGGCATGAAGACTTCCAAACTGAATGTATGAACCAAAGTAAAAGTTGAAATGGTCTTTTAGGAAGGAGAGGAAGAGATCCATGGGGTTTATTTGATTCTATGCACCCATTTTCAAGCACTTTCTTTGTAAACCTATCCTAATTAAGGCTATTAGGTCTGTAGACTAAGGTAGAGTTTGGACATGCTAGAGTAGATTTAGCACTTGATCCTTTGGATGCTTAAAGAACTAAAAAGGGGTATTTGAAAAGGTAATTTTTTTGACACTTCCTTTGGAAATTTTGGAAGTTTTCCCAAGAAAACTAAAAATTGACCTACTAGAATTTCTAGGCCTAATTTTGGGGAATTCGTCCTTTTGGGCATGTTAGAGCCCTAAAAGTGCATGAATCTTAGTGGTATAATACTATTGATGCTGATCCTAGCCTAAGTTTGGAGTGTGAACCATGGTTGCATATATTGCCTTATTTGGCCTAGTTGAGGGCTAGTGTCCCAAAAGCCTAGATTTGACCCAAGTTTGCTAAGAGCCCTAGAGAGGGGGAAAGACCTTAGAAAAGTGGATTCCACTTGGAGAGATAGAGGTCAGCATTGGTTAAAGGCTTGTAAACCTGATTGGCATCTTGCAATGGGTTGGCTACTACTAGGCACTTAGGAAGCATTTGGTGAAAGTAGGTTGTAAGCTTTGCATCAAGTGGTATTAGAGCCACTAAGAACCTATTGAGATAGAAAGACGTCTAAAAATGAAGAAGGAGAGAGGGAGATAGCTTTTAGAATCACAAATGTGGAGTTGGCCAAATTGGTCAAGGAGCAAATGGAAGGGAGTAAAGCAATAAGGGATAAGAGTAGAAGTATGAAGAGAGAACTATACAATCCTTTATATACATGCAATCCTAATGTACTTGTACATTGAATTGAGTACTATACAATTATTTTGATCATAGTTTGGTCTATTTTGTGCTTGTGTTTGAGTTCCTTGGTCTTGGGTGAATTTTTCCCTAAGAAAAATTCTTACATGGTATTAGAGCTACACCGAATTCTTACATGGTATTAGAGCTAAGGGAGATTCTTGTCACAAAGATATTGTGAATACTATAAAGTTATTCTGATCATACTCTCTATTTTGTGCTTGTGTTTGAGTTCTTTGGTCTTGGGTGAATTTTTTCCTAAGGAAATTTTTTACATGGTATCAGAGCTATACCAAATTATTACATGGTATTAGAGCCGAGGGAGATTCTCATCACAAAGACATTGAAGTGAATACTATTAGTAGTTTGTATGCCTCGAGATGGTTAGGATATCAAAAAAATATACATGGTTTTCTTTGTGGTTCTAGGGCCTTTCACTTTTGTGGAGGTATCCTTGCCCATGTTGGACAACCAAAAACTTTGAAGTGCTTTAAACTTGGTTTTCTACCACACCATGCCTCAAAAGGTGTAATTTCATCTAAGGCCTTATGGGGACTTCTATTTTGGATGTAGTTGGCACAACACATGGCTTCTACCCAAAACACTTCAACTAGAGACTTATGCTAAAGCATACAAGTGTTCATTTCCTTAAGGGTTCTATTATTTCTTTTAGTGACACCATTCTATTGTGGCATGTATGCAACTAAATGTTGAAGATCAATATGAAGCACCCATATCATGTGTTGCTCCCGAATCAAGAACCTATTCCTTGAAGCACCCATATGATGTATCATTCCTAAATCAAGAACCCATTCCTAAACATTGTTTGTACTTGCAACCAAAGCCTATCCCTTACCCTTTGAAGTGGCTGAAGATCCCTTATCCTTATATGCATTTGGTACATCAATTTTGTGTTTCCTCATTATGCTAACCAATTCATCAATCTGCTTATCCCTGCACTCATGTTTCCAGGCTCATAGAATTTTTCACACATGAGGGTATTGAAATCCAACATTCAGTTGCATACATGCCACAATAGAATGGTGTCACTAAAAGAAAGAATAGAACCCTTAAGGAAATGACCACTTGTATGCTTTAACACAACTCTCTAGATCAACTATTTTGGGTAGAAGCCATGTGTTCTGCCAACTACATCCAAAATAGAAGTCCCCGTAAGGCTTTAGATGGAATTACACCTTTTGAGGCATGGTGTGGCAAAATACCAAGTGTAAAGCACTTCAAAGTTTTTGGTTGTCCAGCATGGGCAAGGATACCTCCACAAAAGTGAAAGGCCTTAGAACCACAAAGAAAACTATGTATATTTGTTGGATATCCTGACCATCTCAAGGCATACAAACTAATGGATCTGGAGACTCATGAAATCTTTTATGAGAGGAGTGTTCACTTTGAAGAAACTTGTCTAAGTTTGGCTTCTTCAAATCCTCCTTCCTCCTCCTTTGTGGATAGTGATCATAGTGATGACAGTGACTCAGAAGATGAGATTCCTTCAACTTTGACTCATAGGACACCACCTACATAGGCTCAACAAATAGTTGAGGACATTCCTTCTTCCAAGTCACTATCATTACTATGATCATTTTTCATGGAGGAAGGAGGAGTTGAAGAAGCCAAATTTTGACAAGTTTCTTCAAAGTGAACACTCCTCTCATAAAATTCTCTAGATCCAGTAGTATGTATGCCTTGAGATGGTCAGGATATCTAATGTTGTGAAATATTCCACATCACCTACCATGTTGACATCTGACTTGGCAAGCCATACACATGTGGCACCTAGCCACATCATCTTTCTATACTACCAACTCACCTAGACATGTTAGTTTCTCATGTTTGATTTTTGTACGACCATACATGTTGATGTCATCAATCATACAGGTGATGTCATCACCATGTCATGAAGGGCCTACATTTTTGTTGATGTCAACAAACTACTATCTTAAATTTGACAACCATTTGATTTTCATTTAGAGGAAAATTTGAACTACTATGGTAGTCATTTTCCTATCAAATTTAACATCATGTTTTCCTCTCCAGACCCCTCTTTAGATGTAGTTTTGATTTGGCAGCTCTACTTTGAGAGGCCATAACTTGGTCATCTGGACTCTAAATCAGGTAAAATTTTTTTTGATTTTGGGTAAAAAATTTTGAACTTTTTAGTGGTGTTTCTAGTTTTGGTGCATAGATTTGTCAAAAATAGAATTTTTTGGTGACTGTACCTATCCAATCCTACATTTTGAAACTTCAAACACACCATATGGGCTCATTTGGACTCCTTTTTAGGTTCTATTTTTTTTGAAAATGCATATTTTTTCATATACTTTTTAGATCTATAGTTATATTATAGGCTTGTGTGGACACAAATACCACTTTTAGGAATAGGTCCTATTTTGCATTATATTGCTTCACAATTATTGTATTTTTGAGCTACATTATAAAGTTCTAGATTTGTACTCTATACAGAGGTTGTAATCAACAAAATTAGAAGTCCATTTTATCCACTATGACAAGTGACCTATTGTAAAATGCACTACATATAAAGTGCCAAAATCTTTCATTTGGGGGGGAGGGATTTTTTTATTGAGTGAAAAGGGGGGTGTATATTGTGTATTGTGTCTCCTTGATCTTGTGCTCTTGCATTATGGGTTGTTTTTCAAAGTTAACTCCACATAATTATGCTACTTTAAAAGAAAACATTAAGGAACTATTATTAGAGAAAGGTTTTATGTGTTATGTAATTGGTGCATCAAAGAAACCTCCCATTGATGTTGATGAGGCTCAAAAAGAAGACTAAGAATCCAAACAAGAGATGGCCCTAGGAGCCTTGTTGAAAAATATCTTTGATCCCATCAAATTTCACATTAGGAAGCTTATCAATCCAATATAGGTTTGGGCTAAACTTGAAGCATTATATGGGATAGTAGATGAAGACATGGCTTACACCATAGATGATAAACTTCTCAAGTTGGATCCTAGAAATTTTGACACCAACAAAAACTTTCTTACCCAAGTAGACATGTATAGGGCACAAATTAAGGATTATGGTCAGCCCATCAAGGATGGAAAGATGATCAAACACATCATGACTCATCGTCCACCTGAATATGCTCCTTTTGTTTCTAGTTATAATATACACAAATTAACAATAGGAAGTGCCTATGTTAAGCCTTCATTCAAGAAATTTTTAGAAATGTTGATCTTAGAACATGACAATCTAGTGAGTATGGGAATTCTCAAGTATTCCAAGACCAAAGACTTGGTAGAAAATGAAGGTAATTCAAGTGGTAAAATATCCAACAAGAAGCAGAAGCAGTGGAAGGCTAAGCCACAAGATGACACAAAACAATCCTCCTCAAAACAAAAATCTTCCTCACATTAATCTTCTTCCACCCAACAATCTTCTTCACAACAAGGAAAGTCTTCTTCCAAAAATAATCAAAAGGGGAACAATTCCAACAAAAAGGAGAAGAAAACTTGTTCCTATTGTAAGAGGAATGGTCATGATGAACATGAGTGCAAGGATAAGTAGATTGATGAATTGGTCAACATAATGAGGAAACACAAAATTGATGTACCAAATACATATAAGGAGAAGGGATTTTCATCTACTTCAAAAGGGTAAGGGAGAAGCTTTGGTAGCAAGTACAAACAATGTTGAGGAATGGGTTCTTGATTTAGGAGAAACACATCATATGGGTGCTTCAAGGGAGCAGTTTTCCTCTTTAAAACCATCAAATGTACCTTACATCTATGTGGGAAATGATACTCAGGTAGAAGTTGAAAGGAAAGAAAATGTTGAGTTGGAAAATGGTGTCTTAAAGGATGTTCTACATGTTCCTAACCTTAGCACCAACTTTCTCTCCATCTATCAGATATCTCGCTATGGATGTGGCAACAAAGTAGAGTTCCTCCCTGATATAGTCATGGTGAAAAATCTCCAAGATGATTCTAAGGTGGTGGTTGTAAAGGGTAATCATGAGACAAGACTTTATTCTTTCTCACATTTTGTTCCTAAGTCCACTTCCCTTTCCTTGTTGACTCATTCAAATACAAAAAGTAAACTATGGCATGAGAGATTTGGACATCTCAATTATCACTACCTTCAACAACTTAGTAGAAAGGATATGGTCATTGGTCTACCTCAAGTCTAGTATTTAGAGGGTTTATGTCTAGGTTGTGAAGTAGGCAACCATCCTGAAGAGAAATATGAAAAGGGGAAGTCTTGGAAGGCAACTTTTTTTCTTGAATTGGTTCATAGTGATGTAGCTGGCCCATTTCTAGTACCATCCTTTGGTAAGGCCCACTATATTCTAACCTTTATTGATGAATTTTCATGGTACACTTGGGTATTTTTTCTTGCTCATAAGAGTGAAGTATGTGATAACTTCATCACCTTCAGAGCTCAAGTTGAGAAAGAATTAGGGAAATCCATCAAGATCCTATGAATAGACAATTGTAGGGAATATGTCAACTCCAAGCTTATAGAATTTTGTAGTCATGATGGTATTGATCTTCAAAATTTAGTTGCATACATGCCACAACAGAATGGTGTCAGTGAAAAAAAGAATAGAACCCTTAAGGAAATGACCACTTGTATGCTTCAACATAAGTCTCTAGATCAAGTTTTTTGGGAAGAAGCCATGTGTTGTGCCAATTACATCCAAAATAGAAGTCTACATAAGACCTTAGATGGAATAAAACCTTTTGAGGCTTGGTGTGGTAGAAAATGAAGTATAAATCACTTCAAAGTTTTTGGTTCCTATGGCCATCTCTTGTTTGAGTTCCTTGTTCTTGGGACAATTATGAAGCAATACAATGCAAAATAGGATAAGTAGATTGATGAATTGGTCAACATAATGAGGAAACACAAAATTGATGTACTAGATGCATGCAAGGATAAGGGATCTTCATCCACTTCAAAGGGTAGGGGATAAGCTTTGGTTGCAAGTTAAAACAATGTTGAGGAATGGGTTCTTGATTCAAGAGTAACACATCATATGGGTACTTCAAGAGAGCAGTTTTCCTCTTTAAAGCCATCAAATGTACCTTACATCTATGTGGCCAATGATACTCAAGTGGAAGTTGAAGGGAAAGGGAATTTTGAGTTGGAAAATGGCATCTTCAAGGATGTACTTCATTTTCCTAACCTTAGCACCAACCTTCTCTCCATCTATCAAATAACTCACTATGGATATGGCAACAAAGTAGAGTTCCTCCCTAATAATGTTGTCGTGAAAAATCTCCAAGATGATTCTATGGTGGCAGTTGGAAAGGCTAATCATGCAACAACACTTTATTCTTTCTCACATTTTGTGCCTAAGTCCACTTCCCTTACCTTTTTCACTCATTCAAATACACAAAGTAAACTATGGCATGAGAGATTTGGACATCTGAATTATTTCTTCCTTCAACAACTCAATAGCAAGGATATGGTCATTGGTCTACCTCAAGTCAAGTATTCAGAGGGTGTATGTCTAGGTTGTAAAGTAGGCAAGCATCCTAAAGAGAAATATGACAAGGGGATGTCTTGGAAAGCAATTGTTGTTCTTGAATTGGTCAGAGTGATGTAGCTAACCCATTTCCAGTACTATCTTTTAGTAAGGTATGCTATGTTCTAACCTTTATTGATGACTTTTCATGGTACACTTGGGTCTTTTTTCTTGCTCATAAGAGTGAAGTATTTCATAACTTTATCACCTTCAAAACTCAAGTTGAGAAAAAATCAAGAAAAGCCATCAAGATCCTATGAATAGATAATGGTGGGGAATATGTCAACTCTAGGCTCATAGACTTTTGCACACATGAGGGTATTGATATCCAACATTTAGTTGCATACATGCCACAGTAGAATGGTGTCATTGCAAGAAAGAATAGAACCCTTAGGGAAATGACCACTTGTATGCTTCAACATAAGCCTCTAGATCAAGTGTTTTGGGCAAAAGCCATGTGTTGTACCAACTACATCCAAAACAAAAGTCCCCATAAGGCCTTAGATGGAATTACACCTTTTGAGTCATGGTGTGGTAGAAAACCAAATGTACAAAGCACTTCAAAGTTTTTGGTAGTCCTACATGGGTAAGGATACCTCCACAAAAGTGAAAGGCCTTAGAACCACAAAGAAAACCATGTATATTTGTTGGATATCCTAACCATCTCAAGGCATACAAACTAATGGATCTAGAGACTCTTGAAATATTTTACAAGAGGAGTGTTTGCTTTGAAGAAATTTGTCCAAGTTTGGCTTCTTCAACTCCTACTTCTTCCTCCTTCATGGTTAGTGATAATAGTGATGACAAAGACTTAGAAGATGAGATTCCTTCAACTTTGACTCACAAGACACCACCTAAACATGGTCAAAAAACATTTGAGGACATTCCTTCTTCTTCCACTAAACCTTGTTGGGCACAATAGACCCTTGATGTAGCAGGTTCATTGGTGGGAAATCGTTTAGACACTCGGAGGACAAGGTCACAACACAAGTCATTTACACATGCATATATAGCTATTACTTTAGATCCACAGTCATTTAAAGAAGCATCAGGGATTCCAAAATGGGATAAGGCTATCAAGGAGGAATATTACTCTTTGATGAAAAACAACACTTGGAACTTAGTTCCCCTTCCTAAGGGAAGAAAGGTGGTTTGATGTAAGTGGATCTATCAAACCAAATTTTTAATGGATGGAAGTGTGGATAAGCATAAGGCTAGACTAGTAGCCAAAGGTTTCTCACAGGTTCCAGGTATTTACTATATAGAGACTTTTGCACTAGTTGCCAAGATGAACTCCATTTGCCTAACATTAGCTATTGTTGTAGCTCATGGTTGGGTTGTACACCAAATGGATGTTAAGAGAATTTTTTTGAATGGTGATCTTCATGAGGAGATTTATATGGAGTAGCCACAAGGGTTCATATAGGATTCTACTATGGTTTACAGATTGAAGAAGTCTATTTATGGTCTTAAGTAGGCTCCTTGAGCTTGGTATGCCATGATGGATTCCTTCCTACTCTCTAAAGGATTCACAAGGTGTCATTCTGATTTGAATGTCTATATTCTTTAGAAGGATAACTCACACTTGATTCTAGTGCTTTATGTAGATGACTTGATCATTATAGGGAGCACTTCATCCATCATCACCAGTGTCAAGACCTCTCTACAGGATAGATTTGCTATGATAGACTTGGGTTTGCTACATTACTTCCTTGGTATTGAGATCGCACAGCCTTTAGTAGGGATCACACTTTCACAACCCAAGTATGCTCTTGACTTGCTTTCTAGATTTCACATGACTGACTGCAAGCCTACTCATACTCCCTTTCTATCATGTGTCAAGTTAGATGCTAAGTGTACCACTCCACTTGTTGATGCTACATTGTACAGATAGTTAGGTGGCAGTCTAATCTACTTGACACATACATGCCCAAATATAGCTTTTGTAGTTGGCATAGTTTCATGCTTCATGCAAGAACCACATGAACTTCATTGGAAGGTCACTAAGTGCATCTTGTACTATATAAAGGGGTACACATACACATGGGATACATTATGTAGTAGGTACATGACTTCAGCTGGTTGTATACATAGGCTCAAACTATTTAGGGGACCTTGATTATTGAAAGTCTACTTTAGGTAATATATTTCACCTTGTTTTTGACCCTATTTTTTGGTAGAGTAAGAAGTAAAATAATGTTGCTCTTTCTTCCACAAAGGTTGAGTATCGAGTAGCTATTGTTAGAAATTCTTTAGAATAACTTGGGGGGGGATCTGAATCAATTATTTAAGGTCCAAATGTCCTACTTCATACTTTTCATCAAGTAAAGTGTGCCCATAAAACTATTCATTCATCCAAGCTTTAACTTTCCTATTCAGCAAGTTACTATAAATCAACATGCAAACATAACACGTAAAAGGTTCAACACATAACATAGTGATTTACATGGAAACCCAATTTGGGAAAAATCACCAGTAACATGCTACTATATTCTCACTCTTCTAAAGTGATGCCCTATGAGAGGCCTACCCTGTTAAAGGCTACAACACACTATTAAATGTGACCTAGTTAAAGGATTTAACCACCCTATTAGAAGTGGGCCTGGTTAAAGGATTTACAAATGGCTATTAAACCAACCCAATTCCATAGGATTTTCTTTTACCCTAACTAATACAATTGCTAGAGAGTAACAATAAGGAATTTTGACCTGATTACAATTCACAACTTATCTTGCAGATCTTAGATCACTATTCAGCTCATGACATTGCCTAGCTTTCAGTCTCTACAACTCTTGATAGCTTGCCCTCCTTTCAAGCTTCATCTCCTTGAGTTGCCATGCTCAATGTACAAGTGCAATCATCTCTCTCTAACCACTTATCGAAGCATAGTCTTTGTGCTCTATTCTTCCTTCTCCTAGATGTCTTCCCCTTGACCTCCTTTCAACCACTTGGCAATTTGGCACACCAATAGCTTTTGCTTCTTGGTCTTTGACTCCTTAAATAGAAGTCTTAGAGTTTATTTTCCCACTCAATTCTTCCCTCCTTTAATTTCAGTTCATATGGATTAGGTAGGATTCATTGAATCTAATCCATATTTTGTTTCTCCTAGAAACATCATGAAGAATCCTCTTGAACTTGCTCAAAAATAGTTTACATAGAATTTTGTGCCACCAGCTCATCATCCTTATCCTCCAACTAGTTCACAAAATTCAAGGTAATAACTTTGTTAGCTTAGATTTAGAATTTTTTTTTACTTTTAAAATAATGCAACAGCTTGGCACTATTGAAATTATGGTGCTTGCCACATACTGTATTACTCAGCATCAATTATGTTTTACTGATGCCTGGCACCTAAAGTTCACTCAAGACCTACCAAGATTTTATATTTACTCAGCTCCTTTTATATCACTTGATACTTGAACTTCACTTGGCACCTGAAGTTCACTCAGTATACACTAGACTTTCTATCTGCTTGACTCCAACTGAGAATTTTCTCCACTTAAACTAGCTTACTCAGCACCCACTGATGACCTTAGTTTAAGCTTTGCAGTCAACCTTGTTACAACTTATTCCTCCAATTTTTCAAAGTGTGGCCAATCTTTGTATCTTCAAGTATGTTATCAATACATCATTTAACTATTGTCTTAACTAATCCTTGTACTTCATTACAAAATCATAACTCAACCTTTGCCTTAGGTACTTTTGTTACATCTTGTTGATCAAATCCTCTTCATCAATCAACTAAGTGATAGTACTTGGATATTATAAGAAATTTTCATTCCTACACATAGAAGGTTTGACATCAATGAAAAAATAATGATTAAAAACATTCTTTTAACAACAATCTCCCTCTTTCAATCAATCTTCTTCATTAATGATCTTTCCAATCAGATTTCCAATAGTTGTTAATGCAACTATAGAGGCTCTTTGGTTATAGCACATCCTCAAGGAGTTTGTATTTGATCTACCTAAACCTATAGTCATTAATTGTGACAATCAAAGTGCTATTGAGATCTCTAAGCATCCAGTTCAGCATCAGTAGACTAAGCACATCGAGGTTCATATGCACTACATCAGACAACTGATACATGAGTAGATCATTGCATTACACTATTTTCCTATAGAAAAGTAGGTCACTGATATCTTCACCAAACCCTTTGCTAAGGTCAAGTATACTCATTTGTAAGAATTCTTAGGGGTGTGAGATGTTGTAGAAAGGGGAGTCCCTTGACTTCTCTCTTCTTCTTCTTCTTCTGGGAGGGATATTTTCCTCATCTGAGGTCTTCTTCTCTCTCATCTTCTTTATTGTACTTATCCCTCTTTTTGGAGGAGGTTCTTTCCCATGAGGTTTTCCCTCTTTCTCTACTTTATGAGAGATGCAACATTATATGTAGAGCATTACTTTTGTACATGGGTACCTAACATGGCCTCATAGTTAGGACCCATTATGCATTCGTGAGCTTAAGTGCATTTCCCCAAGTTGCACCTAAGGGGGGTGTTGGAGTAAATAGGTATTTGCTATTCACACTTTACTTAAGTATACTTAGGTTAATGCATTCTTTTATTAAATTGCATTATTTTATTATTTATTTTATGAGACACTTAGGAGTTTGTATATCTTTATGAGTTGTCATGTTGAAAACATAGGAGTACGCTACTCTAATTCAACACATGGTGTCTACAACATAAATTTGTGTGCTACACCATTACATGCTTATCTTCTCATCATTGCACTTACTTCTATGCATAATGGAGGATAACTCACACCTAATGGACATGTGCCTTGTTGTATGAATTATCATGATGCTGATTCCTAGGCATTCTAGATGCATCTAAAAAGCCTTTATATACAAGCACTCCTAGTTTACTTGTACATTGAATTGAATGCAATACAGTTATTTTGATCATAATCTAGTCTATTTTGTGCTTCTATTTGAGTTCCTTGTTCTTGGGTGAATGTTTCCCTAAGGAAAATTCTTACATGGTATCAGAGCTATACCAAATTCTTACATTTGGCAAACTAGCTCCTAAAAAAAAATCCATCTAGTGACTGATCTTCTTCATTAGGGGCAATCCATGAGGTACATTATCTGATACAATATCAAAAAACTCTCCCAACAATATCTACAACTTCTATAGGTACCTCTTCTACTTCTTCTTTACTATCTTTAGGAATTATAACAAAACACATATGCTCATGCTTCATACCTTTAAGAAAATCTTTTCCATCAACAAAACATATTTTGGTAGCACTGCACTCATTTTCTTCTTTATTCTTCAATGGCTTTAACTTATGTTTCACTCCATCCTTAGTTAGAGTGTATGTATTTTCTCGCCCATCGTGTGTAGCATGCCTATCAAACTACCACAGCCTACCCAACAATATATGACATATTTCGATAGGTATGATATCACATAGTACCTCATCCTAGTAGCTTCCAATCCTGAATTTCACTAAGCACTACTCATTGACCCTAACCTTGTGCTCATCTTGCACCCAAGAAATATGGTATGGATGTCAGTGTTCCTACTTCTTTAGCTTCAACTTGGTGACCATCATTTTTTACACTGAATTGTTAGTACTTCCACCATTAGTGATCACATCGCAACACTTATCTCCATATCTACACCTTGTGCAAAACAACCTCCTTCTTTTCTTTGGTTCAGTCTCACCACTCAACATGACTCTTTAGTAAACTAGGACTTCTCCTCTTTTAACATCTTCAGAATGTGAGGATCTAACATCTTCATCAACATGTGCAACTCTACCTTGGCCTTCTATTCGTTGATCTATCCTTCTATGGAACTAGGTACATTCAAATGCTCTATACCATTCTTCTCCATAGTTAAAAAATTTCCCACAGAAGCCTCCTCTTCCAAATTCTTGTCCTCTAGCTCTTCCTCTCTGATATCTATTGTGCTGATCATGGAAATGATTGGAATTATTTCCCTTCTAGTTCTAACTACTACTTCTATCTTCATCCTTATTTCTTTGATCATCATTATGACCACCATAGGATCATCCACTAGATCTTCCACCATGACCTCTTCCACTATTCTTATTGTCAAATTTCTTGTTTAGTTTCTCCTTGAATCTTATGGAAAATTGGTCAATTTTTCTCATTCAAACTAGACTTAGCTCATCTTGAATTTTGGGCCTTAACCCATTAAGATAATAGGTGACTTTCTCTTTATTAGGTTCTGCATGGCTAGTTCTAATGAGAACTTGGTAGAATCCTTTGGTATACTCTTGAAAAAAATTTCCTGCATGCTTCGACCCTTACATCTTCTTCAATAGATCAAGCTCATAATCCATGACAACAAATTGTCACTTTAGTGTATCTTTCATTTGATCCCATATAGTTATTTTGTCCTTTTGCTTTCTATTTTGCTCCAACTGAACTTGCTACCACCATATCTTCGCATGTCCCTTCTATTTTTCCTTTGCAAACTTGACCCTATTAGGATCATCAATACTTCATACTCAAAGTAATCCTCTAGTTTATTGATCCAATCAATCAACTCCCCTAGATTAAGATTTCACAAAAATGTGGAAACCTCAAACTTAGGTCTTTTTCCAATCTTGGAGATGGTCCTAAAAAGCCTCTCTTCCTCTAGATTTTGAATTACCTCTACTCATTTTCTTCTAATTCATCCTCATCCTCACTTTCATCTCTTATAAGAATATTTATTCTTCTTCTCATTTGTTCTTCCAAAGCTAGCATTTTCCTTTGGAGGACTTGGAAACCCTTAGGTTTAACACCTATAGCTCTTCAACCATGCTCTCTTTGTGGAGGCATTTTCATGCTTCTGCTAAAACCCTAGTGAAAATTATCTCACAATTATTGATCTATCTACACAATCAACCCAAACCACAGTCCTAGTGCAAACTACCTCATAATTGACAATCTATCCTCACACTCAAGAACTCTAGCTTTGATACCACTTAATGTAGGGTGTTCTCCTTAATATGAAACTCATAGTAGAAACAAAGAAACAACAACAAATGTTAAAAAAAATATGGACTTCTTATTTTCATCGTAAACGCAAAATTATAGAATTCAAAAGTACAATATGCTAACCCACATGGGTGCCTTTAGTACAATAATTTGCAAGACAAGCTGCGATCTATCACCCAGACTTGTCCTAGACAATGTCCTGACCTTTCTTAAATAGGTAGTTTTATGCAACCGAGGAAAGTTCTAGATGCTCAAACCTAATACCTAGGGCCGACAGACCCTAACAAAACATATAGATTCAATCAAATACATCTTAGACAAATTATTTTAGAAAATTTGATAACCAAACTTTAGAAGGCCATAACTCACAAACCATTTCTTTGATTGGCTATTATAACCACTTTATAGAAATGCCAGCTCCTAATCTATAGGCTTGAAACTATGCTAGCTCCATTCATCAAGTTTTTGAACCTCATCCGAGAAATCTAAGGCCTCCAACAGTGAGCCTAAGGATTTTTCTAAAAAAATTCCACCAAAAATCTACAATAACTTCTCTGACACTAATTCTTGAGTAACAAGATTTTTATGGTAGGCTACCAACTCTAAAATGAACCTTCCTATAGAAAATGAGAACATCCCGAGCTCGTATGACAAACTTACTAAAAATAGTAAGATCCCAAAAATAGCAATTTCCCTATCTTCTAGTTCTTATTAAAATAGAAAAGACTGAAAATAAAATATTTTTGGGTGATGCAAGATTTCCCTTACACCCAGGATGCTCCTGCATCAAACACCTGAGGTAGTTTGAGAAGTGACCCCATTACATCTTAGGTGTTCAGAGGAAAACCAAGATGGTTTACCTCCTCCTTTGCTAGCCATGGTGAATTCTCAACTAGTGTCCCTTTCTATTTGACCACATATTCCTCATAAGTTTTTTTTTGGTACTTTTTCCAGTACAACTTTCTAGTATCTCCTTAATCTCCTTTGTAGCTGAACTAGCTATTGGAATGCTCCACTACGCTTCTACAACTTCAATCCCATCACCTCCTTCATAATGCTCTATCAAATTTGAAATATTAAATACTGGTGAAATATTCAATTCAGTAGGCAATTCCACTTCATACACATTTCTAGAATCATGCCTTTTCACTATCTTGCATGGTCCAAAATTTTTCATCTTCAGCTTATTATAAGTACCCACTAGAAAATGTTCCTTTCTCAAATGAAGCATGACTTCATCTCCAACTTGAAATTCCTCATATCTCCTTTTCACACCTACCTTAGCCATATACTTTTTATTTATTTTTATGATGTGTTTCCTTACATCCTCATGGATGTTCTTCAAATGTTCATCAAAATCTTCTGCTTCTGCACTACTTATCTCACCTTTATCCAATTGCCTCAATTTAGAATCATTTATGAGGCTACTCCCATATACAATCTGGAATCATGATTTACCAATAGTCCTATTGATAGAATTATTATATGCAAATTCTACCTATGGTAAAATCATATTCCATCCTTTTGGTTTATCCCCAACCAAGCATCTTAGCAAGTTTCCCAAAATGTGATTCATAGATTCTATCTATCCATTAGTCTATGGATGATGTGATGAATTGAATTTCAAATCTAATTTTAACTTCTTCCACAATGTATACTAGAAATACCCAACAAATTTAGTATCTTGATTTGAAACTATACTCTTTGGCAGACCATGTAATCTCACCACTTCTCTAAAAAACAACTCTACTACATGAATAGCATCACTAGTCTTCTTGCAAGGAATAAAATGTGCCATCTTTGAAAACCTGTCAACCAACACAAAAATAGAATCATGCTACCCCATGTCCTTGGCATTCTAAGAACAAAACCCATGTTGACATCCTCCCACAACTTCTTTGGTATAGGTAGTGGCTGATACAACCTTGTATTTTACTTCACTCCTTTCGCCATTTGAAATACTTGAAAACTTTGAACAAACCTTGTCACATCTTTCTATAATTGTGGTCAGTAATAATTTTCAATAATGAAAGCTATAGTTTTATTCTACCAAAATGTCCAACCAATCCTCCACTATGCTTCTCTTTGATGAGATTTTCCCTTATTGAACTTTTCGAAATGATCAACTAGCTTCCTTTGAACAACATATTATCTTGGATCATGAAGTCCAGCTACTTTTTCCTATCAAGTGTAACAAGTTCTACACAAGCCTTCCATGCTTCACCAAAATTAGGATCATCTAGATACAAAGTACTGATTACCTTGAAACCAACCACCTATATCTGCATTTTTGTCAACAAAAGTTGTCTTCTACTAAGAGCATCTTCAACTTTGTTAGACTTTTCACTCCTCTATTTCAAAACAAATGTATAACTCTGTAAAAAATCAACCCACTTTAAATTTCTTTGGTTCAATTTTCCTTGACTATTCAAATATTGTAAAGTTTGATGATCAATATACAAATAACTCCTTAGGAATAAGATAGTGTCTCCACTTCTTCAATGCCTGAACTATAGCATAAAATTCCTGATCATAAACATAATATTTTCTTTTTGCATCGTTCAACTTCTCACTAAAATAAGCAACAAATCTACCTTCTTGGCTCAAAATAGCTCCTATTGTAGTACTGCTAGCATCACAGTCTAATTGAAACACCTTGTTAAAATTAGGAAGTTCTAAAATAGGCTACTTAGTAACTTTCTATTTCAACAGATTAAAGCTCTTATCTACTCCTACAGTCCACTTAAATTCTTTCTATCCCCTCTCATTGTTTTAGTCAAAGGTCCACAAATACTACTAAAATATTTTATGAACTTTTTATAAAATGTAGCCAGTCTATGAAAGATCTTACCTTTTTCACACACCTTGGAGTAGACCATTAGAGGTTAGCCTTCACTTTCTCTGGGTCTATTTTTAGACCTTCTCTTGAGACTACAAATCCTAGATACACCAACTCTTTCTTTACAAAACTGCACTTCTTTAGGTTTATCAACAACTTTTCTTCCCTTAACTTATTAAACACCTTACAAATATGAATCAAATCCTCATCCAATGTCTTACTAAGGATCAATATATCATCTAGGTAAATAATTAAAACATACTTAGAAAATCCTTCAGTACCTTTTGTGATACGAATCTGATGGTACCCACTCTTTAGACCTATCTTTGTGAAATATTGAACATCACTCATATAATCTATAATAACATCCATCCTCAAAAAAAGAAATCTATTATTATGGTGATCTTGTTGATAGCACAAGAATCTATGCACATCCTCCATTCTCCATTCTTCTTTGGGCTAATGCTGCTAGTATAGGACATGGACTCAAACTCTTGAATCAAACCCTTCTGTAAAAACTCATGAACTTGCCTATTCAAATCTTCACTTTCTACTAGTGTCATTTTGTACACTATTTGGAAAATTGGCTCCTAGAACCAAATCAATCTTGTTATTGATCTTCCTCATTGGAGGCAATCCATCAGGTATATTATCTTATATAATATTAGAAAACTCTCCCAACATATCTGCAACTTCTATAGGTATATCCTCTACTTCTTCTTTACTATCTTTAGGAATTATAGAAAAACACATATGCTCATGCTTAACACCTTTAATAAATTCTTTTCCATCAACAAAACATATTCTGGCAGCATTGCATACCTTTTCTTCTTTATCCTTCAAAGGCTTCAACTTATCTTTCACTCCATCCTTACTCACAGTGTAGGTATTTGGTTGCCCATCATGTACATCATGCTTGTCAAAATACCATGGCCTACCTAAAAACATATGACATCTTTCAATAGATATGATATCACATTGTACCTCATCCTAGTAGCTTCCAATCCTAAACTTCACTAAGCACTACTCATTGACCATGACTTTGTGGTTATCGTGCACCCAAGAAATACAGTATGGATGTCGGTATTTCTACCTCTTCAGCTTCAACTTGGTGACCATCATTTCTAACACCAAATTGTTAGTACTTCCACCATCAATGATCACATCACAACACTTATCTTCACATCTTTACCTTGTGAAAAATAAGCTCCTTCTTTTCTTAAGTTCATTCTCACCACTTAGTAGGACTCTTTGGTTAACCAGGAATTCTCCTCTTTTAGTATCTTTAAAATGTGAGGATCTAGCATCTTCATCAACATGTGCAACTCTAGGCTAGCCTTCTATTCTTCAATTTTTCCTTCCTTTCTATTGAGTACATTCAAATGCTCTATGCCATTCTTCTTCATAATGAAAACATTTCCCATGGAAGCCTCCTCTTCTAGATCCTAGTCCTCTACCTCTTCCTCTTTGATCTCTATTATTCTTATCATGGAAATGATTGGAATTATTTCCCCTCTAGTTTTGACTGCTACTTCTAGCTTCATCCTTATTCTTTTGATCATCATTATGACCACCATAGGATCATCCACTAGATCTTCCACCATGACCTCTTCCATTGTTCTTATTGTCAAACTTCTTGCTTAGTTTCTCCTTGAATCTTGTGGAAAACTAGTATGCCTCCTCAATACTACTCATTCAAACTAGACTCAACTCTTCTTGAATTTTGGGCCTTAACCCATTAAGATAACAAGTGACTTTCTCTTTATCAACTTTTGTATGGTTAGTTCTAATGAGACCTCAGTAGAACTCTTCAGTATACTCTTGAATAGATTTTCTTGCTTCCTTCAACCCTTGCATCTTCTGCAATAGATCGAGCTCATAATCCATAGGAGTGAATTGTTGCTTTAGTTTATCTTTCATCTGATCCCATCTAGTTATTTTGTCCTTTCCCTTTCTATTTCTATCTAACTAAACCTCCTACCACTAGATCTTCACATTTCCCTTCAGTTTTGCCTTCGCAAACTTGACCCTATCAGGATCATCAATATCTTCATACTTAAAGTACTCCTCTAGTTCATTGATCCAATCAATCAACTCCTCTAGATTAAGATTTCCTAAAAATGTGAGAACCTCAAATTTAGGTCTTTTTCCAATCTTGGAGATGGTCCTAAAAACCTTCTCTTCCTCTAGATTTAGAACTACCTCTACTTTGGCATTTTCTTCTACTTTGTTGTCATCCTCACTTTCATCTCTTATAGGAAGATTTATTCCTCTCTGCATTTGTTCTTCCAATGCTTGCATTTTCCTTTGGAGGACTTGGAAACCCTCAAGTTTATCACCTACAACTCTTCTACCAAACTCTCTTCATGGAGGCATTTTCATGCTTCCACTGAAACCCTAGTGCAAACTACCTCATAATTTATGATCTATCTACACACGTAGCCCGAACCATAGTCCTAGTGCAAACTATCTCACAATTGGTGATCTCTCCACACACTCAAGAACTCTAGCTCTGATACCACTTAATGAATGGTGCTCCCCTTAATACCATAAACTAATAACAAAAAAAAAGAAACAACAACAAATACGAGAACAAAATATGGAATTCTTATTTGCACCAAAAATGCAAAATTATAGAATTTAGAAATACAATATGCTAACCTACATGGGTGCATTCAGTGCAATAATTTGCAAAACAAGTTATGAACTATCACCTAGATCTGTCATAGACAATGTTCAAGCCTTTATTAAATAGGCAAATTTATGCCACTCAAGAAGGTTCTAGATGCTCAAACCTAATACCTAAGGCCAACCGACCCTAATGAAACATATACAGTTGGCCAAATACATCTTTGATAAATTATTTTAGAAATTTTGGTAGCCCAACTTTGGAAGGTCATAACACAAGAACCATTGCTCCGATTGGCTATTATCACCACTTTTTGGAAATGTCAGCTTCTGATCTACAAGCTTGAAATGGCACTAGCACCCTTCCGTTGAGTTTTTAGACCTCATCTAGGCACTCTAAGGCTTCCAATGGTGAGCCTAAATATTTTTTCTGCATATTTTTCCACCAAAAATCTGCTATAAATTCTCTAATACTAATGCTTGAGCAACAAAATTTTTATGGTAGGCTTAAAACTCTAAAATGAACCTTCTTGTAAAAAATGAGAACATTCCTGGATCATATGAAAAAATAACAAAAAATAGCAAACTCCCAGAAATAGCAGCCTCCATAGCTACTAGTCCTTATTAAAAGAGAAAAGACCAAAAATAAAATATTTTTGGGTGATGCAAGATTGCACTTACACCCAAGATGCTCCTACATCAAACACATAGGGTATTTTGAGAAGTGAACCTATCACATCTTAGGTGTTTAGAGGAAAACCAAGATGGTTTACCTCCTCCTTTGCTAGCCATGATGAATCCTCAATTGGTCTTCCTTTCCATTTGACAAGATATTTCTTATAAGTTATGTTTCTAGTACTTTTTCCAACATAACTATCTAGTATCTCCTCAATCTCCTTTGTAGCCAAACTAGGTATTAGAATGTTCCACTGTGCTTCTGCAACTTTATCCCCATCACCTCCTTCATAATACTCTGTCAAATCTAAAATATTAAATACTGGTGAAATATTCAATTTAGTAGGCAACTCCACTTCATACACATTTCCAAAATAATGCCTTTTCACTATCTTGAATGGTCCAAACTTCTTAATCTTTAGCTTATTATATGTATCCATTGTAACACTCCTTTTTCAAATTAACCATGACTTCATCTCCAACCTAAAATTCCTTATATCTCCTTTTCACATCTACCTTACCCTTATATTATGTATTCAATTTTATGATGTGCTTCCTCACCTCCTCATGGATGTTCTTCAAACATTCAACAAAGTCTTCCACTTCAACACTACTTATCTTGCCATTATCCAACTACCTCAATTCATAAGAATTTTTGGGGCTACTCCCATATACAATCTAGAATGGTGATTTACTAGTACTCCTATTGATAGAATTATTATATGCAAATTCTTCCTGTAGTAAAATAATATTCCATCCTTTTGGTTTATCCCCTACCAAGCATCTTAGCAAGTTTCTCAAATTGTGATTCATAGCTTCTATCTATCGATCAGTCTGTGGATAATGTGATGAACTAAACTTCAAATCTATCTTTAACCTCTTCCATAATGTATGCCAAAAATATGCAACAAATTTAGTATCTCGATCTGAAACAATACTCTTTGGCAGACCATGCAATCTCACCACTTCTCTAAAAGAAAACTCTGCTACATGAATAACATCACTAGTCTTCTTGCAAGGAATAAATTGTCCAATCTTTGAAAATCTATCAACCACCAAAAAAATAGAATAATGACTGCACTATGTCTTAGGTCATCCAAAAACAAAATCCATTTTGACATCCTCCCATGGCTTCTCTGGTACAAGTAATGGCTGATACAACCCTTTATTCTGCTTCACTCTTTTTTCCATCTAAAATACTTGACAATTTTATATAAACTTCATCATATCTTGCTATAACTATGGCCAGTAATGATTTTTAGCAACCAAAGCTATAGTTTTATCTCTGCCAAAATGTCTAGCCGATCCTCCACTATGCTTCTTCTTGATGAGATTCTCCCTTATCGACCTTCTAGGAATACAAAATTAGCTTCCTTTGAACAATAGATTATCCTGTATCATGAAATCTAACCACTTTGTCTTGTCAAGTGTAATAGATTCTGTACAAGCCTTCTACACTTCACCAAAATTAGGATCATCTGGATACAAAATACTGAGTTCCTTGAACCCAACCACCTCTATCAACATTTTTGTCAACAAAAGTTGTCTTCTACTAAGAGCATCTACAAATTTGTTAGGCTTACCACTCCTATGTTTCAAAACAAATGTATAACTCTGCAAAAACTCAACCCACTTTAAATGCCTTTGGTTCAATTTTCCTTGACTATTGAAATATTGCAAAGCTTGATGATTAGTATACAAAAAAAACTCCTTAGGAAGAAGATAGTGTCTCCACTTTTTCAATGCTTGAACTATAGCATAAAAATCTATATCATAAACATAATATTTTCTTTTTGCATCATTCAACTTCTCGCTGAAATAAGAAATAGGTCTACCTTATTGGCTCAAAACAACTCCTATTGTAGTACCACTAGCATTACAGTCTACTTGAAACACCTTGTTAAAATCAAGAAGTGCTAAAATAGGGTGCTCAATAACTTTCTATTTTAACAAATTAAAACTCTTATCTGCTCCTATAGTCCACTTAAATTCTTTCCTATCCCCTCGCATTGTTTCAATCAAGGGTCCACAAATACCACTAAAAATTCTTATGAACTTTTTGTAAAATGTAGCTAGTCCATGAAAATATCTTACCTCTATCACACTCCTTGGAGTAGGCCATTCAAGGATAGCCTTCACTTTTTCTAAGTCTATTTTTAGACCTTATCTTGATACTAAAAACCACAGATACACCAACTCTTTCTGTATAAAATTGCACTTCTTCAGGTTTATCAACAATTTTTCTTTCCTCAACTTATCAAACACCTTGTGAATATGAATCAAATTCTCCTCGAATGTCTTACTAAAGATCAATATATCATCTAGGTAAAAAATGACAAACTTACCTAGAAACTCCTTCAGTACCTCATTCATGAGCCTCATGAAAGTGTTTGGTGCATTGGTTTCCCAAAAGGCATAACTAACCACTCATACAATCCTTCCCTTGTCTTGAAAGCAATCTTCCACTCATCACCTTCTCTGATATGAATCTAATAGTATCCACTCTTCAGATCTATCTTTCTGAAATACTAAGCTCCACTCAAACAATCCATAATATCATCCATCCTTGGCAAAGGAAATCTATACTTGATAGTGATCTTGTTGATAGCATGAGAATCTGTGCAAATTCTCTATTCTCTATTCTTCCTTGGTGCTAACACTACTGGTACAACACATTGAATTAGACCCTCTCAAATCAACCCCTTCTACAATAACTCATGAACTTGCCTATTCAACTCTTCACTTTATGCTAGTGTCATTTTGTAAGCTTCCTTGTTTAGAAAACTCGCTTCTAGAACCAAATCCATCGGGTGACTTATCTTCCTCATTGGGGGCAATCCATGAGGTACATTATCTGATACAATATCAAAAAAATATCCCAACATATTTTCAACTTCTATAGGTATCTCTTCTACTTCTTCTTTACTATCTTTAGGAATTATAGAAAAACACATATGCTTATGCTTCATGCCTTTAACTCTTTTCCATCAACAAAGCATATTCCAGTAGCAATGCATACCTTTTCTTGTTTATTCTTCAATAGCTTTAACTAATGTTTCACTCCATCCTTAGTTATAGTGTAGGTATTTTCTCATCCATTGTGTACATCATGCCTATCAAACTACCATAGCCTACCCAACAACATATGACATATGTCCATAGGTATAATATCACATAGTACCTCATCCTGGTAGCTTCCAATCCTGAACTTCACTAAGAACTGCTCATTGACCCTAACCTTGTGTTCATCTTGCACCCAAGCAATATGATATGGAAATCAATGTTTTTGCCTCTTTAGCTTCAACTTGGTGACCATCATTTTTGACACCAGATTATCAGTACTTCCACCATCAATGATCACATCTGAACACTTATCTTAGCTCCATCTTTGCTCAAGTTCATTCTCACCACTCAACAAGACTCTTTGGTTAACTAGGACTTCCCCCCTACTAGCATCTTCAAAATATGAGGATCTAACATCTTTGTTAACATGTGTAACTCTAGCCTAGCCTTCTATTCTTTGACCTTTCCTCCCTTGGCATTGGGTACATTCAAATTCTCTATTCCCTTCTTTTCCATAGTGAAAAAATTTCCCACAAAAGCCTCCTCTTATAGATCCTTGTCCTCTTCCTCTTCCTCTTTGATCTCTATTGTTCTAATCATGGAAATGATTGAAATTATTTCCCCTGTAGTTTTGACTACTACTTCTAGTTTCATCCTTATTCCTTTGATCATTATTGCAACCATCATATGATCATCCACTAGATCTTCCACCATGACCTCTTCTGTTCTCCTCGATTCTTATGGAAAATTGGTATGCATCCTCAATACTACTCATTCAAACTATACTTAGCTCATCCTTAATGTTGGGCCTTAACCCATTAAGATAACAGACAAATTTCTCTTTGTTAGCTTTTGCATGGCCATTTCTAATGAGAACTTGGTAGAACTCTTTGGTATACTCTTGAACAAATTTTTCACTTGCTTCAACCCTTGCATCTTCTTCCATAGATCAAGCTCATAATCTACAGGAATGAATTGTCACTTTTGTTTATCTTTCATCTAATCCCATCTAGTTATTTTGTCCTTTCCCTTTCTATTTCACTCAAACTGATCCTCCTACCACCAGATCTTCACATGTCCCTTTAGTTTTGCCTTCGCGAACTTGATCTTGTTAGGATCATCAATATCTTCATACTCAAAGTACCCCTCTAGTTCATTGATCCAATTGATTAGTTCCTCTGGATTAAGATTTTTCAAAAATGTGGAAACCTCAAACTTAGGTATTTTTTCAATCATGGAGATAGTCCTAAAAATCCTTTCTTCCTCTAGATTTAGAACTGCCTTTTCTTGGGCATTTCCTTATACTTCATCCTCATCCTTGCTTTCATCTCTTATACAAAGATTTATTCTTCTTTTCATTTTTTCTTCAAATGCTTGCATTTTCCTTTGGAGGAGTTAAAAACCTTTAGGTGTAACATCTACATCTCTTCTACCACACTCTCTTTGTGGAGGCATTTTTGCACTTCCACTAAAACCCTAGTGCAAATTGCCTCACAATTGGTAATCTGTCTACACACTCAACCCAAACCATGGTCCTAGTGCAAACTACCTCACAATTAGTGATCTCTTCACACTCAAGAACTCTATCTTTGATACCACTTCATGCATGGTGGTCCCCTTAATACCATAAACTCATAATAGAAACAAAGAAACAACAAAAAATGCAAGAACAAAATATGCAATTCTTATTTGCACTATAAATGTAGAATTAAAAAATTTAGAAGTACAATATGCTAACCTACAAGGGCACTTTTAGTACAATAATTTGCAAGACAAGTTGCGAACTATCACCCAATGTTGTCCTAGATGATGTTTGGGCCTTTCTTAAATAGGTAGTTTTATGCTACCTATGAAGGTTCTAGATGTTCAAACCTAATACCTAGGGCCAATGACCTTAAAAAAACATATAGAGTCAGCCAAATACATCTATGACAAATTATTTTAGAAATTTTGGTAGTCCAACTTCAGAAGGCCATAACTTACAAACCGTTGCTCCAATTGGCTATTATAACCACTTTTTGGAAATACCAACTCATGATCTATAAGCTCAAAATGGCATTAGTGCCCTTCCGTCAAGATTTCAAACCTCATCTGGGCACTCTAATGCCTCTAACGGTGAGCCTGAGGATTTTTCTGTAAATTTTTCCACCAAAAATCCATAATAACTTCTCTAATACTGATGCTTGAGCAATAAGATTTTTATGGTAGGCTTACAACTCTAAATGAACCTTCTTTTAAAAAATGAGAACATTCTGGGCTCATATGATAAACTTACTAAAAATAGAAAGCTCTTAGAAATAACAACCTCCCTATCTACTAGTCCTTATTAAAATAGAAAAAACTAAGAATAAAATATTTTTGGGTGATGCAAGATTTCCCGTACACTCAGGATACTCCTGCATCACAAAGTATGTTACACCATCAGTTAACTATTCCAATGTTATTTACCTCAAGCAACTATTGGAAGTTATGAAGGTAGAAATCAAGGATCCAATGGTTATATTTTGTAATGACACAAGTACAATTAATATATCAAAGAATTCTATGATGCATACCAAGACCAAGCACATTGCTATAAAATATCATTTTTCTAAGAGAATTAGTGCAAGATAAAGAGATAAGATTGGAATATGTGAATACTAAAGAACAAATTGTAGACATATTCACTAAGCCATTACCTAAGAATGCATTTTTGTATCTAAGAAATAAGTTATGGGTTATTCCCCTATTTGAAGCTCACTAAATAAAGTTTAGTGATGCATCAACTAGTGCATGTTGAAGATCAGTCAAGTTGATGTAGTATTGAAAAGGGAAGATTGTATATGAATCAACACATAAGGTACATTTCTATTCACTAAATATTGTCTTTGGCATAATATGTCAAAGAGGGAGAGTTCTGTAATGAGGGAGAATTTGTAGAGATGTCAAAGAAGGAGAGTTTGGTATTAGAAGAAGATATTAAAGATAGAGTTCTCATAGATGAGAATCAAAATGAAACTAAGGATATTTTCCTTACTTTATTTTGTTCTAAAATTTTATTGTGTTATGACATATTGTGTTTCCATCAATACCAAAGAGGGAGATTGTTGAAAACAATTGATTCATTGTGTACTATCTTTGATGTTACACAAAATTTTATATCTTTATGAGTCAATGTATGTCAAGCTCACTCAATTGATGAAGATAGTTTCCTATGTCTTCCAAGCATTCCTTTATTTTCCAAGTTCAAAAGACAATGTCTACTAAGTTCACTTGGGTGTCAAAGAGAAGTTCACAGAAGTTGAGTGTTAATTGAGCTCACCCAGGTAACAAAGGAAAATTTGGATGGAACCAATGTTAACTAAGCTCACCCAGTTACCAAAGGAACATTGTAAAGATGTCTAGTGTTAACCAAGTTCATTTGGTTAACATAGGAAAATCATTTTTGAGTTAGTGTTTACTGAGCAGGGTTGGCTAATGAAGGATTTTCTTCTTTTGTCATATTGAGTTTAATGGATTTGTTTGTTGGTTCTAGCCAATTGAGAAGATGTATATTAATTATTATAAGTTGTATTCAAGCTGACTTGATAATGAGTATGATATAAGTATAAGTTAAAGTTGAGGATTGAATGAGTGAAAGTGTATGGAAAAATAGAAGATGCTAAGAGGAAGAAAATTAGAAGGATAAGAAAAATATCATTAAGGAGCTACAAAGATACATTTGATCAAGAAGGATCAAGTATTCGAGCCAGAATTAAGATCTGTAATAAAAAATTTAGTTGCATAAAAAATCAATCCATCTCATTATTTCTCTCTAACCATTGTAGTAGTGATCTAAATATTTTAATAGAGTTGGCTTAATAGCTATTTGTAAATCCTCTAACAAGGTGGCATTTCTAGATTGAAGTGTTTAAAGGCCTATAACAAGGCCACTCATAACAGGATGATTAAATCCTCTAATGGGGTTACACCTAAAAATGTGTTTTGCAACCTTTAATAGGGTTGGTTCCTAATAGGGCTCACTTTAGAATAGTGAAAATTAAGAACTAGTTGTGATTGGTAGTTTTTCCCAAATTGAGTTTCCATGTTAAATCTTGGTGTCACTCATGTTCATGCTATTTTTTGATATGTATGCAACCAATTTAATTGAAGTTAATCATAGATAATATCTTAATATTTGCATGTTAAAAATGTTCTAAGTTATAGTTGTTATTTCAATGGTTATTGAGTTACAAGATATTATCAGTATTAACCAATTGCTTGTGTGTTTTGTAGGAGTTGATGAAATCCAACTTTGCAGTCACCAAGATCACCTACATGCAAAAGAACCTATTGAAGGGAAACCAAGAAGGAAGAGGTGGAGCTTGGAAAAAACCCTAAATGGACATGAGAGAGAAAATATTGCAAAACAATGAAATTGTATTTACAATGGAATGCAATGTGAAAATACAAAGAGAGAGCCCAAATATAAAAGCCTCATGAAAGCTTGTAGAACAAGCTGGGAGGTGGTAGAAGATAAGGTTGACAACCAAGCACACTTTCACAAAAAGGTGAAACATGATAGAAGGGAACAAACTCCCATGTTGTCAACAACTAAACACTACAACCATTAAATACTAAATATTAAATAAATGTATTAACCTAAGTAATATTAAGTAAATAGAATAAATAATTAATTATTAATTATTTACTCTAACACCCCCCCTTAAGTGCAACTTAGGGAAATGCCTTAAGCTCGCAAAAATAAGATGAAAATGTAGAATGGGTCCCAGAAACAAGGCCATGTTAGGTACCCATGTATAATGCAAAGAGATGCAACCTCTAAAAATGGAGAAAGAGAGAAAACCACGTGGGAAAACCATCCCCCCAAAAAAAGGTAAGAACCTAGTGAAGAACTGAAGAAGCCTCCAACTAGGGGAATGTCCCCTAAAACAAGAACAAGGAATGATCATGAAGAGCATCACTGAAGCATGAAGAAACCAAAAAATCTACCATAAAAAAGAAACTACTGATCTAAAGAACCTCCATGGAAGAAGAAGGCACAAACTGAGCATGTCTATATGGTAGATGATCCATCTTACCGAAATGCATAGGTAGCCAGCCACTGCAATTGCCTCATACATAGGATTAACCATTGAATACATAGCTCACACTATTGAACCATCAAACCATGGATGCATTAGAACAATAGCATAACCCCCCCTTAATGTAGATGGGGTGAGATGACAAGAAACTAAGAAGGTGGGCCAAAAATCTCTTGCAAATGGACAAGAGAGAAAGAGGTACAAACACCTATAAAGACACGATCACACCGACATTGCATGGGGCTAATGTCATGGAAGGGACACTCACTTAACAAAGGGAGATGGCCTAAAATAGCAAACAACTATCCCCCCCCATGGTGCTTTATAAAAATAGTGCATGAACAATTGTCTCAAAAAACAACATTTATGAAGTCAAATGCAAAAGGGACACTTTATCTTAGTGTGTATACAAAAGAGCTTACAAATGATGTCTACAATGATCAAAATAGGAAAAAAGCTAACACAAAAGATAGGACATCCCAAAACAAAAGAAACCATGCTAGGAAAATAATCCTTGGACCTAAAACACCTAAGATTTTTTTGACCATATAGAAAAACTACCAAAAACATGATAGAAAGAGCATGGACTAGAATCTAAGGAAAAAGACTACATTTTTGAAAAGGTGACAAAACCAGCTTTCCAAAAATATAACGTTTTCAAAAAATTGATATGGGATGCAAAAGATATGCATGCCAGAGTCAAAAATACAACTTCAGATTTCAATTGAAAAAATGGGTAATAAAACTACATCAAAACCTGAAAATACTTACACCAATGTCTCCATCTCAAAACTAGCTGTTCGAAACTTCTTTTAGATCAAAAAAATACCTTCGTATGCTCAAGTTATGGTCAAAAAACTAAAGGTATTTCAAAAAGGACCTTGTAGAGGTGCAAGAGGCACATGATATAGTGCTAACATCATCATTTCACTGGTTTAAAATTGATGGCTAGTTAGCCATCATAGTAAAAAGAGAGGCCATGTGGCATGCCACATGATAGTCTATGTGGTAGAAAGGATTACATGGCAGGTGATGTGGCAGTGGCCACATGGAAAAGTGCCATATGGTGCACGTACCACATGTCACCCCCACACGGTGCCAAGTGGCAGCAACTACTGATTGGGTGCACAACCTCCATGTGGGTGTTGAGTTGTCTATAGGTGTGTACCTTCTACTAACTATACAAAGATCAGAGACACATGTCAACACAGGCAGAGTCCACATAACTGCAAGCTATCGAACTATGTAAGTTGGCGGAGCAAACTGGGTGGAGGCAGCACAAAGGAGGGAGAAGCCAGTGGAGGTAGCGAAAAATGGCTAGGCTGCCAGCAGAGAACCTATGAGTGTGGGCTGAGGAGGTGGTCGAGTGGTGTGGCCTATCCGAGAAAAGTGTAGGTGGTGCATGGGTAGCCCCATGGTGGCTGCTAGGTGGTGCCATGGTGGCATGACCCTACACTTAATTTTTTATTTTATTGCAAAAATATGTCTGCACAGTCCCTATGGAGCCCTGTGCCTAAAATATTTTGCCTCCTAGAGCCCTTTCTCCAAAATCAAAAAAAATTATATGGATCTTAGCTGGAAAATGCCTTCTGAATCCAATGGCAACGTCAGCATCTGTTTGGGGCCAAATTGCTCTAAAAAATGCTCTTCCCCCAGATTGAAGAAAAAATCATAAACAAACTAGGGTTTGGGTCTTTGAATCATGGCTTCAAAAATCCTTCAACAAAGAAGCAGCAAGGAGGCTCTGATACCATGTAGGAGTTGATGAAATCCAACTTTGTAGTCACCAAGATCACCTACATGCAAAATAACCCGTCGAAGGGAAACCAAAAAGGAAGAGGTGGAGCTTGGAAAAAACCCTAAACGGACATGAGAGAGAAAATATTGAAAAAAATTGAAATTGTATTTACAATGGAATGCAAAGTGAAAATACAAAGAGAGAGCCCAAATATAAAGGCCTCATGGAAGCTTGTAGAACAAGCTAGAAGGTGGTAGAAGATAAGGTTGACAACCAAGCACACTTCCACAAAAAGGTGGAACATGCTAGAAGGGAACAAACTTCCGTGTTGTCAACAACTAACCACTACAACCATTAAATAATAAATATTAAATAAATGCATTAACCTAAGTAAGTTTAAGTAAATAGAATAAATAAATAATTATTAATTATTTACTCTAACATATTTTTTGAGCAATAGTATTTTCAGTAGTGTTAATGTTTTGTGCTAACATCTAAGGGATCTATTAGGATTTATTTTAGTGTTAAGTAATTAACCCCTCCTTTCTTAGTTAATCCTCTTATATTTCCACAACCTTTAGGTCTTCAAAGACTCAAAACTCATTATCAAATAGGTTCAGAGCCAATATACATGCCATGATAAACATATAGTGGCTTCTCGCAATCGAATTTGAAACTTGATTGAGAAATTTTATGCCTTTAGTATTGAAGTCATCCTTCAAAAATGCAATAATGTCCCTGATAACCTTTTCATGCCCATCAACACTCTCAAACCCACAAATGGTTTCCACTTCCAATGCTTTTCAATGAAAATGGTGGAAACCCCATTTGTCTTATATAATATTAAACATTTCTAGGTCTTTGAAGATGATCAACATATCCTAGCCTTTTTGGCCAACATGAGTGTATTCAAAGACTAGATCTTGGAAGAAGAGGCACATAATGATACAGGATAGGAAAATGATCAAAGGGAGATCCTTGATCTCCCCAAAAATACCCTGCTGAAAGTGGTGATTGCACTTGAACATATCTTTGAATTGGACAAGTGGGTCAAAGACAGACATCACCCCTCCTTCAAGGGAGGTAAGTATGAAAAGGTAAACCTTGAGATAGACACCATGGAGAAAAATTTTTTCTTTAGAACCTCCTCTTCCCTCAAGGAAAAGGAGACACATACGACACAACACGTCCAACATATCCATGGTGATACATACTATACCCCTCAAACTAGGTGCCAAGTCATTCAAGAAGAGATAAAGACCTATGAATCCCCTGATTGAACCCTTCATTTATCAAGAGGTTCCAAAGCTACTATCCAAAAGAATAATCTTTCCCATTTGACGTACCACATGAGAAGTTAATTTGGTTATGTGTAGACTTTTAGAACCTAAAAAAAAACATCAATGAAAGATAACCATCATTTTCTTTCACTTGACAAGGTCTTATAAATTGTAAATAGTGCACAAATGATTATCTTCCTAAATAGATAATCAGGCTACAATTAGATCATGGTTAATTATGAAAAACAACTTAAAATGGTGTTTACCACCAATTGGGAAACATTTTCCTATAGATATGTGCCCTTTGGGCTAATCAATACTAGGGCGACATTCTAGAAGGTGATGAATAAACCTTCGAGGGACTAGTCAATAAATACATTATCATCTACATGAATGATATACAAATATATTCTAGGCACAAGTGTGACCACCTTTCCAAGATCCTCAAAAGATATCACTAATTAAATATCTCACTAAACTCTAAGAAATGCATATTTAGGGTTACTAAACTCTAAGAAATAAAACTATAGGGTCACATCATCTTCAAGAATAATATTGAGATCAAGAGAGTGGAGGCTCTACTAAATTTTCTGATGCATAAGTATCCCGAGTTGCCTTTTTATTGTACTCATCTTTGTTCATTCTTCTTGTTATTGTTGAGTTCTAGTGGTCATTGAATTGCAATTACTACCAAGTTGTCCAGTGTTGTCCGAGTTGTTCAGTATTAGCTGAGCTGCCTAGTATTGATTGAGTGCTTTGGTGGCCAAGTGTTTCTTCATGTGTCAAGTGAACCTGATATTTTTTGATACTAGGTTCCTTCTTTGACCAAGTTTATCTGTCATTGGTTCTTAATTTGAGCTAACTTGTGTATTTAATTTGGATTGTGAATTTAATGTAAGGATCTTGTCTTGGGATGCATGTAGACCATTTTAAGGTCGACATTTCTATTATGTAATAATCTAGAATCTTTTGTAAGCCATTTTAGCAAGAATAAATAGGGGTGTTTAGTTTTAGGCTAGAATGACTTAGAGAGTCTAGATGGGAGAGCAAAGTAGAAGAGTTGGAAGTCCAAATTAAGGACATGTAAAAGTTCCAAGTCTAGGATTTCATAAAATCTTATTGTTCATAACCTAGAAGGTCTTATAGCTAGGCATGCATCCCAATAATTTGATAAATTGATAAAAGTGTTTGTTTTTCCTTCTATCCTTAGTGTTGTTTTCCCTATTATTTTATTTCATTATGTTTACTGAGAAAGTTATTTGGATAGTTAGGTGTGCCTTTGACCCCAGCCTTTCAAGCCCTCCTTCTATCATGTAGTATTAGAGCTTGAGGTTCATCATTGTGGAGATTAGATTGTATAGAACCCTAAGTTAAATTTGGTTATAGGGTTGCAAATCTATAAATTTGACATAGAGAAAATGTTGACACTAGTATTATGGACATGTTGAGATAAATTATGGCAAGATTAGATGTTTTAGAGATAGCCCAGAGGAGAGGAGAGAATATTGATGAGTGATGATGAAGAAATGACACCAATCCCTAATCGAAAACCTAAGATTAGGATGAGGAAATATTGTTGAGAGTATTGTCTTTGGCACATTTAAAGCCTACTATGGAAGTTGTTCCTTATTATGAAAAATTGGACACCAATGTTATGTTAGATTGGATCTCTAATATGGAGAAGTTATTTAAATTTGAAGGCACTCTCGATAATAAGATGGTGAAAATAGTAGTTACTAGGTTGAAGGGTCATGCCTCACTATGGTGGGAACATTTGAAAACTAATAGACAAAGAAGAGGAAAAGAGAAGATTAGGACCTGGCTATAAATGGTGAACAAGGTGAAGAAGTTCCTTCCTATTGATTACCAAGTTAGCTTGCTGAGGAAGATACAAAATATGAGAAGAAAATACATGACCTGTTGGATACAATTATTCAATCATGTGTTGTCTTTGATGTTACACAAATGTCATATCAGTTATTAGTTAGAATCTACTGAGCTCAATTGGTTAGCAAGGAAAAATATAGAGTCTACTAAGCTCAAAAGGTTAGTAAAGGGAATTAAAAATTCTACTGAGCATTTCTAGAGGTTATGCTAAGAAGTCAATCTCTACCAAGCTCACTCGGGCACTAAAGGCTTCTGTGGAAAAAATTAGTTTCTACCAAGGTCACAAGGTCAGTGAAGGGAAATTAGTTCTTATTGAGTTCACTCAATCTCCAAAAGATTTTGCAAAGTTCATAGTGTTTACCAAGCTTCACTTGGTTAACACTAGAAATCATTTCTAGAGTAGTGTTTACTAAACAGGGTCGGCCAATGAAGGATTTCATTATTTTGGGAAATAAAGTTTATTTATTTAATGTAATGTTTATAGCTAACTAATGTATGGTTTATTGGTGAATTTAACTTGTAATTGAGCTGACTTGACAATTTGTAATGTATAAATAAAAGGTCAAGTTGTGTTTTCAAATGTATGGGTGGATGTATGAATGAGCAAGTATGCAAGTGAGTTGATCGTGAAGAAGAAGCATGAGAAAATTTTGAAGAAGGATCAAATATCCTTAAGGATCAGAAGAGTTGTATTCAATTAGAGAGGATCTATTGAAGTAGAGTAGAGACCTATATCAACAAAGTTTAGTTGCATCTCATTTAGGTCACTTATTGTTACTTTCTCACCATTGTAGCAGTAATTCCTAAATCTCTTATTAGAGTTGGTCTAATAGCCATTTTGTAAATCCTCTAACAAGGTGGATAGTTCAATTGAATTTTTCTAAAGTCCTCTAGCAAGGCCACTCCTAACAAGGTGATTAAATCCTCTAACTAGGTCACACCTAATAGTGTGTTTTGTAACCTTTAACAGGGTTGGCTCTTAACAGGGCTCACTTCAGAAGGGTGAAAATTGGTAGCTAGTTACTTGGTGGTTTTTCCCATATTGGGTTTCCACATTAAATCTAATGTCCCTTGTCTTCATGTTATTTTCTTTTGCATGCATGTTAATAATTGTGAATGCTTAAAGATCAGTAACAAGTTAATCTACCGAGTTACAACATTTTTCTGTGTAGCTACTGAGTGATAGCAGTAATTAAGTTTTAAGACATCTAAGGGATTTGTGGATTTTTTTTTGTGGTAACTCATTCACTCCCCCCCTCTTAGTTACTCCATCTATAATTCCAATAATTGGTATCATAGATTTTGGTGCTTGTAGGAAGGATTTCAAGGATCTAAGCTAAAGACCAAGAGGGAAATTCCAAGGCTTAACAAGGATAACTTTTCAGCATGGCAAGGTCTAATAAGAATCCATCTAGCTTACATTGGAGATACAAGATTGAAATATCTAGATGAAGCATATGTAACTCCTTCTAGTACATTATCTGTTAATGACATTGCTGAGAAGAAGACTCATAACATCATGATGATAGACATTGCATCTGCCCTAAGCTATGAAGAATTTGATAATGTCAAGGACTGCAAAACTACCTTTGAAATGTGGAACAAGCTGAAAGAAACCTACAGAGAAGATGATAATGTAATAAGAGCCAAAGTAAAAAGTTTAAGAGGACAATTTGATCAGATGAGGATGAGAGAGGATGAAAACATTGCAAAATATGTTGAAAGAGTCAAAGCAAGTGTTAGTGCAATCAAAGCTTCTGGAGGAGATATCAAGGAGGAAATAATTATAAGTAAAGTTCTTAGAACATTGCTTCCCATTTATGCAATTGGAGTTTCTACAATTCAAGAAAGAAGATGTGAAGCAAATCATAAGATAAATTTAGAAGCCATAGTTGGAAGATTGACTGCATTTGAGCTAGACAACTATGATAACCATGTTCTAGCTACCAATAATATTGAATCAACATTTGAAGCCAAGCTCTCACTCAAGGAGAAAGGCAAGAAGATAAAAGATTCTCAGTCAAAAAGTGAAGAAGAATCAGAATAGAGTTTTGAGAGTGATCTTGAGGTGGTTGAAGCTCTACTAGTAAGGAAATATTCTAGAGGCAAAAGGAAATACAAAGGTAAGGTTCCTCTAATATATTTTTCATGTGAGGAAATTGGACATATTGCTGCTAGGTGCCCAAATAAGTAGAAAAAGGATGAGGAAAAAAGGTCACAAGTGCAATGGAAAGAAAGACTTCAAATCATTCAAGGACAAAGGTAAGAAAACATGTTTCATGGCTAAGGATTCTAATGATTCTAATGATGAAGAAGATGAAATTGTTTACATTGCTGTGAAAGATGAGTTTGAGAATGATGAGGAAATGGCACTTATTTTTCATGTGAGAAAAAATGATATATGGATTATAGATAGAAGTTGCTCTCATCATATGACTTTTGATAAAACTAAGTTTGAACATTTTGAAGACTATGATGGTGGTAGTGTGAGATTTGGTAATAATGAACCTTATTGCATAAAAGGAAGAGGAAGAATCTCACTAACCAAAGAACTTGTATGTGATAATGCCTATTGGGTAGAAGGACTAAAACATAATCTATTGAGTGTGGCACAACTACTCAATAATGGATTCAAAGTGAAATTCATGCATGGAAAAGTAAGACTGCTAGATGACAAAGGAAAGCTAATTGTATTAGGCACTCAAACAAAACGTAACCTATTCTATATTGAACTTCGTGAATGTTCATGTTTTATTGCTCAAATTGAAGAAAGTTGGTTATGGAATAGGGGGTTGTGTCATGTGAACTTTCATAACTTTGTGAAAATAAGTAAATTTAGGAAAGTAAGAGGCATTCTTAATATAAACAAACCTGAGGTTGGTCTATGCAAGAATTGTCAAATTGGTAAGATGGGAAAGACTAGCTTCAAAACTAAAAACTATTAGTCTGAATTTTTTTTAGAAATTGTGCATACTGATTTGTGTGCACCTATTGAAATTAAAAGCTATATTGCTGAAAAGTTCTTCATTCTTTTTGTTGATGATTACTCAAGAATGATGACTATCATGTACTTGGCCAAAGTTGAGAAGGAAATAGGCAAAAGACTAACATGCTTAAGGTTAGATAGAGGTGGTGAATTCATTTCACATGAGTTCAATAACTTTTGCATTGAAAGAGGGATGAAAAGATAGGTATCAGCCCCTGGAACTCCAGAGAAAAATGGAATAGCTAAAAGAAGGAATAGAACTATCATGGACTATGCTAGAACCTTAATGATTGAAAAGAACATTGGTATCAAATATTGGAAGGAAGTTATCAGCACTGCAGTGCATACTTTGAATTGAGTATAGCTGAAGAAGGACTCATTCAAAACCTCCTATGAGTTATCGTATGGCTATAAACCCAATGTAAGTTACCTAAAAGTATTTGGAAGTAAATGTTACATTTTGAAAGAATCTAAAAAAAGTAAATTTGATGTGAAAGGTGATGAAGGAATATTTTTGGGATATTCTTGCAAGAGTAAAGCATATATTTGTTTGAACTTGTCTACTCACAAAGTCATAGAAAGTGTACATGTGAAAGTTGATGAGTTTGCAAAAAGAATTGAAGAAGAAAGCAAAAGGAACTAAAAGATTACAGGAGATTTGTTCTCATTGAACCTGATACAGTGCCAAATACACCTATTAGTTAGAAGTCTTCTACTCCTGAGTCTTTAGTAACCAAGTTGCAGGAAGTTCAAACCAAGCTATAGGAACCTGAGTCACATTTTGATCCTATCAAGCCAATGCCTACCGAGTCTGAAGGACCCAACCAGTAGACAAAACAACTAGAACCTAAAGCTGAAGTGCAAGAGGATGAGAATGCAAAGCTTTCAAAAGGCAAGGAACCTATATTAGCTAAGTATGCCAGTAAACATCATGCACCAGATCAGATCATTGGTGATAAATTGAAAGGTACTATGAAAAGAAGTAAGTTGGAAGGTACTTCTTTACTTGTTGATTTTGAACCTAGAAGTGTAAAAGATGCATTATAAAATGAAATTTGGATTGAGGCTATGAATGAAGATATAGAGAAAATAGAGAAAAACAAAATGTGGACTCTTGTACCTAGGCCTAAAGACAAAAATGTGATTGGTACTAAATGGGTATTTAGAAATAAGTTAAATGAAGATAGTAAGGTATCAAAGAAAAAAGCTAGATTGGTATGCAAAGGATACTCTCAAGAAGAAGGAATAGACTATGGAGAGACATTTGCTCTTGTTTCAAGATCGAAAGGTGTCAAGACCTTACTTGCATATGTTGCATACAAAGGATTTAAAGTTTATTAGATGGATGTTAAGTCAACATTTCTTAATGGTATACTAGATGAGGAGGTGTACATTAAGTAGCCTAAAAGTTTTGTTGATCCAGACAAGAAGGACATGGTCTACAAATTACACAAAGCATTGTATGGTCTAAAACAAGCCCCTAGAGCATGGTATGAAAGATTACATAACTATCTTATTTAGATTGGTTTTCAAAGAACTAATGATAATAGTAGCTTGTATATCAAAGAAGGACCAGATAATAAGATTTTTTTGGTAGAAATATTTGTGGATGATACTTTGTTCATAGGAAATGATGATCTTTGCAAAGAATTTTTAGAACAAATGAACAAGGAATTTGAAATGTCAATGTTTGGTCAGATCAAATTCTTTTTTGGTCTTCAAATTCAACAAAGTAAGAATGGCATCTATATCACTCAATCTAAATATATCAAGGAAATACTAAAATTTTTTGGTATGGAAGACTACAAACTAGTTGGGACTCCTATCTATACTAGATTGAAACTTACCAAGGATGACGAATCAAAGGAGGTAGATCATATATTGTATAGATCTATGATTGAAAAGTTGCAGTATGTAGTGCATACAAGGCCAAATATTGCCCTTGCAATTGGTATTGTAGCAATATTTTTAGAAAAACTAAGAGAAAATCACATGATGGCAATCAAAAGGACAATGAGATATTTGAAAGGAACTAAATATTATGGATTATGGTACAAATTTGGAGGTAATATGGATTTAAAAGTGTTTATTGATACAGATTGGTCTGGAAACATTGATGACAGAAAGAGTACAAGTGGAGGAGATTTCTTTCTTGGCAAGATGTTGGTTTCTTGAACAAGTAAAAGGCAAAATTGTACATCCCAATCCATAGTAGAAGCAGAGTATGTTGTAGCAGTAGTAAACTATTCCAATATTTTTTGGTTCAAACTATTATTGGAAGGCATGAAGGAGGAAATCAAAGAACATGTTGTTATGTTTTGTGACAATACAAGTGTAATTAACATATCTAAAAATCTAGTGATGCATTCAAAAACCAAGCACATTGCAATAAAGTATCACTTTGTCAGAGAATTGGTGTAGGATAAGGAGATTAGATTGGAATATGTCCATAGAAAAGAACAAATTACTAACATATTCACCAAGCCTTTACCTAAAGATGCATTTTTGTATCTAAGAGGTAAGTTAGGGGTCATTCCCCTATCTAAAGCTCACTAAAATGAAGTTTTAGTGATGCATCAATAGGTATCAAGTTGAAGATTTTTCAGTTGATGCAAAATAATCATGAAAATATTGCATATGAATTAGTACATAAGGTACATTGCTATTCATTTGGTTTGTGTTGTCTTTGGCATGTGTTGTCAAAGAGGGAGTGTATATTGTCATATCATTCTGAAATTTGAATCTATTTGTGAAAAATTTGATGTTTGTAAAGAATCTATGTAATTCCTTCATAGAGGGAGATTACTATATTTGAGCAGTTTGTGGAATGAAATTTTAGAGGGAGAAACATTCTATCAAAAAAGACTTGTTTTCAAATTTCATTCTGCTATGACATGTTGTGTTGCCATCAATGCCAAAGAGGGAGATTGTTGGATACAATTATTCAGTTGTGTGTTTTCTTGGATGTTACACAAATGTCATATCAGTTATCAGTTAGAATCTACCAAGCTCGGTTGGTCAGCAAGGAAAAAGATAGAGTCGGCTAAGCTCAGAAGGTTACCAAAGAGAATTATAGAGTCTACCAAATGTTTTTGGTGGTTACACTGAGAAGTTAGTCTTTACAAAGCTGACTCAGGCACTGAAGTCTTCTATGGTAGAAATTAGTTTCTACTAAGCTCACAAGGTTAGTGAAGGGAAATCAATTCTTACTAAATTCACTCAGTCTCCAAAGGATTTTGTAGAGTTCATAGTGTTTATCGAGCCTCACTTGGTTTACACTGGAAATCATTTCTGGAGTAGTGTTTACTGAGCAGGGTCGGCCAATGAAGGATTTCATTGTTTTGGGGAATAAAGTTTATTTTTTTAATGTAATGTTTGTAGCTGAATGATGTATGATTTATTGGTAAATGTAACTTGTAATTGAGTTGATTTGATAATCTGTAATGTATAAATAAAAGGTCAAGTTGTTTTTCCAAATGTATGGATGGATGTATGAATGAGCGAGTATGCAAGTGAGTTGATTGTGAAGAATAAGTGTGAAATTTTTTTGAAGAAGGATCATATATCCTTGAGGAGCAGTAGAGTTGTATATGATCAGTGAGGATCTATTGAAGCAAAGTAGAGATCTATATCAGCAAAGTTCAATTACATCTCATTCAAGTCACTTATTGTTACTTTCTCACCATTGTAGCAATAATTCCTAAATATCTTAATAGAGTTGGTCTAATAGCCATTTTGTAAATCCTCTAACAAGGTGGATAGTTCAACTGAATTATTCTAAAGTCCTCTAGCAAGGCCACTCCTAATAGGGTGATTAAATCCTCTAACCAGGTCACACCTAACAATGTGTTTTGTAACCTTTAATAGGGTTGGCTCCTAATAGGGCTCACTTTAGAAGAGTGAAAATTGGTAGCTAGTTACTTGATGGTTTTTCCCATATTGGGTTTCCATGTTAAATCTAGTGTCCCTTGTGTTCATGTTATTTTCTTTTGTATGCATGTTAATAATTGTGAATGCTTAAAGATCAATAACAAGTTAACCTACTGAGTGACAATAGTAATTAAGTTTTAAGACATCTAAGGGATCTGTGGATTTTTTTTTGTGGTAACTGATTCATGCCCCCCCTCTTAGTTACTCCATCTATAATTCCAACATGACTATGAAGGAGAGTATTGAGAAATGTGTTGTAAAAATCAAGATTGCAAACTATTTTGATGAAGTTTTTTGCTATATTATGCCCATGGATTGTTTCCATATTCTATTGGGTAGACCTTGGCAATATGATAGACATGTTGTGCATGATAATAGACTAAACCAATATACACTTTAGGTGAATGGAGAAAATAAAATATTATTTCCTTTAATTGGAGATCCTAATGAACTAAATTATACTACTATTAGAGTTTGCATGGTTAATGGAAAACAATTTGAGAAAGAGATAAAGAGAAACCAAGTTTGTTTTTGAATATATTCAAGAGGACTGAGTTGTGATAGTAATGGCTGAGCAATAGTGTATAATAATGATTGAGCAATAGATAACGGCTATATAATAGAAGGCATTAGATGTTGAGTGCCAGCAAAAGTTCAAAGGTTGGTGAATGAGTACAAGGAGATTGTTGCTAAAGATATATTTGATGGTTTATTGCTAGTAAGTAATATAAGTCCTTATATGGACTTGATTCCTAGAGCTTATTTTCTAAACAAAGCACCATATAGATTAATACCTACAGAAAATGAAGAACTTAACACACAAGTGCACAAATTGTTGTAGAAAGGTTTGATCAAGGAAAGTTTGAATTTGTATGTTATACCTATTGTATTGGCACCTAAAAAGAGTGGAGAATAAAGAATGTATATAATTCCAAAGCTATTAAGAAGATCATAGTGAAATATAGTTTTACTATGCCAAGGATGGATCACATAATGAATTTTTTGAGTGGAGAAAATTATTTTACCAATATTGATTTGAAGAGTAGTTATCATTAGATCAGAATTAGAGAAGGTGATGAATGGAAGACTACTTTTAAGACAAAATATGGTTTGTATGAATGGCTGGTTATACCTTTTGGTTTCACTAATGCACCTAGTACTTTTATGAGGTTGATGAATGACGTTCTTGACAGATTCTTGGCTAAGTCTATGATTGTTTACTTGGATAATATTCATATATTTAGTAAGACTAAGGAAGAATATCATGAGCATGTTATACAAGTATTGCAAAAATTGAAAGAGGAAAATATTACTATGAATAATTGGTAAAGTGGAAGAATAAACTAGTCAAAGATGCTATATGGATTTCTCAATCTAAGTTGGATTCAACTCAAGTTGTGGAATCTCAATGATTCAAGAGAATTATTTCTTTCAACCTTGGTTGTTTGATGCAAGAGCATCATGGGTTGCCTTGTAATTCTGCTCATCTTTGTTCATTCGTTTTGATATTGTTGAATTCCATTGGTCATTAAGTTACAATTACTACCAAGTTGTTTAGTGTTGGCTAAGTTGTTCACTATTAGTCGAGCTTCCTAGTATTGACTAAGTGCTTTGGTGGTTGAGTGTTTCTTCATGTGTCAAGTGAACTTAATATTTTTTGATGCTTGGTTCCTTCTTTGATTGAGTTTGACTATGATTGGTTCTTAGTTTGAGCTGACTTGTGTATTTAATTTGGATCATGAATTTCATATAAGGATCTTGTCTTGGGATGTGTGTAGACTATTTTATGGTCAACCTTTATATTATGTAATAATCTAGAATTTTTTGTATGTCATTTTGGCAATAATAAATGGGGGTATTTAGGTTTAGGTTAACTCAACATTTTTATTTCATAAAATTTTGTTGGTCATAACCTAGAAGGCCTTACAGCTAGGGATGTATGTTAATAATTGGATGAATCAATAAAAGTGTTTATTTTTCCTTCTCTCCTTTGCATTTTTCTCCATGTTGTCTTCTTTTGTTATTTTTACTTAGCAATGTGTTTGGATAGTTACGTGCACCTCTAGCCATAGCTTTTCAAACCCTCCTTGTGTCATTTGCAGATGCCCATCAATAAGAAATAAATGAGATATTTCTTTAGGAATATAATCTTCATTTGACATTTCATCAAAATATTTGTCAAGGTGTGAAACTCTTGAATGACATGATGAAAAAGGATAGTAAGATTGAGTGGATTCTAGTGGAAAAGTAGGCCTTTGTGTAGATTAAAAATGTAATAATGGAAGAAGGCCTTGTCTTGGGTAGCTTTAATTAAATCTTCTTGTTATACATCTATTTCTTTGCATCTATGTATTCTTCCACTGCCATATTCACTCAAAAGATTGAGGAAGAGGAGAAATGCATTCATGAGATCCCTATTCAAGAATGTTGAGATACCATCTTCATCCTTGAAAAAACTAGCATTCACCATTGTCAAAGTATTAAATGAATTCTAGCATTATATTCTTTGAAGTAAATGTGTGCAATCATTTTGGACCAAGCGGTCGAATCACTACTTGTGCAAAGTGAACATGGTGAAAGATGTGGGAAGTGAATGGCTATTCTCCAAGAATATGACTTGAAATTCAACCCATGAAGTTGGCTCATGGACAAGGAATATCAAAATCCATGACCTCCACTAGCCCTCAATTAGAATGACAAATGTATACCATGGAAACAATAACTTGAGACCCATGGTACATCAATATGGTATACATCTTGTTGCAGAAAAAATGTCCAAAGGGACTCCTGATATAATGTCCTCAGCTCGGTCCTATATGAGTTCAAGATTGATTCAACCACAAAGACTTGTTTCTATCTAAATTTGAAAGAATGAATTATTAAATTTATCTTCAATCTAATTTGAATACTTGATGACTCTTTCTTTTATATCATTTGATGCTTCATCATGGATATTGAATTTTTTTCTAATTCTCCATATATTTTGATTATTATATATATATATATATATATATATATATATATATATATATATATATATATATATATATATATATATATATATCTTTTATTGTATCTCATTTTATTAGATATCATAATTAAAAACTATTTCATATCCTCATGTATATCTATATATCTATATCTATTACTCATGTTCGATGATATGAATTTGTGTTATTTCCTCTAATATTATGCATACTTCAAATCAATGTTCCTATTTATAGATGTTGAGGTGATGTTGTACAAGTCTACCTATTGGATTATAGAGAATTTTGAGGGTATTCGAGAATTTATTGAAGGCTTCACCATACTATATATTGTTAAGCCAGTCTAGATAAGTACGACATTTACAAAATAATAATTTACTCCTTTAGTAGTACTTCAACAATTGCTAAGAGTTATATATTCCCATATATTTTTATTTTCATTTTTTGACCTATATATTTATTGTCAATTCCATCAAGTATCGATGATTCATCCTCCTATATACATGATATTCCCTCTATTATCATTGGCTATCTTAGAGTGCAAGTGATAATATTTATTTACTATGTAGCTGACAATAATATCTTAGATTGCAAGTGATAGTATTATTGTGTTTATTGTGTATCCTTCCATAGAATGTTCTATAACTTATTATACTTTTATCATACTCATTTCTACTTTCCCCAAGCAATTTTGAATATCCTCCATTTGAGGTTTGTCAATTGTTGTTAATTACTATTCTATAAATATTTTTATGATCAGTATTGATAATATCTTTGTATTAACTGTGCATTGATGCCTTGGTTGTGAAAATAAATCACAACCCTAAAAATTTCACTCAACAACAACGATTGTTGAGTGCCGATTTTGCTTGGCACATAAAGGTGCTGAGTGGCAATTTTTCTCAACACCAATGGATGCCAAATGGTAGGAGGGTGCCAAGTGAGCTTAGTACAATAGGAAGCTAAGTGAACTTGGAAAACAAAGAACAACTGAGCACAAGTATATGCCGAGTGAGCTTAGTAGTAACTGCAAAGAGAACTTGGTGAAAGAAAAAAAAAGAGGGACTTGATAAAGACCAAACCAGGTGGGTTGTAAACCGAACTTACAACATAGATCTTTCCACCATTAAAACCAGAGAGCCAAAGTATGAAGATTTCAATAAAGAACTTCTCAAATGAAAAACATGCACTAATGAATAAGAGAAGAAAAACAAAGATATGTATTCTTGCCTACTTGCTTGCTATTCAAATATGATAAAATATTACAAAATTTGGGAGCATTCAGCTTCAACTAGAAAACCCTAAAAAAAATCAAACTAGTAAAACCTAAAACTTTAAACTTGCAACTCTAATGGTTGCATACAACAATGCCTAGAGCAATCACTACTTCACATGACAAATCCAATAAATAATTAACTTATAGAATGACAAGAGGAAACATGTGCAACTATAGACACAAGAATAAACTTCATTCTATATCCTAAACTCTAATGACTAGATCTACTAATCAATTTCCTTCATAGCTCTGTGCACTTGCACTTCTCTACTCTGCAATTCTTCAAACTCTCTAATCTATTGAACCATGCAAATGAATCAATAAACTTTCCTTTTTTTTCTCCCTTCAAATTTTTTTCCCTCTCTTTTCCAATTTTGAATCTCACCTACTGAGTATTAATATTTCTGACATGGTCAGGGTGGTAGGTGGATATTTGGCTCCAGGGGTAAATATCTATCTACATTTAATATTTCAACACTCCCCCTTTGTCTGAAACCAAAAAAAACAAGGATCACTATTGATCCACATCAACAATGCTAAGACTCTCTCTTAGGTGTACAAATGTTCCAATGCCTAGTGGCTTTGTGAAAATGTCTGCTAGCTATTACTCAGACTTGCAAAATTTCATTTTGATATCCCCATTCTCCACCAACTCTTTGATGAAGTGATATCTGATCTCACTATGCTTGCTTCTCCCATGGAAGACTAGATTATTGGATAATGCTATTGATGAGATGTTGTCACAATAAATTATGGTTCCATCCCCTTGCCTTTCATTCAAATCTATCAAGATCCTCCTTAACCAAATAGCTTGACATGTTGTTGTATTTGTTGCTATATATTTAGCCTTTGTTGTAGACTGAGCAACAATAGGTTGCTTCTTGGATGCCCATGAAATTGCACCCAATTCCATAAGGAACATGTATCTAGAAGTGCTCTTCCTATCATCTAAACTTCTAGCCCAATCACTATCCATGTAACCAACCAACTTGAAATCACTATTTGCAGTATACAAAATTCCAAATCCCTTGGTACCATTTGCATACCTTAGGATCCTTTATCCCACTTGCCAATGAGAATTCTTTGGTGTTTCCATAAATTTGAAAATCAAACTTACTACATGCAATATGTTTGGCCAAGTTGCAGTCAAATATTTCAAACTTTGAACCATGCTCTTATATAGTTTTGGATTCACTCTTTTGCTGCAATCTTCCTTGCTCAACTTTAGACCTACTCCTATTGGTGTTGGGGCTGCCTTACTATTCTACATTTTGAATCTCTCCAAGATCTGTCTTGAATATTTTTCTTGAGAGATGAAGATACCATCATGCATATTTTTTACTTCTATGCCTAGCAAGTACTTCAATAGACTTAAGTCTATCATTTCAAATTCATTTTTCATGGCCTCTTTGAACTTGCCAATTAAGAAATTGTCATTTTTAGTGAAAATTAAATCATCAACATACAAGGCAACAATCAACAGATTACCATTTGCTACCTTGATGTACAGTGTAGGCTCACCATTACTTTTGCTAAAGTCATTGCTCATCAAATATGAGTCAATCCTACTGTACCATGCCTGTGGAACTTGCATGAGGCCATAAAGAGCTCTCTACAGTCTATACATTTTGTGTTCTTCAACTAGAACTTCATAACTAGGTGTCTACTCCACATAAACTTCTTTCTTCAATACACCATTTAGGAAGGCAGACTTCACATCCATTTGATATACCTTCCATTTGTGCTAGGCTACAATTGTTATGATAGCACGCATTGTTTCCATTCTCGCAACTAGGGCATATGTCTCATCATAATCTTTGCCATATTACTGCTTGTACCCCTTGACCACTAAATGTGCCTTATGCCTATCTACTTTCCCTTCAGTGTTGCACTTGGTCTTACAAACCATTTTACTCTAATTACTTTTTTCTTGGGAGGCAATGTAGTTAACTCCCATGTCTCATTTCTTTCAATAGTATTTATTTCCTCATCCATGACATTACACCATTTCTCCTCTTTCACAAATTCCTCAAAATATATTGGATCACTATGAGAAAATAATGAAAAATTTACACTCTCATCATAATCTTCATCATATGTTTCTTCTTGGTATATCTGCCTTAAACTTTTAGTCTTTCTTGGAAATAGGGAGGCAACAGTGGGATCTTAATTATCAGTATTGCTACTACTACTATTTTGCATATAGGCTCGAGGCTATCTTGAAGTGCTAGGAGTTGTTGCTTGGCATGTTAAGGGCTACTTCCCTTTATGCCTTTGTCTACAATCCATGTTTTCAGCTCCATCTTCTTGATGATCAACAATATCATCTTCTCCCTCTTCAATACTAGGCACTTTACTTGAAGTACTTGAAGATTCATCTACCAAGCCATCCCATGACTAATTTTCAAGAAACTCCACATCTCTTTAAATGATGATCTTCTTGTCAGTTAGATCATATAGCCTATAGGCCTTTGATTTTGAGTTGTACCTTGTGAAGATGCACTTCACACCTTTTTCATCCAGCTTTTGTCTTTATTCCTTAGACACATGTGCATATGCTACACATCCAAACACTCCCAAGTGCTCAACTTTCCATCTATTCCTTGACCATGACTCAAGAGGAATCTTGTCACGAACTAATTTTGTAGGAAACCTATTAATCAAATATACTAATGTTGCTACAACTTCTCTCCAATATTCAATTGGGAGCCCTTTTGCTTTCATCATGCTTCTAGCCATTTCAATAATGATCCTATTCTTTCTCTCAACCACTCCATTTTATTGTGGAGTATAATTGGCTATAAGCTCTTTCTTGATGTCATTCTACCTACAAAAATTTACAAACATATTGGAGGTATACTCCCCTCCTCTATCTGATCTAAGGACCTTAATATAGTGTCCACATTCTTTTTCAGCCAAGGCTTTGAATTCAACAAATTTATCAAATGCTTTAGATTTTTTCTTCAAAAAATACACCCATGTCCTACAACTAAAATCATCAATGAATGTCATAAAATAAGTACTCCCCCAATAGAAGTTTTTTGCATAGGGCCTACCAAATTAGAATGCACCAATTCTAATGGTGCTCTAGCCCTTCTAGAATTTTTAGAATTGAAGGGAAGCCTATGTTGCTTACCCAATATGTAAGCCTCACACTTGTGAAATGAATCTACAATGCTTGGCAAACCATCTACCATTCTTTTCTTGGACAACAAATTTAAATTACCAAATCCAAGATGTCCATACTTGAGATGCCAAAGCTTGGAGGGGTCTTTAATCACACTCCGAAGAGCTGATTGCTGATGTATTGTTGTACATACATGCTTGGGAGGTGTAGTACTGAGTTGAGAAGAGAAACATGTCTCTATCCTCAATGGGAATATTCGATTCTTTGTCATTTGGATTGCTACAAGTAATCTATTACTCCCATCCTTCTCATGAATGACACACTTGTCATTCTCCATGAGCACCTTGTATCCATTTTGAATAAATTATCCAACACTCATCAAGTTGTGGTTCATACTAGGGGAAAAATGCACATTCTATATTTCCTTCTTCTCACCTTGCTTGGTGCAAACCATAATAGATCCTTTGCCCACTATGAGTATAGTTCCATTATTTTCCATTTTAATTTTAGACTTTAAAGTCTTATCGATGAAAGAGAATAAACTTTCATTACCACTCATGTGTTTGCTACAACCGCTATCCAAGTACCATACCTTAGGGCTTCCTTCTTCACCAATGTTATACATGATGAAGACAGTGGGATTGTTTGCATTTCCCATGTTCACATTAGTCACATTAGCATTTTTCTTTGACTAATCACCCTATTTCTTCTAGCATTCACTTGCACAATACCCATACTTATGATAGTAGTAGCATTCAACATTTCTTTTTTTGGAGTTGTAATTCTTTTTACCTCCTCTAGAGCTATTTTGAGAGGTTCTTGCTCCCTCTTGGTTGCTTTCTCTTCCTAAGCTTTCTACACTAGCATTCCTTTGACCATTCCTTTTATGACCTCTATTTCTTGAGCCTCTACCAGAGCCATTTCTTCCTCTCCCCTACCTCTTGAATTTTCTTGAGCCTTGAAAGATTGTTCTTGGGAAGTAATTGCTAACTTGTTTATCCAGTGCTCATGGGTTTGAAGAGTTCCATCACCTCATCCATGGTCAATGTGGTGAGCTCCTTTGCTTCCTCTATGGTCATCACAATGTTTTCATATTTTTGAGGCAAACTCAATATTTTCTCTACAATTCTCTACTTGTCATAGTCTTCTCCATTTGACTTAAGCTAGTTTATCAAAGTGGAGATTCGTGAGCTAAACTCTGCAATAGGTTCATTGACCCTCATCTGAAGGTTCTCAAACTCTCTTCTGATCATCTATAGCTTCACTACTCTGACCTTATTAGTTCCCTTAAAAATTTTCTCAAGGATTTCCCATGCTTCCTTTGCATAATTTATTTTTGCAATCTTGGGGAAGACTGTCTCTACCATTGCTGCCTCAATCAAACTTAATGCCTTTGCATCCTTTCTCCTTGACTCCTTCAATTGAGTTGGGTTTTTCACATCATTGAACCCATTAATCACAAACTCCCATAAATCATTTGCAACCATTATGGTTTTCATTTTCTTTGCTCATGTATTATAATTTTGTCCATTGAAGGACGGTGGTTGCTACCATATCTTTCATGCATCTCTTGCCATGTCAAATATCCTAAAAAAAACCCTAACTCATTGTGGATGTGGGTCCTCAAAACTCTGATACAATGTGAAAAATAAATCACAACCCTAAAAAAATTTCTTGGCAACAACTATTGTCGAGTGGTAGTTTTTCTTAGCACCAATGGATGCCGAGTGGTAGGAGGGTGCTAGGTGAGCTTGGTACAAGAGGAAGCCAAGTGAACTCGACAAATAAAGGGCAACTTGGCACAAGTATATGCCAAGTGAGCTTGACAACAAGCAATGTCGAGTGAGCTTGGCAGTAACTACAAAGAGAACTCAGTGAAAGTAAACAAAAGAGGGACTTGGTAAAGGCAAAATTGAGTGGACTATAAACTAAGCTTACAACATAGATTTTTCAACCATTAAAACTAGAGAGTCAAAGTATGAAGATTTCAACAAAGAACTTATCAAATGCAAAACATGCAATAATGAATAAGAGAAAAAAAACAAAGATATGTATGCCTGGCTTCTTGCTTGCTATTCAAATATGACAAACTATTACAAAATCTAGGAGCATTTGGCTTCAATGAGAAAACCATAAAAACCTTCAAACTGGTAAAACCTAAAACTTTAAACTTGTAGCTTTAATGGTTGCCTACAACAATGCCTAGAGGAATCACTGCTTCACAGGAAAAATCCAATAAACAATGAACTTACAGAATGCCAAGAGGAAACACGTACAATTGCAGACACAAGAACAAACTTCCTTTTGTGTTTTGAACTCTAATGACTAGATCTACTGGTTTATTTCCTTCACAACTCTATGTACTTGTACTTCTCTACTTTGCAATTCTTCCAACTCTCTAATTTGTTGAACCATGTGAATTAATCAATAGACATTCCTTTTTTTTTCTCCCTTCAAAATGTTTTTCCCCTCTTTTCTAAATTTGAAACTCACCTACCAAGCATTAATATTTCTAATGTGGTCAGGGTGGTAGGTGGGTGTTTGGCTTCAGGGGCAAACATATATATGCATTTAACATTTCAACATTGGTAAACACTGATGCTATTCAATTATATTTTCCCATTCATTATTTTGATATTCTTTTTCCTACTATATTAGTCATTAAGTGATCTATGTCTATCCATACTATTTAGTGTTGGTAGCATATCTTTCATAGATGTTGAGTATGATATTATGACATGATTATAGATGTATGCATATTCATTCAGCTATTAGTAGACTTGATAGTTTACATTATACCATTATCTTCTATTTTTTTGTCCTTCCAATTTGTATGTAGTCTTCAGTGTTGCTTACCTTTATTTTACCTGTAATATTAATTTCTCCCTTGGATATGAATTCTATCTCCCATAATCATTCCTTACATTCAAATGTCTTCCATGTCTGATCAATATATTTATTTATTTATTTTAAATACTTTTGTTATTGTTGTCTTCCCAAAGTCCCTTTTGCTAATCCAATTTGTATGGTGCTCACATGGAAATGGATTTGTTTTGTCTTCTTTATAGTCTCCCTTGTTTTGTTTGGTATATGAGATCTATATGTCCTCTATATGATTTTTTTCGCTCTCTTTTCTATCTTCGTTATATCATGTAGCTTTGAAGAGTTGTATATTTTGGATGAGACATGTCTATAGATATTCAAATTCTCATTATATATATATATATGGTTAGAGAAACATTGTTTGAATGGTAAAAAAATTATTTGTTTAGTGTCCTTATTATAATTGATTGACCAATTAATATCTCTTTTATATTAATTTATATTCTATAGTAACAATATTTATATGGGTAGTATATTATTACACATGTCTCTTAATATGGAGTATTAATATGTCATATCCATTTGTTAATCTTATGTTATATACTATTAATATTATTTTTGAATTCAATTATAAGTTTATATTATATTATATTATATCATTTTCTTAGTATTATTTTATTATATTATTATATTAATAATATGATAAAAATAATGAATTATATTTAGCATTATTTATTTTTCTAATTTTTTGTTCTTATTATTTATTATTAAATTATATTCTAAAGTTGGGGATATTACATCTGACTTATAGATGTCATACTCTTTGAATGAAAAGGGCACACTTCATGATCAAGGGTGGGACCGTGTTTTGTCAAAATTTTAAAGCCATATATCTTGGATGCTTAGATTAGGAAAATCAAAAGGAAATGATTGAAGAATTATATGGATAGCTCAAGACTAGGCATGGCTTAGTTGATTCTATTACTCACCAGATCCTTTGGGCTTGACATTATTGGCCCTTTTTTTTAGTGATGTCCATAACCATGTGAGGAGATGACACACTTTCCAAACCACCACTTCTAAATAGTGTAATCCTCCAATTGTCCTTTATATAGTCTTTGAAGATAGACCTTTCACCTAGTGGACATTTGATTTCATTGAGGAGATGAACCCAAATTTATTTGTTGGACACTAGTATGTGTTGACCATGACAAATTATTGTACTCGATGTTCTAAATCCATTCCTTATAAGAGCAATGTTTTGGATGTTGTAATTTATTTCATCAAGGAGAACATTGCTACTATATTTGGAATGCCTTTTTCCTGTTATGCGATAATGGCAAGATGGTCACCTCCAACTAGCTCCTAGAATGGACTTATGAAAAAAATGTTATCTTGAAATACTCAAGTAATTACTAACTGCAAGGTAACTAAGTATAAGAAAAAACCAACAAGAACCTCTTGGAGGTTACCAAACATATGTTAGATTGAAATCCTCAAGATTGGAAAACAAGCTTAGGTTTCCCTTTGGGTAGATCATATTCAAACTAAGGGCACTCTAGAAACTTATTTGTTTTACCTAGTCTATAGCTAGAATTTGGTATTCACTATGAACCTACAAATTTCAATCATGTGATTCATGAGGGAGTTCTATAGGTTAATTAATATTGTGGAGGTATGTCTCCTCAATCTTTTTCATCTTGAAGAACAAAGGGACACATCCATTCATTTTTGCTCTTTTTTTAGGGGATTCTACTTCTTGTTTCTCCAATTAGGTGGTTATACTTTGCATAACACTATGTCACTCAATGAAATTTGTCTCATGGTATTCAAGTATTCTTTTTCCCACCTTGCGGACCTCCTCTCACCCTATTTTTGTAAGTGGGAAAGCTATGAGTATGAACTTAAGGTATGCTCAACCTTCATATTTTCTCATGTCTCAAGCTAATCAAATGACCAACTAAGTTGGAAAGAAAATGGAAGACAAGAATCACAAGAAGAATGGATTGAAAAGATTGAACTTGCTCTAAACTTGATGAAATTTAACACCAAGTTATCCCTTGGGAAGTGGGTATCTTTTTCCTTCCAAAGTGAGAAAGAACTTAAGGATGGGATGGTGAAAGAAGTACCCCTATAATGAAAAAATTAGATTTTCCATCTACAAAAAGAAGTACAGCCTCCCATGTCTTGGATAATAATAAAGAATCATAGAAGGAAAGAAATCCCCAATTCTTGAATAATGCACAGTATCTAACAAAGGAAAAATGAAGTCTTGAGTGAGCTTATTTTTTCTATTTTCTTTATAAATTTAATGGTACACCCCCTTTCAAAGAACATACTTCACTGTTGGACATTGGTAATATTCCTAGATTATGGTGAGTTAAGATGTTTGAATCTAGAGTTAATTCTTAAAAGGATTCACTTCATAGTAATAAGGCATCGGTAATTTCATAGGGCTAAATTCTAGAGTTCTCAAATGCAAGACATTTTCCCAGTTTAGTCGAAATTAATGTTTCCCTACATACCCATCCCTACTTTTTGTGAGAAAGATGTTTGGTCCCCTCTTTTCTCTTTTTTATTTACCTCATTTGAGGTGAGCCTTTTTTTGGTTTTGGCTTTAGTATTGAGATTCTTGCATCCCTATCTAGGATGTTTAAGCCTTTCATCAAGAAGGAAGTGAGGATCCCTAGCCTTGTGAAAAGAATTTATGGTCTTTGAGAAAGCCATATTTGGATTAGGTAGAAGCTTGTTCCCATGTGCCTTCACTGATAGGAAATGGATTTTGCAATCCTATGTTGGACGTGTAGAAAATTTCCATAATGAAGGACAAGTACAATTGGTGCACTAGGGTATAATTTAGTGGCTAATATTCGTAAATTGGCTAATTTTAGAATTTTTTGGCTAGTAATTTGGCTAATAATTTAAGATTTGATACAACCTAAATCGCCATAGTTTTATAAAATTCAGTTATAGAATACTTAAAATCGCTCAATAATTTATTTTATTAAAAAATTTAAACTCAAATATTTGCCACAATATTCATTACACGAATACATTTGAGTTAGCTAAATATAATATGTTATTGGAGAAATTAAATTGAACTAACCAATAATTATCATAATTATTAGTTACTTTAGGGAAATATCAGCAATATTTATTTTTCACTATTGATTTAAAGTATATGTAATGATTATCATAATATTCCACGAGGTAAAAAAATGTTCAATTTTGATTTGTAATACTCCATGGTGATTAATGAACTTCCTATTATTATTGAGATTCATCAATATTTTATACAAAAAAAATTATGATTAAAAAATAATCACCAATATTAATCATATTTAGAATAAAAAATTGAGAGATTCGCCAATAGAAATAATTTTGTTTTTTAAAAATAATGAAAGATTTGCCAATATTTTATTTCTTTATTTGGAGGTGGCTTTCTTAAAGTTTACCCTATGGTGCACCCATTTAATTATCATTATTGATGGGTTATTTAATATGCCTAAAGAGATTAATTGTAACTTTATTCAATAATCACAATTATTCTCTGCAAGAAAAAGTTTTTGTTAGGTCATTATCTCGACTATAAGTAGTCATTCTATAGGTCTACAAATGTTTTTTTTGGTTTAAGTAGCTCCAAATTGTGTTCATATGATGACAGATCTTGGTGCTATGACATTTATGCATTCTAGTATGCCATGTTGGTTTTTTTCCCTTTTTCTTTTTTACATTTGTAGGTGCATACCTTTTGTTGTTTTTTCATGCTTTTCCTTTCTTTTCTTTCTTTTTGGGTTGTTTTATTTCCTTTGACACTAATTGGCATGGTTTTGGTAGTCGCTTGACTTTTTCTTTGGTCAAGTTTTTATTTTTTTCTCATGTTTCCATTTATCATAGGGCAGAGCTACTTTGGCTTCATCCTCCATGTGCAAAGTAGGCTAGCATTATTCCAATGGAATGGACTTGGTAGTTTGGGTTTTGGGTCATCGTACGACTATTCAAAATTCATAATGCAAGGTGTATTGGTGGTTTTGGTATTGTCTTTCCTTTTTGGTTTTTGTTACTTGGTGGTGTAGTCCCCCTTCTTTCTAGTTATCTTGGGTATTTTCCCTACTAGAGGAATTATTTTCACCATATGGGAACTTTGTAGCACTCCTTTTTGTCCTATTTTTTCATGAGGTAGGATCTTAATAGTCAAGTTGGTTTTCTTTGGCTAGGCCAAAATATTGTAAGCACACCTTCATGGGTGTTTGGTTGGTGATTTTGGCTTTGGAAGATAGAAAATATGGGTATTTATCATCATTTATGTGTACACATGTGAACTTAGTCTTAGTAGGATGAGTGGTGGTTGGTTAGCATTGCACTGGTGGTCTCATTGTATTTTGGGTGATGTTGGTGGTGGTTTTTTGCCTTTGATTACTACCTACTTACAACATCCCTCCTTGGGATAAGTGGATTACATCATTTACAATGAGTTGGATAGTATTTTGATTTTAAATGGTTGTCACATCAAAGCGCCTATAATTTATTAATCCCATGTGTCATTCGATTGAATATTGAATAATGGTCTTGTCAATCACATAAGGACAACTCATTGTTATAAGCCAGATTGCTAAAAGTTTTTTTGGGTGACGTATTTGTGGTTTTTGATGGAGGAAAAAATTGGTATTTTTAAGTTTGAAATGATCTATTTTTCACTCATAAAATTTGAAATTGCATGTTCTCAAAATTCAAGGATTTTGTCCCTTTCAACTATTGAGAGGTATTTTTCATGCTTCCAAGTATGACTTCTAGATACCATAATTTTATTTTTAGTTAGAATTTCATTTTCTTGTTTAGGCTTTTGGGTTTTGTATTCCTTCCCTATGTGGCATATTTATCCTTTAAGAGGGTAGGCAAGCATAAGATTCCAAAAATGCTAAGATCTTGAGTTTGGAAAAGGTGTTCTTCTTGAGAAAAGATCATGATATTAAAATGTAGGTGCTAATGGGTACTAATTTTTGAGGGCTAGAACAATTATTTGGGTATCGTGGTAGTACAAGGGCTGGTGTAAATTCTAGCAAATGGGTACTGCCTTATAAAATAGGCAGCTCCAAGCATATATGGGAAGGTGATTTCCTAAGGGTTCTAGGCTAGCTAGGTCCTAAGATCTGAATCATGGAAGGAAAAGTTCACAATATAGGAGATGAGAATTCCTAAGAAGGGAGTTTTTGGAAGCAATGAGGTAACAAATAGAAGGATGCTTTCACAATCAACACTCTATGAGAGTGGGTCCAAAATTTTTATCTTTCAAGTTTGATGAGGCTTCTCCTTCCATGTCCAACCCTCTTGGTGTTGTGACATTAGATGATTTATAATGAGGACCCTCCTACATGAAGGATTGTGAGCATGGGGGGATTCTTTTGGCTTGATTCAATACTTTCTCAAAAGGAGGTTTACTTTCTTTTAGAAGCACCACAACTCTATGAAGTATAGATTCAAGTCTGAGATCCTTTCTTTCTTATGACTTGATTGGGTGAGATTACATTAAATGGTAGTTGGATTTCAACATTCTGTATCAAGGAGACTTGGAACTCAAGGCCTTCTAATGAACAGGTGGATGTGTTGGGATTCCCTTTGAATCTAGCCTTCTATTGTTTTTGAAATTAAAAGCGACCAAAAGCAAGGGGGTCGGCCCTTACCAATCAAAAGGCTAGCAAATAGCACATTACCAACTAGTAGAAAAAATAGTCAGCAGAAATAGGAGAATTAGTAGTCAGAGATAAGAACCTAAAACAAGAGAGCTAGAACTAGAAGGTAACCCTAGCAACTAACCAAAGTCCAACGAGGCACCCAGCCCTAATAAAAAACATAATTATAGTTGATAACCAACAAAACTATAACTGTCAAAACATTATATAAAGTCTTTGGATCCATGGACCCCATAACTGAACAGAAATAAAAAAACTTAGATTTATTTTTTCCCTTTTCCTCTTGCATGAAGAAGAATTTGGGCCCAGTCATCAGCAAGGAACTTAAAGAGCAATTTATTGTCCTCCATGTCCAAGCCAACTTCCTCCTTCTCCTGTGCCAGCAATTGGAGGGTAGTTGTAGCAGCATGAGTGACTTTAAGTCCAAACTTGGAGAAGGTGAAAAACCCCTCCTCCAAAGCTTTAACTCTTTCCTCTAGGTTTCTATAATGCTCCTCCACTATTACCGTCTCCTCTTCATGCTCCTCAACCTTTGTAGTAGTAACCTCCTTCATTTTCTATCCCTTTGATTTATCCTGTAGCAGTCGTGGGTTAGAAGAAATATTCAAATTTTCCTTAATAGGGGAAGAAATGGTAATTGGGGAATTATCCTTTTTGCTCATCTCATCACAAAAAGTAAGGGGTTTAAGTGAGAAGCTCATTGAAACATGAGTTATCTCAGTATTCCTTTCTTTGCTGTCCGACACTTGAGTTTGAGTGGCATCCATGAAAATGCTCCTAGAATTGAAACTTTTTCCCCCTCCTCATTACCATCATCCTTTTTTGAGTTGGAAATGCTTTCCTCCTCCCTTCTATCATTGTTATTGTCAGAGCTATCTTCTTCAACTTCCTCAACAGGGTATCTAATAGACTTCTGCTTACCCCTAGCCTGGGACTGAGCTAGCCTACCAGACCTTCTTCTTGCTTTTCCCCCAATATCTTCACTAGAATCCTCTCCAAAAACCTCTACCACCTTATCAACTTTTAATTTCTTGTTTCCCTTTTGTTCTATGGCTATGTCAATTTTTTTCTTTTTCTTAGTGTCTTACTAGGAGATGGCCTAGGAGTATGGATTTTCATCCCCGTATTGGAGCTCAGGGGGGAAATTCTACTATGACGGAGGTTTTTCACAACAACCTCTCTGGGGGGACATAAAGCTAAGTGGAACTAATACAAATGGAAAATTAACCCCCAATGAATAATGGTGAAGTTTAGGCCTTTACTTTTTTTTTCTCCTTAACATCCTTAATCATATCCTCGAGCAAATGTAGAAGGAAAAATGGAATGGAAATGAAATCCCTATTTCTAAAATGATTCAACAAGGGAAAATAATAGTAATAGCACACTCCAAACCTACCTTCCAGGGTGAGATACTTCATCAGGACCAAACACACATCATCCCAGGGCTCGGGAAGCTTATCTCTTTTAAAACCTCCTCTGTAGCGAATCAACTCCTCATTCTCCGCAAAGAATTTTTTCATGCTATTCTCATCTGAGACTTTGGTGATTTTCTTCCAATTTTTTCCCTTCATTGTGAGTCCTGTTGCCATGGCAATAACCTCCTCTATGACTTGAAAGGTAATGTCGTTGATTGTGACCTTCCTATTATCCCAATTATTCACAAATTGTAACACACAATTTTCATCATGCCCAGCCATGGACAACATATATGGCAAAAAATGCCCTTCCTTCAGGAGATACCAAGTCGCCATCCTGTCCTTGAAGTTCTCAAGTCTTGTTGGTTCCAGCCAATTCAAATCACCTCCCATGTTAATTTCTCCACTATCCTGCTTCTCTTCCTCAGAAATATGCATCAGAACTTTATCGCTTTCCAAATCTCTGTGGCTACTCTCTTGCTTTAATCCTTTGGGGGAATAGGGATCAAAATTATAGACCCACCTATGATGAGTACCAGAATCCCATAACATTTTATTATGGGATTCATGGCTATTAAAAAACCTAATTATCTCTCCTCGTCAATTTTTGACATCCCAATCCATCATATCTATCATACTTCCATTTGGGAAGTGATTCGAAGCTTGCCCCAAGTTACCATAATTGTGAAAAGACAAATTTCTTAATTTGTAATTACTCCACTTGTCATTTGTACAGCCACGTCTATCTCTTATTTCCAAAATGCTAAAGTTAAATTTAGCGACAAAGTTCTCCATCTCGCCAAAATTGGCCTTGCTTTTAAATTTAGTAATCATCATTTTGAATTCTGTCACCTTTTTTCTTGATTATCAACATCCTTAGATTTTCATTGATATCAACTAAATTTTCCCAGCATGTGATTGCCCTAACATTAAACCGCATATGGCAGCTACAGCGTCTGCCACTTGATTACCCTCCTAGTAGATATGTTGCAAGTGGACCATTCTCATTTCCTCCAATATATTTTTAATATCTAGGATGACATTTCTAATCTTCCATCCCAATTTTTCCTCCCCCTTGACCCAATCAATTACCAGTTTGGAGTCCCCTTCTATAGTTAACTCTAGGATGTTTCTTTCCCTAGAGAGTTGTAGACCCCATAATAATGCCATAGCTTTTGCCACATTATTGCTACCAATCCCCACCTAGCCTGCATAAACCAATAGAACATCACCATTCCTATCTCTCAGCACACCACTAGCCACTCCCTATCCTCCTTTTGTAGCTCTATCAAAATTTATTTTATACTGTGTGATGGTGGGTGGTCTCCATATTGTCTATTGTCTCCTCCTCCTAGCAGAGCTATCAAAAAGGAAGAAGTCATCTTGACAACCCCAATTCTCAACCACAATGCCTTCAAGTCTTCTGGGTTCCTCCTTTGGCATCTTGTATTTAGCTACTCTTATATTTTCCTTCAACAGTTTGTTCATCACTCCAAAAACAACTTCAACTGTCCTATATTCTCCCCTGAATATCTTATTATTCCTTTCTTTCCATATGTGCCAACATACATATGGTGGGATAAAATTCCATAATAGGATTAGTCTTGGATGATGGAATGGGCAATCCCAATTATCCACAAACTGTCCCAAGTTATCTTTCATGACCCATACCACCCCCAATCTTCCTCAAACCTTAGTCTAGATGTCAACCACAAACTGACATTCCATGAACAGATGGTAAATACTTTCTTCCTTTTATTCACAAATGCAGTAATGGTTTGTTATGTAGAATCCCCTTTTTTTCAAATTATTGATTGTTAGGATTTTTCCATGTTGAACCATCCACCTAAAGAAATTAATCTTAGGTATAAGGTTACTGATCCATACCTTACTCCACGTAGTTGGGCATAGTTCCTTAATGAACATTAGGGTATAAGAAAATTTGACAGTGAAGTTCCCAGTCAGAGTTAAATCCCAAGCTAAAATGTTTTCCTATGGTAGCATTGGGATCCTCTATTCCTTTATTAGTTCTTCTAGTTCCTCTATGAGAATACCTATCTCCCATGGATAATCCTCCTTCAACAGCTTCTTCCATCTCCTCCCCTGATCAATGTAGTATCCCACTCTAACCCCTATGTCCTCTTTAAGGCATTCCTTTAAACCACTAAATTTACTTAAAGCCAGCGGTTTCCCCTCTGTCCACCTGTCTTCCCAAAACCTTATCTTGAAGCCATTTCCTATTATCCACCTTGATCCTTCTCTTAGTAGTCCTCTATTTCTAATAATGTTCTGCCAGATCTTTGATCCAATCAGGAGGTCATTATTATACAGGTTCCACCGAAAGGAGGTATTAGACAAATATTTAGCTTTGATAATATTTCCCCACCCTGTGTTTCCTTCTGCCAATCTCCATATAATTTTTGTAAGGAGAGCTTTATTAAGGTCTTTCATTCTTCTAATCCCAAGCCCCCCCTTAGCTTTTGGTTTACACACCTGCTCCCAGTTGACCAGATTCAATTTATTTTTCTCTTCAGTCCCTGACCACAGGAAATTCCTTTGGATTCTCTCAATTTTCTCAGCCATATTAAGATTAATATTAAATGTGGATAGGAAATAAACAGGAATTCCCTAAAGAGCAGTAGCAATTAGTTGAAGTTTTTCGGCATTGCTTAATATCTTCCCTTTCCAACCTGCAAGCTTCTTTTGAATTGTCTCCACTATCGAATTCCAAAATTCATTAGACACCTCCTTGGTAGTGAGGGGGAGGCCTAAATAAGTGTCTAGGAGGCAAGCAGATTAGCAATCCAAGATTTTCCTAATCCTTCTTTAAAGTGAAGGATCAGTGTTAAAGAAATAAATCTTACTTTTATGGTAGTTCACTCATTGCCCTGAGCTTTCTTCATAATTATGTAAAATCATTTTCCAGGCTTCAGCCTCCATGATTGAATATTCTCCAAATAGGAAGGTGTCATCCACAAATTGCTGAATAACCTCAGCTTCAGCATTAGTGGCTGGTTTCACACCTTTAATGCAGCCCGAATCAGCTAATTTACAGAAAGACCTTCCCAAGACTTTAGCAACCATGATAAATAGGTAGGGTGAGAGGGGGTCACCCTATCTTAAGCCTTTTCCTACCATTATGTTACCCCATGGGGACCCATTTAGAAGGACAGAGTACTCCACTGAGCTCACCATCAGCATGATCAGGTTTATAATCTTATTGTTAAATCCAATTCTTTCTAGAACATCCTGAAGGAAGTCCCACTTTACCTTATCATAAGCTTTGGAAATGTCTAACTTGAATGCCATTCCAGGTTGCCTACTCTTTTCCATTCAATGCATAACCTCATGGGTTGAAATAGTCACATCAAGGATCTGCCTTCCTAGCACAAACCCCTTCTAAGGACTACCAATAATTTTTTCCAAGAAAGGCTTTAATCTGTTCACTAAAACCTTGGCAAAGACCTTGTAAATAGTATTACATAGACTTATAGGTCTAAAATCATTCAAATTCAGAGGATTGGAATTTTTAGGAACAAGAGCAATAAAGGTCTTATTTATGCTCTGTAGTATTTTGCCAGTTCTGAAGAAATCCCTAGTCGCCCAAATAACTTTAGACTTGATCACCTCCCAGAAATGCTGGAAGAAAGCAGGTGGGAAGCCATCAGAGCCCGAGGCCTTAAAAGATTTCATTGAGAACACTTCCTTTTTCACTTCCTCTTCCAAGATCTTACCAAGGATCCAATCATTTTCCTCTTCTCTTATACTCCTTGGGATTGAATTAATCAGACTTCTCCTGATCACCTTGTTCCCAGTAAGGTTATCTTCCTTAAGCGCCTTACTAAAGTGATCAACCACAAGTTTCCCCATCTCCTCCTACTCTTTTAATACCCTTCCTCCTCCTTCACTTAGTTTTGAGATAGTATTTCCTCTTTTGTGGTTAGAAGTAGATATGTGGAAGAAAGTGGTATTTTTATCCCCTTCCTCCAACCATTGGATTCTGGATCTTTGTTTCCAAAAAATTTCCTCCTTTTGTAGGATCTCTTTCCACCTCCTTCTAATTTTTTCTTCCTCCTGAATATTCTCCTCAAAGTTATTCCCTTTTGCAATAGCCCCTTGGAGTTTTTTTAGCTTTTCCTCTACTTCTCTTTTACCTTTAAATAGATCCCTAAATGAACTTTTAGCCCAAGCTCTGACATTTTTTTGAATATTATCTAGTTTTTGGGTAAGTCTGTACATTGCAGTACCCTCTATTATTATATTCCACCACTCCTAAATCTTATCTTTGAATTTTGGATGTGATTCCCACATTATTTCATATCTAAAAGGTTTCTTTCCCTCTTTATAGCCATCCTCCCAATGGAATAAAATGGGTGAGTGGTCAGACACCGTTCTGTTAAGATTTTCCAAGTAGGAGTTGCCCATGCTATTCCAATTCCCTAAAAATAATAATCTATCTAGCCTAACTTGAATTAGATCTTCGCCTTTCCTATTATTAGTCCAAGTGTATGGGTTACCCCTCAACTCCACATCCATGAAGTCCAGCTTCCCCATGAATTCACTTAGATCTTGCAAATATCCTGACATTCTCTGTTGCCTCCCCTCTTCTCCAAATGGTAAAGAGGGGTATTGAAATCACCCATACACATCCATTTCTCCTCCATCATACTTTCAAATATCCTTATCAATTTGTCATACATTTCCCTCCTCCCTAATCTGTTATTAGGTGCATAGATATTAATCAGTTTCCAACTCTGACTATTCATTTGGAAATGAGTAATTATAATTTTTTTTCCTTCCAGATCTCATAGCCCTTCAACAAGTTTAGATTCCACATGGTACCAATTCCCCTCAAAGCTCCATTCGAATCCCTATGAATATACCCCGCCCCTAGCTAGATATAGCTAGCAATTTTATCAAAATTTGAGCTAGACATTTTTGTCTCTTGAATTAACACATAGTCTATTTTTTCCTAAGATATTAATTACTTAAGAGCATACTACTTCTGGGGATTATTCAATCCCCTTATATTCCATGAAAGGAGTTTTATTTCTTACCTTTTGTTACTGTCTCCAGTGTAAGATATTTACCATTGGCTACATCTCTAGCAGTTTGCTTTGTCCTGGTAACTCCAATATCTGGTTTTCTCCCTCCCCTTTTCTTCTTCTTTTGCACTACCCATTCCCCATTATCCTCCTAAGGCAAAGAGGGACTCATCTCCTTATTCATATTATCAATGCTTTCCATAACTCTCACCGCTATCTCATCCTACGAGGCCTTTACTATCCTTAGAGGGGAGCAAACTAACTCCCTTATATAAACTTCCTTAAGCTTATGGTTCCCCCCCCCCCATTTTTGAGGAGCCCATGAGTGCTGGGGTTATCCCTTTCCCCTTAGAAGGGGTTTCAAGCTTGCTCCCCCCAAATTGGGTTGTTGCCAGATCTTGTGTAGTGTTGGTTCCTGCTATTTCTCTAGTGTTGGTTCCTTCTATTTCTCCATCTTCCAAACACTCTTCTATCAAAGACCTAGCCAAAGGTGAGCCCAGAAGGTCCTCCAAATCTCTTTTGTAAGGGTATTCCTCCTGAGCCTTCTCATCTTCCTTAATACTTATTAATGACATGGTGGGCACTCAATGATGATAGATAAAGAAATTATTTTGTCAATTGCACATTTCCCTATGTACCTAATGCATTTAAATATGTTAGAGAAGTGGAGTGCTCTTATTAACTAGTGAGCATCTCAAGGAGATAACTAAGAGATATTTGATTGAAAAAGCATGTAAATATTAGTATTTACAGATTGGATTTTCCTTGGTAAATTTCCTCTTCTATTCCCTACTTATTTTCATCCCCCCACTTTTCATGGCTTTTCAAGTGTGATTTCTTCTTATGTGATTGTTTCCTATGTGAAGATAGTAGTAAAACTTGTAGATTTAGGAAGAAAAGCTAGTAGGTGGTTTAGTTAGGGTACAAAGTTGGTTTCCCATCCAAAGTTGTAGATACTCACCTATAAATAAGAAGATTTATTATTTTCCTAGTGTTAGTAAAATCGATTATTTTATCTTCCATTTCATTGTTGCACCATTTTTATGAATGAAAGAATTACTATATTTTCTTTAATACTTGTGTCACCTAATGCATGTTGGCATGTATAAGTTGTATTTTGAGTAGAAGAATCCTGGAGTTCTTTCTATGTGATTCACTTATATTAAAAATTAGTGAGATATTTTCTATTTTTTTGTTATTATATTCCCTAGCTTCGATAAAACTAAATGATATTGTTTATTTTGGTACTATTTCATTTGCAACACTTATTTATGTTAGATTGATTGATTGAATATTTATTTAAGTTATCCTACCATTCAAGCATGTATTATTGATAATAATAGCACAAAAGTAAACTATAGGTAGATTAAATCTTTATCCCTATAGGCTCTTTCATTTGTGTTATTTACTTTCCTTGTATCCCCTGGTTCCATTCTAAGCTATTTTCCTAACCCAATTTGAGTGATTCATTATCCAAGCCAAGATGCATAGAAAATTATTCAAGTCCTTGCCTACCTTATTATAATTTGAATCACCTCCTCATCCAACTTTGCATGTCCTTGCATGATTAAGATCTAATTCATGAGGAGCTTGGAAGTAGTACATTTTTTTTTCTTTCTCCTCTTTCAAGTATTATTGGGTGAATATTCCAATTTGGTGACAATTGTTACATCTATCTATAGTATGTGAATCAATATCTCATCAATAGATCCTTATTGTAAGTGTGCAGAAACTAATATTCTTTGTGCTTGGAGTGTGTTTCCCTTTCTTGGCTTACTTTCTACTACTTGTTTTATCCAAAATATTGTGGAGTTTCTTAATATGTGGTTTCCTATGATTATGTGGCATCTTTCATGATTGAGGAATGTCTCTTGGATCATGTATGGAACTATCCTTAAGAGTTTGGATTCTCTTTTGGTCATTTTGTTGGTCATTTAATTTCTCCTCCAAGGAAAAACCTATTTTATAATAAAATTCCTAACAAGCTGACTTGTGGTCTTACTAGCTATATAACAACTTGTATTAGATTAGCAAAATAATCTTTTAATGCTTAGGAAGTTGGTAGATGGAGATGTAGAAGAAATGATCAAAATTGCAATATTTGAGCTCTGATCTTGTAATTCATTATTTTTCCACAAATAAGAAGGCCTTATAGCCTAGCATATATATTTTATCTTCTAAGTTGTCTAATTAATCCATATTTATTCATGAATTTTCTACTTAATATGCATTTTATTTCGTGTGTACTCTTGTCCAAGTGTTAGTGTTGGAATTTACAAGTGGGAAGATTTACAAACTTTAACCTATACAATTTTTAACTGAGATCAACCACATGCATCAAAAATATCTAATAAATATGAAAGTAAAGACATGCATGATAATAGATAACACAAGATTTTGGTCACCCAAAAACCCTCCAAAATGAGAAGGTAAAACTGGGGTGGAGATGACACCCACAAATTATCGTTGTAGCAATATGTAACTAGTTAAGGTTACAAAGTTTGACCACCATCAATGGTCTACCCTATGAAAGGCCTACCCTATTAAAGGCTTTACACCCTATTAAAAGTGACCTAGCTAAAGGATTTACAAATATTCACTTGGAATGTCACCCTATTCAAGGATTTACAACCCTGTTAAGGATCTACAATATAGTTGTTAAGCCAAGCTATCATCATAGGATTTTCATTTTCCTAATACAATGGTTAGAAAGTATAGTAGAATGTCTTGACCTAATAACTTACAATCTTTAATTGCTGATTCTAGATCCTTGTTATATCCAATCTAATCTGATCCTTTTTGATCTGATATATCTCTATTCGCAGTGTTGATTCTCTATTCTGATCAACTTGATTTTTGTAGTGCTACTCTTTTTCTAAGTCCTTACACCCTTTTTCTTCCCTCAAAACTTTGTTAGCATTCTTTTATGCATTCCCACATGACTTCTTACAAACTTCCTCTCATCCACTAATTGAATTATGAGGTTTTGACCTCCTTATAAAGGCTTCGAGACTTAGGGTTAGGTATGAATCTATGATTGATATTGATCCATCTTTCCCACTCAATTCTTCCCATATTTGCTGATTGGTTGCATGCTTTCTCTATTTTTTTGATTGGTTTCATGCTAATTACATAGAAAATATAATAGATTCAATCTTATCTTTTAGATCCTTTGAGATTCATCTTGAGTTAGCTCACAAATGGTTTACATCTGAGTTTGTGAAGGCAAAAACTTATATGCTAATTTTGTGTTACTCGACACTTACTGTTTACTGATGCTTGGCACATATAGGATTATGTCTTGCTCGGCTCTTATAGTAACTCTGTCTCACTTGGCTCCTATACTTTTCCTGGCACCAATTGTCACTCAATACTTGAAACTTGCTCAGCACCTATTGAATTTCTAGCTCGACACATACTGTAGCTCAGCATCTATATTACACTCAGCATCAACCTTAAAATTTTCTTAAGTGTGTTGACACTCAATTGATTTTTGTAGTGCTACTCTTCCTCTAAGTCCTTACACCCCTTTTTCTTCCCTCAAAACTTTGTTAGCATTATTTTATGCATTCCCACATGACTTCTTACAAACTTCCTCTCATCCACTAATTGAATTATGAGGTTTTGACCTCCTTATAAAGGCTTCAATACTTAGGGTTAGGTATGAATCTATGATTGAGATTGATCCATCTTTCCCACTCAATTCTTCCCATATTTGTTGATTGGTTGCATGCTTTCTCTATTTTTTTGATTGGTTGCATGCTAATTACATAGAAAATATAATAGATTCAATATTATCTTTTAGATCCTTTGAGATTCATCTTGAGTTAGCTCACAAATGGTTTACATCTGAGTTTGTGAAGGCACAAACTCATATGCTAATTTTGTGTTACTCGACACTTACTATTTACTGATGCTTGGCACATATAGGATTATTCCTTGCTCGGATCTTATAGTAACTCTGTCTCACTTGGCTCCTATACTTTTCTTGGCACCAATTGTCACTCAATACTTGAAACTTGCTCAGCACCTATTGAATTTCTAGCTCGACACATACTATAGCTCAGCATCTATATTATACTTGGCATCAACCTTAAAATTTTCTTAAGTGTGTTGACACTCAATTGTCAAAACCAATCTTAGACCAACAATCTCCCCCTTTGACATGAGTGTCAAAAACATTTAACTAAACATTATGAATTTGACCTCTATGAGTATAATACATATCTTGTTCACCATATGTACAAAACTTCAAAAACTTGTTCAAAATTTTGTAGAAGACTATATACCTCAAAAACTTGTAACTCCCCTTGAGCTGATGTGTCATTTCTATATCCAAAATCCCTTACTTCGAATTTTTATCATGCTGATTATTCTGATACTCTTTATCTCTTCCTTGTCATTCCTTCCCTTGTTATTATATCCCCCTTTGGGTATCTCATCAATTATTATTATTATCTTTGCCAATTTATTAAATCTCCCCCTTTTTGACACTTATGTCAAAGGGTTCTATGAATGAATTGAATATTTAGCCAAAAAATATTTATTTACCTCCATAATAATCTTCAAAGTAGCATCCCAATTGCCTAATGCAATTTCTAGTGCTTTAAGTTGGATGGTTGTCTCTACTACAAGGTGTACCAGGCCTTCCAATGTAGAAAGATTGGGATCTTTCTTCAAGAAATTCTTTGAATAGGCCATCTCTTTGTGCAAAAATTTCATGTGAGGGGTTATTGTAGACTGTATTTGTATTAGCTTGGATTTCATGTTAGCCTCATCTACTGTGAGTACAACTAATTCCTTTTGTGTGTGAAGTGTTGTACAAAAATGCTACTCACTTTGAGTTGGATCCTTTGGTAGTTGCATGCTAGATACTTTGAGGTTCCTTTCCAAGCTTAATATCCTCTAGCTTGTTTCTTGTGTGAAATATGAGGAATCACACAATTTGGAGTACAATGAGAATATGTTCTCAAGTACTACTTTCACCTTTTCAACCTTTTTAGCCAATTGTACTTGAGAAAGTGATGTTTCACTAGATATTTTCTTATTTACCTTCATCTAGAATTTCTTCTCAGACCATTCAAGCAATTTAGCATTGGTATCTAGGTCTTCATTCTGTACCTGGTCCACTATGTTGGATAGTTACTCCATTATGGGCTTTGTTTCATCAAGTACTTGCAAGCTAAAAGCATCTAGACAAATGTCTTTGATTTCTATCAATGCTTACCTTTGCCTATACTCATTCCTAAGTATCTCTTGCTTCTTCCTCTTCTCCAGTGCCTCTTGCACTTCATTGATCTGCTCTATGTTCATTATTTTATAATCATAGCTTGGTACGACTATCTCCTCATCAAGTGTAGGGTCTCCATAGTGAAGTACCCTTGCTACCTTGGTAGAGCTTGATCTTGGTGCAGATATTTATAGTGGTACTACATCAGTGCTTAGCTATTATATAGTTCTAGTAGGAGTCCCTATAGTAGGAAAATTGACCAACATTTGGATTACCTCTTGTTCCTTCTCCTTAGAGCTCTCCTACTTGTCTTCTTTAGTTCTACCTTGATTAATGATTGTAATCTGAGGAGGTGCACTTTGATCTTCTGCTGTAGGATTAGAGATATCCTTCTATCCTATTTGCTCCTTTTCTTGCTCCTCAGTAGTTGAAGTCATTATGATTTTAGTGTCAACCTTAGCAAATGCATATTGTGCCAATTGCTCTTGTGGTTGTCCACTTGTAGCTATTGAGGTTTGTGAAGGTGGTTCTCATGGATTCACCTTCTCATTGGTTATCTCAACTACTATCTTCTGTAGTTCCTCTACACTCACCAAAACTAGATTGGTACAAAATTGTGCTTGCCAAGTAGTCTAGTGAAGGATTTTTCTAAGATCCTCTGTAGTTAGTGGGTTGATATTCTAACTAGAGGTGTCAGGAACATCCTTCACAATTATTGTCTTTGCAAGTGTAAGTGTTGCATGTGGAGGACTAGGTGGTGGAAGTTATGTTTCTTGCACACTCTATTCCTATTGTTGCTCTTTAGTTGTTGCCATATCACCTGTTTGTGTCTCCTTCTCCACTATAACTTCTTCCTTTTATTTCTCTCCTTCTTCCTCCTTTTCATTTTCCTCTTCTTCCTCATCATTATTCCTTCCCTCAAAGGGATCTTCTTGTCCTTCCTTGACTGTATTCAACCCATAAATCACTTTCCACATGAGAGTGGACTTCTTCACAACATTTTCTATTTTATTTTGAAATATGCTGAAGGCTCTGTATTTGGGTGCAAATTTGCTCCTAGGTTTCTTACTTTCCTTGCTTATTTGACCTTTTTTGAGGTTAAGCATTACACAAGCCAATGTTGACTCTCTTATTTCCTTCTCCATATTTAGGAAATAATGTCATTTATTCTCTACAATTGAATACAACTCCTTAAGCATAGTATTATCTAGTTCAAGTGGAATATTCTTGAACTTGGCCATCATAGTGAAAATTGACTCTTCCACTATATTTTTCTCTTCTCTTGTCAGCTTATTAAAATCAATTCCTTTTAGCCTTGACAAGTCTACATTGTGTCTAATATTGTCACAAATGTTTTCCAAATTTGACTTTGTGGTGTGACTTACCACTTTGAATTGTTCATTATCATTAGACTCTGTCCTCTCCTCATCCAACTCTAGAAGTGCCGCATATTTTCTTCTCTTTTTCTCTACTAGGCCTCCCTACTCGATGGCTTTCTTATTTTCTTATTCCTTGACTACCTTTGTTGTAGCCCTTGTATCTACCCTTATGGTGGGTTTTTCTAGGCTTGGCTTGGTTGTCTTCTTCTTGCCTTTAGGTTGTGTTGTAGGCTACTTTTGTGATTTTCTTTTTTTGGGCTCTGCCTTAAGTGCTTCCTCTTCTTTCTTAGCACCTTCTTCTTCTTCAACATCTTCACCAATACCTTGGGTTATTGCTAGTGGTCCTTGCCCCTATTCCTCTTCATCTTCTTCTTCTTCTTCCTCTACCCCTACCTATTTTGTGCCTTCTCCAAATTTGGCCTTGAGCTTCTTCAATGATTTATCCTTTTTCTTAAGTGTGGAAGCTATCTTTAACTCCATATCTACTTTAGATCTTACTACATCATATGTGCCAAAATGTGGTGCACTCTTATCTACTTCCTCTGCTAACAATGTTGTAATTGTTGCAGATGCTTCATCAATATTTATTTCATATCCAAGAGGTCTAAACCATCATACCCTTGGTATGGCTGCTTAAATGTAGGTGTAATCAATGTCAACATGAAAATAAATTTCATTTGTGTGCTTCTCCACAAGTGAGACTGAAATCCTAAGCCTCTATTTCATTAAATTTTTGAAATCTTCAAAATAGCTAGTCATTAATATCCCAAAATTTGCCCCTATTTGTTCAATATATTCATTCACTTGGGCTACTATAGACCTATTTTTCTTCTAGCTAACCTTTCCAAAAGATGGGAATTCATTCTATACATAGAAGAATATACATATCAAAATTGCACCAAATTTACATTGGGCTTCCTTTGTTCTTCTTATAGCTCCCAAACTTTCATTGATTTGCTACAATTGTAGTTCAGCTAGATCATAGGTATGATCCTTTTTAACAAGTTTGTAGCCAACATCTACTGCAATGCATGGAACACTTTTGAGTCTGCTAGATTGATAAAATTTGTGGGAAATGACTCTAATAGCAAAATCAACAAGAGGATTCTTAATGGTATCTATGGTCATGCCTCTCTTATTCCACTTGGTCTAGTATTCTTCTCAATAGCTTCCTTAGAGACACTCTTTAGGGTTTTGGGCTGATCTAGGGTTGGATACCCTATTATCCTATGAAAAATCCTTTTTGATATCTTAACTAGGCCATCTTCTAACCACATGCTACTATCATGTATCCTACTTAACACAATTCTGATCCATTTAGTCTTAAAAATAGTAGGGAGCTCTAGGGCACAGGTTAAGCCCTTCCTCTCAATGATTTGGAACTCTTCCTTCAAGACTTCATTTTCACACAATCTATCATATGTTTCCCTAATTTCCATGTCTCTAATAGCTCCTATCTTATAGTTATAGCATCTCCTAACATCTTGCACCATTACTACCTTAGGAGGAAGTATGGATAGGGCTCTGGCTAGGTTGTTCTTTTAGGCAACTTCAAGAATAGGTCAAAAATCAAGTTTCTTAACTTCATTTCACACTAGTTGAACTTCAAATGGCTCTCTCTCTTGAGGTTTCCTAGAATTGGAGGCCATTTGTGCAATCTAGGGTTTCAACACAAAGAAATTTCAAAACTGTGTAGCTCATCACTTAGTATAAATACCTTGAAATTGATGAAGTTGTCATAAATCTTTGTTGAAATCTGCTCAAATGCTTGAAACACTACTCAGAAATCATTTTGCACTCTTCTCATCTTTTCTCTTTTGTTTGTGATGGTGAAAAATAATTCAAAATGCAAACATATACCATTATTGCATAGCATTTAATGCTTAGTACATTTACAACTGTCCATTTGGCTCCTTAAGAAATTTTACTTAACTTAGCTTCCATTGTCTTTCCACCACTTGGTATATACTGGAGTTTCCCTTACTTTGCTTCAAATAAATTCTCCTTTGCTCAAAATCCACTCCTAACTCAGCTTCTACTAACTTTGGCAGACAACTTGACATCTAAAAGCAACTTGACAACACTTAAGAAAACTTGAAATTTTAACTTTGCATCTCTATTCATGTTGATCTCTCCTTTTCAATACTTACTTGTCTAGGAATTGATGTACAATAAAGCTTTGTATATTACTTCCACATACCTTCTTTTTCTTATTTGGATGAAGTGTGACCACTTGAACTTTTGGGTGAAGTGATCCCTTCATTGGATGTGCTACTTCCATCTTTCTTCTTCCATGTTTTATTCATTTCTCCTCTGATGTGTTCAACATCTACCTTCTCTTTTCCTTTGTTGAACTCTAAGTTGGGTTCCTTTGACCTTGTTGGGAAATTTCTACTGATGTGTCTAGTCTTCAAATAACTGAACCATCTAGTTTAGCTCAACCATCTGCTACAGTTTCCATTGAAATGTGTTCTTATGCAATTTTTAGGGATGTGTCCATATTCTTGACAGTAGTGATAGCTATGTCTGGTATTGTAATCCCAATTGTAGTGATATCCATGAGTTTTGGTCTTTTCTGATTGGTTTGGTGTCCACATAGGCTTTGATCTACATTCAAAAGCTTTATGTCCATACTTCTTGTAATTGTAGCAGTGACCTTCAAATCTTGGTGTTCAGATGGTTCTTGTCCTACAATCATGTGCTTGATGTCCTTGCTCAAGTTTCACTTGTAATAGTGACCCATATTTTTTGGTTTTTCATGTTGATGGACATTCTTACTCCTGCACACATTAGAGGTATGCCCTCTTTTACTACAAAAATGACAAGTAGGTTTAGTGTTCTTACCTTTGTCACTTCTTTCTTCTGTAGTTTTGGATTACTCTCCTTTTTCAGTGCTGGTGTATCCTAGTCCTAAAGTATCATTGTTGGCTCTTGATGATTTTAGTAGTTGTTCAAAGTATTGATGGATTCATTGGGTTTGTTGAATCTTTGTACAATCTCCTTCTCTCTTTTTAGGTCATTTTGTAGTTGTTTATTTTGCATGTTCAGTGTGGAGATATCAATGTCCTTGACATTTAGTCCATGATGTGCATTCATCATCTGGCTTAGGGTGTCTAGCTACATGTTGGAAATTCTTGCAAGTTCTATTGACTTTTCTTCCAACCTTTTGGAAAGGTTTCTCTTCTCTTCTTCTATCATAGTCTTATCTTCAATGGCTCTTTTCTTTTGTTCAGTCACTTCATAAAGCATCATGGCTTGAGATTCTTGTTCAAGCTTGAGAGTTCTGATCTCTTCTTCTTGAGCTCTATTCTTCTCTATTAGGTCTACCATTACTACATCAAACTCTTTAGAATCTCCATTTGTAGACACTTTTGAGGTGTTAATCTCCTTGTACTATGTATCATTCTTAGCTATGGAAATCTCCATTCTTCTCTTTAAGGACTTCCTCAGTTCTTCACTAGCTTCTTCCAAAGAATGTAAAATGAGATGTATCTCAATCTCCTAGTTTTCTATGATCTTCCCAAGTTTGTAGATTTCCATTTCTAGATCTTTTCTCCAAGTTGTAAGGCTTCTCCTTATGAGAACTCAACTCTGATACCAATTGTTGGAATTTACAAGTGGGAAGATTTACTTTTGAGAGGGGGGTGAATCAGAAGTAACAAACTTTAACCTCTAAAACTTTTCACTAAGATCAACCACATACATCAAACATATCTAATAAACATGAAAGTAAAGACATCCATGAAAATAGATAACACAAGATTTTGGTCACCTAGAAACCCTACAAAATGAGAAGGTAAAACTAGGGTGGGGATGACACCCACAAATAATCACAGCAAAAATATGTAACTGGTTAAGGTTACAAAGTTTGATCACCATCAATGGTCTACCCTATGAAAGGTGTACCCTGTTAAAAGTGACTTGGTTAAAGGATTTATAAACATTCACTTGGAATGTCACCTTGTTAAAGGATTTACAACCCTATTAAGGATCTACAATATAGCTATTAAGCCAACCTATCATCATAATATTTTCATTCTCCTAATACAATAGTTAGAAAGTATAGTAGAATGTCTTGACCTGATAACTTACAATCTTTAATTGCTCATTCTAGATTTTTGTTCTATCCAATCTTATCTGATCCTTCTTGATTTGATATATCTCTATTCGTAGTGATGATTCTCTATTCTGATCAACTTGATTTTTTAGTGCTGCTCTTCCTCTAAGTCCTTACACCCCTTTTGCTTCCTTCAAAACTTTGCTAGTGTTATTTCATGCATTCCCACACAACTTCTTACAAACTTCCTCTCATCCACTCAATGAATTATGGGGTTTCAACCTCTTTATAAAGGTGTTGAGACTTAGGGTTAGGTATGAATCTATGATTGAGATTCATCCATCTTTCTCACTCAATTCTTCCCATATTTTCTAATTGGTTGCATGCTGATTACATAGGAAATGTAATAGATTCAATTTTATTTTTTAGATCCTTTGAGATTAATCTTGAGTCAGCTCAAAAACAATTTATATCTGAGTTTGTGAAGGCACAAACTCATATGTTGATTCTATGTTACTCAACACTTACTATTTATAGATGCTTGACACATAGGATTTTGTTTTGCTCAATTCCTATAGTAACTTTGTCTCGCTCAACTCCTATATTTTTCTTGGCACCAATTGTCACTTGGCACTTGAAACTTGCTGGGCACCTATTGAATTTTTGGCTCGACACATACTATAGCTCGGCATCTATATTATACTTGGCATCAACCTTAGAATTTTCTTAAGTGTGTTGACACTCAATTGTCAAAACCAATCTGAAACCAATAGTTAGGATATTAGAATTGGTTCCTTTCCCCTACCAATCTTGTGTCACAATTGGAGCCAAAAAAGATGATAAATTGTTCCCAAGATGAACAGATTGAAAGATGCACCAAGTTGCAATTTTCTACTTCAAAAGAATGAAATATTTTGCACCAACTAAAATGTGTTCATCAAAACCAAACCAAGTTGTGTATCCCAAACTAGAGCTACATGCACTTACATCTATCTAACACCATCCATATATACTTCATGGATCTCTAATACCCTTCATAAGGATCAAGATATCATCATCTAAATATCATTTTTCTAATCAACTTAGTGTGCCCTGGGAACACTTAGGTCCATCATGCATTAGAGAATTCTCAAGACTAAGATAATGATATGAGGTTTCCACTAGTATTTATCTAGACAACCAAAGCCAATGGAACTAATAGATTAGTCCCAAAATAAATAGTTTTAAAGATGTGCTATTTTGCAACAGTACAAGAATGCAACATTTTGCATCAATTCAAACATGCTTTCCAAAAAAAACTAAGTTACTTATCCCAAAATAGAGCTATGTACACTTAGGCATACCAAACACCATCCATGTATATTTTGAGGGTCTTTGATACCCTTTAAGAGAACAAAGATATCATTGTTAAAAAATTGTTGTCCCAATCAGCCTAGTGCACCTTTGGGAATACTTAGATCCATCATGCATCAGAGCATTCTCAAGGCTAAGTGAGTTAAATCAGGTTTTTACTAGTATTTTCTCAACTAGATAGAGCCAATAGAGCTTATAGATTAATCCCAAGATGAATGGCTTGAAAGATGCACCAATTTGCATCTTTCTACTACCAAAAATGCAACTTTTGCTCCAACTAAAATGTGCTCATCAAAACCAAATTAAGTTGTGCATCCAAAAATAGATCTACATGCACTTAGTCCTACTCAATACCATATGTTTACACTTTTTGGATCTCTAATACCTTTCATGAGTACCAAGATATCACTATCTAGAATTTGTTGTCTGAATTAACAAGTTACACCTTGGAAACACTTAGGTCCAACATGTGTGAGAATGTTCTCAAAGATAAATGAACAAAAAAATGGTTTCACTAGCACTTACCTAACCAACTAGAGCCAATGAAATTGATAGGTTGGTCTCAAGAAAAAAGGTTTGAAAGATGCACCATTTTGCAACTTTAATCAACTTTCAATGTAAAAGGGTCAATTTAATTTTAATCAACTTTAATTTGAATAATCTTTGAATCTATAAGTATAAAATTAATCTTGAATTTAATTTAAAATAAATCAATAAATTATTAAATTAGATAGTAATATTCATCTCTTTTTATTAATGATATGGATGTCTATTTAAAACTTGGTTCTATAAGACACTAGTAGGAAAGAGCTAAGAAGATAAAACCTTTGGTCTTGCCCAAAGAAATAATGATTTATATAAACATTACCTCAAATTATTTTTAAATTACATTAAATCTAACAAACCAACTAGATATTCTCTACCCTTTATTATCTCAAGTATTGCCTCATGGTCGGACTCATGAATCTTCCAAATAGTCTTATTCTATGTCTTTCCTCAATATTTGATCAAGTGGGTATTTGATGCAATGAAAAGGTTAGAATAATGAAGAATATTCCTATCTATTTTCCAATCCTCAAATAATGGCAAGTTAGGGTTCTTCATACTATATCATATAAGACATGTACGATTTACAACCACTATAGTTGTATGGTAATTTAATTACTTTTTTGTCTAGACACAATGATACAACCTTCACCATGAGTAACCAAGTGATCTGATTTATTTTTTTCCTAGAAACAATGAAACAAATAATAATTTATTCCTTCTTCAATAATAGTAAAATATGGCATGCAATGATAGAAACATAATGTGCTCATTAATCTATCAAATACTTAATTAAAAGTTTAAAAAAATTCATAATAATTTTACATTGATATTTTACCTAGTTGTTCTAGATTTGACAAGTAGTCAAAGTCAATGTATGATTTTATCTCTACCATTTATTGTGTTCATGGGAGAATATAGGTGTTGATTGGGATCAAAATCAGTAAATTCTATTTGTCCACCAATTTATTCAACTTGTACCCATCTCAACATTCCTCTACGCATGATGGATAAAAGGATATCATTTGTCATGTGTGGATACTCCATGAATCTACATCAGAGCTTCTAAAATAGTTTAACTCAATTGATATTTTCAATAGACAAAAATCCTCATGTGGTATAATGTTAGTATTCTATCAATCAAAAAAACATATGAACCATAAATTCACCTTCCTTGCTTGGACCATTTCAGTTTTACACCATTGGATGATACATTTTGCATCTAACAATGTTGATGTCTTTGTACTTTGATTCTTTATGAGTTAAGGATCTTTTGATACATGTGCCTACACTATCATGCTCTTTCTTTCCATGACCAACCTCTATGAAATTCCACATATATTAATTGTTTGAAGTCTTATTGGGAAACAAGATACTAAGAGGGGGGTGAATTAGGATCTATAAAAGTTTTCTCTACTTAAACAATATAACAAATTATTTGCATTCACTCCTAATCCATCTCATATCTTAGATCTCATATTATATAATCATGAACTATAAATCCTAAAAATGAAATATATCCAAGCATGAAATCCATGAAAATATAAACACATAACAAAAATTTTGGTAACCCAAAAACCCTCCAAGGTGAATGCAAAACTATGGAGGGGATGAAACCCACAAATATTTACTAGTGCAACAATAAATTTTTCCTATTAAGGCTATAGTTTGAGCACTTATGACGATCTACCCTATGAGGAGTCTACTTGGTTAAAAAAAATATAAGACTTTTAAGTTTAACTTGATTAAAGGATTTAAACTCACAATAAAGTAAGCACTCTTTTAAGAGATTTGGACAAGGTCTATTAAAACCATCTTGTTAAAATATTTGACCTGATACACTTGTTAGAATGTCTTGGTACCTAATCCTTTGGTTTTCTCTCAAAAGCTTTTCAAAATATCCTCTCTTTAATGTCTAATCTGATTTGCTCTATTCTACCCTTCATTACTAGGTTGCTTTGTCTAATCTCCTTCTCAAAATTTACCTTCCTTGCTCTATTCTTAGCTTGTTTTCTCCTTCACTCTTTCATCTCACTCCCATAATTATTTTAGGGATAGAACCCTTCTTAAATAGATAATTTTAGAAAGTTCTAGATTATAATCAATGATCCATAATTCATCTTTTTGTCATTTAACCCTTCTGATTTTATGATTGACCTATCTTCCTTTCTTAGGATTAATGCCTTTTGACAAAATGTGTAATTTCCTGCTTAACTATCTCTACAATCCTTGAATATCATATAGAAGTCTTCTAAAATGGTTTGCATAAGTGTTTGTGCCATTACAAATACATATGCCAAAATTGGTTTACTTAGCAATTAAATGTTTTGACACTCGGTCATAATTAGTATTCATGTTGTCTCTTAGCTTCTATAGGCTCATTATAAACTATATCACTCAGCATAAGTAATATTTACGTTGCTAATTTTCTATTGCATTACTTGACATGTATACTAACTTAGACTCTATAGGGGTACTTGACAAACTTTGACTTGTTAAACATGTAGTGATATATAAACAAGTCCTTGTAGCTCGGTCTTTTCTAGATGGCTTGGTCGTAGTGATGGCCAACCAATGCTTCCTAGAAAATTACTAATTGTTGGACACTAATAGGAAAAAAGGCTTAGAGATCAATAGTCTCTCCCTTCAATGTTAGTATTAAAAACACTTTTTCATGACTTGGAAATCCATTCAAAATTACAAAATATCAAAAATATCACCCCCCTTGGGACTATGATTTGGTCTCCAAAGACTTAACTCTTCTATATAATGTATGCATGTTTGTGAAATTTGATGCTAACTCATCTGATAACTCTATTTCTTATAAGATCTTCTAACTTCTTCATTAGCCCTTTTCTTAATGATTTCTATAAATGATTTCCCCTTTGGTTTTGCATTTCTTTTCTCTGTACTCTTTGATAACTCTACCTTTTTATTAAATGAAGAGTACTTGATATGTCCTAGACTAGAAGTATCACTAGATGACCTTGGTGATCTCATCAGTTCTTCAAAGTATATTGGAGCTTCACTCAGTTTATTCATTCTTTTCAAAAGTTCTTTCTCAAATCTCAACTCATTTCTTAGGTGGTTACTCTATAACCTCATATTTGTAATCTCTATGTCCTTTCTATTCAACTCTTGATATGCAACTAACAATTGATTCATCATGTACAACTAATTATTTTTAAATTTTTGCACATCCAATGTCCTTTTGTCAAGTCTAGTAGTCATATTTATTTGGTCTTCTTCAGCCATGATTTTTCCTTCTTCGGATTTCTTCTTTTATTTAGTCACTTCACATAGTCCTACTAATTGAATTTCATGCTCTCTCTTTAGTCCTCTGACTTCTTCATTTAGAATGTTGTTCTTTTGTAAGAGATCTACTATTGTTGCATCACTGTCACTAGAAATCCCACTATTAAGAAATGATTTGGTATCAAGTTCCTTATATAGAGTGTCATTTTGTTGAATGGCCATGTATTTCCTTTCATTTAAGGATTTCCTTAACTATTTTTTTCTTTCTCAAGTTGTTGTAGTATCATCTAGATTTCAATCATTTGGTTCTCATTGATCTTTCCCAATTTGTAAGCCTCCATCTCCAAGATCTAAACTCTCAATCTATTAGACTTCTTTCAAGAGAATACTACTCTCAAACAAATTTTTGGAAGTCTTATTGGGAAACAAGATACTAAGAGGGGGTGTGAATTAGGATCTAGAAAAATTTCTCTGCTTGAACAATATAATAGATTAACTATATTCACTTCTAGTCCATCACATATCTTATTTCTCATCTCATATAAGCACATAACACAAAAAAATTGGGAACCCAAAAACCCTCCAAGGTGAAGGTGAAACTAGGCTGGGGATGACTTCCACAACTATTTATTACTGAAACAAAAAGGTTTGCATGTTAGGGCTATAATTTGATCACTTTTGATGATTTACCCTATAAGTGGTCTTCTTAGTTTAAAGAAATATAAGACTATTATGTCTACCTTGATTAAAGGATTTAAACTCACAATAAAGTAAGCACTCTATTAAGAGATTTGAACAAGGTCTGTTAAAACCACTATATTAAGAGACTTTGCCTAATACACTTATTAGAATATCCTAGTACCTAATCTTTTGGTTTTCTCCCAAAAGATGTTTATGGATCTCCTCTCTTCAATGTATAATATGATTTCCTTATGTAATCTACTATGTTCTTCCCTTCACTTCTAGGTTTCTCTATCTGATCTCCTTGTCAAACTTTGTATTCCTCTCTCTATCCTTATCTTTTTCACTCCTTCACACTTTCATCTCTCTCCCATAATGATTTTAGGGTTAGACCCCTTTTAAATAGATAATCATAGAAAGTTCTAGATTATAATCAATCATCCATAATTCATCTTTTTTCCATTTATTCCTTCTAATCTTTTGATTGGCTAATCTTCCTTTCTTGGGATTAATGACTTCTAAAAAATGTGTAATTTTATCCTTAACTATCTCTACAATCCTTAAGTTTCATATAGAAGTTGGCCAAATGGGTTTGCATAAGTATTTATACCATTACAAATACGTATGCCAAAACTAGTTTACTCAGCAATTGAATGTTCTTACACTCAGTCATAACAAACATTTATGTTGTCTCTTTGCTTCTATGGGCTTAGCTAAACCATCTTACTTAGAATAAATCATATTTGCATCGCCTGATCTCTATTGCATTACTTAGAATGTATACTATCTTGGTGTCTACTCAGGTGCTCAATAACCTTTGACTTGTGTGGCATGTAGTGATATATGAACAAGTCCTTGTAGCTCAGCCTTCTCTAAATGGCTCAGTTGTAGTAATGATTGACAAATGCTACCTAGAAAATGACTAAATATTATAAACTAATAGAAAACAAGACTTAGAGATCAAAAATTAAATACTAGTTATCTTATTCATCTTTGTCAACAAATATGGAAACTTGTTGAGTTGTATAATACATTTCTTGCATCTCATTTTGTGGTTGTAGTGTGTAGTTTTTGACAAAGACCACAACTGAAATAATGGTATCTAGTGGAAATGTGTCCTTTCATAACTTGAATTTAAAATCCAACCATTGTGCCCTATGTGTATATCTTGCATACTCATAAAAAAATTTCAAAAAAAATCTTCATGAACTCATACATTGGAATATTTTAAATCATTAAATCACATATTTTACCCTCTTTCTCATCTTTTAGAGCATATGTCACAATCATATATTTTCCAAAATCTAGTATTTCATTTCCAATTAAATGTGTACCATCCAAGTTGAAAATTTTATAAACCCTACAAACCATTAAAAAAAATAGCATGCACCATTCAAGCATGACAACTTATAAAATTTTTGACAATTCCCTCTTTCACATAAAATGCTAGATATGAATCCCCGTGAAGATCAAGGTGGCTCATTCATGTTATAGTCCCATAAAAGAAACTTAGAATGAAATAGAAAATATACATTTCTAAAAACATCAAAATTGTTAGAAAATTCAATATTTACCCTACAACAACAAGTTGTGTGTGTGTGTGTGTGATTTATCTTCACCTAAAAAGGTTTATCCATTTCAAAATATCTTTGACTAATTTTAATTTGAGGATACATATCGATAAATTTTAAAAAGATTTTTTTTTTGAGTTGAATCCAAGTTTTTTTGGTATGTGGATCATGTATTTGACTAAAAATACTCCTTACAAAATCTCTTTGACTAGGGGGAACACATGGGGTATTCTTCCAAAAATCTTCAATCAACAATTTCAAAGCTTCACTAATTTATTTACCTTTTTGTGGTAGTCTATGACTAAATGTCCATAACTCATTTTATGTTGGATATTCCACTCTTTCATGCCTTCACATGGCTCTCATTAGAGCTTCTCTACCTATTTTCAATCTTTTTCTTATGTTTCTAATTAGTCAAGCTCTCTTTATTTGGGTATTTACTATTGTTGATGCAAGTATCTATCTTGTGTTATTACTATCTTTGTTGCATGACTTAGAGCCCACTTTGTCATATATACTAATTAGATTCTTAAAAATGTCTTTTTATTTGACTCATCCATAATTATTAGCATAATAATCTTAATGATGTGCATAAATTTCAATCTCGTCATTGTTTCAATAGATAATTGATATCTTCTTGTCACATTTAACTCTTCAAAGAATAATCTCCACATACAATTAACTTTCCTTTGACAAGTATGCTTTGGAATCTTTTCAAGAATTGATTGTAAAATATTAGTATCAATATTATAAAAAAAAATTCTTTCTAAAACAAATTGTAGAAGATGTTATAATCTCCTTAGTGGGCTCAACATTTTCAACATCACCATAATTTTGGGTGTATTGTGTACCTTCAATTGAAGATGATGTGCCTTGACAATAAGATGCAAAAGATGGAATGGCACCTACTTGCTGGTATGTTGATGTTGTGCCTTCAACATGACATAATGGAGTGTGTACACCATTAGATGTAGAAAATGGTGTCTCTTCAGCATGAGATGATGATGTGACTCCAATATTGAATGATAATTTACCTTCAAAATTTAATTTCCTTGTTGAGCATATGAGTCTCATTTGTTATCTACACCTTTCATATTCTAAATATTTTTTTCTTTATATTGGTGGTTCATGTTCCCCATCTAAATAAAATTCTACACTAATGGATTGTAATTTTATTTTTTCATGTAATACTCTCATTTTATCCCTTTTAATTGTTAAATCCATCTCATACTCTTCCCCCATTTTAGTTTTTTTCTTTCTTCCTTAGCATGATGATGATTTTTACATATCCAATAATTCAAGCATACAAATTACAATGATTGTACAACTTCAATATATTCAAACATATGAATTATAATTATTTTAATGAATTCAATATATTACAACTTGACAAATTTGATTAAAATTTGTCTTTATAGTCACATTGTCCATTTGCAAAAGACTTAACTAACCTCAAATATTTTGTAATATTTATTAACACATAAACTATTATAGAAAATGATTTAATTTAGTGCTTTATGACTTCTAACACCATGAAAAGAATATTTTTGTCAAAATAATGAAACAAAATAGATAGTAAAATAGAGAATGTGGGTCTTTCTCAATAGTAAGATTCTATTTTACCATATTTGTGTTTTCACATTGCACAAATGCACTATGCAATTTTTTTTTTTCTCCCTTCCTCTCTATCTCTCTCATGCTCTCTCTATCCTATCACCTTTCTCTTCCTATCCCCTTATCTCTCTCTCCATCCTATCCCATGTCCTATCCCCCGCCCCCCCCTCTCTCTCTCTCTCTCTCTCTCTCTCTCTCTCTCTCACACACACACACACACACACACACACACACATTCTTCTCCCTCTTCCTATCCCCTACTCTCTCTCTATCTCTCTATCTTTGTCTCTCTATTCTATTTATTTTTAACCTCCCTCTTCATATCCCCTTCCCTCCCTCCCTCCCTTCCTCTCTTTTTCCTTTGTAAATATCTTGATTAACACTTATGCTCTATATTATGATCACCCTATAGCATGGTCACACTATATTTTATATGGTGCATACATGTAATAATACAATCACACTATTAGGTTTACACACTTCATAAAATTGGAATTAACCAAGCCTAAGGCTTGGAGTTTCCTTGGAGATCCAACCCAAAGGTTTGGTGGTCTCAAACACATCTGAGACATGTTTTCCAGCAAGAAAACCAAAAATGCTTAATTTTTCTTATGTGCTCTCCATCGGCTTTTGTTGCAGTTGAATATCGATAAAATGACATTACATGATATTGTAGATATTTGTGTTAGCTATAAAACCATATGATTTATTTTGAATTTAGATTATTTTAAGTCTTTCAACTATAATTTATTTTCAACTATAGTTGTTCATTTTTATTATCATTATTTATTATAATCTATTAATCTCATTCGGATAAGAAAATGAGAGGAATGTGGATAGGTCTAAAATTACCCCCTTTATTGAAATAGGAGAAAACTTAAAAAATAAAATGAGACATGTGCCAATGAAAACCACCCAAGGAGGGTTGGTTTAAACTCAATTTTGATAGACCTTCAAAAGGGGATTTGGGAACAGAATGCATTGGTTGTAGTATCCATAATTCAAAAGGAATGTGTTGAGTTATCATTTTGCACAATGTTAATGACATTAATTATTTTGAATCTTTCTCTTGAAAGTTTGATCAATGAAAAACTCCAAGGTTCTAGATGGCTATTTTCAGCCTATTAGGTAAGTCAATCGAAGATAAATGTGAATATTCACAAGGATGCCTTTTCTAGCATCCACCAATTCTACACAACTTTGTTGAAATGTAACCACAAAATGATATTTTTTTTGTATTTTCTATTTTAATATGAATACAATTTATCAATGGAACTATATAAGTTCCTATTTAACCAAGTGTTTGAAAAGAAGATAACAAAGATAGAGTAACAAAAGATTAAAGAAAATTACTGAAAGAAAAATTCCTAACTGACATAACCCAAAGTAACAACACATCTATGAATTAAATTATCAAACAAATCTAGTAGGAAACCAATGAAATTAGGAGCAGTGCTTCCTCAACTCCACTAATGCAATTGTCGATGAGAACTTCAATAAAAAAGAAAAAGATGTTTCATGTTCCATTAAATTGTGAGGCCATAGAAAGTGCACTCACACAAGAAAAAACTCTATATAAGGACAAAAATGATTCTTTCTCTGATTCATCACAATAATAGAATTTGTTAAAATAAGGAAAATACCAAAATTAAAAGATCGTACAACTATCATAGCACAATAAAACCATTGGCTCCATTATTATTCATGAACATGCCTTCACAAAAATAACACACTCTAGCAAGATTTACTACACTCAAAATGAAAGCACCAATAACATTTATTATTGCATCAAAAAAATCAGCCTTTAATACATATTACACTCATGTATTTAAAATAAATCCTCTCCTCCTTTTGTGTTAGGAGTGAGAGCTCTTCTAATACAAACACTATGCTATAACTAATAAAATAAAGTGAAGTACCTATAAACTTACTCTCTAAATGGTGCTAAGTAGGTCACTAGCCTTGTTTATATCAATTATTGCATGCATGAGCCTTTACATGACTTAAAAAAATAAAAGAAGAGATAGTCATGAAATGATCTGAGAGTCATTAAGATCTCTAAAAATGGAATCTCAACCTCATCTAGGTGTTTCTAGGAGTTAAATTATTGTCAAAACACGTTTCTAATGCATGGAATGCTCAAAAATAGTAATTGGAAGTAAACTGCCATCATATTGCTTCTTATTCAAAATTATCAGTGCACCCCTTGTTTTGGTGAGCCTTTGGGAAGTACACCTTGATGGCAGGACCAAAAAATATCAAAATTATGTTAAGTTTAAAAATTAAATTTTTGGCATCTAGTTTTCTTCCCCTTTTGACCAAAATGATGTCTAGATACTTGCTCTTGGATTTGTCAATTATCTTTGTAATTTATTAGCCTCTGGTAAATCCAATGACTCATACTCATTGCATACTACCTAGTGGTAGTTACTTATTTCTATCCTTGTAATGACAAAATCCTCTAGCTTGGAGTCTAGTTCTAACAATGCTTCTTCCATTTTGAACACTTATCTAATGTCATCTTTAGATAAGCTAATTTGAATAAAGCTCTAAATTTTTGAACTACTATTCACACCATAGAAAGTTTAGCTCTTGATACATCTTCAAAAATCTCCAAGCTAGCAACATTGTAGTATTTTTCTACTTCCAAAAATTGCCCCTAAGCTTTATTTTGTATTTCTTGGATGTCTTTGTATAGCCCTCTATGACTTTATTTCCTCTTCATAACTTCTCTATCCAATAATCTAACTTATCTAATTTCTCTAACATATAAATCTCTATTAACATCTAGTACATTTTACCTTTTATAGATTTTAGCACTTGTAAATCATTGGCCTAGGCACATACCTCATCCATTAGCCCAAAATATTGGTTTACAATGGTAACCAATTTGTTGGTATTATTTTGGATTTTGTGTAGAAGGTTAAAATTATGTTCTACTATTTGTGCTCCTCTTTCTTCAAAACTATGGTTCCACCTCTTGCAAGTGTCCAAAAATAATCCCCTATTGGTTACCTTACCTCTTTCCTACCCATTGCCACTCTAAAAGAAATCTTAGGATTATCAGGGTCTATAGGACCCACTACTTCATTTAATTATCCTCTACATAGCTCATTCTTCTTTATTAGGACTAGGAGCTATGATTCACATTTTTCAATATGTGAAAACACCCTTTTGAGACCTCTAGTGATCAAAACTTTTGTTGTGTCCATTGTAGGCTTCCCTAGTATTTTGTCCTTCATCTGATAATCCTTTGAGGTCAATTGTAATGTATTCATACAAGGAGAAAGAATGAAAATATGTGCCAAAAGATCTTGATCATGATTCTTCATTATAAAATTTAGAGTTTTGGGATCACTCTTTGGTGGCTTAGGCTTCTAGAATAATTTTATTAGTTCTAACATGCCCTCTTCTTTATTTAACTCCACCTATCTCTTTTTTCTAAAGAATACCTCCTTCTTTAGCCATGATAGTATTGTTCCCATTGTCAACACATATTATGTCGAAGAGGTGGGTTTTGATGTTGGACCTTTCCCTTTATCACTCCTTTCCAGAGTCTTCTCATGTTGAGGAAGAACTTTAGAGTAAGCTTCTATGTCAACCTTAGTTGTGAACCTAGTCTCTATCCTAGGAGGAGCTTTCTACCTTTCTTCCACAATCTGTCCCTCTTCTGATACATCATTGACATGTAATTGAACATATTCTCCTTCCTCTGAGGTTTGAATCTTAGTTTCAACCATTACATAAGGTAGGGAAACTAATTCTTGATCCAATTGAAGAGGCATTGATGGAAGATCATGTAATGGTGGAGGAGGATTACTTAAAGGCCCTTGTGGTAAGGGAGTCAATTAATTCCAATATTCTCCCATTGGCTCATGATGAGGAGTATCTCATATCTTCTCTCCTACCATTTGTATCCCTACTAGCATAAAGTTAAAATCTAAGATGTCAAAAACATTAGTTGCCTCACTTTCCATTTCTTTAATCCACTTCTATTGTTCCTCTTCCAAAGTATTAAGATGGACATGCTCTCGAGAAATAGAAGGTAGTGTTTGTATGAAAATATTTCTTTCTTCTTCTATAGCTATGGCTAAGAACGCCCTCCTATTTAAGGAGAAAAATTCTATTTTCTCCCCTTCTTCCTCATCTTCTACCCCGAGGATAGTTTTAGGCATTTGAGGTGATGGAGTGCTCTTTTTCTTCAATTTCCTCCTCTTTTCCCCTACCATTGTCATATCGATTCTAACCCTTTTAGGTATTGATGGGGAGGCTTGTGTTGTAGAGTCCTTTGGTCCTAGTTCTTCCTCTCTTGTTGTCTAAGCCTCTTCTTCTTTAGGTTGGGCTTTTTCTCCTTGGGTAGATGACTCTGCTTGAGTTTCTTCCTCTTGATCTCTTACCTAAGTGACCATCTTTCTCTTCTTTCTCTTTACCCTTTCTATTTGAAAGTATTCTACCTCTTGCTTATTTTGATTTACCATTTCTAGACTCATTGGTGACTTTAGGTAGGCACAATAACTTTGGTTCCTTTTCCCTTTCAAGGTCGATCTATGGAGTTGGATCATGAGGAACTAGGTATAGACAAAAAGGATTTCTAATCTATTCCCATGTCAATTCGATAATATGTCAAGCTTGATGATCAATATTATCATTTTCCTCTCACCCAATTTATTCATTCACAATGAGCCAATAATATATCTTGTCCCTATTGTATAAGGTATCCAACACTTTGGGGGTATCCTTGTTCAAAACCTTGAGAGGTATTTCCATATTAAGCACCTTTTCAACAATTTGTAGACTCATCCTACAATAGTCTCTAATTCAAAAATCTTAGTCATCCATGAAATTCATCCAATGATCTCCTAGTAAATGAATGGTAATCATCAATAGGATACTAATCCCATTCTAAATCAAATATGACAATGTCCTACTTATATTTAACTTCAAAACCCCCAATGGTGATGGGCTACACCCAAGTCTTCTTGTGTTTCTTCCTCACCTTATCATAAGTAGAGGCCAATTTCCTTGCTATCTCCAATAGCATAGTCTATCTAATGGATATCATGGGAGATTTTTTTGGCATAGGAGAGTATTAGGTACCCAAATATATGTAAATGTCTTAAATTGGATCTAATAGGCTCTAATTTGTGTTATCTATGTTGCTTTTTCTATTGATATTATTTTTACATAGTCTCCTATGATGAATTGAATCATGGAAAATATGAACCCATAATTGACCAACCTATATTGAAAAATTTGTAGGGGGTTTTCTTCTTCACCAGCTGGGGAAAAAATACATAAGTCTAAAAATTTACATCCTACATGCTTCCCTTCCTATACAATCCTAGATAATCTATGGGTTTTGTCACTAAAAGATACACCATGTAGGAGGTCATATAAAATAGGTGGTCATTCTTTATCAAAATTAGTTGCTCATCTAGATTATCACTAAGCATAGTGACCCAATTAATAGGCATCTTCCCTGATTTGATGGTTTATATGAAGTGTACCATCCATGTTTCTAGATGACTAGTTGTAGGAAGGCCCTTGGCTCTTCTCAAAAGAACAATTAAGTAGCCAATATCATCTATCATATAGCCCCTTGTCATGTCAACCTTTCCACTTCTCCTCCCCAAAGGTGTTCTATTAATCAGATACTTCCCTTGTACCAACTCCTTGGCTTCTATCTCATTCTTTATGTAACATCCATTTGCAAATCATAGGTGATATAGAGGTATTGATCTACCCATGGAAGATGGATGACCTTATCAATGTTCTGAGGTTTAATGTCCAGGACTATCTCTCCAATCACACTCTTAATCACTTTCTCCTATAGCATATAATGGTGTGCTAAAGTCATGATCAGTTCTAATGATTGAACTAACATTAAATGAGAGAAAATGTTTACCAAACCACTTTGGATCAATGCTAACACCATGGTTTACCTTTCTTTGGGCTTGTTACACAATAACATTAAAGAATTCCAATGAATATTCCCTAGCTTAGTATCTCAGATCTTAGAACACTTGTCTTGAAATTGAGATTTCTTTGGTGCTTCTTGATACTTGAAGGTGACTAGTTTTGATGTTATCTTTGTGACCATGGAAGATGAAGAGGATGTCATTATATCTACACAAAAGAGAATAATAGTATTATTGATGATGGAAACTTAAGACAACCCTAAACTATGACTCAGACTAACAAGACACTTGACCAGAAATAAAGAACATCATAGAAAAACTGTAGGTGTCTAAAATGGGAATATGCTCACCTTGTGCATCTAGAACACTTGTGCATGTGTGCAAGGTGTGCATATTTGCATCTTATTCAATATAAACTCCTAATAAATCTAAAGTGTGTAGTTCTGCATGTGTGCAACTATGCACTTGACTTGTTTTGGTGAAAACCATTTTGAGGAGAGGCTTTAAGCACATCATGGGCACCTTATAATGGTGTGTGCATGTGTACAACCTTGGAAATTGTAATTTACCTTGGAGAAGGTAGATGTGGATGTACAAAGTTGTAGAGCTTAGGTGGGTGTGAAGATGTCATGCTTGGCTGTTGAAAGAAGATAAATGAGTATGAAGGTAGGGGGTTCTATTTATAAACTGGGCTTGTGAATGTCCAGACATTCACATATATAAGGGTGCACACACATGAAAGTTCACATTTGTGCATCCTTACTAAGAGTTGAGTGTAAGGTATGATGTGCTTGGTGCACAACTACTCACCTTATTAGTTTTAAGATAAAAACTTTCCTTTATGTTCTCTAATACAACTCATCATTTTCTAAACAAGTGTTGGGGACTAACCAAGGCTTAGAGGAAAATCCTAATCAACTGATCCATCTAACATTGTGCTTTAAGAGGGATTTTTTGAAAAGAAGTGGGACCCCATTTTGTGACTCAAAATGGGGTGTGTATTGTGAAACCACAATAGAATGGAGATAAAAAAAAGTTAGCTAGATACATAGGAATAAAAACTAATAATTGGGTGAAATTAATGACTTTAGTTGAAAAAATATGTAAGACTCTTGGTTATAATAATCTAGATATTGAAGGAGATTATTTAATTATAATCAATGATGTAAGGAAATAATCCCTCATTAATTAGAGACTAGACTCAATTTTATCTAGAACCATCTCACTATGCATACCTTTGAAAAGATCATAGTGTCATGCCCAACTTTTAAAAGCCAAAAAAAATTCAAATTTTATTTATTTTTAACACAAATGCTTACTTATATGTAACACATATGAAGGGATTAATTGTGATTTAAAAAAAAAATTAAATTATTCTTCCAATATTATGTATGTATTCTACAAAATGGAACTAAACCTGTAGGTAAAAACTAAAATAATACATAAAGGACATAATGGATATATATTAAAACATGATTAAGTACAACATTTATCATGGTTTTAAACTCTGCTTATATTTTAGAATAGATTAATTTATTAAGGTTAGAAAGTAGCATCATTACACATGGTAATATTAAAATTTCTTTCTTCCTTACTGTTATCACAAATGTTTGCACCCTTGTCCAAATTTTTTACCTAAGGAAAAATTTGTGAATCATGAAAACAACCTCCAAGCTATAGGACTTTAACTATGAGGTTGAGTTTGTGGAGAAGGCAACTTTCTTTACTAACTAGGTTCACCTAACTAAACTTGGAGAGGAAAACAAAGAAGGAATGCATGAATTTTTTTTTACCTATTCTAACCTAAGGGGTGACGCACTGAAATAGAGTTTTTGACCTTACCTCTACCCATAAATGCATAGTTAACTAGTTATAATTACCTCAACGAATATGGATTTAGACTCTTCTTAATTCAACAACCACACATAGATCAAATAACAAAAGAATGCTATAGGAAGAGTCTTCACTTAATACCATTCAAATGTCAAAAGTAGATACAATCATGTGAATCATAGAATATAGAAAAAAAAACATTAACCAGAGGAAAAGAAATATTGTATAATGTGTTAATAGCTAAAAGAGACTCAAAAGAGGATTACAATGGCTCAAAGGCATGAGAAATTATAATAGTATACATAGAAGCAATACTAGAGAATCAAAGAAAGATCAACACTTACAAAGATTACAAAATATGCCTTTATAGCTTAGGCATAACTAAGATATTTCTAACTAAAGTTACTTCACAACACTATCAATAAGTGCTTAGAGAACAATCAAGATGATCCAAATAGTATATTTGATTTACTATACTTGTAGAGGCATGAAAATAATAGAAACCTAAAGTGATGGAAATGGTGCCAATCAATGCTAAAAATCCTCAAAATGAATGATTAGACAGTGGGAAGAGTGTCTTATGCATCATTTAAAACCTAGCATTAACTCTAGAGTGGTTGAAAATGATTGAAAAGATTAGATCATGCAAGAAACCCTATCTTTCCTCATTTCTAGCTTACAAATCAACAAGGTTAGTAGGTCAACTAATATCTGTAGCTAGGATAAACCATGTGGACCAATAGTCTTTTATCTTTCTGCCACCTTTCAAGGTCTTTACAAGTTTGATTGCCCCATTGGCCAACTACTTGTGCTACCTTTTTAACTTTATTGCTAACTACTTATGGAACCATGTCCTAACTATGATGTGACTGCAATGTTTATTTCCTTAACTGGGCTTGCAAGGACATGTGACCATTTGTCACTTCCCCATAACATTTAAATTCCTTACAATTCCATAATGTATGAAAGCACTGATCATTGATCTACAAAAGAACAATGATCGTGAAAAGTCTTCATTATTACTATGTCTTCCCCATTAATACTTTTGGGCCCATGGGTTACCCACCATCAAATACAACAACATGTAACCCATAATAAATCAAGACAAATAACTAGAATGAAATCCACCTCAATATGACCTAACATCCATTCTGGTACTACCTTTTAACCCTGACAGCCCACACAAAAGGACAAACCCACCAGTCCACATGTCAAAAAGTCACTTCCCCACATTGTCAGAAACTCTAAAAAAGTATAGAACTAATCAAAATGCCAAAAAAATCCAACATGTCAACACAGTTGAAGATGACCCACAAACAAGAAGCAAGGCCCTACCCTAGATGTGTGGCAAAAGGTTTCTTTTCCGCATTCATTAAATGCTGGGCAATTCTTAAATGTGAGAAAGTGACTACCATAGATCTATGGGAGATCTAACGGTTGGAGAAAGTTGTGGGGCTAAAAAAGTAAACTTAGGAAAATATGGAAGTATTATAATGTTTTTATTTAATTTGTTTCATATTTCAATGGCATTGTTTAATATTAAAGGTGGGACATGATTGTTTAACATTTGAATTCAAATATGGCAATTTTGGTGGGAAGGCAAATTTGGCCAACAATTTTGGTGAATCAAGGGGGATGCAAGCTAGCTATGCAAAAACTAGTAACTTGTGCATCTATTGGGCAATAGAGTCATAGAAATCATGAAGATCCACCCAAGAACCTCAAAACTACCTCTCTACAACAACAACAAGGATAAAAAATGCTTTGCAACCTTTGCAAAAATATGTGTGTTCGTGCACTTCTTGAAAAATAGAAACCATAGGAAGGAAAATCACCTAATTATATATAAAATACTCATCCTCTATCAAAATTAGGACTTAAGATATATTCCATTAACTAGGATGGGTAGAACTTCACCATTAGGCCTACTTAATTAAAAAGCATTGGCCTACATGCAATGGATAACCACATAGGGACCACTCCATAGAGCATCAAATTTTGAGTGCCTCCCTAATTTTTCTCTTTATACATCTTATTTTAATACCAGATCACCCTCTCTAAAGATTCTAACCTTGGCCTTCCTATCAAAGCTCTTTTCATTTGTTACTAATGTGTTTCTAGGGTTTGCATGGCCTATTTCCTTTTCTCTTCTAGGTCCATTAGCTCGGTCATTCCTACTATCATGGCATCACTTTACATTAGCTCCAATTGATGAGCTAGTTCTAGAAATGGTAATTCTAATGAAATTGGAAGCCTTTCTTCCTTTCCATATACCAACACAAAGGGTGAGTTTCCTATTGCCCTCTTAGATGTTATTCTATTAGCCCATAGTGTTATCTTCAACTTCTGATGCCAATACCTCTGATTATCCTCTATGGTCCTTTTCATAATCCTAATTAGGTTTTTGTTAGATGATTTAGCCAATCCATTACCCTAAGGATAGTAGTTTGAGGATGTGCTCAACTAGATATTATGGTCAACTACCCATGCACAAATTTGAGCTCCTACAAAAGATTTTGCATTATCTAAAATAATGGTTGAAGAGGCATCAAACCTGGTCACAATTCCATCAAGTATTTCAACAACTAAAGGTTTTGTGGCATCCTTTAATGTTATTTCATTTTTCCACTTGGTAAAGTAATTTATAGAAACTAGGATCGATTTGTGACCAAGCTAGAAGGAGGATTGATGGGGCCTTTAAAGTATAACCCCCACTGAGAAAAAGGATGGTCCACCTAAATGAGATGAAGAGGAAGATCTACAAGTCTTTACTTATTAGATAAGAAAGCACATTTTTCACACTTCCTCACATGTCTATGACAATCATGAAATAGGGATGGCTAGTAATTACTATCTGTCATAATCATCATTGTTGTTATCCTTGCTAAAGAGTGGCCACCATCAAGACCATCATGAAGCTCTTTGATTATTCTTTAAGCTTGGTCTATATCAATGCATCTCAATAGGGCTCCATTGAAATCCATCTTGAAAAGGATACCATCAACTATAGCATAAGGAATTTGTTACAACCTATATTGTCTCCTTCTAGTTCTATCCAATCCTTGATTATATCCATTACCTAACAAGAAGGTCTTCATGTCATCCATCCAAATCTTTGGATTATCATTTCTTACTTCTTGTTGCTTTGTCAATACCAAGAAAAATTCCTCATCTGATTCCTAAGATGAGATCATTTTTTTGCACAATCCTTTCCCTCTTACCAACTTGGTAATCTGGATATCAACATCATATTTCCTTTGTGATCCACCCAGCTCTCTTCTCACTAGTATCTTTTCTTAAAAGAAAGTCCTTCACACTTGCATGGGGTACTAACAAATGGATCTTGTTGTGACATAGAAGGTGTCTAAATTTCTTCAAAGCTCTTATAACTACAAGGGCTTTCTTTTCTACATAACTATATTTATCTTCATATTCCTTAGGCCCTTCACTAAAGAAGGCAATAGGTCGCTCTTCATTCTTATCATTTGATAAGTCAAAATAGCAGAAACACCTGACTCACCACCTAAGGTATAAAGAATGAAATCCTTCTCAAAATTTGGATTGATGAGAGTAGTGACTAAGGCTATGGCTACTTTGATATATTCAAAACTTATCTTTCCTTCCTTGGTCCATGAAAAAATAATATTTTTCTTAAGCATGGTTGTAAGAGGTTTCACCATGGTACTTGAACTAGGGATAAACTTCCTCACAAAATTTATTCTACCAAGAAAACTTTATAGACCTTTCTTATGAATAGGAAGGGGAAGATCAAGTATTACCTTTGTTCTTTGTAGATAAATGGTTAAACCATCCTTTAATACAATGTGTCCTAATAATTTTCCTTGATTGGTGGAAAAGATACACTTCCTTGGGTTAAGGGATACCCCAAACTCTCTACATTTTATGAACATTTGTCTGAGATGACCAAAATGATTTTCTATATCCTTTGAATACACTATGATATCATCAAGGTAAACCAACACAAACCTTTCAATCATGTTCTTGAAGGCCATCTCCATTGCCTTCTAAAATGTGGCATCTACATTTGTTATCCCAAAAGGTATTTTACCATAAGCATAGGTGCCCCATTTGGTGGTGAATGCAGTCTTATATTTGTTAGAATCCTTGACCAACACTTGATTATAACTAGAGAATCAATCAACAAATGAGAACCTCTCTAAACCACTAACCTTAGACAATATCTACTCCATGGAAGGAAGGGGGTGCTGATCTTTAAGGGAAGCTTGGTTAAGATCCCTAAAATCCACACAAAATCTAATTTCTCCATTCTTCTTCCTAATAGGTACAAGGTTTGCTACCTATGATGAGTTCTTGATAGGAAAAATTATATTAGCCTCAATCAACATCGATAGCTCTTCTCTCATTAAGGTTTCAATTTTATTATTCACTAGCCTCTATTTCTATCTTACTCATTTGACACTATCAATTAAGTCTATGATATGCTGAAATAAACTTGGGTCAAAACCTTTTAGATCATCATATGTCTATGCAAACACATCACTAAATTCTTGGTAGATGAATAAAACTTTCTTGCTCAATTTCAAAATGTACCTTTCCCATGTTTAAGGTCTTTCCATCAGCAACCACAAATGGTATATAATCATCTTTGTTTGTAGCTAGGTTCATTCTTTTGTTTCTCTCTTGGTCATCAAGGCTGAAGACACCCTCTAAGGTAATGAGACCCTTAGACAACTTGTTAGAACTGAGATTGATTATTTGATCCCCATACTAGTCACACAACCTAGATTGGTTTCTCCCTAATAATTATACTTAATTATGCAAGAAACTTTCAATTTGTGCATCAGATTCAAAAACTTTCCAATTGGTGTTGTTGTGAGGAATTGTAGGTCTAACTACCACTCTAATTTGTTTATTCCTCTCCTCAAGATTTTCTACCACATCATAAGATGTACCTATTGATATGATTCTATCAACATGTCTATTCTCCTTTCTAGGTATGCTCTAAATATTAAATGCATTGAAACTTTTAAGAAAAACCCATAATGTTTATAAGACTTGAACCATTCCTAGTAATATTCTAATTTCTCACCTGATTAACCACCAACTTAATATTTCCATATACACTTAATTATTGAATTCCTCTTTTTTGAACAAGTAAAAGACCTTAAATCAAAGATTCATACTTGGCTATATTATTGGTACAACTAAATTAGAACCTAAAGGAAAAGTAGTACCTTACTTGTGCAGGGGAAATCAACATCACACCCACCCATGATTCATTCTTATTTCTTGATCTATCAAAGCACATACTCCATATCCCACTCATGTCCTCTTTGGTTTTCACAAGATTGGGGATAAGGACATCCTTTCTAACACACAATATGTACTAAGACCTATCTCAAGGGTTTCTAATATGGGATCAAATTGATATGAATTAGCCCATTCAATTAAGAGAAAATTAGGTATCTTTTTTAGAGAATTGGTAGGATCATTTATTATGTCATTCTCATCCATCTCTAGTATAGTGAAATTAATATTGATGAGATTAGGGATGTAGGGCTCAATATTATGGAGGGATAGAGGCTATACTCTGATTGAAGCCTTGCTCCCATATCTTGTTCTAAAAAACATGTATGACCAATCAAAATATATGTAACTACCTATTTGGGTAGTAAAGTCTCTTGATAGACAAATGACAAAGTGTGGCTTGACCTCAACAACTGATATATCTTGAGTTATAGTACAACTAGGGCATGCATGTAGGGCCATTTAAAAATTCCTAAGGATCCCTACAATCTTGACATTGCTACCATCCAAGTGTAATACATCCTTAATAATGGGCTCAAATTCCATCTCTAAATCATTAGCAACACACCTAAGCATCACTAAATTACTAGCCCCTGAATCAATCTTGCAATTTTTGACTATCTTATCCTGTATAATTAGAGAAATATAAATTGGAGGAGGTCAAACATTTTTATTTTTTCCTACCTTCCTTGCTGGTTGTATTAGGCTTGTGGCACTTTCCATGCTAGGTGGTTGATCCTTTGGTTCAATATTTTCTAATTCTTGTTGCCACAACCTCTTTTGCATGGATATAGTAGCAACAAAGTGCCACATGGAAATATTTACATTTTTCTTCTTCATCTACTCTACCACACTAAATGAGGCATTAGATTCTTTCGTATAAGCCTTGGGAACTGCATGTGTGGGAGGTTGAGTCAGAATAACCTACGGGCCATTTATATCTCTTCTGCTATTATTCTAACTTGTTGTTTTAGGGCATTGGTTTGATCATTTGCTACTTATACATGAGGTACTACATTTGATGTTGAATCTTAATTAGAAGGAGGGGTAGCATCTTCAACAACTCTTCTTTTTCTCCTAGTGTTGTAAGTAATGAAATCCTTGTTTACATTAGAATATTCCTCCACCCAATGATTCATGAAGGAGAAATAACCCTATCTTCACATATGTGAGGAATCTATGGTTTGGTTCTCATTATATGACTATCCTACTGCAGGCTCTTAGGTGGTCAAAGATATATAGGATTCAACCTTTTGACACATGCAATAGGCATAAGAGTAGTTATAGGAGGGACAAAAATCTTGATCTTGAGCCATATTGTTTTGAGGGGCTATGGCCCTACTTGAATTTGTATTTGAGGTAGAAGCATGAATATTCTACCTAATCTATTCAAAATAATTGTTCCCATAATTATGATTTGGAGGCCTACCATTATTTAGAGTTTGATATTGTAGTTGAGGAGCCTTATTATCTTGATATTGTTGTCTCTCCAAAGTCACCACTTTATTTCTCACCATCTACATCATAGAGAAGATATCTTCCAAATTCTTCTCTTGGCCTTACAATCTTTCATCTATGTTCAACTTCATATACTACATCATCTCCTTGGTTTTATCCATTCCATTTGAAGATGTGGAAGCTTGAGAGGCTAAAGCAGAGGATTGTGACATGAAAATTGTGGGAATAGGGGCTATTGTTGGTTGGTGATTTGGGATATTAGGGAAGAAAGGCATAGGATTCCGTGGGGCTAACTTTCCTCCTTGTATCAATATATTTTCTTCCCTTATTTCCATTTCATAAGCATCAAGTAAAGTATCTCCTCCCATGGTTTGGATTGTAGTGGCAATATCACTGTTGAAAGCTCTGAGGTAATGTACGAAGGAATTATTAGGGTTAGGCTTCACTGAAGTAGGTATTATGTCCCATGTCTTTTGAAAACTATAGTTGAAATCAGTCATACATTCATGAGGGGATCTTTCTATAGTAGTTAGCTATTCTAAAAGTGATAAATAGTCACTTTCATCCTCAAAATATTTACATAGTCCTTCTCCTAAGTCATCCCAATCCATTATAGAACCATGTCATAGACCCCTATACCATTGTATGGCTTTCCCTTTCAAAGATGAAGCTAGAGTCTAACCACCACATCATCTTCTATAATACCATGGATATTGTAAACATTTGCAACCTCTTGAATGTGTTCTAAGGGAGAGATAGAAGTTTCACCAGTAAAATTAGTTATACTTTAAAGTGTAGCTACTAGTATGTTATGTATTTGGGCCAATAAAAGAGGACTTCCACAATTAAAGGTGGCAAAAACATGAGCTCTAGGATGTTCCATATAAGCAAGTGATCTATTGATATGATCCAATGACAACCTAGGTTGAGATCTCACAATAGGAAGAGTTGAGATCAACCTTACAAGGGTATGTATTTCCTCTATACAGCTAACTGGTGATAAAGATACTCTAGAGTTTCTTCTTCTAGGATTTGAAAATGAAAGCTCTTGATACTAAAATTTACCTCTAGAAGATGCCCTTATTTCAGCTTTGGGCATGAATCACAACAACTTTGGATTGGAACTAGATATGAAGGGTGTAGAGTCACCAAGTGCTTTGTAGAAATGATCCTCTTAAGGGCCTAGAATGCTGATAGAAACAATATATCTTCTCAATATCAACTTTAAATTCTTTTGTTTTGACACTAGTAGGCTTTGAAATCTCCTGAATATTGTTCCACTAGGCATGCCAAAAACTATTGTTCCAAAAGTTTGCACCCTTGTCCAAAGTTTTTACCTAAGGACAACACTTACATTAATCAACTACTAAATCCAATTACAAAATACACATTGATCTTTCATTTGAGAAAACTAGACTTTCTTGAGAACTTTTACAATATATTGTTCAATTTATTATACAACATCTACAATTACTTCTTCCTATGATTGTTGCAAGGATAAAACATAGTAAAAACTTTGATTTTCTTTATTTCTTAGAAGCCTATTAACATTCAAATAGATTTACCAATCAAACAATTTAACTAGATGGTCATACATAACATGATATTAATGATCAACCTTCCTTCTTTTAACATCTAAACAATGGAATAAAACAAACTAGGAGAATAGTCCCCTCTTAACATATTACATCCAACTTTTATGGATTTACATGAATGCAAATTACACTTTTTGAAGATTTGGTACACAAATCTCTTAACCAAAATTAACATGAAGCAAGCCAGCTTTACAATTATCCCATATTCTTCCTCAAATCCATTCATTCACTTAAGACCTATAATAAAATATCTAACATGCCCATGGAATACTCACCTCCTAGTCTAGGCCTTTACAAGGCCACCCTTGAGTTAGGAGAACCAAGTTTGAATGGGTGACATACAAATTTACACACAACATAAATAGAACAAGAAAAAATAACACAAAACTCCCATACAAGGCTTGTTCACAAAGGGTCTATTTGAGACCCAAAAATGGGGTGAAGGTGGAAAAAGTACCCATCTAGAGAAAACCAAAAGTTCAACATAAAGAATGTTTCCTTCAACAAGGCCAAACATACCAATAAATCTATTCTTTAGTTTTCATTCACATCAACCCTTATCACCCCCAATTCACATCAACCCTTATAACCCCCAAAATTTAAAACAAATTTGGCGACATGGAGCCCATACATCCATGTTTTTTTGCTCTCCTATACAAGAAGAGGTTCTGCACATAATGAGCCATCAAATTTGATTCACCCTAGGCTATTGTACCCTCCCAAGGGTGAATGTACCTTATACACCCAACATCATAGACTAGTTAAAAGACACAAAAAAAATATAGACATCACAATTACATCTCCATCAAGAAAATTCTCAAAAGAAATTATTTTCATTTCACTATCAAAAACAACAAATACATTGAAAATAAAAACATTTAAAATTATAACATCTTTCCATAAACACATAACAAAAAGAACATGAAAATTTCATAACAAGGGTAGTGAAATAAACAACCTAGAATCCAAGCTTAGGGTAATGAAAATTGTAGAAGAGATCCCTTAAGGCTTCCCACCAATATTCACACAACTTTTCTCTTTTCAAATTCTCCATAATCTCCTAGAGATCTCCAAGTTTGGAGAGTGGGTGAACACACAAAAGTGTCACCAAATTCTCCCTAAAAAGGGTCCTCCCCCTTTCCATATAACTTTCATTAATGAGGGATGGGTCACCTATCCTCATAACTCCTCCTTGTCCACCCTTCATAAATGGAATAAAGACTAAAGGTATGGTGTGGGGTATGGATTCCTTACACTTTAAGTTTCATCAATCTTCAAAGGCACCCTTTATAAAGGATCATAAATAAGGCATGGGCACCTTTTTTAATAGAAAACATCCCCCAACCCAAGGTTCCATAAGTAGAGTAGTTTATTTTGGCCTAGCTACAGTTTAGGGTCTTGTATAACCCTCTAAAAACCCACTTCTAACTCACCTATGAGTTCAAGAGGTTTGAATCAAATTTTGGGTCATTCAATGGTGGGATTAGCATAGGTGATACCTAGGGTTACCAATATAGGTTAGGTTTCATTTTTTTTATAATCCTTGTTTGGCCATCTCATTTATATTTCACTTTGCACATGTCATTTGACACTACAACAATTTGACATGACATGTCCATTTGAAAAAGGAAAGAAATACTAAATATAAAAATACATTTAGAACAATGATACTTAAAACCATGTTTACAAAATAAACACAATACAATGAGGCTTATGTCTCTTCATTAAATGAATCCTTAGCATCATAGATTCATAGTAGCTCAAACTTGATTCTTCGAATAAATTTCCATGGTTATTTTCATGAACATCTCAATTCAAGTATTAGTAGCCCAAGAAATAATATGTTTGATAACATTATTAACATAATCAACTCATAATATAATTGCATTGAATAATTCACCATTTTCCTAATTAAATTTTCTATTCTAGAAATCAAACATATAAATCAACATAATAATTAATCCACAATAAACATATAAAATTCATTTTACATAATCCCATCAATTCAAAATTCAATTTCATATAAGGTATTTAAAAAAAACATACATCATACTAACCACAATGACATCAATTTCCTTGAACATACTTCGCATGTCAATTATGACTAGTCCATAAAATTCTTAGCTCAATTTTCATTATGCCAATCATTTAAATCCATTGGTCAATAGCACACAAAGTATCACAGATCATGTAATTCACATTTCTACATAGTCAATCAAAATTCATCACAATATACAATTTATGTTTATCTCATAATAAAATATCCTCATGAATTTACTTGTGCAGTAATTTCACTTTTAATAACAAATTATCATATGATCACTTCTCATCATGATTCAAATTCTATCTACATTTCCTTTGTAACAATTAAAATGAGCCTAAATATCAAGGCATCAACATCTAATTCAATTATCACACATAAACACAAGTGTACGTACTATATATGCAAAATTAGGACATTGTGCTATGTTAAATCAACATTCAATTTATTCTAGAACCAAAATTCACTTGTATAACATTATCACATCATAAAATTAGCAATGCAATTTATCATCAACATAATACACGTCTAAATCTACTAAGGATATAGAGTACATGAAATGTATCCCAATACAATTATTTAACATCTAATTAATATCACAACTTAGTTTAGAAATTCCTACCATAATAAAAGAAATTAATATAATTCAACACAATATCTTTGTGGGACTACACTCCAATATTTTACATTTAATACTTACCCTTAAGTTTTAGTAAGAGTACTTCTAATCTTAATAGGAGTTTTTTCCCTAGTTTTAAACAATATTCTTGAGGTTAATTTACCAAGCTATAATGCATAATAACCATTCAAATCAATTACTCCTAAAATAAGCATGATATATCACTATGACATCAACATTAAGTTATAAATTAACATAATCTATAATATCAAATTCTCGTCAATAAAAAATAATTTTCATAATGTATCGTCATAAGGAATCTAATAGAAAGTTCTTTATGTAGGAATTAAAACTATAATGACTTAGAATATAGCTTTACACACATCAACCTAGAGAGGGATATGAAATGAGAGTATAGATTATACAAATAGTCAAAACCTTATTAACAATTATTTCAACATGCATTATCGTCAAAATATAGTAAGGTAAAAATATATGAGAGTTCTATTCCTATCAAATTTTACAAGGAACATGTTTCCTTTATAACGCCATATCTCACTCTTCTAGACAACTCAAAACTCTTATTATAAGAGATATTCAAAAGATTAAGATGTGTTTAAGTGTTTGAGAGAAGGGACCTCACATACAGTCGTGTGTGTGTGTGTGTGTGTGTGTGCGCGCGCGTGTGCGTGTGCGTGTGCGTGTGCGTGCGCGCGCGCGTGTGCGTGTGTGTGTGTGTGTGTGTGTGTGTGTGTGTGTGTCAGGAGGGAAATCAAAGAGTGGAGGAGTTAGCTAATATAGGTATATATGAAGTTCCTTCATAATAAGTCAAAATTTTAATATAGTGACTCCATCAAAATTGGGATGGTTTACATTTTTTAGAATTTTAACCATAGTTTACATCTCATTATCTTGGGGAAGATTCAAGGGTATTTCTTTAGCTTTTACCCACTTCATACATCTTGCATTCCAAGACAATGTGATTGGGTAGACAAGTTTATGATAGAAGATATCATTGGAGCCTAGGAAAATGAGTTTGAGGTGAATTTGGAGTGTATGGAATATTCTAGTTTGGACTCGGTGGACATTCACAATGATGAGGAGCCTCTTTACCCCCATTTTATGCCAATAGAGTAGCATAGGTTTATTAATGTTACATTTTTATGCAACATAGCAAAAAAAACACCCTTCAATGTAACAAATTGGTAATCACATTGATTAAGATATATTTTTTCAGCTGGGGAAAGATTTCTTTGCTCTATTAGATATATTTTATGGTGATTCATAAGTATATTTTATTTTTGTTGAAGAAAATATTTATATCACTTTATATTGTATTTATATACCCTTTCTATATTTATGTTGCATGGCTTTTTAGGTCTTTATCCTTAACATAAGTGCAAGATATAATGCTTAGATTATATAATTATCCTAATTGAAGGCAGAAAAAGAAGGGAAGAGTGAGGAATGACCTAGAAGGAAGGCAAAACCATGAAACTTGGGGACTAAATAATATTTTTCTATAAGATGTATGAAGGCTTGGATCATTTATCTATAAATTTTTTTTTTATTATCTATTAATATAATATTATTATATTTATATATTGTTAAGTATTATTATATAATATGAATAATGCATTATATTATACTATTATTTTAGTATTATTCTATATTGTTACTCTATTGTTATTAGTTATTATATATTTATTCATATTCTAATATAATATTGAATATTATATATGATTATTAAATTATATTCATTGATTAACATGTTATAATATTATATTATATCACTTAAATATTATATCAATAATTTAATAAATTAAATTATAGTTTATTTATTAATTTATTATTTTAGAATAAGGACATCACACTATTATCTAATGATTCTTTATAAACCATGCTTGTCATTTTTCTCATAATTTCTTGGAATTCATAAATATATAAATTAAAACCATCCACTAATATAGAAAATATCTTATTAAAGGTGTACCTAACCATTATGGTTATATATTAATTAAAGGATTCTATTATTTTCTTGATAAAATAAGAGATAAATGATATGTGAACTCCATATAAATGATAATCCATGAGAACAATCCATGTCAGAGAGATCAATAATGTGTTTGATTATGAGAGATGTTCTATGATTATGGATGTATACTCATTAATTATTAATATTAATTTCTTTAACTAGCTTAATTTTGAAAATAGTTTTTAGTACCATAGGATTTGTGAAGAAATATTGAAGGTGCAACATATTTCCTACTGAGATTAAAACAAATTTATAAAGGAAAAAATGCATTGTTGGCCCAAGCATCATTGTTCTAATTGACATATAAGAGCTTCAATAAAGGAAATTTTTCAAAAGGATATAATATTGAACCTAAGCATTTGATATATGCCTCTTTATTTATTACTTAAATATAGCACTGCACATGCTAAATGTGATTCTCAATGTTCGGCAATACACTTCAACATAGTCATTATTTGTCAAATTCATCCAAGAATAAACATGAGATTGTTCATCTTGAATGTTTGAATAAGGCAATATGTTTCCTTCTATCTAGACAGAGTTTGAATGTGCTCTTAGAATCAAGAGTTCAATAACCATAGAACAATCTAAGAATGAATGATTTTAGCGCATGCAGTACAAGATTAAGCTAAGAAAATAAATATTATTAAGCTATATGTGTAGACACCTAAAAATCTTTAGAAAATAAAGTATTTTAATTTTTTGAAAAATTTCTGATGACATCATCATTTATTAATTTATTAATTATTTAATTAATTAATTTATTTTTATGCCATTAAATCCCTTTATCTTAATTAAAAATATTTAATTAAGGAATCCCTCCCAAAAATGTTTAAATCTTATTTAAACATTATTTCCTTATTTATTAATTATTTAATTAATAAATTGACCAAAAAACCCAAAATAAATAAATAAATTATTTTTTGCCCAAAACTTGGCCAATTTCCTTAAGACCACTAACCTCTTCCAAAATCTTCTAATCCTTCTTTAATTTTGATTAAAGGCTAATCCCATCATTTCCTACCCCTAATCCCAACTCAAAATATTTAATTAAGATTAAATATTAATCCTCATGTTTATTAAAAAAGTTTTAATAAATATCCCCTCAACCCAAACCCTTGAAATAAATAAAACTTTATTTATTTCCTAAAAATCTAATTTATCCTCATCCTAAGAAGTTCTAGACTCTTCTAGAAAGTCTTCATCCTCATCTTAGGAAGTTCTAGACTATTCTAGAAAGTCTTTATCCTCATCCAAAGTCTAGACTCTTCTAGAAGATGTCTTTAAACCTAATCCTAATCCCCTCCTAACCTTGTCACATTCCCTAAACATGGGTTAAGACTTACTAACCCAAGCCAAAGTTAACAAATATCTCCTCCTTCACCCACCCTCATTAAATGCCATCCACTTGCCTATCCCTAAGCTAATCCTAAACCATCCTAATCCATTCTCTAATCATTTGCACAATCCTAAGCAAGCTTAAAACCTTCCTAATCAAGCCCAAGTCAAAATTCCTCTCATCTCCTTCAAAATATCCCAACCATAAAACTTTATTTAAATTTGGTTTCTATTAGCATACTAACATTGCTCATATACAATATGAATGAAAATTTAAGAAATGAAAGTAAAAAACAATTAATCTAGATGCATACAATATATTCTAATTGAGTGTAATCTAAGAAAAAAGTGCAATAGAAAACTTGTTGAATGCAATAAAATTGAGTTCACAAATTGATAGTATTTCGATACTCATCAATTGCATCCTCCTCTAATAAGAGGCAGAAGTTCACTTTCTATAGAATTGTATAATTAATCAATTGTCAAGATTGAATCAAATGAATGATGACAAATTTATGAGAGTTTAGTTAGAATGGAAAGTTTCCTTGATTGAAGGAGTTAATTGATTGGTTTTGGAGTGAATGATGTAGTTAACTTATTTTTTTCATTTTTTGATTAGAGTTAAATCAATGTTTCCAATTCTAAACTAGAGAGAGAAGATTTTGTAGAAAATAAATGATTTGTTAATTAACATGACCTCATGATTGCATTTTCCAATTAATTGAATAATTAGGGTCAATAATTGAGATGTAGATATTTAATTGAATCAAATATATTTAATTAATTTTTCATGTGCTACTAGCTAAAGTGGGTGAATTAATTTACATTAAATTGATTATTATTAAGTCAATTATTAGGAATTAAATAAGAGTATGTGATTATTGTAGATTAATGGTTTTATGTAATTGATACTTAGATCAAGTAAAGTCAAGTGGTAAAAATTGCCTAGTACATTAGGACTTTGCCAATCAAGAGATTGATGATGCAAGATTAATACAACAAAATTGGTCTAAGATGAAAAGGTGCCAATTTTGGGGTATTATATTTTCCCCTCTTTGAATTGATGTGCAAGCAATATACTAATTCAAAGAGTAGTGAAAATTTTGAAGTATAGAATGAGAGTTGAGATTGGCTTTGAGATTGATTATATGAAGACCAATTAATGATATTTTTAGGGTTATCTCTAGAGTGAAGCTTAACGCTTTGGACACCAAATAGAACACCTAGATATCAATCCAAGAGAATTAAGATTATCATTATTCATAGAATTGTCTCTAGAATGTTGTTCATGTTGACATTAAGGTCAAGTTTTTAATTAGTGACTCACACTTAGTCAATTGGTTAAGCTACTACTGAGCTTATCTTTTAGTAATGCAATCACTACTAAGTAATATAGCTACTACCATGTAATATAGTTACTACCAAGTAATATAGTTGTTACTGAGTTCTATAGTTGCTATTGAGTTTTAGAATCTACATTCAGTTCACACCGAGTAGTATCCACCAAGTTGATCAGTGACATTGCAAATCGAGCTTCATAGTATTAACCAAGTTGTACAATGTCAACCATGGTCTCTAGTGTCTACCGAGCTCCCAATGTTAATGATGTGAATTTTGTGTTGATCAAGCTAAGGAGCATCAACTAAATGGTTCAATTTATAGCTTACTGTATTAGTGTTGACTAAGCCATTGAGTGTCAACCAAGTGATTCAGTTTATCTGCCAAGTTTCACAGTGTTCATTGAGTCACACAAGTCTTGACTGAGTTCAAGCTACTTGGAAGTGATTAATATGAATTTAGCTTATACATCTATTGAGTGCATGGTGATATTGGTTGTTGATAATGGTTGTCAAGTATCAGAACCTCACCAAGTTTTTCTTTAGAACTTGAGTGCCAATAGTTGAGCCAACTTTGTGATCTTTGATAGAAATCTATGTTGTAGCTCACTTTGATGAATTATGATTTGAATTGGTATATATAATTAATTAAATCATATCAAAATGAGTAATAAGTACGAAGTGAATATAAAGAGAAAAAGTATGAATTAAGAAGGCTATAAGCAGTATAAGGGAGAACAAAGATTTATCTATCATAAGAAGTTGTTCTTCACACTTCAAAGGAATCTCTACTAGAAAATCAAAGATCAACCACTAGTTTATCCTAACAGGTGTATCAGCTAAATCATTTAATAGGGGAGGCTTAACAATCTTTTGTAAATCTCTTTATCAAGTGCATACTTCATTGTATGTATTGTAAATCCTTTCACAAGGTGGAGCTAGCAGTCCTTATTGCTCCTAATAGGGTGGATCATTAGAAGTGATCAATTATAAGCCTTAAACAACCAAATTTATGTAGCAATACTAAAGCTTTTGGGTATCATCCCCACCCCAATTTTATTTTCTATTTGGAAGGTTTTTGGGTCACCATATCTTGTGTCAAAGTGTTATGAATGTTTTACTACTTTCATTCTTTCATGCAAGCAATTAGATCTGAATATATATGAAGGATCAATTGATGAAATAAGAATAAATTTTATTGGTTCTTGATTCACCCCTCCCTCTTAGGAACCTTGCCTATCTAATATTTCCAACAATTGGTATTAGAGCATTGTGGTTCTCAGAGAAGAAGTTAAACAACTTGTGTAAAGATTAGAGGCAATGGAGGTATACATGCTAGATAAGGATATTGATGTTGGATTTGGAACTAGCTATTGGGTAACTAAAGAAAGAAAAGGAGCAACTCTCTCAATCATTTAAAATAAGAAAATATCTTGCAATAAAAATGAATAACAATCTCTACATTGAAGAAAGGATTGAAGATATCTATCGAGAAAGAAATTTAGATGAAGCTAATGAAGAAATCAAAGACCTATTAGAAAAGAATTCCAATCTTCAAGAAGAATTTAGAAAGCTGAAAAGAGAACAAGAAATCTAACCAGTAAGACTATGTGAAGTCATGGAAGAAAAAGAAAAAGCCAAAGAAGCGATAGAAGAAAAGAACAATTAAATTCAACATCTATCCCTTCAACAAGAAGATTTCATTTATTAGATCACTAATGAAAATGAAGAGCTCATGCATGTAAGATTAGAGAATGAAAGACAATAGAATGATCTATGTTTTGAAAGGAAAAAATAATAAAAGAATGTTGAAATCTCAAGAAGACATGAATCAATTGAATGAGAAAAGTTAGTACAGACACAAAGGCAAAGCAAGAATAGGATACATAGAAGAAAGTGAATCATCCAAGTAAGGAGCTCAAAAAAATCAAATCCTACTTGCAATCATTGTGATAAGTTAGGTCATACATCAAAAAAATGTTAGAGTAATGGTAAAGAAAAAATTCAATAGAAAGTGTTACAACTACAATAACCATGGTCATAGAGCAAGTGAATGCAAGGAGAAACCTAAGTTTGAAGGTAAATGTCACAAGTGCAAGAAACAAGGACACAAATCTTCTGAATGCAAAACTAAGATATCGAACCAAACTAAATATATTGTGAGCTATATTCAAATGTGACTACAACACATGGTGTAGATGCCACTACTATGGAGAATTTGGGCATATTGGAGAAAATTGTGTGAAACATCACATGAGGAAAAGAGACACCACTATAAGATGTTTAATTTGTATACAACTTGGACATCCTACCAAGAACTATATGAACATTGGAAGGATTTAAGATGAAAAGAAAGCTAGAGTTGATAATATCAAAAAGAAAATGAAATAGCAATTGTGCCAAAATCTTCTAGGAATATAAATATGAGTCATGAAGTAGATGTCACTCGAGAATTGGTTGACTCATGCATCTCAACTTCAACTCCCATAGGGATAAATGGGACTAAGATTCTACAACAAACATATCACATCAATTTTAACTAGCAAGAAAGAAAGATCCATATCTACATTCAGGATGAAAATGGATCACCAAGTGATTGCAAAAAATCAAGACATTATGGAGCTAGGTTGGGTTGCAAGACCCTATTGAGAAAGGTTGGGAGACACTAAAACATTTTGTGGACACCAAGTAATGATGAGACCACAGAGCTATGAATGAGTCTACCAAGCATTAAGGTTGAACCAAGTGGAAGAAAATTTTTCATCGAATGAGTGAACATACTGAGCATTTATGGCATTTGAAAAGTGAATTTTTCAAAAGGAAGAAAATTGAATTCTTTTTTTACCATGAATTTTTTAGAGCTATTTGCAAAGAATGATTTTTATGCTTCCAAGTAATCTGTATGTTTTTTGTTGAAGATTTTGGTGTTTTCATAAACCCTACTAAGCATGGCATCTTCCATCAACAAAACTAGGAAAGGATCTAAGATGTTGGTTTGAGCAATTGATTGGAAGACACCAGACTTCAAGTTGAGTCTAGCAATTATATAAGCACTTGACCCAACCAGAGCTCAATCAAAAGTTCTACCTAATGTATTAATCATTAATAATAGTTGTTCACATTTTCTCTATTTAATATAAGAACATGGAAACCTAGATATGGATGAGACTCTGGAAAAGTTATGTGCGAATGGTGTGTTGGAACTCAAGCATCAACATTTAGAGACCAAGGGTTTAACTCACATTCTGCATATGTCCTAAGATTTTCAAATTAAATGGATAAGGTTTATCCTCAACCATGTACACAATGGGAAATTATGGTTGGATCAGCCTATTCAAATCACAAATAAAATTATTCATAGGATCATACGGCTCCCAATGTTGAACAAAGCAAAGACTACCAAAACCCTAAGTTGTGTAGAACTAGAAAATAAGACTCTTGTTGAGTGGGATAGAAGAGAAATGAAGATCAAAAGTGTAATAGACATGGAATTGAAATTTTCAATTCATGTGATAGCTCATAATATCTATAGCTCTAGTCATCTCAATTATGTGTCATGTTAGGTAGTTGATTTGGTTCTCAATGTAGTAAAGAACAACCTATCATTTGACCTTGTCAAGTTAATGCTAAATTAATTAAACAAGAACATGGAGAGCATCAGGACTTCAAAGAATAATCTATGTAAGTTTGGTTCACTCTTAAATTTTTAATTCTTCTATGCGCAAAAGTTATTCCCTTATAAAGGTTCAGTCATATGGAGAAAAGATGTACTAGTGTTTTATCAAATTAATGAATATATAGAAGTGATGGGAGAACTTTGTTAGTATCATGGACAACTATTTTGATTCATTTAAGAAAAAGATGAATAACATATGTAGAATACCTAAAAAACTTGTAGAAGACTACAAGGATGATATTTTTTTCATGGTAGACTATGAAAAAGTGTAACTTCAAGCTGTCAAACCTAGAGTGGTGTGGGTTAAACCTCTAAGCTATGAGGTTAACATTCATGACACTAAGGATATCATTGAGGCATTGCTGAATAAACTTATGGATCCCAAGGCCACATATTTTGATACTTATGAACAAGCCAAAGCAATAATAGAACTTGAAATTAAGCTTCCTCAAGTAGTTAATAAAGGAAAGAAGAGGATAGAAAAACTGATGTGAAGGAAAAGGAGATGATGTGGAAGAAGATGAAGTAGAGGATAAAGAAAAAGAAAAAAAGTCTGAGGAACAAGAGCCTATAAGGAAGAAAGGTAAGGTTATTATAACTAGATTACTAAGTCATCTACAATAGTATTTACAAAAAGGACATCAAGATCAAGGAACAAATTAAAGTTAGGCAAGGAGGATGTTGAGGAAATTATTTTCAAAATGCCTCCACCTACATTTCATGAAAAATTAAAGGAATTTAAAGGAGGAGATGGAATGGAAAACTTCAAATCTCTTTGATACAAAACTAGGAATGTAGATAAGAAAAAGTAGGCTAAGGACATAATGATGTCAAATTAGGTAAATGGAAATACTCTCTAATCAACTTGTATATCAAATTCCAAATGAGCTTATGAAAGCAATCAATCCAAGATGGGAAAATGCTAAGAAGAATGCAAAAGATATATTTGGATAGACTCTAAGGAAACTCATGCCGAGTCTTAGTGACAAAGATGTGAAAGAATCCATGAAGAAAAATGAGGAAAATCTTACTCTTAAATTCAACATGTGCATGATATTGGTAAGCAACATTGAACATGTGGTGAAGATAGCTACAACTCCATGAAAGAATGTTTACAAACTTCATGAACTAGGTGATTTTGTTTTTCATGTCAGTGATAAAGATGATAAAGATGAAAATGAAGATAATAAAAATAGAAGATGTAAATCTAGATGATGAGGGGGAAAAACAAGAAGCTACAAAGGAGAATCTCCCTAAGATTTAAAGTATTAAGGATATTGACTTGGAAAAGATTGCAACAATAGTAATGGCTTCATTTCCTCATTCTTTTAGTAAAGCTTTAATGCCATCAAGCTCTAAGAAAGCTTCTGTCAAGTTGGTTGTGGCAACAACTATAACATCAAGCACTCAACCAATATTTGCACCTATTCAGTTGAGTACCATATTGACTGAAGTGATAAGCACTTCATCTACTAAGAAGCTAGTGCCTCCATCATCAGATTTGGCTACAAAACAACAAGGTATTTCTATTATTAGTGTAATATCTACTTTTTTTGGTAGACCCTCTATTTCTACTATTGTTACTATTCCATGTGTGCATATAGAAAGTATAAGGATAATTGAGATCAAGTCTCAACCAAGTACTAAAGTTTCAAATAAGGATGAAGGAAAAGAAGAAGATATTGATCTAGATGAGGATATAGTTATCCTAAATTAGGGTATCTCTACTTTGAATCTTGATCAAATGAACATCATGGGTGAACTACTGCAAAAGAGAGCTAAGTAGAAGAAGCTTAGAGAAGAGAAGAGAATGGTAAACCAAGTTCTTGAAGATGTAAAGAACATATTTGTAGATGCACTAAGTATTGAGGTATTTTTATTTAGTTAGTAGATTGTGTCTAGAGATTCAATGAAGGTCTAAATGGACAAGACAAGTTACTGCAAAGAGAAAAGATGAAATTTGAGAATAAGGTATTGGAACAAGTGATACAAAAATTTGCAATCAACTAAGTAGAATTGTCTACTACTCTCAATTCAATGGAAACATCTACAAATAATGTAACTTTATTATTTAGTAAGTTGTGTGGTACATCTATCTTCACCTAGGGAATCAAAGATAAATTATCTAAGATATATGAAGACTTGAAGGAAAGTGCACACTAGTTGTCACTTAACCCAAGCTATAGTTCTGCTCATTATTCAAAGATTAGGGCCTATTGATATCCAAGGCACGATTCATCCAAAAATGGATGCATTGTAGAAATACATTGCACATGCCAAGACACTCATCCATGAAAATAACTTCTTGATAGCTGATCACATGATAGAGTTGTCAGAAGAAGTATAGATTGCATTATATGCAAGCAATGTGTTATAGGAAAATTAGGAAAAAACAATGGCATTGATTTTTAGGTACATTTTGACTTTTTGTCACATTTTGGGATTAACATATAGTATACACCTTTGACATTTATGTCAAAAAGGGGGGAATTATATATATATATATATATATATATATATATATATATATATATATATATATATATATATATATATATATATATATATATATATATATATATATATATATATATGACGTATGTATGGGGCAGCAGCATAATATTATACAAATACATGCACAAGTAGTTAGAAAAAAATATCTTTTACAAAAGGAATTTTGAAAAATCTCAAAAAAAAAGTATGTTACCAAGTTGAAGACATAGGATGGAGACAATAGAATGTTTTGGACTTAAAATTTTGAGTATTTAGTTTTGGATTGATAAGTATTTTTGTCACTAATGCCAAAGGGGAAGATTTTTGACATTAAGGTCAAGTTTGTTTATTAGTGACTCACACATAGTCAATTAGTTAAGCTACTACTAAGTTTATCTTTTAGCAATATAGTTACTACCAAGTAATATAGTTACTATTGAGTAATATAGTTTTTACCAAGTTCTACAATTATTATCAAGTTTCAAAATATACATTCAATTCACATCAATTAGTATCTACCAAGTTGATCAGTGACAGTGCAAATTGAGCTTCACAATATTAACCAAGTTGCAAAGTGTCAACCATGGTCTCTAGTGTTTACCGAGTTTATAGTATCGGTGATGTGAATCTAGTGTTGATCGAGCCAAGGAGTGTCAACCAAGTGATTTAACTTATATTGAGCTCACAGTGTTAGTGTTGAATTATCCATTGAGTGTCAATCAAGTGATTCATTTTATATGTCGTGCTTCATAGTGTTCACTAAGTCACACAAGTGCTAACTAAGTTAAAGCTACTTGGAAGTGATTAGTATGAACCAAGCTTCTATGTCTACCAAGTGCATGATAATGCCAAGCATTGGCAATGGTTGGCAAGTATCAAAACCTCACTAAGTTTGTCTTCAGAACATGAGTGCTAGTAGTTGAACCAACTTTGTGATCTTTGATGGAAATCTATGATGTAGTCAACTTTGATGAATTTTGATTTGGTTTGATATGTATGTAGTGCATTGAATCATATCCAAATAAGTATGAAGAAAATATAAAGAGCAGAGATTGGCCACTGGTTCATCTTAACAAGTGTATTAGTTAAATCCTTTAATAGGGTAGACTTAACAGTCTTATGCAAATCTCTTTATCGAATGCATCTGTTTTGTAAATCCTTTCACAAGGTGGACCTAATAGTCCTTATTGCTCATAATAGGGAAAATAATTAGAAGTGATCAATTGTAAGCCTTAACCAACCAACTTTATACTACAATACTAAAGCTTGTGGGTATAATCACCACCCCAATTTTACTTTCTATTTGGAAGGTTTTTGGGTCACCATATCTTCTGTCAAAGCATTATGAATGTTTTACTACTTTCATGCATGCAAATAGATCAAAATATATATGAAGAATTAATTGGTGAAATAAGATTAAGTTTTATTGGTTCCTAATTCACCCCTCCCCTCTTAGTAACCTTGTTTATCTAATATTTCCAACAATTCAATCCTCATGAGTCTAGATAGAAGATTGATATAATTGTCCATTGAAAAGATTACAATACCAATTAGAGTTCATAGGATTGTCCCTAGAATGAGGCTTAATCCTCAAGATTCTAGGTATAATACATAGATACCTATCCATTGAAAGATGGATTATCTTCAAGATAAAGCTTAATCCTTTGGAGTTTAGATAGAACACCTAGATACCAGTCTATAAAAGAGATGGTGAGACCAATCATGACTCATAGAATTATTTCTAGATTGAGACTTAACCCTCAAGAGTCTAGGTAGAACACCCAGATATATGTCCAATGAGAAATGGCATAGACTATCATGAATTTTGATTGAAATAAGTGATATAATGTTATCCACCTGATAGATAGATAAGATAATAGAAAATTCATGTAGGATGAAAGGAACAAATGCCCTTAGAGATTTGAGATCATCAGAGATAGATTGTAGGATACCCTATTTTGAAATGAGATATGAGTATAGGATATGTCCCTAGTGATGAGATGACCCTAGCAATCAGGACTTTGAGTTCTAATCAAATTGATTTAAAGAAAGATTTGATTAATTCAATGAAGCAATCATCCTACCTCCTTGGAAGAAAAATTAAAATATGACACATGAGAGTAGTGATGCAGATCAATAAAGTGAGGACAAAGATGTGATCAAAGATTTAGAAGAATATGGAATAAATTAGAATAGATTCCAACATATTTGAGTTGATTCAATGTAGTTTCATGGTCTATTTGACCAAGTTTTACCAAGGTTGGCCTTAGTTGAGAAGAGTTGACTTTTTATTGAAGAAGGTGAACATTTTGAAGAAATCTTGATGTGCTAAGTGTTGGTGTAAATATGTATTTACTATTTACACTTACTTAAGTTTACTTAGGTTAATGCATTATTTTATTATATTGCATTATTTTATTTTTTTATTTTGTGAAACACTTAGGAGTTTGCACACCTTTTTGAGTTGTAATGTTGATAACATAGAAGTACACAACTCTATTTCAGCACATGGTGTCTAAAACACTAGAGTTTACATCATTCACTAAGTTTTCATGTAGACAACATAGTTATTCTCACTCCCTTTTTAGCAGACATTGTCTACAACATTGATTTGCATGTTACACCCTTGTAGGCTTATCATCTCATCATCACACTTAATTCTATGCATAATGGAGGATAACCCATAGTTGGTGGACATGTGCCTAGTTTTATGGCTTATCATGTAGTTAATTTCAAGGCATTCTAGATGCATCTCAGAGGCCTTTATATATAGGCACTCCTAATGTACTTTAACAATGCATATTGAATGAATATATCATCATTCTGATCGTACTCTCTTTCTAGTCTACAATTGTGCTTGTGTTTGAGTTCTTAGGTCTTGGGTGAATTTTTCCCTAAGGAAAATTCTTACATGGTATCAAATCTTGGAGATTTTCTCATCACATAGCCATTCGAGACCATTGTTGCTTCAACACCTCAGCCCAAATCTAGAGTACTACAAAAATTGGGAGCACCTAGAGCAAGATCTAACCTTGCCATTGCATCTAGAACATTGATTCAGTGAAGATCGACTATAAGTTTGGCTACCCTAGGCCAAAGTCGATCATGAGGCCAATTTTTTTTGCAAATCAGCCCCCAAAGGCCTCGATTTTTAGTTTAGGTATGATCATTTTCAAATCTACAATTTAATTAATTTAGGTCTATAATTTATTCTCTACAATTTTATTTTTTTGTTCTATATTAGTTTGAAATTTTTTTTACTCTCCAAGTAGGTAGCAGAGAATTTTTTTTTGCAGGTGCCAGACTATCAAATCTTGGCCTTATGTAGAGAATATTCCCCTAGCATCAGAGAATATTTTGAGGAATCTTAATCCATCAGTGGGCAACGATACCAACATATTTTTATAGGCAATTTTTAACAAATCTGGCAAAGCCCCTACACCCCTTGGCCTAGCCACACCAACCTCCAGCGAGGTTATTTGCTTTCAACTTGGTGTGGTTTCTTTTTAAAAAGCATCAAACTTCAAATCCTCATGAATGTAGGACTATTCCTTTGAAGTCTGGTGGACATAAAACATTTTTGGCTAGTGATTGTGGTTTTTTTGATGCCCATGATTTGAAATCCATGCCTGTAGACTTACCTTGTAGCAAAGGTGACTCCTCTGACGTGGTCAAGATCTCGGTACCTGAGATTATAATTTCTAGTGACATCAAAGGATATTCTATCCCACAAAATTTTTTTCCCACTAGCCCAGCTACTATTTTTAATAACCTTGAACATGGACACATGGCACGATATACAGCCTCCATGTGGACTATGACCCCACTTGCTTTGCACCACACGATGCCCTGTGCAGCAACACATGGACACCTTTTTACACCAACATGTGATAAACCTCCAACTCAACTGCCACAATGGCCACCACACCTAAACACATGTGTAATATCTGTAGGAAATGCAAATCCCTATCACTGCCCACCTTGCCATGTCTGCAGCTAACTAAGCCTTACGTGGATGTAGGTCAGTAGTATAATGAGGTGCCACATCACCTGCCAAATAGACTACACAATCAACATACGGTGGAAACACAGTAGTCCAATCAATTTCCATACCCTACCATGCAAGCACTTTTCGTATGAAATGTATCACCAACCATACTTGCCATGTTAGTAGTCTATACTACCATGTCAACCCAAACAATTTTTTTTGTTGACATCAGCAAATCACTGTGTTAAATTTGATGGTCATCTAACCATCAAAACCAGGGCATTTTCAACTACTGTGATGGCCATTTGACCATTAAATTTAGGATAGCATTTTTCCTACCAGACCCCTCTCTAGATTGCTTTTTGGTTTAGCAACCTGACTTTGTGAGCCCATAACTTGGTCATCCAGACTCCAATTCAAGTGTAACTTTTTTTGAAATTGGGTAGAATTTACTAAGATTTTTAGTGGTGGTGTTATTTTTTGGTTTTGGTGTAATTATTTTTCATAAATTGCATATTTTAGCGACTACACCTACTTAATCCTACATTTTGCAACTTCAAATGCTTTGTACAGGCTCATCTAGTCACCTTTTTAGGTTCCATTTTTTTTGAAAGTGCATTATTTTTCATCTACTTTCCAAATATATAACTAGATTCTAGGTTTGTGTGGATAAATTTCTCACTTTTAGAACTAGGGCATTTTTTGCATTGTAAAGCTTTGATTACTTTTTAAAATTGTTGTACATTTGAGCTATAGTGATTAGTGATAGATTTGGGCCTCAAAAGGTAGTTGTAAAAGAAAAATTAAAAATTCCACTTTGCTCATTTTGACAAGTGTCCCATTATACACACACTACTTATAAAGTGCCAAAAGCATCTTTTTTTGGGGGGGGTCTTTTGATTGAGTGAAAAGGGGAGGTGTGTACTATGTTCTTATGTCTCTCTTTTATTCTCTTGTCATTTTTTGCATCATGAGTTCATTTAAATTTCCACCTCTAACCTCACGCAATTATGCTACATGAAAAGATATCGCATGGAGTAGATTAATGGAAAAAGGTTATAGTTTGTATGTTGATGGTATAATTACCAAACCTACTAATGCTAAAGAACTCATTGAATGGAGAAAACAAGACCAATAGGCTTTAGGAATTATCAGGAGTTGAGTACATAGAGATCTCTTCTTTCACATTGCTAGTTTCACAGAATCCAAACCATCTGGGGATAAACTGGAATCATTGTATGGTAAGGTGGATGAACAAAAGGATTTTATATTGAGGATGATCTACTTCTCTTGGATCCAAAGAACTTTGACATAATTCAAGATTACATTAAAAAAACCAATGAGTATAGGGCACTTCTTAAAGATTATGGAAATCCCATGAAGGATGACAAGTTGATTCATCACATCCTGAAGAGGCTACCTTTAGAGTATGCTTCCTTTGTTTTGAGTTTCAATACTTATAGGTTGACCATGGGAACTACTTACCAAAAGCCTACATTTGATGCATTTGTAGAGATGTTTATTATTGAACAATCTCACCTGATGGATTTAGGACTTCTCACAACATCAAAGACCAAAGCCTTGGTGGCTAGTGATGAGCACCAATCAAATCAAGGAGGGAAAATCTCCAGTAGCAACAAGAAGAAGTAGTGAAAGCATAAATCACAACTTGAGACACAAAAATCCTCCTCATAGAAAGGTAATTCTTCTTCCAACAAGAAGGGAAGTAATGAAAAGAAGGAAAAACTTTTTTGTGCATACTACAAAAAGTTGAATCATGATGAAAATCATTGCAACACTAGAGGAATTGATGAGTTGGAAAATCTACTCAGGAAGAACAGGATTCAAGTGCCAAGTACTTCCAAGGATTCAACTCCAACCTCTTCAAATTGTAAATGGAAAGAACTTATAGAAAATACAAGTTCTTCTTCGGAATGGATACTTGACTCAGGTGCCTCCTATCATATGGGTTCTTCAGAGGGAGATTTTTCTTCATTGGAGTAGTCAAAGGTACTGCACATCTTCATGGGAGATGATCCTAAAATGGAATTTTAAGGAAAAGGACATGTGGAAATGGGAAATGATAAATTCAAAGATGTTCTCTATGTTCCAAACCTTAGCTCCAATATCCTATCAGTTTACCAAATCACTCACCTTGGAGATGGTCACAAAGCTAAGTTCCTTCTAGATTTAGTGATGGTGCATAGTCTAAAAGATGATTCATTGGTTGCACTAGGGAAATTAATTGATGTTAAGAGGATCTATTCCTTCTCTTACTTTGTGCCTAAGCCTCCTTCTCAAGCCTTGTTAACTCACTCTACTTCACACATCAACTTATGGCATGAGTGGTTTGGTCATCTTTCCTTCCACTATCTTCAACAACTTTGCTCAAAACACATGGTCAAAGGTCTACCTAACATCAACTTTTCTAAGGGTGAGTATTCATCATGTTCAGTGGATATGCATCTCAAGGAGAAGTATGATAAAGGAAAGTCTTCTAGAGCACCAATTGTTCTCCAATTGGTTTACGTGGTTTTAGCAAGACCTTTTGTAGTGACTTCAGTTAGCCAAGGCCACTACATCCTTACTTTTGTTGTTGACTTTTCAAGATTCACTTGGGTCTACTTCCTTCATCACAAGAATGAAGTGGTCCATAAGCTTCAAGACTTTAAGACTCATGTTGAATTCTAATAAAAGAAAGCCATCAAGGTACTATGAGTGGACAATGAGAATAGATATGTAGACGGAAGACTTAGAGACTTTTGCAAACTTGAGGTGACTAATCTTCAGAATCCACTAGCATTTAGTCTACACAAGAAAAATGTTGCAGCACTAAGGATTAGGACACTCAAATCCATGGAAAGTTGCATGATAAAAGCCAAGTCTCCTTATCCTACAGTTGAAGTTGAAGCCATTAGCAGTGCTACTAACATACTTAATAGGTCTTCTCATAATGCCCTCAATGGTAAGACTCTTTTTGAGGCATGGTGTGGTCACTTCAGAGTGTTCAAGTGTCTATCATGGGCAAACATATCTTCTAGGGGATACAAGGCACCATCACCTAGGCCTTGTACTTTCATCGAGTATGAAGACAATGTTAAGGCTTATAGACTTATGGATCTAGAGACTCACAAGATTTTTGTGGAGAAGGATGTTCACATTGAGGAAAGTTCACCAATCTTATCCTCTAATCCTCTCTACACTTCATATACTGTGAAAACTAATAGTGACACCAGCAATAGTCCTTCAATAGATTCAGACACGTGGGGTTCTATCGATAGTTGTTGTGAGTGATCACATCATCAATATTGTCCACATGCATACATTGCCATAGTGAAAGGTCTAGCACAACATGCTACATGTTGTCTTCTAGCTCCAACTTCAGTTGATAACTACATGGAAAATGTTGCAAGTTTGTTCATGGAGTCACACACTATAGATTTGGGAGATAGCCTTGAGGACTTACATCTTCTCATTGATGAAAGTGATTCTTCTACAGTTGTTGTAAGGGCTCACTCTAAACCTTGTGTCCATTTTCTACATGATCAATCTTCACAGGTTGGCATGATTGTGGATACTTATGAATAGAAGTTGTTGGAGGTCTCTTCAACAGTTGAGGAGATAGATGGTTCATTGGAATAGGTTCAACAGACATCCTTGCCAAATTTGCATTTGTTCTTTTTAGCATAGTTGGAAGGGGTGACCATTAGCATTAGCTGAGGGATACTTGAGTAGGTTTTAGGGCCACCTTACATGTTCAAGATTGCACCTTTTCCTTTGTTTCTTCCAAAGGGGAGGAATGTCATTCTACACTCTTGGACCAACTTCTTCCTTGGAGTGGCTTTCGCTAACGGTCATTCTTTATTTGGGGGGAGACTATCTTGTCTATCTTCCTCTTCTTTCTTATGGGGGACTTTTTCCTCTTATGAGGTTCTTGTTCTTCTCCTTCTTCACTATTGTATATATTGGATGTATGTCATAAGGGAGGGGGGGGTCTTGATTACTCCATCCATCCATGCATCCCTATTCATCTCTCTTTTTGAGGGAGGGTTTTTCCCATGAGGTTTTCCCTCTTTCTCAACTTTATGAGAGATTGCATATCACTATGTACATGGGTACCTAACATGGCCTAGTAGATGGGACCTATCTTGCATTTCATCCTAGTTTTCATAAGCTTAAGGGCATTTTCCTAAGCTGCACTTAAGGGGGGGTTTTGGTGTAAATACATATTTACTATTTACACGTACTTAAGTTTACTTAGGTTAATGCATTATTTTATTATATTGCATTATTTTATTATTTTATTTTGTGAGACACTTAGGAGTTTGCAAACCTTTTTGAGTTGTCATGTTGACAACACAAAAGTATGCAACTCTATTTCAGTACATGGTGTCTACAACATTGGAGTTAGCATCATTCACTGAGTTGTCATGTAGACAACATAGCTAGTTGCACTCCCTTTTTAGCACATGTTGTCTACAACATTGATTTATGTGTTACACCCTTGTAGGCTTATCCTCTCATCATTGTACTTAATTTCATGCTTAATGGAGGATAACCCATGTTGGTGTGATTTTTCACAGTATATAAAAATTCTATTATTTGAAAGAAAAATCAGTTAAGTCTTTGTTTCTTGCAGACTACGGTTTTATTTTGTGAAATCCTAAAAATTGTTAGATTACCCTAGTTATGCCCTGTTCTGTAAGTTGTATCTTCCCTTTAAATTCTCACGGTTTGGCTTTCAAATTATCCATAAAAAGGCCCTAAGTGCATAAAAAACCCTTATACCTTGGTTTTATGTTGCCCTAATTTTCAAGTTTTAAAAAAAGGGGGGTTTTTCTTCAAGTATCTTGGCGGGATGTTTTATCCTAATGTTTTGTTCGTATCAGAATATTTTTTAATCCTTGTGATAAACCTTTCATGTGCCTTTAATTGCGATATTCTTTTTGAAAGGATGCCAAGTTGAAGAGTTTTTTCAAACACCATTGATCTATTAGAGACCAAGGGCCAGTGCATCCCCACATTATGAAGATGAAGGTTTTTAAGAAAAGTGAGGAAGCACATTTGCGATGCGTGGCAAAGTGGGGTTAGGTATTTTTGATTCAGTGTGCTACACTATAAATGATGGATGATGTGTACTGCCAGATGTGCACTGAAGGATTTCGGCTGCTGAATGGAAGTGAAATCTTATCAACTGTAGATCTTTCAAAGATCTACGGTTAGTGCATCCCTACATTATGAAGATGTAGGAATTTAAGTAATGTGGGAAAGCGCATTTGTGACGCATGTCACAGTGGAACCAGACTATGAAGAATGCAAAAGTCATGCCATAGGATCTGACAATTGTGCTTAGCTGGAACTACTCATCCATGTGGGCCAGAAAGGTGTCAGAAATAAATGCAACAGTTAGAACACGTGAGTTAACAACAATCATATCATTGGCCCAAGTGGATAATGTGAGTATGAAATAAAGGGCTATTTCTGATCGTCGATCTTGTCTTGATCAACGAATGGTGCATCCCTGCATTTTGCATTTGAGTGAAGTTTAAACAAAGCGGAGATGCGCCCTACAGACATGTGTCCGTCAAAATTTTTTTTAGATGCCCGGCAAGGTGGAGTTAGCATCGTCATTGATCTTTCGAAGATCTACGGTCGGTGCATCCTCGCATTATGAAGTTGTACATTTTTAAGCAATACAGGGAAGCGCATTTGCGACACATGGACTAGATGATGTCAATTAATTGCTTTCTCAAAAGAAGATATGGGATCTGCAGGGGTGGAATGTTGTTAGACAGTATGAGCTCATATGGTGGTTTCTTATTGGTCAGCTCAGCTAGTTTCTTGTTAATAAAAAGTGGATTAGTCTGATCGTTGATCTTCTCTTGATCAATGGATGATACATCCCCGCATTATCAAGTTGTAGATTTTTAAGTAATGCGGGGAAGCGCATTTGTGAAATGTAGCATTTTTCTAAGAGCTGTAAAGCTTGTTATTTTTAAATCAGAACCGTCCGATCTAATAAAATCTACAGATGGGATTCAAACTTGAGTGAAAATTGTGGGCAACGGTTACTGAGAGTAAATGTGATTCATACCTTGTGCGTGCCATTTTAATTTATGAAAAGAGCCCACAATTTAACCATTAATGAACCACCAAAGTGTAGAAAGAACATCAAGGCATTCAAGATTTTAGAGCTAGGGCACAAAAATTCTTGGTTAATACTCCAGTAAAATTGCAGAAGACATCATATAGTGCAAAAGTGTGAATTCTGGCGGGTAAGTGCTATGTGACTTTCTAAATAAATTTGAAGCATCTGCTATTGTGAATTTCCTAGGGTTCATTCAAAATGCCTCCTCGAAAAGAGTTTACTGGTCAAAAGGATTATTTAAAACATTCTGTGCATGATGATTTTCTTGAAAAATTCCTCTTATCAGTGCATGAATTAACTAAGGGAAGGGAACTCATTTCGAAAAATCCTAGAATAGTTCTAGCAAAAGGCTTTTATGACAAAGCTAATTGGATAAGGGATGCCCAAGTTTCCATGGGAGGTCTGGAGTTGTTTAAGAAATGGTTTTTAGAGTGAAAATAGGACACTCCCATGAGCAATGTTTGGGAATTTGATATTGGAAAATTAATAGTCCCCACTATTTTCTTTGATAGTGATTTATTGATGGACCTGGCAAAGAAGTATGATCCTATCATGGGATGGGTAAAAAATCATTCTAGAGTCAATCTTTTTAGGGTTTTCCCTGAGCTATTCAGTGAGGTTTTCAACCTTAACCCTAACCACGCTGTGCATGAAATCATTGATATGGATGATTTGCAAGCCAGATATGATGCATAGCAAATGTACTTGAGAATAGGGCCACTACAGGAGCATGCTGCCAAGGTCGGTAATTTTCCTGTGATTAAAGCCAATACCCCAGAGCCATTGTTGAGAAGACATTTCAACTTGAGAGCTCAACCACTGTATTTTTCTCTTTGCAGGATCTTTGGGATAGATGAAGGTGATCAAATTCCAAGTTCTGTTGTCCTTATAATTGGTCAAACCCTTAAATTTGGAATGAGTACCATTCTGGATTTTGCCACTTTTCTAGCAAAAGAGATTCACAATTGTTTGGTTGGAATAGCAAAGGGAAAAGTAAACAAACCATTCTGTTGGTATTCATTGATGATGCATGTATCCTTATACAAAGGATATACTTTCTTCTCCAAGGGTATGGAGTTGGAAACAATAAAGGATGGAGAGAGAAATCCAATGCAGTTGTGGAGTGTGGATATGACTTCTGAAGCCACAGATGATAGCTATGTAAGATTTGACAAGTATTTTGCATCAAAGCTTAGATTGCTTTTAAGAGGAGATAACCCTAGAATCCCACAAGCATTATTAGAATTGGTCAGACCCAAGGACCATGATAAAGGGCTACTTGTCAGTCATAACTGGGGGGATATAATTCCCTACAATGTTTCAAAAGTGATAAGAGTTTATGGTTTTTTGGGAAAACCTCATGTGCTACCGTTTCATGTGCCTTTGAAGATAGGGATTGCTGAGCTCTTATGGTAGATAGGTACTATAGATGAGAGGGAATTGGTTAAGAAGGGCACTTTCTTTCCAATGGTTACTGTAGTGCATGATTTTATCTTTGTCAAAAAGGGGTGGAAGCACTTAAATTTGTTTTTGGATACGTATAACATGGAAGAGTCTCATGCCTGATTCATTGACCCTGAAGGATTCTATGACCTATTAAAAGAAAGGGTGAGAGCTTCCTGTATGGTACATCAGGTTTACTATCCAGAAGATATAATTAGAAATATCTTCACATTGTAGAAGCAAGAATTGAGGAAAGAGAAATGGATAGTTTTCAATAAAACCTTGGAATTCATTAATACTTTTGACCCCTAGTATGACCCATTGAAAGATAAGAAATACTGGGGAGCCAAAATACAAGCATTAATGAATAATTTTTCCATAATAATTCAAACCATGAATGAAAAGAAAGCTATGTTTGTTGAGGCACATCCAGACAAGGCAGCAGAAGTACAAAGAAGAATAAGCAGTAGAAATATGGTAGCTCCTGACCAATATACATTGTAGAAAAGGGCAGGTTATGTCATGATTCAAAATGTGCAACAGGCACCCCCTCATAAGAAATCAAGGTCAAGAAGTCCATCTATAGCCAGCTCTCCAAAAAGACAAAAATTAGAGCAGGGGTTTCCTTCTTCTCAAAAGGAACAATACTCCCCAAGCCAGTCCCCAATCCAGATAGATGATGAGGCATCTCTAAGGGAACACCTTAGACAAATGGGTGGAGAAGGCAATATGATTGTCACTTCTACAGACCTAGATATTGGAGAGCCGCAAGAACCTCCTATACCTTCCTTGGACCTAACCATTGTTGATTACCAAGGTAAGGAAATTTACCCAATCGTTGCCCAAGCTTCTAAAAGATTTATTAATGATGAAAATTTTGTAAGATCTAGAGCCTTTGCACAGTTTTTGTGGAGATTAAATATAAATTTTTTTGAGAAAACTTGTGAGAAGATCAAGACTGAGCAACCAGATAAATCTGACCTAGTTATTAAAGAAGAGGTAAAGTCAAAAATTTTGAATGATTTTGCCCAGTTTACTCCTAAAGCCAGGAGGCAAATAGTTAGACAATCAGGAGTCCTCCTTCTGCCAGAATGGGATATAGCAAATGCTATTGTTTTTTATTCAGTAAGGAAGTAGAAGGATGTTCAACTAACAACTATTGAAGAAGTACTACAGGCACATAGAGGGGTCAAATTTAGTGATTACCACCAAGCCCTTGTTATATGGTCCATAGATAAGAGGGAAAATACCAGGATGCATGAGTTTCCCACAGCAGAACATGATGGTACATTGATAGTATATAGGGCTGGTGAGGTAAGTAGTAAACAAGTAATGGGAATGGCCTTAGAAGTGCTAATATTGGGTGGTGTTGTATCTAGCCAGGAAGAAGATAAGTTTACCCAACTTAATGCTAGGTTTGAAGAGGTCTTAAAAGCATATGAGGAAAGAGGTATACAGATATAGTCACTTGAAAACAAGGTGTCTCAAATGGAGAAGATACTTGGGAAAATAAAGGTGGGAGAATCCAGTGCACCTAGAATTACATACCCTTCACAGTCATTTGTTGGAGCAACCCCTATTATTGAAATACTAGACACCCCTGAAAGGCCCCAATTCTATACTGCAGAAGACTTTGAAGAAGAAAAAACCAAATTACATGAGTTGCAGGTAGACTTAAAAAATCAATATGAAGGAAAATTAAAGCAGGGTGTGATGTATTTAAGGGATAAAATACAATGGTCAACCTTCTTTGATTAGTTGACAAGAATTGCAACCCTCATGGATGAGTTGAACAGAGATAAGGATAAATTGACTCCCCTTGCACAGAAGTGGAGGGAGAGGAATAATGATATTACAATTATATGTATAACTGTCGTCCAAATGCCTTATCATCAAGTAGAGAAATTTTTTGATTTGTTAAATAAACTAGAAAAGATTAACACTCTATTTTTCCAAGTATATTGCTAAAAAATTCACTTTATTTCCTTGTGCTTTAGAATCTGTTGATACAATAAAGGAAAAAGAAAAGTGGAAAAAGGAGTTAGATGAAATATTTTATAAAAGGATCAGGAACATCATGAGTGAAACTGGCCATTGGTTTTGGGCAAGGACAAACAAAGAGTTGGTAAAGATATAGTTATTTTATAATGACATCAGAAAAGAGCTTGATGATTTAGAAGAAAGTGCAAATTCTTTACTGGTTATACAAAGAGAGGCTCTAAATTTTGATTGGCCAGATGATGCTGCTTATAATGAATGGAAAAATCAATTTATAGAACAAATGTCAGAAGATGATGAGGAGGAAGATGCAAAAGTAAAAGTTACCCTTGTAGTTAGTAATGAGGACATGGAAAATCCCCAGGTTAAAGTAAGTTTGCAGGTAACTAAAGATGATACATCACTTTCAAACCTCATGGTTATTTACTCTAAGGATGAAGAATAATTGAAGAATTAGATCATATTTTCTTGTCTCAATAACTGAGAAGCATAACAAAAAGGGACCCACCAAGGAATGTTTGATGTAATAGCCTTTCTGTTATTTTCTTTTGTCTTTTATGACAGATGTATGTCAGTATCTTTTAGAAGACACCTATCACTTTCTTTTAGCCTGAAGCTTGTTGCATCTCACACTATTTAAGTGAGATTCCAAGGCTAAAGAATGGTTTGAATTCTATTTTTCTAAGTAATATGCTTAGTCTATTTTTGGTCCAAATTTTGAAAGCAAGTTTATGATGTATTTTCTCTGTCAATTCTCTGAGAATACATGAATATAGAATGAGTTGTGTTTCTTTCTGAAGGTCATTTTGAGCCTATTGTAAATAATATAATATTTTCAAAGAAAATGAATACAAATTGTGAACTGTCCCCATATTATTCTTTTCTGAATCTTGTCTCCTTCCAATTACTTGGTTGTCTTGATATTGTATAAGTAAAGGCTTGTTCAATTGAATGCAATCTAGTTAGGTTGTATATCTATTTATCACTGCTATTAATTCAATGGATTAAATAAAAGATTTGATGAATATGATAAGATTTCTTTAGTAGTGGAAAGGATTTTGAATGATGAATTCTGATAAGAATTGCTGATAGAATTTGTTGTAAGGCAACAAACTAGATCTGAGAACTTTCTATAGACTCTGAACCCCAATGAATCAGGCACTGATCAAAATTGATTCAGCTGAAGGAGGAATATATCATAAATGATTATCAAAATGCAGCATCAAATCAAATTTTACTTTTATTTCCTGTAGATCTTCAAAGCTGGCCAGCACTTGTCTGCATGGAATGTTTTAGCTTCAGTTAGCCACTATTGTTAAGAACATCTACAGATCTATAGAAGATTTCTTGGCCATATCTGTTTTATGGGATGTGTTTATCAAATTAGTAAGAATTATGTATATGTTTGAGGATTTTGAAATGAGAATCAGAATGAAACTAAGAATAATCCTCATACAGTTGTTTCAGTTTTGAATCATCCCTGGGTATACCCACCCTGGTTTTGCAGAGCCAAAAGAGTAGAAAACCACCTTTGGTTTTGTAGAAGTTGGATCCAAATGTTTTACACATGAAATTGTTAACAAGAATTGGCTGATCTTTAGATTGTATGAGTATTATCATCTTGGTATTAATCATTTTTTTGCTTAGTAGTTTTAGTGCATTTTAAAACACCAACAAAATGGCGACTCTGCTGGGGAGTTGTCCAACACATCTATGAGAAAGTACTACAATTTCTTTGGTCCTGCTGTGTACGTGTGTGTCATGTTATCTAAGTTTTTATTGTGGTTATAAGGGAATCTTTTAGTGACAAACCTTGAGAATTTAAAGAAGATAAAGCCCAAGTACCATTGCTACACATTGATGTATCCAGCCTATCCAAGTGTCTTATCTAACAAGCAAGAGTTGTAGTCTTAAGACATCAGTGATTGGTTTGTCTGTGCTAGATATTTTTCTTTCTACTTGTGTATTATTTTCCTTGAATCAGAAATAAGTGTCATTACATATTTTCTCGAAATAGGGTGGCGACTCAGTCAAGGTTTTGAAGCTAGTGCTTATTGTAACTAAAAGTGAATATGGCTGACAAGAGAAAGAATACAAGAGCTTACGTAAGAGCCAATCTCGATGTATCAATGTATACTAATCTACCCGAAGGTGGTAGGAAGAACCAAAATAAGAAGAAGACAGATCCAAATCTTGCTTGGAAACCCAGAGGTAATGCATCCATCAATTCCCATTATCAACTAGTAATAAGAAGAGAGTCTTCTTTGCTTAGTTCTGAATCTAAAACTACAAGACTCTTAGGAGGCATTTTCAGTACCCCATTACCAGATGAGAGAGTCTTTCAAGATAAAGATGTATCCACTATAGGAATTGCTTCCTCAAGGCTAGATCCTGTAGTAGATATGAACTATAGGCTAGGATTTAGGAGTTCATTTGATAATCCTTTTAATCCCAAAGAAACCCCTTACATGGAACCAAACCTTATAGATCTAGATGGCCCTGTTGATTCAGAGGCAACTTCTACAGATCCTAAAGAAGTGCACTCTAGAATAGGATTTTTGAAGAAATGGATTGCTGAGGAAGAAGCTAAATGCATTCGTCTTGAAAAAGAGAAAGAGCAAGCCACTTTGGATGCCATAATAGAAAGGGATGCTTTGCTGAGAAGGATGGCTACTTTGAAGGAGCAGAATAAAAAGTTAGAAGAAAATAACACAACTCTCCATAAGGATGTTTTTGGAGATGTTGATAATCTGAGAGCTAAAGTTCAGGAACAAGAGAAACGCCTAAATCAAAGGTAAGAACCTGTTATTGCTCAAGTCCAAGCATATAGACCTGTTCAAGTGGACCCTGTAGAACCCACTGTAAAAGCTCTAGATAAAGGGAAAGGCAAGGCTATAGGAATCCAAATAAATGAGCCTCAAACTATACCAAGCAAATCCATACAACCCTCTATGTCAAAATTAGATTTAGATTTGGAGAGGGCTTGAAAAGAGAGGGAAGATCTTGCAAAAGAACTTGAGAAAGTTGAGAATGAAGCTCAAGCTACAGAAACTAGGAGAAAAATCCAATTCATAAAATCTAATTCTGCATTGGCTTCCTGGCCCAATTTGTCTATCCCACCTGCAATTCCTGTACCAGCTAGTGGTCCAATAATCTCAACACAGGGAGTACCCCAATCTACTCCTACCTCATCTTCCACTATTGGCACCCAAGTCCCATTTGTCCCACCTCAAAAATCCCAAGCTACTCCTCTGAGTCAAGCTAATATAGCTAGTACCTCAAATGTTCCTGGTTTCCATAGGAAACCTGTATACCTGGAAAAGTATAGAAAAATATCATTTTCTGGTATTCTTGGTGCCCCACATCCCATATCATTTGATTTAAGAGATAAAGTGGTTAAGTTCTCTGGGAATAATGTTGTAACAGGTGAAGAACATTTGAGAATTTTCATTGATATGTTGAATGATTATGAAGTTGAACATGAAGATATGGTAATGAAATTGTTTGTGCATTCACTAACTGAGGATGCAAGGGATTGGTTTAGGAGGTTGCCTGATGACAGTATTACCTCATGGAATAATTTAGAGAAATTGTTCAAAGAGCAATATGGAGACAACACTAATGCAGGATTCATGTTGAATGAGTTCAACAACATCAAGAAGAATCCAAATGAGTCCACATTTGATTTCAATGTAAGATTTCAGAAAGGTATGTACAGACTATTTCAAGTTATGAGGTTGAATGAAGATGTCTATCTCACAACATATTTCAATGCTTTTGATAGAAAAATGGCTTATCAATTGAGGGATAAGGATCCTAAAACTTTAAGGGATGCCTATAAAATTGTAGTAAATATAGAGAATAATAGGAAGGCATCTGGTAAACTGGGTAGGAGGGATGATCTGAAGCTTTTTAATCCTAAGAACAATAATAAAAGGGAGGGTGACAAAACTCCTATAGGAAAAAAGCCAGAAGAACCTACTATAGGCCAGGTTTTGGAATTGCTCAAGAAGATGAATCCCACTAATTTCAATAAGCCAAATGTTGCTGAAAGACCCCCTATGAATAACAATAGTTTCAATAGGTAGCCTAGAATGCAAAATTATCCTTACACCACCCAGTGGAAAGATGGTAAGCCAGTTCCCAACCAGATCCACAATGTGAAGGATAAGGGTACTCCAGATCCCCTGCAAAGGAACACTGTAAATATGAATGTTGATGTACCATGGTGCATTATATGTCAATCACCTCATTCTGCTAATTATTGTGTTGTTGCTCAGTCATTTGCCCAAGGTCAAGGAGTGCAACCTGAAGAAGAAACTAAAGAGAAAATCCATGATGACATAAGTTGCAATATGGTGAGCATGTGTGATGATTTGATAGATTCTAATTCAGAAGAGCCTGAAAATGATATTACTATCCAGAGAATTGCTTACCATCTACATCATCAGCAAGTGCTTTCGAATGATGAAGGGTATGATACAGACAAGGTATGCAGTACATTTTTTGATATAGGTCTCACAAGCTTAAGAATGCCTTCCAAAGAGGAGATTGACAAAATTACAGTAGAAATGATTTCACAAGTCCATAGTAACTACAATTTGAGAAATAGAGTAGTAAATAATGATGCAGGAAAGCCATCCAGTGTATTCATCAAAGATATCACTCATAAGATGAATGATCAAAATAAGAGAGTAAATGTAGATGTGCCTAAGATCAAGGAAAATAAGGGTAAGAAATGGGAACCAAAGAAGAAGGTTCAATTTTAGATAAGTGAAGCAACAAAACTAGTTGTGCAACCAAAGAAATTAGAACCTGATACTATCAAGCAAATAGTGGTGCCTACTGCTCAAAAGATTCCAATTCCAGGTACTCTTGTAAAACCCACTGTTGTTGAACCTGTTGATATGATATCTATGTTATCTCAAATTACTGTAAAAGTGCCCTTGTCTGAACTTCTTAGAATTGAAGAGCATAAGAACAAGGCTTTGTCATGGTTGGGTGGAATAGGAAACAATAATATTGTTGTAGAGCAAACTGTGTCCCAACAAACCCCATTAGTAATAGAGGATAGTGGTATCATATCCTAGATTCCCCAGATGTTTTTAGATGATTCCTCAGTGGCATTTATAGAAGATATTGATCCTTTTTTCCTCAATCTAATCATAAAAGGGAAGACCTTAAAAAATTGCATGATAGACTCCGGAGCTTCCAACACTATAATGCCTTTCAAAGTAATGGAAGCCTTAGGTTTGAAGGTGGATACCAAGCAGGGTAGATGCAGAGGAATGGATGCTAGGTAAGTCCCAGTGATAGGTACCATAAATGCCTTACCATTCAAATTGGCTGCATATCCTGAAGTAGAATTAACCATGTCTATCCTTCTGGTAGATATACCTCCACACTATGGAATGTTACTCTCCAGGAAATGGAGTGCTGCCATGGGGGGAAGCTTGCAATGTGATCTCACTTATGCAACTTTTCACATAGGGGACAAAGCTGCCAGAGTAAATAGAGAGCCAAGGGTTAATCACATTTTAGGAGAAGAAATTGACAAAGATACCACTTGTTTCCTAGATACTGGGATTAATGCTCTGAGGGCTGAATTAATTATTTAGGAAGTTGAAAATTTACCTGCTATCATTGAACATGAAGTTGAATGTTGCATGAACTCACCAAAATTATGGACAATGTTCTTTGATGGGGCTAGTTCTAAAGAGGGTGCAGGAGTAGGTGTAGTTTTTGTGTCCCCTAAAAATAACACTTTTAGGTATTCATCCACTTTGAAGTTTTCCTGCACAAATAATATTGTAGAATATGAAGCATTGTTGCTAGGACTCAAAGTTGCCACACATCATAGAATTAAGAAATTATGTTTCATAGGGGATTCTAAACTAATTATCTCTCAAATCAAAGGAACCTACTCATCCAAGAATAAGAGATTGAAGCAATATAGAAATGCAGTTTTGGATCAGATAGAATTCTTTGATGCATTTGGGATATCATGGAGAGATAGGAATCAAAATAAGATGGCTGATTTGTTAGTGAATATAGCAATCAAGCCAAAAGAGATATCATTTGCAAGAATCTCTCAGATTGAGGTACAAAATAGACCTTCGATACCTGATAATATTGAAAATTGACAGGTCGTTGAAGATGACAAAGATATTACAAATTTTTTGTTAAATGAAGACAAGTACCACGGTCAAGAAATAGATTGCAGTGGACTGATTGAAACCATAAATGGAAAGGAAACCATTTTTGGTCAAGAGATTATGCAACTAAAAACAAATAAGGTGCCGAAGGGGTTAGTAGTCTTGGAAAATATTTTTGATAACCAGGACGGAGTAAAATCAGGAGTTAACGACCCCAAACCTCAGGAGTTAGAAGAGATAAACTTGGGTACTGATGAAGTTCCCAAAAGGGTTTATATCGGCCAAAATCTGCCTGTTAAAATCAAGAAAACATTGATTGACCTACTTAGAAAATATAGACATGTTTTTGCTTGGTCAAATGATGACCTTAAGGCTTATAGGGAAGATTTGTTCCAACATGTCATACCATTAAAAGATAATGTAAAACCTTTTAGGCAAAAGCAGAGACTAGTGAATCCTACCCTGGCCCCAAAAATGCAAGAAGAGCTAATGAAACTAAGGGATGGTGGGATAATCAAACCAATCAGGCATTCCACCTGGGTTTCAAACTTGGTTCTTGTCAGGAAGAAGAATGGAGATATAAGGCTATGCATGGATTTTAGAAATTTAAACATTGCATCTCTGAAAGACAATTATGGGTTACCAAACATGGAAGCCATGTTGCAGCAAGTGACTGGCTCTAAGTTAATGTCAATGATGGATGGTTTCTCTAGATATAATCAAGTTCTAGTAATGGAAAGTGAATAGTTCAAGACATCCTTCACAACCCCATGGGGGACATATGTATATGTGAGGATGCCTTTTGGCCTGATTAATGCAAGAGCTACCTTCCAAAGAGCCATGGATGTAGTGTTTCATGATTATATTGATAAATTTATGGTTGTGTACTAGGATGATCTTACAGCGTATTCTAATAAGGCTAAGGATCACTGCAAACATTTGGAATTTTTTTTTATCAAAGCTCTAGAATATGGAGTTTCTTTAAACCCAAAGAAATGCACATTTGGGGTCACAGAAGCTAAACTACTAGGACATATAGTATCTAAGGATGGGGTGAAAATAGACCCTGAGAGAGTAGCGGCTATTGAAAAAGTCCCCAAGCCAAAAAATGTAAAAGGAATTCAATATTTCTTTGTCCAAGTTAATTTCCTTAGAAGATCTGTTACAAATTTTGCTGAAATCAGTAGACCTATCTCAAAAATGCTCAAAAAGGGAGCCACTATAGATTGGAATGGTGAGCCTTCATAAGCATTCCAGGATATTAAAATTGCAATAAAAAATGCTCCAATACTGAGAACCCCAGATTATTCAAAACCCATGCATATTTTTTATTTTGCATCCTTCCACATTGTGGCTGTAGTCTTATTGCAAAAAAATCAAGAATGATATGAGCAACCTATTGCCTTTTTTAGTAAGTCACTGCAGCTTGCTGAACTAAAGTATGAAATAAATGAAAAGCAAGCATATGCTTTAATAAAGGTTGTAAAAGCTTTCAGATGTTACCTGGTAGGTGCTACTATTATCACTTTTATACCTAGTGCTACAGTCAAGGATATATTTTCTCAACAGGAAGTATTAGGCAGAAGGTGTAGATGGATCAATAGAATCCAAGAATTTAGCATTGATATATAGATAAAAAAGTTAGTAAGGGTTCAAGCATTGGCCAAAGTCATGGCTGAAGCTAATCTAGAGGCTAATCAGATAAATTTGGTAAATGATGATATTAGAGCTGATTTATGTGACATGGACCAATGTGATTGGTACACCAATGTCATTTATTACTTGCAACACATGGAAGCTCCTCCCCATTTGCCTAAAAATGAAAAGAGGAATACTAAATTGCAAGCCATCAGGTATGTAATTGTCCAAAGCAACCTATGGTGGAGAAATTTTGAGGGAGTATTGTTGAAATGTGTTGATAAAGAAAAGGCAAAAGAGGTCTTGAAAGAAATGCATGCTGGAGTGTGTGGGGGACACTATATGGCCAAAACTACTACACATAAGATAATGAGAGCTAGATTTTGGTGGCCTTCCCTTTTCAAGGATGCCCAAGTCATGGTTAGGAAATGTGACCCTTGTTAGAAGTTTGCTGGAAAGCTAAAGTTCTCAGGAAATACCCCATTGAAGCCAGTGGAGATTCAAGCTCCTTTTCAACAATGGGGCCTCGATTTCATAGGAGAGATTTTCCCCAAGTCTAGCACTGACTACTTTACAAAATGGGTAGAGGCTATCCCCACAAGAAATGCAACAAGTAAAGTTGTCAATAATTTCCTACTGAATAATATTATTTCTAGATTTGGTTGTCCATAGAAAATTGTAACAGATAATGCTATGTGCTTCAGGTTTGAGGAATTCATTACATTTTGTGATAAATATGGGATGACAAGGTCATCATCTGCTCCATATCATCCACAAGGGAATGGACAAGCTAAGTCCACAAATAAGAGCCTGTTGAAGGTCATTAAGATAACCTTGGATGATAATAAAAAGGCATGGGATTCCAAGTTACAGTTAGCAATATGGGTTGACAGAGTAACTATAAAGAAAGCCATTAGTGTAGCTCCTTTTGATATAGTGTATGGAATTCAAGCCAGAATGCCTTAGAACAACTTGATGGGACTCTACAATTATATCCAGTTGTATGATGAAGATACTATAGATGAAATGCAAGAAAGAATGGATGAATTGGTAGGACTGACAGAAACTAGAAGAGAAGCATCTCTAAAGAACCAAAAGTTACAACTGCAAGTTAAGACACTCTATGATAAAAGAACTATAAGCAGAAAGTTTGAAGATGGAGATCTAGTCTTAATGTGAAATGCTAGAATTGAAGATAAAGGGAAACATGGAAAATTTGATCCTATCTGGTTAGGCCCTTATTTGATTGAAACTACTTGGGGTGAGGATTCTTATATACTCAAAGATTTATTGGACAATATTCTTGAACTGCCAGTTCATGGATAGTTCTTGAAGAGGTATTTTTCTTAAAAGATACTTATTTTCTCCATGAACAATAGTTTTAGGGTTTCCTAGTGTTTTGTACATTCTGTATATTCTGTAAATCCTTGTAAACATCCTTGTGCAGTCTGGTTCCTTGTTTCTGTGTGTTGCTCAGTGCTCTCTGAAGAAGTTTTCATTTTACCAAATATGTGGTCTGCTCTCCCAAAGATTCTAAATTCTTGCATAGACTCAGGTAGTCTATCATCCCCAGATAGAGCCACTGTTGGTCTAATTTTTCATAGTATAGAAAAATTTTGTTATTTGAATGAAAAATCAGTTAAGTCTTTGTTTCTTGCAGACTACGGTTTTATTTTGTGAAATCCTAAAAATTGTTAGATTACCCTAGTTATGCCCTATTCTGTAAGTTGTATCTTCCCTTTAAATTCTTAGGGTTTGGCTTTCAAATTATCCATAAAAAGGCCCTAAGTGCATAAAAAACCCTTATACCTTGGCTTTATGTTGCCCTAATTTTCAAATTTTAAAAAAAGGGGGTTTTTTCTTCAAGTATCTTGGTAGGATGTTTTATCCTAATGTTTTGTTCGCATCAGAATATTTTTTAATCCTTGTGATAAACCTTTCATGTGCCTTTAATTGCGATATTATTTTTGAAAGGATGCCAAGTTGAAGATTTTTTTCAAACACCATTGATCTATCAGAGACCAAGGGCCAGCGCATCCCCGCATTATGAAGACGAAGGTTTTTAAGCAAAGCGGGGAAGGGCATTTGCGACGCATGGAAAAGTGGGGTCGCGTATTTCTAATTCAGTGTGCTACACTATAAACAATGGATGATGTGTGTTGCAACATGTGCACTGAAGGATTTCAGTTGCTGAATGGAAGTGAAATCTTATCAACCGTAGATCTTTCAAAGATCTATGGTTAGTGCATCACCACATTATGAAGATGTAGGAATTTAAGTAATGTAGGGAAGCGCATTTATGACGTGTGTCACAGTGCGACCAAACTATGAAGAATGCAGAAGTCACACCATAGGATCTAACCAATTGTGCTTAGTTGGAACTACTCATCCATGTGGGCCAGAAAGGTGTCAAAAATAAATGCAATAGTCAGAACACGCGGGTTAACAACAGTCATATCATTGGCCCAAGTGGATAATGTGAGCATGAAATAAAGGGCTATTTCTAATCATTGATCTTGTCTTGATCAACGAACGACACATCCCCGCATTTTGCATTTGAGTGAAGTTTAAACAAAGCGGGGATGTGCCCTGCAGACATGTGTCCATGGTGACGTCAAAATTTTGCTTAGATGCCCAGCAGGGTGGAGTCAACATCACCATTGATCTTTTGAAGATCTACGGTTGGTGCATCCCCCCATTATAAAGTTGTAGGTTTTTAAGTAATGCGGGGAAGTGCATTTGTGACACGTGGACTAGATGATGTCAATTACTTGCTTGCTTAGAAGAAGATACGAGATCTGCTGGTGTGGAATGTTGTCAAACAGTATGAGCTCATATAGTGGTTTCTTATTGGTTAGCTCAGCTAGCTAGTGTAGACACCTAAAAAATCTTTAGAAAATAAAGTATTTTTATTTTCTAAAAAATTCCTGATGACATCATCATTTATTAATTAATTAATTATTTAATTAAATAATTAATTTTTATGCCATTAAATCCCTTTATCTTAATTAAAAATATTTAATTAAGGAATCCCTCCAAAAAATGTTTAAATCTTATTTAAACATTATTTGCTTATTTATTAATTATTTAATTAATAAATTGACCAAAAATCCCAAAATAAATAATTAATTTATTTTTTTCCCAAAAGTTGGCCAATTTCCTTAAGACCAATAACCTCTTCCAAAATCTTCTAATCCTTCTTTAATTTCGATTAAAGGCTAATCTCATCATTTCCTACCCCTAATCCCAACTCAAAATATTTAATCAAGATTAAATATTAATCCTCATGTTTATTAAAAATATTTTAATAAATATCTCCTCAACCCAAACCCTTGAAATAAATAAAACTTTATTTATTTCATAAAATCTTATCCTAGGAAGTTCTAGACTCTTCTAGAAAGTCTTCATCCTCATCCAAAGCCTAGACTCTTCTAGAAGATGTCGTTAACCCTAATCCTAATCCCCTCCTAACCTTGTCACATTCCCTAAACATGGGTTAAGACTTGCTAACTCAAGCCAAAGTTAACAAATATCTCCTCCTTCACCCACCCTCATTAAATGCCATCCACTTGCCTATCCCTAAGCTAATCCTAAACCATCCTAATCCATCCTCTAATCATTTGCACAAGCCTAAGCAAGCTTAAAACCTTCCTAATCAAGTCCAAGTCAAAATTGCTCTCATCACCCTCAAAATATCTCAACCATAAAACTTTATGAAGTCCACTAGGTCATAAATGACTCTTACAAGCCCTTTTATTGCTCTTACAAGTCATTATGAGGGTCTTTATGAAGATTTTATCCCTTGAGCCTCCTTTGTTGACTCATCCTTCCCCTTTCCTCCATCCTCTCACCATATGACATGTGTCACTCCTTGATTGACTGTAAGGAAGCACAATCCATGTGCTCTCCTCTCATGCAATCTAAGCCTTCTATAAGCTTTTTCACATCCTTGCATCCTAGCCCTTGATCCCTCAAGCCCTTTGCCTATTTAAGGAATCCTCTCCCAATTAATTTTAACACAATCCATGAAGTAAAGTCATAATGCCATTTTGAGAAGCCATTTTACATCAAAACCATACACTCACACCCAAATTCCAACTCCATTTGAAGCCCTTTTTGAAGTATAAGCTTGAGCATACATCCTATCTATTTAGACAAAGCTACTCAACAAGAGAGCTTCTCATTGAGAGAGCCCATTAATGGCTCATATTCTCAATTGAGAGCTCATCTTAGTCTATCTTGAAGTTTATGAATTTTGTTTAGTTTGTAGAAGCTTTATTTAAATTTGGTTTCTATTAGCATACTAACATTGCTCATATACAGCTAGTAGTTAATAAAAAGTGGATTAGTTTGATCATTGATCTTGTCTTGATCAACGGACGATGCATCCCTGCATTATGAAGTTGTAGGTTTTTAAGTAATGCGAGGAAGCGCATTTGTGACACGTAGCATTTTTCTAAAAGTAGTAAAGCTTGTTATTTTTAAATTAGAACCATCCAATCTGATAAAATCTATGGATGGGATTCAAACTTGAGTGCAAATTGCGGGAAATGGTTACTGAGAGTAAATGTGATTCAGACCTTGTGCATACAGTTTTAATTTATGAAAAGAGCCCATGATTTCACCATTAATGAACCACTGAAGTGCAGAAAGAACATCAAGGCATTCAAGATTTTAGAGCTAGGGCATAAAAATTCTTGGTTAATACTCCAGTAAAATTGCAAAAGACATCATCTAGTGCAGATGTGCAAATTCTGGCAGGTAAGTGCTCTGTGACTTTCTAAGTAAATTTGAAGCATCTGTTGTTGTGAATTTCTTAGGGTTCATTCAAAATTCCTCCTTGAAAAGAGTTTACTGGTCAAAAGGATTATTTAAAATGTTCTGTGCGTGATGATTTTCTTGAACAATTCCCCTTATCAGTGCATGAATTAACTAAGGGAAGGGAACTCATTCTGAAAAATCCTAGAATAGTTGTAGCAGAAGGCTTTTATGACAAAGCTAATTGGATAAGGGATGCCCAGGTTTCCATGGGAGGTCTGGAGTTGTTTAAGAAATGGTTTTCAGGGCAAAAACTGGACACTCCTATGAGCAATGTTTGGGAATTTGATATTGGAAAATTAATAGTCCCCATTGTTTTCTTTGATAGTGATTTATTGATGGACCTGGCAAAGAAGTATGATCCTATCACGGGATGGGTAAAAAATCATTCTAGAGTCAATCTTTTTAGGGTCTGCACTGAGCTGTTCAGTGAGGTTTTCAACCTTAACCCTAACCACGTTGTTCATGAAATCATTGATATGGATGATTTACAAGCCAGATATGATGCACAACAAATGTACTTGAGAATAGGGCCACTATAGGAGCATGCTGCCAAGGTCAGTAATTTTCCTGTGATTATAGCCAGTACCCCAAAGCCATTGTTGAGAAGACATTTCAACTTGAGAGCTCAACCACTATATTTTTCTCTTTGCAAGATCTTTGGGATAGATGAAGGTGATCAAATTCCAGGTTTTTTTGTCCTTATAATTGCTCAAACCCTGCAATTTGGAATGAGTACCATTCTAGATTTTGCCACTTTTCTAGCAAAAGAGATTCACAATGGTTTGGTTGGAATAGCAAAGGGAAAAGTAAACAAACCATTCTATTGTTATTCATTGATGATGCATGTATGCTTATACAAAGGATATACTTTGTTCTCCAAGGGTATGGAGTTGGAAACAATAAAGGATGGAGAGAGGAATCCAATGCAGTTGTGGAGTGTGGATATGACTTTAGAAGCCACAAATTCTAGCTATGTAAGATTTGATAGGTATTTTGCATCAAAGCTTAGATTGCTTTTAAGAGGAGATAGCCCTGGAATCCCACAAGCATTATTAGAATTGGTCAGACCCAAGGACCATGCTAAAGGGCTACTTGTTAGTCATAACTGGGGGGATATAATTCCCTACAATGTTTCAACAGTGATAAGAGTTTATGGTTTTTTGGAAAAACCTCATGTGCTACCATTTCATGTGCCTTTGAAGATAGGGGTTGCTGAGCTCTTATGGCAGATAGGTACTATAGATGAGAGGGAATTGGTTAAGAAGGGCACTTTCTTTCCAATGGTTATTGTAGTGCATGATTTTGCCTTTATCAAAAAGGGGTGGAAGCACTTAAATTTTTTTTTGGATAGGTATAACATGGCAGAGTCTCACGCCTGATTCATTGACCCTGAAGGATTCCATGACCTATTAAAAGAAAGGGTGAGAGCTTCCCATATGGTACATTAGGTTTACTATCCAGAAGATATAATCAAAAATATCTTCACATTGGAGGAGCAAGAATTGAGGAAAGAGAAATGGATAGTTTTCAGTAAAACCCTGGAATTCATTAATGCTTTTGACCCCCAGTATGACCCATTGAAAGATAAGAAATATTGGGGAGCCAAAATACAGGCATTAATGAATAATTTTTCCATAATAATTCAAACCATGAATGAAAAGAAAGCTATGTTTGTTGAGGCACATCTAGACAAGGTAGCAGAAGTACAAAGAAGAATAAGCAGTAGAAATATGGTAGCTCCTGGCCAATATACATTGCAAAAAAGGGTAGGTTATGCCATGATTCAAAATGTGCACCAAGCACCCCCTCATAAGAAATCAAGGTCAAGAAGTCCATCTGCAGCCAACTCTCCAAAAAGACAAAAAATAGAGCAGGGGTTTTCTTCTTCTCAAAAGGAACAATACTCCCCAAGCTAGTCCCCAATCCAGATAGATGATGAGGCATCTCTAAGGGAACATCTTAGAAAAATGGGTGGAGAAGGGGATGTGATTGTCACTTCTACAGACCTATATATTGGAGAGCCACTAGAACCTCCTATACCTTCCTTGGACCTAACCATTATTGATTACCAAGGTAAGGAAATTGACCCAATCGTTGCCCAGGCTTCTGAAAGATTTATTAATGATGAAAATTTTGTAAGATCTAGAGCCTTTGCACAGTTTTTGTGGAGATTAAATATGAAATTTTTTGAGAAAACCTGTGAGAAGATCAAGGCTGAGCAACCAGATAAACCCAACCTGGTTATTAAAGAAGAGGTAAAGTCAAAAATTTTTAATGATTTTTCCTAGTTTACTCCTAAAGCCAGGAGACAAATAGTTAGACAATCAAGAGTCCTCCTTTTGCCGGAATGGGATATAGCAAATGCTATTGTTTTTGATTCAGTAAGGAAGCAGAAGGATGTTCAACTAAAAACTGCTGAAGAAGTACTACAGGCTCATAGAGGGGTCAAATTTAGTGATGGACACCAAGACCTTGTTATATGGTCCATAGATAAGAGGAAAAATACCAGGATGCATGAGTTTCCCATAGCAGAGCATACTGGTACATTGACAGTATACAGGGCTGGTGAGGTAAGTAGTAAACAAGTAATGGGAATGGCCTCAGAATTGCTAAAATTGGGTGGTGTTGTATCTGGCTAGGAAGAAGATAAGTTTATCCAACTTAATGCTAGGTTTGAAGAAGTCTTAAAAGCATATGAGGAAAGAGGTATACAGATACAGTCACTTGAAAACAAGGTATCTCAAATGGAGAAGATACTTGGGAAAAGAAAGGTGGGAGAATCCAGTGCACCTAGAATTGCATACCCTTCACAGTCATTTGTTGGAGCAACCCCTATTATTGAAATACCAGACACCCCTAAAAGGCCCCAATTCTATACTGTAGAAGACTTTGAAGATGAGTTGCAAGTAGACTTAAAAAATAAATATGAAGGAAAATTAAAGTAGGGTGTGATGTATTTAAGGGATAAAATACAATGGTCAACCTTCTTTGATCAGTTGACAAGAATTGCAACCCTCATGGATGAGTTGAACAGAGATAAGGATAAATTGACTCCCCTTGCATAGAAGTGGAGGGAGAGGAATAATGATATTACAATTATATGTATATCTGCCATCCAAATACCTTATCATCAAGTAGAGAAAATTTTTTATTTATTAAATAAACTAGAAGATTTTGATGATAAAAGAGATTCTTTACAGAAAAGATTAACACTATTTTTCCAAGTATATTGCTAAAAAATTCACTTTATTTCCTTTTGCTTTAGAATCTATTGATACAATAAAGGAAAAAGAAAAGTGGAAAAAGGAGTTAGATGAAGTATTTTATGAAAGGATCAGGAACATCATGAGTGAAACTGGCCACTGGTTTTGGGCAAGGATAAACGAAGAGTTGGTAAAGATACAATTATTTTATAATGACATCAGAAAAGAGCTTGATGATTTAGAAGAAAGTGCAAATTCTTTACTGGTTATACAAAGAGAGGCTCTAAATTTTGATTAGCCAGATGATGCTGCTTATAATGAATGGAAAAATTAGTTTATAGAACAAATGTCAGAAGATGATGAGGAGGAAGATGCAAAAGTAAAAGTTACCCTTGTAGTTAGTAATGAGGACATGGAAAATCCCTAGGTTAAAGTAAGTTTGCAGGTAACTAAAGATGATACATCACTTTCAAACCTCATGGTCATTTACTCCGAGGATGAATAATAATTGAAGAATCAGATCATATTTTCTTGTCTCAACAACTAAGAAGCATAACAGAAAGGGACCCACCAAGGAATGTTTGATGTAATAGCCTTTCTGTTATTTGCTTTTGTCTTTTATGAAAGATGTATGTCAGTATCTTTTAGAAGACACCTGTCACTTTCTTTTAGCCTGAAGCTTGTTGTATCTCACACTATTTAAGTGAGATTCCAAGGCTAAAGAATTGTCCGAATTCTATTTTTCTAAGTAATATGCTTAGTTTATTTTTGGTCCAAATTTTGAAAGCAAGTTTATGATGTATTTTCTCTGTCAATTCTCTAAGAACTTGCTATAGAATTTTTTGTAAGGAAACAAACTAGATCTGAGAACTTGCTATAGACTCTGAACCCCAATGGATTAGGCACTGATCAAAATTGATTCAGCTGAAGGAGGAATATATCATAAATGATTATCAAAATGCATCATCAAATCAAATTTTACTTTTATTTCCTGTAGATCTTCAAAGGTGACCAACAGTTATCTGCATGGAATGTTTTAGCTTTAGTTAGCCACTATTGTTAAGAACATCTGCAGATCTATAGAAGATTTCTTTGCCATATTTGTTTTATGGGATGTGTTTATCAAGTTAGTAAGAATTATGTATATGTTTGAGGATTTTGAAATGAGAATCAGAATGAAAGTAAGAATAATCCTCATACATTTGTTCCAGTTTTGAATCATCCTTGGGTATACCCACCCTGGTTTTGCAGAGCCAAAAGAGTAGAAAACCACCTTTGGTTTTGTAGAAGTTGGATCCAAATGTTTTACACATGCAATTGTTAACAAGAATTGGTTGGTCTTTAGATTGTATGAGTATTATCATCTTGGTATTAAGAATTTTGTTGCTTAGTACTTTTAGTGCATTTTAAAACACCAACAACCCATATTTGGTGGACATGTGCCTGGTTGTATGACTTATCATGTAGCTAATTTTGACGAATCCTAGATGCATCTTAGAGGCATTTATTAATAGGCACTCCTAGTGTACTTTAACAATGCATATTGAATGAATATATCATCATTCTAATTATACTCTCTCTTTCTGGTCTACAGTTGTGCTTGTGTTTGAGTTCTTAGTTCTTGGGTAAATTTTTCCCTAAGGAAAATTCTTACATCAAGAGTCTAGAGTGAATATAGCATCAAAATGATGGATTGCACAAGCATCTGATCACATCGATCCCAAATAATTTAAAATGTGTTTTTGTGTTGTTTATGAGTTTCAAATTTTGATTTTGATCTTAAAAATGGATTTAGGGTGGTCAATCTATATAAGGGTGTGATTTTCATGCAAATCACAACACTTTTAAAAAATAGTTCAAACCCTCTATAATGCCCCAAAAAGTATATTTTCAAGGCATTTGTACTTTTTTCTTCTGTGGAGAAGACCTTTGAGCATCATGGTGGTCCCCATTTGCATGCACTAATTCAAGCACTCTTGATGTCAAAATCGGCCGATAGACTACATATCATTGGTGAGTGATCAAAAGGCCTCCCTTTAAATTAAAATTCCATTAATTTTTATTCAAATTTTCATGTTTTTGGCCAAGTTCAGATTATGATGTGTCATTTTCTCACATGTGAGCTTGTTTACTCATGTGGCCCATGGAAAATTCTCACACGACAATTCACTAAAAGAGAAAAGTCTCACCTTGACAAGGGCTAAGTCTTGTCTAGGAGATACCCACTAATTTCCCTAGAAACCCTAAAATAGGGTGTATACTCATGTTGGACTGTGTAGTATCTCATGCGAGAGTATTTCCTTGTGCCATGACCATCCTAGTCTTACATGAATCTTAGAATTAGTTTTGCCTACTTTGTTTACTCACCCAGAAAAAAAGGCTAAAAGTTAAGGTTTTAACACTAGATTTTTTGTGATTTTCATTTTATAATTAGGATCATAGATGTTTTTAGCTCTATGGTAGATGGGTGTAATTTACTTTTTTTATAGTGCTTTGATTAATTAAGTATTGATTTTTTTATGTTTTTTGATTGGTTGCAAGTTGATTTTCTAGATATAGCATTTTGGTCAACATATCCATCCATTTGAGGTTTTGTGAGATAGTTGGATGATTTCAAAGTAGATCATCTTCATACTTTCGGTGAATAGTGACCTATTGATAACATTAGTGGAGTTTTTCCATAGTTAAATGAATATTAACACTAGAGGAAATCTATTGGATACTTGAGGATCCCCTTTTGCAATCCTTGTATTGAGTATGATACACAGTTGGGACCGATGACATTGTGGAAGATATTCCAAGATGGTATCATCTTAAGTCAGGCTATCCTATAGGACGAGTTGATTCACATATATAGACAAACACACAGGCTCAAAATAGTAGTGGGATGTTTCATTGGATGCTACTTGATGCCTAATAGGGGAAAAAATGGTCCAGAGTGTGGATGGGGAAGGATGGTACAGAGGATGATAGATCATCTAGCCCATATTAGATGGGGCCAGTGTATTTTGACATACATGTTTCATGAGATGCAAAAGATCATTTATCAAGAGGCAAAGAATATGTTAGAGGGCTTATTTGTTCTTTAGGTGTAGGCATGGGAGAACTTACCCATTGCAAGGCCTATCTGTGAGGAAATCTACTAGCCAAAAGAGGCATATATATGTTGGTATAGAGGAGGCATGACCCAACCTACACTGGGTAAGATAGAGTAGTAGAGGAGACAGTTGGATTATCAACTATGAGTCTCTAAAGATTTTTAGTTTATCCACCCTGGATTCAATGAAAATATTCATTCCATTAATTAAGCTTCATATTCAATGATGTTACTTGTATAAGGAAAAATAATCTAGTACACCTTAGGTAGAGAGTAGTTTTGTGGTGTACTGAACACTATTTTGGCACTTGATTCTTATTGAGTTAATTATCCATCAAAGAACATAATGCATGTTAAGTGAGTCAGAGGTAGTATGGACTCAATATGGAATTAAATGTCCATTGGTTGATGACTTTCTAATGGTGCCTCTACTAGTTAATCAATGTTTGCATTCCCTTTAATGGATTTCCTTTTTATTAGATTGTGGTGACTGATCAAGAAAGTACTGTACATACTCCATACTCGACTCTTTTATTGGCATTTTATGGATGACATGTTGTAACTAATTTTAACCCTAAAGTGGAAAAAATACTTATATAAAAGGGCTTATGGTTAGGGATTATTTCATTGTGGGTGATGCAAAAATTGCTTCTTATGTTGATATTGAGCTATAAGGGATTACAGATTATAATTAGGTTATAATCACTAGATCATAATAATATTGGACTTTTTGTTTGGTGGATATAGCCCAGGGATTGGGTGAACCATGTTAAATCTTGGTGTCTTGTGTTCTCTTTTGTGCAATCTATTATTTTATGTTATTGTTTATATTTGCATGTAATTGTTATTTTTGTTTGAGGTTTTATCCTAATAAATGGTATCAAAGAAAGTTTTTTTTTTCTAGTTATCCTTTGTAGGAAAGTCTCACGATTGAGCAAGAGTCTCATGGTTGAGTGGGAGTGATGGAAGATGAGGGTAACCTAAGGGTTGACAAGTTTAATGGGAAGAACTTTCAGTTATGAAATATGCAAATGGAGGACTATCTTTATCAAAAGGATTTATGGAAGTCATTGGAAGGAAAAAATAAGAACCAAGGAACTATGACAAATAAGGATTGGGAGATTTTAGAAAGAAAGTCACTTGGAAGCATTAGATAATGCTTAGTACCATCAATGCCATTTAACATTACTAAAGTAAAGATGACAGAAGATTTGATAGAAACCCTAGCAAAAATGTAAGAAAAGCCCTTCACTTCAAATAAGGTATTTCTCATGAAGAGTTTATTGAATATGAAAATGGTAAAAGGTGGATTTTTTGAAAATTATTTAAATGAGTTTAATACTATTACTAGTTAATTATCTTCTATGGGTATTAATTTTAATGAAGAAATTAGGGCTCTCTTGATTTTGTGTTCTTTTCTTGAAAGATGGAATGGCTGTGAGTAATTCTATTTTTGGATCTAATACCCTAAAATATGATTATGTGATTAGTGTAATTTTGAGTGAGGAAAATCATAATAAATCATCAAGTGGATCTACATCAGGAAGTTCTTTGAACACACAAAGAAAAGGCAAAATGATGGATAGAGCAAATAATTCTAGATATTGTGGGAAATCAAAAGAAAAGTCAAAGGGGAAGAGGTCTCAATTGAGAGGACCAAATTATTATTGATACTATGGGAAATTAGGGCATAAGAAGAAATATTGTTCGACTCAAAAGATAAATGAAGGAGATAAACCAAAAGGGTACAAGGAGGCAAATGTGGTAAGTAACCAATCTGAAGAGGATGCTTTGCTTCGGTCCTTAGAAAGTGTTGATGGTTCATGGGTTTTAGATTCTGGTGCTTCATTTCATGCTATACGTCATAGAGGTTATTGTTAAGAGATTGTTGGAAGTATGAATGCTGATGATATTCCTATGGGGGAGTATTGTAGATATGTTACTATGATGATATGTTACATTCATGACTAAGTTTGTCATTGATGTCAACATATCAATCTTATGTGGTATCTAACAAAAGAATAACAGAAAGATCAAGTTAGTATGCATGACTAGTTGAATATTCTAACTATATGAGGTTATGGGAGATACATCTAAGTATTTGGTATATGTAGTTAACATCAAAAGAAGAAATGATAAGTCTAGAAGAAGTTATGTAAGTTTTGGTGATGTCTATTCTGATATAGAGTTTATTGAGGCATGTTCTAGTAAATTCATTATATCTCTTAGCAAAGTTGTTATTCTGAAAATTGAGGTTGAGGATGTGAAGAAGACATGTTGGTAATGATGTGGCTAAGATTTCCCATCATAATATTATGTGTATGAAAATATATCCAAGTTACAAGATGAAATATTAATGTTATCACTAAGTTTAACATGTTCTTAGTGTGGTCCTATAATGATTAATTGAGAAGGTCTAATAGATGACTCAAGGAATTGTTTTATGGACTCAATATAATGGAAGGACATTTTTCTTTATCATGTGTATTGATTAGAAGTGATTGTAAGCAGTAGAAAGATAAATGCAAAGTTGAGTAGAACATAGTGGAAGTGAGAAAACTTCATTACTGAAGTTTTACTAAGTGATCTAATATTTGATATTTGGATCTAAGGATCATTACCTAGTCTACAAGGTCTGAAAATGTTTGATTTTGTTGACATAACAAAGGAAAGAAGAATGTAATATTAAATTGCATGTTTTGGCAATGAGCTTTTCTTGTAGTTGAAAGTGTATGTTTTGGTAGTGGGCTCTTCTTGCATGCATTGTACTGCAAATCCTAAAAGGGTTGTCACAACTCCTAACAGGGTTGGAATCTCCTAATAGGGATTCAAAGTCTCCTAACAAGGACTCATATTTGCTAAATTTTGTAATAGAATTCTAATAGGGTCCATCCTCTAATAAGGAATATTTATATTAGTACATCATCTTGTGGACATCATTCCCATTGAGGTTTTCCCTTTAATCAAGGGTTTCCCTAGTTAACATATCTGGTATAATTGTCTATGTGTATCTTATTATGGTTATTGTTTACTTTGGTTGAATGGTTAAGTTTAATTAAGATAAATGTTTTAATTGTTGGATAACCGATTCATCCCCCCTAGTTATCTTGGTGGACTATTATTTCTAATAATTGGTATTAGAGCATCAGGTCCTTGAAGATAAAGTTTACCAAATTTGTGAGATCCATTGAGAGCATGTTTAGGAAAGATAGTCCTACGTCTGATGGAGGAAATTTTAACACTTGAATAATGGAAATTCTTGGTGAGTTATCAAACTTTTGTAAAGAATAGAGCATTGAGTTTTCAGATCCAGAATACTTCTATTGTATACAAGAGAATAGAAGCACAAGCATATATAGATCTATATCTAAAGAAGACATAAAGATAAAGAAAGGTATTAATCTAATTACAAAGAGAGAACCAAAAGTTATGAAAATTTTTGGTTGTTGGATATGTAAAGAGTTTGGTCATTCTTTGTCTAGATGTCCTAAGAGATTAAGAAAAATAATAAAGAATCTTCTCTCTAATAAAGTTTAAGAATTTAGAGAAAGTATGGAAAGAACCTTGAAAGATGGTGTTGATGAGTCTAGATTGGTTAATGAAGACAAAGTATTAGAAGAGATAACTTTGGTAGCTATTATACAAAGTGCTAATATGAGAATTGATGAAAAATTTTAGGATACAAGAGAGAATAGTTTATTACAATTCAAATGATGTTGTTGTTACCAAACCAAGGAGTGATAATGTATTTCTTGATAAAAACAATGATTTGTAGAATGAAGGAGAGCCAATGTAGGAAAAAAGATCAAAACCTTTAGTAGAGCCAAGAGTTGAGATAGAAATTCCTTCTTCAAGAAAGAATATTATAATGAATCACCCATCTAAGTAGATCATTAGAAGCAAAGACAAAGGTGTGATGACAAGAAGCAAAGTCAATGTAGAACTATGTTTAATATCTCAAGTTGAACCTAAGAATGCAGATGAAGTATGTAAAGATGATCATTGGAAACAAGCTATTAAAGAGGAATTGGATCGGATTAAAAAGAATGAGACATGGGAATTGGTCCCTAGACTAGTACAAAAGAATATGATAGGAACTAAATGGGTATTAAAGAAAAAGATGAAAGAACAAGGTAAAGTTGTAAGGAACAAAGAAATATTGGTATGTAAAGGTTACTCAAAACAAGAAGGAATAAATTATGAGGAGACCTATGCTCTAGTGGCTAGAATAGAAGTAGTAAGATTATACTTAGCTTATGCAGCACAAAAGAAATTCAAAGTGTATTAGATGGATGTCAAGTCAACATTTCTGAATGGAGAACTTGAAGAAAAAGTGTACATAGAGAAACTTGAAGGTTTTCCTTTGATAGATGACAAGGACACTTTGAAGGATTTACTAAAAAGTTTTAGTTTGGAAACATGCAAACCCATTAGAACACCTATGGTAACTAGACACAAGTTATCTACAAAGGATGAGACACCTACTATTGAGAAGAAACCATACAAATCTATGATTGGAGGATTGCAATATTTGACTCACACAAGGTTAGATATAGTAAATGCAGTTGGAATTGTTGCAAGATTCCAAGTTGATCCCAAAGAAGCACATTATGTAGCAATCAAAAGGATATTTAGATATCTAAAAGGAACATCTGAGTTTGGATTATGGTATGATATATTAATGATTTTACTCTAAGTGTATATATTGATGTTGATTGGGTAGGCAATATGGATGACAAAATGAGCACTAGTGGTGGAGCCTTGTTTCTTTGAGGAAGATTGGTTTCTTCATTAAGAAAGAAGTAGGATTGTACATCACAAAGTACAATAGAAGTAGAATATGTTGTAGAAGCAAACAATTGTAATCAAGTTGTTTAAATGAAGAAAATGTTGAAGGATATCATGATATAAACTACTGAACCTGTTGTCATACATTGTGACAACACAAACATGGTAAATATGTCTAAAAATCCAATGTTGCATTCTAAGACCAAGCACATTTCTATCAAGTATCACATGTTGAGAGAGAAATTTGTAAGAAAATTAGATTGGAATATGTGAGTGCTAAAGAGAAAATTGCAAGTATATTCACTAAGCCTCTTCCCAAAGAGACTTTTGAGTATTTGCACAGTATGCTTGGGGTTATGCCCCTTCCTACATCAGAGTAGAAAATGTAAGAGTGCATTAGTCTAGTGTAACAGAGCACCATTATTGTCTAGACTAAATGATGATGCTTCCTATATGGGGGAGTATCTGTGATGGACATAGTCATCTAGGACTCTTGTTGGATATTGTTTTAAACAATGTCTTTGGACACTTGAGCTAAGTAAGAATTAGTTGTTGTAGACTTTGATGTAGTAAAGTTGGTTGCTAAAACCTTTGAAATTGATGTTAATGGAGGAGAAGTTCAACATGAAAAATAACATATTAAAAGATGTACAGTATGATAGTTGGGAGAAGTTTGACATGAAGTATAGCATGGAATTATAGTTTGATAGAAATCACATTGAGATATATCAATGGGGAGAATGATTGATGAAGAGGATTTGAAAAGAAAGATTAACAATCTTGTTGGTATTATTGGAACTAGATTGTTTTCATCTATGTTGCCATCAATTCCAAAGTGGGAGATTGTTGAGAGATTGTTGGAAGCATGAATGCTAATGATATTTGTAAGAACTTGGTATAGCTCTGATACCATGAAATAATTTTTCTTAGGGAAAAATAATGCCAAGATCAAGAAGCACAAGACTAGCACAATATGGACCAAATAATGTATGATCATAAAAATATGAAAATGAATAATTGATAATCTTTGGATATCAGATAATTCAATGATAGATGATTTCCTCACGTATTAATGTTATTCAATACACATTAGAAGTGTCTCTATATAAAAGCATCTAGAATGACTAGGATTTAGTGAAGAGATAAGCTCAAAAACTAAGCACACATCCACCAAAAGTAGATTATCCTCCATTGAGCATAGAAGTATGTGCATTGATGAGAGGATAAGTATGACAAGGTGCATCTCATATAGAGATGTTTTAGACAACATGTGCTTAAATTAGATGCTAACTCTTGTGCTATCAATAAGACAACTCATATGAGTACGCATACTCCTAAGTGTGTAACTAATAAATAATAAAATAATGCATTAACCTAAGTAAACTTAAGTAAAGTGTAAATAATAATTATTTACACTGACACCCCCTAAGTGAAAATTAGGGGAATTCACTTAAGCTCACAAAAGCTATGAAAATGCATGACACTTGGCCATTTTAGGTACCCATGTACAATGCAATGAAATATCTCTAATAAATAAAGAAAGAGGGAAAACCTCATGGGAAAAACTCCCCTCAAAAAAGAGAGATAAGTACACTAAAGAAATATGCATGTATGGATGGAGTAATCAAGACCCCCCATTATGACATACATCAAGCATATACAATAGAAAATCCCTCCATGAAATCCCCCCCTTAGTGAAGGATCTCCTTATGATGAGTGCTTGAAGACAAAAGAAAATCCAATGCCTACAAACAACATTTCTCCCTTTAGGAAGAAGATACACCAAGTATAGGTGCAAATATGCTTCCCACTATGGATAGGAAGATGGAAGAGGAATCTACATGTAGTATGGTGTGGATGCTACCTCTGAAGTTATGAATGTAGATGCCATGAACCATTAATCTGGTGGATGCCCAAAATAAGGTGGACAACAAGGTAACATGTCCATGTATGAAACTAAATTAACCTCCAACGATGATGAAGCATCCTAATAGGAAGATGTAGGAAGAGAATAAATGTTTCCTCCCCTCAATAATGTAGGCACACCCGTGATAGAAGCTTCTTGATGACTAAAGAAGTTGCACCATAAAAGTTGAATAATGTTCCTCCTTTTGGGAAGAAGTGGTGCCATAGGTGTAGTAGAGAATGCTCCCCAACTAGTAGGAAGAATACTAAGAGATATGATGTCTAAAAAAACTAGAATACAATCTACAAACACTGGTATATCTCCTTTGAAGTAAAAGAGTCCTCCTCCAACTATTGAAAAGAAGTGTCCAAAATCATGTCAGTATCAAAAGAAAGATCAAGAGGTTGACGGTCAGAGTATTCCCTCACAAAAAGTGAAGAAAAATTCTCCTCAACAAAGAGAAGATGGATTTCATCAATAATGTCTCCCACATCTTCAATGTAAGACTCCACAAAGAACACTGCAATGTCTAGAAGGAAGTGATCCTATGAAGCTAAAATAGGAAGACATGGTGTTTCCTATTGCACTGAATCAGGAGCATTAGTGGTTGGAACTAGATTAGTAGAAGCAAAAAGAGCATCAGGAGGTACAATCTCAACTAGAGTTGAAGATACCATAACTAGAGTGACTAGAGGTAGAATGTCCTCTAGAAATGGAGGAACTATTGGATCTCCATATGTTTTCCAAAGTTGCATCCAAATCTCATAAGGCTCAATTTCCTTTCCAATGACATCAAGGTAATTAGAATTGATACTAAAAAAATTACTAATGAAATTATGTTAAAATGTTTTAGATCAGTGTAAGAGAGCATTTCTTTGGAACATAGAAAAGGAAATACTTCTTATGATGCTCTCTTAGATGATCAATGACTAGAGCACTCCATTTGTGATTGTTTCTCTTTGTCAACCTCAATCTTATTTCAAACTAACATGTGAAACAAAACTCCATGAGATCAATAAATGTATGCACCCCCCAAAATGCAAAAATAATCAATGAACCCCCCAATGTATGATTTGGCACTTTATACTTAGTTTGTTTATAATAGGCCACTTGTCAAAATAGAAAAAAGTGGACTTCTAATTTTTCTATTTATAACCTCCTCTTGTAGTTCAAATCTAGAACTTAGCAATTTAGCTTAGAGATACAACAATTTTGAAGTTTGATCTAAGCAATATAATGGAAAATAGGACCTATTTTTGAAAGTGGTATTTCTGTCCACACGAGCCTATAATCTAATTGTAGATCTTGAAAGTAGACAAAAAATTATTCACTTTTTAAAAAATAGAACCTGATTATGTGTCCAACTGAGCTCGCATAGAGCATTTGAAGTTGCAAAATGTAGGATTAGATAGGTACAATAACTAAAAAATAATTTTTTTGACAAATCCATGCACCAAAACTAGAAAATAATAGCACCACTAAAAAATTGAGGAAATTCTAGCCAAAATAAAAAAACAATTGCACTTGGTTTGGAGTCTAGATGACTAAGATATGGCCTCCTAAAGTTAGACTATCAAATAAAAAATGCATATGGTGAGGGGTCTCCTCACTAAAACACTATGTTAAATTTGACATCCAAATGGCCATTGCAACAGTGTAATATGGCCTACTAGTGACAGTTACACAGTCGTCAAATTTAAGATAGTCAAAATGCTTAAATTAGTAAAAGATAGGCCCACCGAATAATGTGGTAGGCTGTATAGGTGATGTTAGCTACTAAGTGGTCATACGACGGTGATATGTTGTACATATGTGCTAATATGGTAGTGCCATGTGGCTACCGACGTGGGCACTACTAATGTGTTGAGTCAGTCTAATGTTACAGCATGAAGCTTACATGTAAAATGGTCCATGTGGAGGGTTGAGTTGTCTAATGTTTCTATGATGTGGTTGTGCATTAGTGGATGCTGAAAAAAATAGAGTGGTCAGAAGATGGGAAATCGATAGTTAGTGCCAACAATCATCACCGCCAGGAAGGAGCTTGTGGGAGATTGTGTGAAGGTCAATGTTGAGATTTAAAAGGTTGGCAGGTGTGGGATTAATCCCACATCCACTATGTTTTGGAGTGGAATGTGTTTCAAAAAACACAAAATACTAGGTTAAAATAAATTGTGAGCTGCTAGTTTCTATTAAAAATATGGTTCCAGTTGCTATGGTTGGATCCACCAGAATGCGCAGGAATATTCATTGAGTTGTTGAATGTTATAACCATTGGAATGTATCAAATCTGTGATGGAATATTTTGCATAGGGGCTAGTATTCGACCACCCAGTTCTTGCAAAAAAAAAAATCTCTACAAGTCTGATAGGCCAAAAAAAATTGTGAAAAAAATCTAAAATTTGCAGAGAAATTAAAATTGTAGATCTGAAAATTAAATTCAGAGATCTAATAGATTATACCAATTTTGCAAATTGGACCTTCAGGTGTCGGTTTGCTAAAAAAAAATTGCCTCAATTTTGACTATGGTCTAGGTAGGAAAATTTATAGACAAAATTCATCGAATCAACACTCTAGATGCAATGGTGAGGTCTGCTTTGGCCCTAGACACTCCCAATAGTTGCAAATACTCCTGATTTAAATGGTGGTCCTCTAAGAGGTGAAGCAAGAATGGACTCTAATGGCTATGAAATGACACTCCTATGGATTTGATATAATGTAAGAATTTGGTATAGCTCTAATGCCATGAAAGAATTTGCCTTATGGAAAAATAATGCCAAGATCACGAAGTACATGACTAGCACAATATGGACCAAATAATGTATGATCATAACAATATGAGAACGAATAAATAATTATCTTTGGATGTTAGATTATTCAATGATAGGTGATTTCATTATGTAGCAATGTTATTCAATACACACTAGAAGTGCTTGTATATAAAGGCCTTTAGAATGACTAGGAGTTAGTGAAGAGATAAGCTCAACAACTAAGCACACATCCACCAGAAGTGGATTATCCTCCATTGAGCACATAAGTATGTGCATTGATGAGAGGATAAGTATTATAAGGTGTATCTCATATAGAGATTTTGTAGACAACATGTGCTTAAATTAGATGCTAACTCCTATGGGGGAGTGTTTTAGATATGTTATCATGATGATATGTTACATTCATGATTGAGATTTTCATTGATGTCAACATAACAATCTTTTGTGGTATCTAATAGAAGAATAGAAAAAAGATGAAGTTGGTATGGATTCCTAGTTGAACATTCTAACTATCTGAGGTTATGGGAGATATATCTAAGTATCTGGTATATGCAATTAATGTCAAAAGGAGAAATGATAAGTCTAAAAGAAGTTATGTAAGTTTTGGTGATGTCTATTTTGAGATAGAATTTATAGAGGCGTGTCTTGGTAAACTTGTTATATCTCTTTAAAAAGTTGTTATTCTAAGAATCAGGGTTGAGGATGTGAAGTAGACAAGTTGGTGATGATATGGCTAAGATCACTCATCATAATATTACATATACAGAAAGATATTCAAGTTACAAATTGCACAATGAAAGATTAATTTTAGAATCTCCTAACAAGGATTCAAAGTCTCCTAACAGGGACTCATTGTACTAAATGTTGTAATAGACTCCTAATAGGGTCCATCCTCTAACAAGGAATATTTATATTAGTACATCATATATGGGGCATCATTCCCATTTTACAAATTGCACAATGAAAGATTAATTTTGGAATCTCCTAACAAGGATTCAAAGTCTCCTAACAGGGACTCATTGTACTAAATGTTGTAATAGACTCCAGATTGGGTCCATCCTCTAACAAGGAATATTTATATTAGTACATCATATATGGGGCATCATTCCCATTGGAGTTTTCTCTCTGATCAAGGGTTTCCCTAGTTAACATATCTAGTGTAATTGTTTATGTACATCTTATTATGGTTGTTGTTTACTTTGGTTGAATGGTTAAGTTTATTTAAGAAAGATAAATTTTTTAATTGTCAGATAACTGATTCACCCCCCTCCCTTAGTTATCTTTGTAGACTATTGTTTCTAATATTTATTTCATTGATTATGTCCAAGTAGATTTTGGGCTTGTTTACTTGGGGGATAATGAACCCTGTTAGATTGTTGGAAAGGGAAAAGTTAAGATTAAGTTGTAGAATGGGAATCATTGGCTACTACATGAGGTAAAACATGTTCCAAGATTGAGTAGGAATTTAATTTTAGTAGGGAAACTCAGTAATGAGGGTTGTGTAGTTACTTTTAATGATAAAAATTGGAAGGTTTCAAAAGGTTCCCTTATAGTAGAAAAGGTGTGAAAGTAGGCACCTTATATATATTTATAGGTCATATTATTCCTTCTACTTTGATTGTTTCATAGAAAAATTAATGTTGAGGAATAGTTGTTGCAGTTGAGTAGGGAGGACAAATAGTTGTTGTAGATTCTAATACAATGATGTGGCACAACAGACTTGGGCACATGAGTGAGAAATGTATGAAAGTACTACATTCAAAGAAATTTTAACTAGGTCTAAAATGTGTTAATATGGATTTTTGTGAAATTTGTGTATATGAAAAACAAAAGAGAGTGAGTTTTGTGAAGACTAGGAAGGAAAATAAAAGTGAGAAATTAGAGCTTGTGCATATAGATGTGTAGGGACCAGCTCAGGTATCTTCCCTTTTTGGCTCTCATTATTATGTTACATTTATTGATGATACAACTAGAAAAGTCTGGGTTTATTTCCTTAAAAGAAATCTGATGTATTTCAAACTTTTATGAAATGAAAATTGTTGGTTGAAAATGAGACTAGTAAGAAATTAAAATGTCTCAGATCTGATAATGGTGGTGAGTATTGCAGTCATTAATTTGAATATTATTGCACTTCTAATGGTATTCATAGATAGAAAACTACTCTAAGGACTCCACAAGAAAATGGAGTGGCTGAATGCATGAACATGACTATAGTGTAGTATGCAAGGAGCATGTGGTTGCATGATGGGTTACCCTTAAACATGTGGGTGAAGGCTATCAATATTGTTGTATATTTGAATAATAGAGGTCCCTTTAATCCCTTGGGTTTTAGTATTCGAGAGAAAGTATGGACAGGTAAGAAGGTGAGATATTCTTTTCTCAAGACCTTTAGTTGTGAAGCATTTGCTCATATAGATTTTGGAAATAGAACCAAGCTAGAAGCTAAGTTAAAGAAATGTGTATTTGTTGGATATGGCATTGATGAATTTGGTTATAGGCTTTGGAATTTTGAAATTCATAAATTTGTAAGAAGTAGGGATGTCATATGAGAAAGTTTTGTACAAAGATTTGTTGCAGCAACATGAGAAGAAAGAAGATGATTATATAGTGCTAGATGATACTCCAAAAGATGATGTTCCAACAATTCCTCATGATGTTCAACAAAAACAACAAATAACACACACAAAAGTGAATGTTAGATGGTCAACAAGGCTAAGTAGACCTCCTAAAATATTTTCTCTTTTTTTGTACTCTTTTTCACTAATAGATGTTGGTGAACCTGAATGTTATGATGAAGCTATGCAGGTGGATACTAAGATTCAGTGGGAGATTGTAATGAAAGAAGAAATGGACTCTTTGCTTAAAAAAAGATATGATATTTATGCAAGTTACCTATAGATAAAAGGGCTTTACAGAATAAATGGGTTTACAGGTTGAAAAAAGAGGATTGAGGTAAGAAAAGATTTAAAGCTAGGTTAGTCGTAAAAGGATTTTCACAGAAAAAAGGCATTGATTTTGATGAGATATTCTCTACTATTGTTAGAATGACTTCTATTCACACTATTTTAAGTATTATGGCTAATGAATATTTACATTGGAGCATCTTGATGTTAACAACCTTCCTTCATGGTGATTTGGATGAAGAGATATATATGGTACAACCACAGGGATTTAAGCTCAAGGGTAAGGAGAACTTAATGTGTAGATTGAAGAAAAATTTATATGCCTTGAAGCAAGTACCTTGAAAATGGTATCTAAAATTTGACAAGTTTATGCATGAGAATGGATATAATAGGTGTTATTCAGATCATTGTGTTTATTTTAAGAGGTTGAATGAAAGTTACATTATTTTATGTTTATATGTTGATGATAAGCTTGTAGTTGGGTCTAACATTGATCACATTAAGGGGTTGATATGCTAGTTAGCACATGCATTTTCTATGTAGGATTTGGGGGTAGCAAAAAAAATCCTTGGTATGAATATTTGTAGAGATAGGAAGAACAAGAAATTGACATTCTCTTAGGCTGATTATATTGCGAAGGTGTTGCAATGTTTCTCTATGGAGAATGCTAAAGCTATCATCACACCTTTACCTAGTTATTTGAAGTTGACTAAGGAGATGTGTCCCAAGACATAAGAAGAGGAGGATAAGATGTCCAAGGTACCTTATGTTTTAGTCGTAGAAAGCTTGATGTATGTTATGGTATGTATGAGGCTACATATTGCACATGTAGTGGGAGTCATTAGCAAGTATATGAGCCAGCCAAGAATTGAGCATTGAAATATAGTAAAATGGTTTCTTAGATATTTGAGAGCAACATCTAGTAAGTGTTTACACTTTGGGGGCTCTACTACTAATTAATAGGGATATATTGACTCAGATTTGGTCGGAGATATTGATATTAGGTGGAGCACTATAGGTTATGTTTTTACTATTGGTTAGGCAGCCATGAGCTAGGCTTGTAGATTACAGAAGGTTAATGCTTTAATAGTACATATGCAAAGTATGTTGCTATTACATAGGTAGCCAAGGATATGTTATGGCTTTAGTTCTTCTTAGAAGAATTGGAACACCCTCAGAAGGATAATTATTTGTTTACAAATAGTCAGAGTGCCATTCATCTTACAAATAATTCAGCTTTGCATTCAAAGACAAAACACATTTAGTTGCGGTACCATTTCATTTAGCCATTTTTGGATGATGGGTAGTTAAAGTTAGACAAGATACATATAGATGGCAATCCAACAAATATGTTTACAAAGGAGAAGTTGAACTCCTCTTTAACTTTAGTTGGTCTTCTAGACTGGATAGAAATAAATGAACAACAGAGTCCATGAAGGTTTGATCTAGTGGAAGCCTCATGTGGTAGAAGTATTACTACAAGATCAGTCTCCAAGTGGGAGATTATTGTTTAATGTGGAGCTTGATCAGTCCCCAAGTAGGAGATTGTTAGATTGTGGTGACTAATTAGGAAAATACTATACATACTCCATAATTCCTTGGTGGGGTTTGGGGCTGGGCTAGGCCCTAAGTGGGTGTTTGGGGGCGGTGGCCCCAATGAAAAATTTTTGTCGCTATTTTATTGGCATTTTATGACCAAAATAATTGTAACTAATTTTAACCATAAAGAAAAAAAAATACTTGTATAAAATGGCTTAGAGTTAGGGATTATTTCATTTTGGGTGATGATAAAATTGCTTCTTGTGGCAGTATTGAGTTGTAAGGGATTACAAATTGTAATTAAGTTGTAATCATTGGATCATAATAATATTAGATTTTTTATTTGGTGGACATAGCCTAGGGATTGGCTAAATCACATTAAATCTTGGTGTCATATTCTCTTCTGCGTGATCTATTATTTTCTATTATTGTTTATATTTGCATGTAATTGTTATTTCTATATGAGGTTTTATCCTAACACTTTCTAAATACTCGATGTCAATCTCACTCTGTATCATGATCCATTTAGCAAGTCTTCCTATTAGAGTAGCTTTTCTTAGAAGATATTTTAATGGATTGATTTTTTTAAATTAGTCTTGTAGTGTGAGCAAGCATATAATGTCTAAGATTTTGGTAAGAAAAAACAACTGCTAGACATGTGTTCTCAATGACACTATAATTCATTTCATATGAGACCAATGTATGAATGATGTAGTAGATGGCCTATTCCTTGTTATTGTCATCTTCTTGAGATAATAGGATGCCCAAGGATGAGTCAGTTGTAAAGATGTACAAAATAAGTAGCTTCTAGTAAATGGGAGGAATCAATATAGATGAGTTAGCAAGATATTACTTGATTCATCCTAAGCTCTTGTCACATTCTTCATCCCAGTTGTATTTCATGCCCTTATGCAGAGTCTTAATGAAGGGCTATGATTTATATGCTAGATATTATATGAACCAACAAATAGACTTGAGTCTTCCTTCTAGTCCTCTCATCTGACTAATATTTTGAGGTGGAGGCATTTCTATTATAGCTTGGACCTTTTCAAGATCCACCTCTATGCCTTTTACAAAAACAATATAGCCTAGAAATTTTCCTGATGTGACCCCAAATCCACACTACTTAGGATTCAATATAAAACCAAAATTTTCAATGTGGTCTAGTATAGATCCCAAGTCTTTTAGATGAGTTCTTCTCTACATTCGCTTAGCCAGAGTATCATCAACATAATCCTCTATTATATGATGCAAGATTTGTGTGACATCTCATTGATATGTAGCTTTGGAATTTTTCAAACCAAATGGAATCATGTTCTATTAAAATGTCCCCTATGCTGAGGTGAAGACAAAATTTTCTTTATCTTTTAGTACAATCTTAATTTGGTTATATATAGAGAGACTATCCATTAGTGAGTACATTGCATTCCTAGTTGTCATATCTACTATCATGTGAATGTTAAGTAGTAGAAAGTCATTCTTTGGACATGCTTTGTTGAGATCTTGGAAATTAGTATAGAATTTGATAGATTTGTGATGTTTATAAATTGAGACTATGTTAGTCATCCATTTCAGTATAGTTGATGGCTTGAATGAACCTAGATTTTAGAAGTTTTTCTAGTTCATCTTTGACTAAAAGTACCACATGAGGGTGTTTCTTCCTTAGTTTATGTTTAATAGGTTTTACACCTGGTGTAATGGACAAGTGATGCATAATGAGATTAGGGTCTAGACCTAACATATCTAAGTATGTTCTTGCAAAGTTTTTTTCTTTTCTCAGAAGAAGGTAGTTAACTTCTCTTTAGGTGATAGTGACTATGCAAGATGTATGATGTATGGATGGTCTTTAATAGCCACATTTATTGGTTGTATTGGTTCTATTAACACTAATGAAAATTCCTAAAAATGACTTAGAAGCACATCAAATATCCAATCCTTAGGTTCCTCCAAGAGGTTTTCACCTTCAGATATGCCCTTTCTTTTTACTATTTTAGGATCTAATACCAGAACAATGTGGTTTTTACCATTGGAGAACCTATTTTTTTCTTTTGATTATATGACTAAGATATTTGATGTCATCTTCAAAGATGTTTATATTATGTTCACTAGAGGAAGAGATTACTAGTTTGACAACATTTGGGTAATAGGCAAGAGAAAATTCATTATAGAATATAGGGACTTCATTAGATATAGAGTTGGAGTTCTAGTCTATTAGCTCAAGATAGATGAGTGGAAGAGCAGTGAATAGTTCAATTTTGTTCATAGTATAGTCATTGAATGCATGTACAATTAAGTCAAGGTCTAGTGTGATTTCATGTAAAAGCATGTTTGAATTCCTCTAAGTCCTGATGATATTAACCAAGGATATGTCAATATTAGTAGAGTTAGACTCATTAGAATAAACCTTATACTTCTATCCTACTTCGATCTAGTTTTCATGTGTGTACCATGTGTGCATCTTTATCATAAGTTGCATCTGAGAGGGAATCAAAATCATACTTGTGAGAATTAGTGCTACATGGAAGTATATTGAAGTATTCCCCAGTAGTCATGGGTAACCACTCTCTACTTTTAGTGTCATCTTGGTTTTGTTTAGTGATAGTATGACTAGACTCACCCTATTCTAGTTGATTTAGGGGAGTAACAATAGTAGTTTTAGTAGAATTGATGTCAGTTTTAGTAGTACCAATGCATGGTACAAAGTCATTAGGCTTTACAAAGAGTGTAGCAAGATCTAGTGGAATAGGATAAGGAAAGATATCCTTAGCATTAGAGCTTTCCTTTTGATTTTTAGGTTCAAACTTATATTTAGGTTTAGATGGACTATCCAAATCTAGTAAAAATCTGTTGATTCCCAATTGAAAGGAAACTTTCTTAAACCTTAGGCCTAGTGTATTAGAAGGTCATCAAGATGTAGCTTAGATTAGATATATTAGACCTTTACTATTTCATCCTATAGGACCATTTCCTTTATATCCAAGTTATTTCATTAGTTTGAGGCCTTACCCATACTTTTCAGGGGTAATTTCATGAGGTTAAACTATGATACCAACTAGGACCTCTTCCCTATATAACCAAATAGAAATGGCTATATTTTCATCTTCATCTTCTAAAGGTCTGGTGGCCTGTAAAAAAGTATCATCAAAGTTAGTCTTAAGTGCTACAGCTGAGGGTCTCTTCTCTTGATGCAGGAGCATCCAGTGGTGTAAGGGCAATCCTGTATCACCCAAAAATATGCATAGAGATAGTTTTTGTTTAATGTGTTTTTATTTCTAAATACCCATTTGGGTCAAATATAGGTTCCAACTCTCATAGTTCCACTATTAGTTGTCTGGGTTAGAGTTTTTAAGCACCTCAGGATACGTGTAAATGTAGAAAATAAGTTATTTTGTAATTGAGCCAAGATTATGATGAGTTAGAGGGTGTAATTTGGAGGGATGATTATATTTTTAATTTAAAGCACTCTAGAAAAATGAATCAAGTCAAAAGGCTTTACTATTAGAAAGTTAAATCAATTTTAATTTTCCTAGAGGCCTCTTAAGAGTGCTTCAAAGATAGCTTTGGGGCACTAAACGGCCTTGTACAAGGCCACAAAATGGGGCATGAGTAAAGCTCATCCATAGGGCTATAGAGCACTTTGAGAGCTTTCTGGAAATGTAAAGGATTCATCAATCAAAGTCCCCGTTCAAAAGTTATGCCTCTTGGAAGTTGGACTACCATTTTTGGATTCTTCTAATTTTACACTAACTTCTAACATGACTTCTAGAACCTTCTATTTTGGCAGTGGATGCCAACTACTATATTCTAGAATGTATTCCTAACCCTAAATAAATTGGGGTCTATTTAAGAACATTCTTGACATTGTAAAGGTAGTTCTTAGTGTAGTTAGAGAGAAGGTACTGTATGGAGGATTTCTTTCTCTAGAATTATACTATTGTAAGCCCATAGGGAATTTTTCATTGATAATAATATTTCCATTTTCCTATGTGTTCATTCTAGTCTTTGGTTGTGTCTCCATCAAGTGGTATCAGAGCAGTTTTGCTGAGTGTGTAGACAAAGCACTGACTATGAGGCAGTTTGCACCAAGACTATGTGGTTGTGGGTTTAAGACAAGAAGATACCTCTATGAAGGGAACATGGTGGAAGAGCCAAAGTTGTTACTCCTAAGGTTAGAGCCCTCTAGAGACAAGTTCAAGCATTGCAGGAGGAGATTTGCAAAGGATTGAATATTGTCACAGGCAACGAAAGTGAGGAAGATAATGAAGAAGAAGAAAATATTGGATAGGAAGGGGAAGGTGAAGAGGAAGTCCTAAATTAGGCAGAGGAGAGGATTTTTTGGGACATTTATAAGCCTAGAAAAAGACCTAAAATTTATGTGGGTATTTTTTGGGAACTCTAAACCTAGATGAGTTGATCGATTGGATTAATGAACTAGAAGAGTATTTTGAGTATGATGATATCAGGGACCTAGAGAAGGTTAAGCTTGAAAAGGCCAAAATGAAAATCCATGCCAAAATTTGGTGGCAAGAGATTCATCTAGAAAGGAATAAAAGAGGAAAAGAGAAAATCACAAGGTGGGATCGCATGGCAGAAAAACTAAAGAAGTAGTTCATTCCTATTGATTATGGGCTCGATTTCTTCAAGAAAATACAAGGGATAAAGAAAGTAGGAAAATCTATCTAGGAATATATAGAGGAACTTTATCGACTTCTTATTAGGGTAGGGCATATAGAAGCTAATAAGGAGAAGGTTTCCCGTTACCTCAGTGGGTTATGACCTAGCATTCAGGAGGAGTTAAGTCTGGTTAGAATGACTAGCATTGAAGAGGCACACTAGTTTTCCAAGGGAATTCAAGATAAGATAAACAAAAGGTTTGATGGAAGGAAAAGAGGGTGTGATCAAGGAGGAAGGGGCAGTGGTAGGTCATTTAGAGGTCGAAATGACACCTAGAAGAAAAATGAAAATGTGGATACTAGCAGGAACTAGAGGAATGAGGGTTTCAACCACTCCCATGACCAAAACTTTGGAGATCAGAGAGGAAGAGGTAGAGGATGTGGAGCAGGTTCAGGAAGAGGAGGCTTTTGTGGTACCTATTTTCATTGCAATGAAGAAGGTTATTATGCATTTGAATGGCCTCAATGATAAGGAAGGACAGATAGGAGAGTTGATGGTCAAGCAAGGATTGCTCATGTGGATGAGGATGTACAGTAATCACATTTTGATGATGCAAAAAGAGGAGAGGTTCTCGTAAATGAAAGGGTCTTACTAAGTGGTGAGACTGAATATGAACAAAAGAGGAATTTGTTTTGTACCAAGTGCAAGTGTGAGGGTAAGTGTTGTGATGTGATTTTTGATGGTGGCAGTATTGACAACTTGGTGTCTAAGGAGATGGTCTCTAAGCTAAAGCTTAAGAGGGAGAAACACCCCCAAACCTATCAAATTGCTTGGGTGAAGGATGATCATAAGGTCCTAGTTAGTGAATAGTGTTCAGTGAAGTTCAAGATTGGGAGTTACCATGATGAAGTTCTTTGTGACATTATTCCAATGGATGTCTGCCATTTATTGTTGGGAAGATTTTGGCAATTTGATAGACATGTTGTACATGATGGTCATGCAAATACATACTCTTAGACAAAGGATGGAGTTCACCACAAACTGAAGCCCTTGATAAAGGCAAGTGAAAAGGTATGCAATAGTGCTAGGATATGTCTTATTGATGGAAGAAATTTTTTGGATGGTATGAAACATCAGCATATGTGTTATGCTTTGATTCCTAGAAGAGATAAGTAAGGTAGTAGTGAAATTCCACCTAAAGTTTTAGGCCTATTAAGTGAGTATGGAGATGTTATCTCTGATAATTTTCCAAAAGGGTTTCCACCAGTAAGGTAGATCAGTGATCAAATAGATTTAATTCTTGGAGCTAGTTTTCCTAACAAGGCTACTCATAGAATGACTCCTACTGAAATTGAGGAGCTAAATAGACAAGTTTAGGAGCTATTGAGAAGGGTTTGATTCGAGATAACCTAAGTCCATGTGCAGTACTTATATTACTGTACCAAAGAAGGATGGAGAGTGGAGAATATGCACAGACTCTCAAGCTATAAATAGAATAACCATCAAATATCAGTTTCCTTTGCCAAGAGTGGATGATCTTATGGACTGCTTGAGTGGAGCTCAGTACTTTAGAAAGATAAATCTCAAGAGTGACTATCACTAGATATAGATACAAGAGGGAGATGAGTGGAAGACTGCATTCAAGACCAAGGAGAGTCTATGTGAGTGGTTAGTCATGCACTTTGGACTAACCAACATGCCAAGAATTTTTAGTAAGACTTTGGATGAAAATTTATTGCACATTCGTGGTGTCCTTGAAAGGTTGTGGGAAGAGAAAATGTTGATTAATTTGAAGAAATGTAGCTTTGTAAAAAAAGAGTTAGTCTACTTGGGGTTTGTTGTATCATCTAAAGGTCTCAAAATGGATCTAGAGAAGGTAAAGGCCATCTTGGAATAGCCTACTCCAAGGTCTACTACTGAGGTGAGATCATTTCATGGTTTGGTTAGTTTTTACAAGAAGTTCATTAAGAATTTCAATGGCATATGTGCACCCTTGACTAAAACAATAAGGGGGGATAGGAAAGAGTTCAAGTGGACTACATGAAGAAGAAGGTGAAAGAACAACCTGTGTTGGCACTTCCTAATTTTAGAAAAGTGTTCTAGGTAGATTGTGATGCTAGTAGCAGTGCTACTGGGGCTATATTGAGCCAAGAAGGTAAGCCTATTGCATGTTCTTGTGAAAAGTTGAATGATGCAAAGAATTATTCTATTTATGATTAGGAGTTCTATGAAATCATTCAGGCCTTAAAGAAATGGAGGCATTATTTATTAACAAAAGAATTTCTCTTATATACTGTTCACTAGGCATTTCAATACCTAAATAGCCAAGGTAAATTGAACAAGAGAGATATGAAGTGGGTAGAGTTCATGCAGAGCCATACATTTGTGTTCAAACATAGAAGTGGAAGATCTAATAGGGTTGTGGATGCATTGAGTAGGAGGCAATTATTTCTTACAGTAATGTAGGTTGAAGTGGTTGGGTTTGATGAACTCAAAAATCTATACCCAAAGGATCCTAATTTTTTTGAAGCATGGAAGGCTTGTAAAGAACTTGTTACTATAGATAGAATCAAGTGGCTAGATTATTTGATTCAGGATGGTATGCTATTCAAGGGTAGTTAGTTATGCATTCCACAAAGTTCCATGAGGGAAAACTTGATCAAATAGAAACATAGTGGGGGAATGGTAGGACACTTTGGTTGAGATAAGACCATTTCCATTCTTAGAGAACATTATTTTTGGCCTCAAATGTCACAATATGTGAATAAATTTGTGCAGAGTTGTCAAGTATGTAAAGCAGCTAAAGGATTTAGTCACAATACTAGACTTTATCAGATATTACCTCTTCCATCAAATCCTTGGGAGGACATAAGTATGGATTTTGTTCTTGGATTTCCAAGGACACAAAGGGGTAATGACTTAGTATTTGTGGTGGTTGATAGGTTCTTCAAGATGGCACATTTCATCCCATGCCACAAGACTCATGATGCTATACATATTGTAGATTTGTTTTTTAGAGAGGTGGTGAGACTATATGGTCTCCCAAAGAGTATCATTTTTGATAGAGATACTAAATTTGTGGGGTATTTATGGAGGACTTTATGGAAGAAGTTGAGGAAAAAATTGAGATTCAGTTCTACACATCATCCGCAGTCTGACGGATAGACCGAAGTGGTAAATAGAAGTCTGGACAATTTGGTGAGGTGTTTAGTGGGAGATAAGCCCAAGGCATGGGATTTGATTCTGTCACAAGTAGAATTTGCTTATAATAATTTTGTAAGTAGGAGTACTGGTAATCACCATTCCAAATTGTGTATGGAAGTAGCCCAAGGACTGCACCAAAATTAAGGAAAATGGAGCAAGGGGAGAGAATTAGTGCCGAGGTAGAAGAATTTTTTGAACATATCAAGAGCCTACGTGAGGAGGTCCATACACATATCACCAATATGAATCAATAGTATAAAGCTAGGGTAGATCAAAGGAGGAGACATAAGGAGTTCCAAGTAGGGGATCTGGTTATGGTACACTTACGAAAGGAACATTTTCTAGTGGCTACTTACAACAAGCTAAAGATGAAGAAATTTGGCCCCTATAAAATTTTGAAGAAGCATGACTTAAGAAATGCATATGAGGTCGAGTTGCCAGATGGGATTCACATTTCTCCTATCTTCAACATTTTAGACTTAATAGAATATCATGATAATGGTGCAGATGATGGATTGATGTTGGAGCCATGTCCAATTCCTACTTCTAAGAAGGAGGAGATAGAAGAGATTCTAGATAGTGATGTGGGCAAGAGTACCAAAAATAGGTAGTATGAAGAGTACCTGGTGAAGTGGAAAGGATGACTAATAGAGGACTTAACTTGGATATCAGTAGCGGAGGTTGCCCATTTGGGTTTTCCTCTACCATAAAGTGATAGGGTCACTTTTCAATCTACCTTGTGTGTCTGATGTGGGAGCATCCAATGGTGTAAGGGAAATTTTGTATCACCCAAAAATATGCTTAGAGATAGTTTGTGTTTAATGTGTTTTTATTTCTGGATAACCATTTGGGTCAAATAAAGGTTCCAACTCTCACAGTTCCACTATTAGTTTTCTAGGTTAGAGCTTTTAAGCACCTTGGGATACATGTAAATGTAGAAAATAAGTTACTTTGTAATTGATCCAAAATTATGATGAGTTAGAGGGTGTAATTTGGAGGGATGATTATACTTGTAATTTATAGTGCTCCAGAAAAAAGAATTAGGTCAAAAGGCTTTATAGTTAGAAAGTTATTACAGTTTTAATTTTCCTAGAGGCCTCCTAAGAGCACTTCAAAGATAGATTTGGGGCATTAAATGGCCTTGTATAGGGCCAAAAAATGGGGGAAGATAAAAACTCATCCATAGGGCTATAGAGCCCTTCAAGAACTTTCTAGAAATGTAAATAGTTTGTCAATCAGAGTCCCAGTTCAAAAGTTATGCCTCCTAGAAGTTGGACTACCATTTCTAGATTCTTCTAATTTTACACCGACTTCTAACATGACTTTTGGAACCTTATATTTTGGTAGTGGATGTCAGCTAGCATATTCTAGAATGTATTCCTAACCCTAAATGAATTGGGGTCTATTTAAGAACATTTTTGGCATTGTAAAGGCAGCTCTTAGTGGAGTTAGAGAGAAGGTACTATGTGGAGGATTTTTTTCTCCAGAATCATACTGTTGTAAGCCCATAGGGAATTTTTCATTGATAATAATATTTCCCTTTTCCTATGTGTTCATTCTAGTCTTTGGTTGTGTCTCCATCATCTTTATAGGAGATATAGGAAGAGACATCAGAGATAATACTAGTTCCATTTGAGACTCTCCCATACCAATTTATTTTAGTTTAATAATATTATGCATGTCTTTCATCTTGTTAACATGATTTTTAGTGGACTCTTGATTGGTTAGAATAAAGGTATCAATAGATTTCAATATGTTGTAGGTGTGGTTGCTATTGGTAGGTATTTTCACCTCCACCCCTTGGAATGGGAACTTTATGCATTAGTAATAAGTTGAAGGGACTACTTGCATCTCATGAATCTAAGATCTTCCTAATAGTATGTTGTATGCCAAAGGGATGTCAAAGACTTGAAATATGAAACCTCTCTCTATAGGTTTTACTCTAAGAGGCAATACAAGAAAGAGTTAGAATTATAAGTAGGAAAGGAGAAAACTTCTGAGAGGGGAGGGGGGGTGGTGAATCAGGAGTTTAAACTTGGACCCATAAAAATTTCACCATTCATACACCACATACATTAATATACTGAAATAACATATAAAGCATATGCATCAATCATGTAAACATTTAATCAAACACACACAACACCATATATGATTACCCATTAACCCTCCAAGTGAGAAGGTAGGGTGGGGATGACAACCACAAATCTTTACTACTGTTGTATTAAAGTATATCCAATTAAGGTTACAATGGTTTGTCCATGAATCATGATCTACCCTATGAAAGGCCTACCCCACCCTATTAGAAGTATGCCTGGTTAGAAGACTTTAACTTACAATTAAGTAAGTGCCTTGTTAAAGGATTTCATACAGCCTGTTATGACTACCCTGTTAAGAGATTTAACTAAAATCACCTCTCAAAATGTCTCAACATAGATCTTGTGGTTGGCACTTGTTTTCCTATTAACCAATCATCTCTATCCAATCTTTGGTTGATACTTCATGATCTGATGTATTAGTGGCATATCCTTCTCTATCCTCTATTCTTCACTTAACTAATTCTGCAATTCACTCTTACTGCTAAGTCACCTTGAATGTTATGCAAATTGTCTTGTTTGCTCTTCCAATTTGATTATTCACCTCTTGTTACTTCATATAAAATTTAGGGCTTTGTCCTCCTTGAGAAGACTTAGATGGCTTAGGTTTAGGTATGAATCCATAGCTAAGATTCATCCATTTTGCCCCTTAAACCTTCCCATTTTTTGATTGGCTACATGTAATTGCATAGGGAATCTACATATAGATTTTTCCTTATCTCCAAAAGATTGAATTCTATCCTTAGGTTGGTTGAAAATGGTTTACATAGTTGTTTGTGCCATTACAAAAAAATATGTCCAATCTCTGTCACTCAGCATATGAAGTCTTTGATGCTTGGCATACATTTTATTTCTACTTCTGATTCAGCACCTAAACTGCTTGGCATCTATTATTTACTCAACACTTGAATCACTCGGCATGGTCTAACTACTTGGCACTTGAGTGACTCGGCACTCATTGTAACTTGGCATGGTCTAGTATTTACATGTAGTACTTAGCATGCATTACTAGTTCCGCATAATCTAAGAATCTCCCCCTTTGACATGAGTGTCAAGAACAATCTAATCTTGTCAAGTATAACATATCCATGACTTGACTTCTACACAAAACTTCAAAATTTCAAAAAAAAATCAATAATCTATATACCTCAAAAATTTATAACTCCCCTTGAGCTAATATGTATGTTCTGCATCCAAAATGTGGTCTCCATTCTGAGTAGATTTGTCTCTGTCGATACTCTTTGACTTCAATGCACTTATACTCTTTCATGCTACTCTATTTCTATCACTACATTGCATTTCTCCCCTTTTTTGTTGCCTCCCCCTTTATATCCATCTCCCACTTTTTGACACTTATGTCAAATGGGCTATACACATATAGTGTGTTTGTCCAAAAATGATTTATGGACCTAAATTATGATTTTAAGAGTTGTATCCCAGTTGTCACATGCAACATCTAATGACTTGATTTGGATAACAAGCTCAAAAAAAAGGTGTACTAGGCCATCTAGAGTAGAAATATTGGGGTCTTTCTTCAGTAGAGTTTCTAGATAACCTAGTTCCTTCTACAATATTTCCATGTGACAGGTGAGGGATGCCTGGATACATGTCAATTTGGCTCTTATGCTAGCCTCCTTTACTGTTAATATAGATAATTAACTTTGTGTTTGAAGCAATGTATTAAAATGCTTCTCACTCTAAGCAGGGTTAGGAGGTAGCCCTGTACCTGATATGTTTATATTTCTTTCCAGGCTCAGAATGTGATGTCTAGTCTCTTGGGTGAAGAGTGTAGGGTCACACAATTTGGTATACAATGATAATATATTCTCAAGTATCTTCTTCACATCCTTAACCTTTATTGCTAATGAAACTTGAGTGAGTGCAATATCACCAAATATTTTCTCATTTACCTTGTCCTAAAATTTCTTTTTAGACCACCCTATAAGTTTAGCATTAGTTTCAATATCTTCATTGTTGATCTTTTCAACTTTATCTAACAATTCTTCTAATAGTGGCTTTGTTTCTTCAAGATTTGGTAGGCTAAATGCATCTAAAATTATGTCTTTAATGTCTTGAATTCCTTTCCTCTACCTGTGTTCTCTCCTAAGCATTTCTTGATGCTTTTTCTTCTCTAAAGCTTGTTGCAAAATTCTTATTTGATCAAGTGTCATTGTATCATAATCAAACTTTGGTATAACAATCTCTTCATCAAGAGTGATATCTCCATGGTGAGTTACCTTATCAATTTTTGAAGAGCTTGAGCCTAGCACTAAGATTTGTAATGTTAGAGCTTCCATGCTCAACTTTTGAAGAACCTTTCCAGGAGAAGTGCCAAATTTTGGTAGAGTTACCAGTGCTTGGATGGCTTCTTGCTCCTTCACCTTAGATGTTTGCTCATATTCTTTAGATTTTTTGTTATCTATCACAATGAATTGAATAACACTTTGTCCTTGTGCTTCAAGTACAAATGAATCTATCTACCCTATTTCCTACTGTACATTTGTATCTTTTTTCTTCTTCTGCAATCTACTTCTGCTGACTGTAGTAAGTGTATCAACCTTAGTAGATGTATCTACTGTATTTTGATGCATTTGAGTAACTAAAGGGATGGAAGAAGGTGGTTCTTTTGGATTCACCTTGTCCCTTGTGATATTACTTACTACCTTTTGGAGCTCATCTATACTAACCAAGACTTGATTTTCACATAACTTTGCTTGTAGTGTAGATTGGTCCAATATTTTCTTCAAGTCATCTACAGTTAGTGGATTGATGTTTTGAGATGAAACATTAGGAACATCCTTGACAATAATAGTTTCAATTGACTTTACTGTGTCATGTGGGGGACTAACACTTGGCACTTGTGTGTCTTGCACACTCTATTCATCTTGTTGATGTTTAGCTGTAGCCGTGTTATTAGTTTGTTTTTCAATTTCCTCCCCTATTGTATCATCTTTCTTATCATTTTCTTGTTTTTCATCATCATCTTTGTCATCTTCATCTTTATCATCATCTTTACCCTCAAAAGGGTCAGCTTCTCCTTGTTTTACAGTGATCAACCCATAGATAAGTTTCCATATTTAGGTGGATTTCTTGACCACATCTTCAATATTACTTTGAAGAATGCTAAAGGCTCTATACTTAGGTGTAAACCCTTTCATCTGTTTGGCATTACTTGGGCCAAAGTAGTTTCCCTTATTTATTTTTCCAAATTTAAACAATAGTACCATTTTTGTTCAATGAAATCATATAATTTCTTGGGTACTGAGTTAGCAAATTCTAATGGCATAGTATTAAATTTAGACATCATTACACATAGGGCTTCTTCTACTAACTTTTTCTCCTCTTTTCCCAGATCATTAAAATTTACATGTTTAAAACCAGATAGATCTACATTATTCTTGATATTTTCACATAAGTTTTCAATATTTGAAAATGGTTTGTGACTTACCACTTTGAATTGGTTTACATCATCTGATTCAATTCTTTCTTCATCTAAATCTGATTGTGCAACATATTTTCTTCTTTGCTTCTTCTACACTTGGCCTCCTTACTTTCTTTTTTTGGATATTTCTTTTACCTTCTATGTTGTAGAATATGTGTTGGCTCTGGTGGTAGGTGCACTTGGCTTGGGTAGGCTAGGTTTTACAATTTTCTTTGCCTTAGTCACAGGCTATGCCTTAGCCTTTATCTTCTTTGGCTTAGCTTGTGTGGGTGCTTCCTCGGCTTCTTCTTCCTCATCACCTTCTATTTCTTCTTATTCCTTGTCCTCTCCCATGCATTGGGTTAATTCAAGAGGTCCTTGTGTTTATTCTAGCTTTAATTTAAAATGACAAAGAATGAGCAAAAAAGACCATATACCCTTAAAAACCCTTGCATTTAATGCTTAGTGCTTGTACAACTATCAAATTGACATCAACTTGATTTTAGAATCATTCAACATCCATTGATATTACCATCACTTAGTAGTCACTATAGACTCAGCACCAACTAGCTAGTCTGGTAGCTCGACATCAACTAGCATTTCACTCGGTATCCATTGAAAAAATTTCATGTTCGGAAAAAACATAAAAACTTAAAGATTTAATTTTCAATTTTCAATAAAATCTTGCATCTTTATTCATGCTAATGTAGTCCTTTCAGTACTAACTTCTTTTGGAAATGATGTATGATATAACATTTTAAATATCAGTTCCACACACCTCTTGATTTCCTAGTTTGATGAGGTGTGATCACCTAACAACATAAAAACTTAAAAACTTAAAGATTTAATTTTCAATTTTCAATAAAATCTTGCAACAACATTTAATTTTGGCAACAACATAAAAACTTAAAGATTTAATTTTCAATTTTCAATAAAATCTTGCATCTTTATTCATGCCAATGTAGTCCTTTCAGTACTAACTTCTTTTGGAAATGATGTATGAAATAACATTTTAAATATCAGTTCCACACACCTCCTGATTTCCTAGTTTGATGAGGTGTGATCACCTAACCCATTGGGTGAAGTGACCTCTTTTGTATTTGATGTGCTACAAGAATCTTTCTTTTTCCATGTCTTGTTCATCTCATCTCTAATGTTTTCAACATTTGCCTTGCCTTTTCCTTTATCAAATTCACAACTTGGTGACTTTGACCTAGTTGGACAATGCTTACTAATGTGATCAGTCTTCAAATAGCTTAAGCATGTGGTTTGACTAAACCATCTTTTGTAGTTACCACTAAAGTGTGTTCTAATACAAATCCATATTCTTAACAATAGTGATAGCTATATCTTGTATTCTAATCCCAATTATAAGAGTTTCCATAGCTTCTTATCTATGCTGGCTTGTTTGATGACCACATGGATTTGGATCTACATTCAAAAGCTCTATGTCCATACTTCTAATAATTGTAGCAATAACCTTGAAAATTATTTGTTTGCATGGTCTTGGTTCTACATTCATGTGCCTGATGACCTTGTTTGTTGTACTTATGAAAATAATTCATGTTCTTAAGCTTGACATTCTGGTTTGTGAACTTACTCCTACATACATTAGTAGCATGTCCTTTCTTACCATAATTATGACAAGTAGGTTTGGAGTTCTTACCTTTGTTGTTCCTTTCTTCAGTAACTTTGGATGATTCTCCTTCTTCAGTGCTTGTGTAGCCCAATCTTGATGTATCTTTTTTGGATCTAGGGGATCTCAATAATTACTCAAAATATTTGATGGCTTCATTTTGCTTGTTGAAACTTTTAGCAAATTCCTTTTCTCTTTTTAGGTCACTCTGCAATTGTTCATTATGTAACTTCAATGTAGTTATATCAATGTCCTTGACATTCAGTTCATAGTTGGCATTCATCATTTGACTTAGAGTACCAAATTGCATGTTGGAGATATTTAATAGCTCTGTAGACTTTTCTTCCAATCTATTTGCCAGAATTCTTGTCTTCTTCAATCATGGCTTTTTCTTCCATGGCTTTCTTCTTTTGTTCAGTCACCTCACATAGTAGTATAGCTTTTGATTCCTACTCCAACTTGAGATTTCTAATTTTTTAGCTTGGAGTTTTTTCTTTTCCATTAGATTTTCAACTACTTCATCAAATTCATTAGAGTTACCATCTACAAATAGCTTGGTGGTGTCTATCTCTTTGTATAGTGTGTCATCTCTGCAATAGCAATTTCTTCCCTTCTCTTCAAGGAAAATTGTTAAGTGTCTCTAGCTTCATTCAATTGATGTAGTATAAGATGTATTTCAATCTCCTAGTTCCCAATATTCTTTCCCAATTTGTAGACTTCCATTTCAAAATCTTCCCTTTAAGCTACAAAGCTTTTCTTTTGCAGAAGTAGGCTCTGATACTAATTGTTAGAATTACAAGTAGGAAAGGAGAAATTTTTTGAGTGGGGGGTGAATCAGGAGTTTAAAATTGGACCCATAAAACTTTCACCATTCATACATCACATGCATTAATATACTGAAATAATATATAAAGCATATGCATCAATCATGTAAACATGTAATCAAACACACACTTAACACTAGATATGATCACCTAGAAACCCTCCAAGCAAAAAGATAAAACTGGGGTAGGGATGACACCCACAAATCTTCACTACTGCGGCAATAAAGTGTATCCAATTAAGGCTACAATGGTTTTACCACGAATCATGATCTGCCCTGTGAATGGCCTGCCCTATTAAGGCTTACAAAGACTATTACATCCCAACTTTTTAGAGGATTTCAATACCTTGTTAGAAGTGTGCGTAGTTAGAGGATTCTAACTTACAATTAAGTAAGTACCCTGATAAAGGATTTCATAGATCCTATTAAGATTTCTCTATTAAGATATTTAACTGAAATCACCTATCAAAATATCTCAGCATAGATCTTGTGGTTAGCACTTACTTGCCTATTAATAGATTACTTCTATCCAATCTTTGGTTGATCCTTCATGATCTAATGTATCAGTGTTGTATCCTTCTCTATCCTCTATTCTTCACTTCATTGATTATGCAATTCACTCTTACTGCTAAGTCACCTTGAATGCTTCTCCATTATTACTTGGGCATGTCGGTGCTCCCCATTTTGAGTTATGTCATTTTTTAGATCACCAATTTGTATTCATAAAATTCCATTATCATCTTAAATTTCAAAATAAATCTAAGTCAGGAATAACATAATATTATGCAAACCTATGAAGGACAAAAGTAACTGTTGTGATCCTATTTGGAAAAGTAAAATTCTATCATCATAATTGGGCCATGAACCATATATTGAAACTTCTGGTGCAAGCTTCTTGTAGAAGGATAGCAACATTTGTTTGATGTATCTTGATAAAATGTTGGCCATTGTAACATAACATAGATAGTTACAAAAACTACCATATCTAAATATTAAGTGGATTTGCTTCATATTACTTGGGTATTAAAACACAAAGTAAAATTAATGTTATCATTATTTTAATTCTATGAAAGCCACGTGTTGGGGCTCAAAATTATAGCCTGAATTTTGAGCATTGTTGAGAAATTGAGCCCTATAAATGCTTTTAAAAGAGATTGTACCCGATTGTACATTTGAGGTCCCTAAGGTGTTTAATGTTTCTAACACCCTGCATTTAGTGTGCCTAAGTGTTCTATGAAATTAAATTATCATTCAGAGCCATTTCATGAAGTCCCATTTTGAGAGATTGCCAAATCTGCATTTTCACCAGTGTCAAATAGCGACATAAAGCTATGTTTGCAATTGAATATCATTAACCAAAAAATGTGTCATGACCCACCACTTTTGAAGTATCTAGTGTCCATACCTGAGAATCTATGTTTTAGATTTTGAGTCATTTCAAATCCATTTGACTAGGTTTTGAATCCCTCAAAGTTGGTCATTTATTGTTTTGTGCATTTGTGTAGTTGTTCACATTTTTGGGAAGCCCAATTTGACATGGTATAACTTTGACCCAGTTGAATAAAATGTGAAAATTCCTTTTGTCTTTCATTGTAGACGTCAAAAATTTGTTATGTTTCAAGTTTCAGCTTATGAAAAATTCGTTTGATTAGTTTTCAAATGCAATTCCAAATGCAATTTCTATATTTTTACTAGTGTCAAGAAATGCAAATTGATTGGTACCCCTGTTCAAGATGTCATAACTTGAAACCTATGATAGGTGAGATCAAATGGATTGTTCAACTATGTTTTCCTCTAAAAATACTCCAAGTGTGTCAATTTTCAAGTCTTGACGAATCCATGTGCACACTTTTCCAGGTCAATTCCATTTGCAAAAATTGCTTTTCTGACATTGTTCTAATTTGCAAATTCTGAGTAGCCCACTTTGACTGCTTTTCAAATGCATCATGTTATCTGTCATGAGCCCAAATTGTATATTTTTACTCACCTTGTGATAGAAAACCAATGCCCCAGTTTTCATTTTCCCAAGTGTCAGTTTGCCCAGTTTTTGAAGCCAAATCTGAATGCATTTTGTTGTTTTCTAACATGTTTACTTGCAGGTAATTCTAAGAAGGAAACTTTGATAGTGAATATCTTCTGACCCCGATCTTGTCATAAGATGAGATTTGATAGCGTGCAAGTGTGCGGAACAAAGAATCAGTGTGTCAGATTTCAGAGCTCGATCAAGTGTTCTGGTTAGTTTTTAAGGCCAGTCAAAGGACCCCCTGGCATGAAATTGACTAGTTGCAGAAAGTAAAAATGAGCTTTAATGGATGGTTTAGTGATCAAACTTGATTTTAATCAGTTCGAGATGATCAATGGATCAGTTTGACTTTTTAGGTGTTTGGAAACAAAAAAAATTTAGCAAGGACCAAATTTGGGGCCCGACTGATTCCATCAGACTGTTAAAGATTGGGTACAAATTGAAGTCTTAGAAAATGAAATTAATATAGAAATAGAATATTTTTTATGGAGACTTAAGCTGGTATAAAATTAAGATGAAAGGGTTTCAATTATGTTTCATAGAATGCAATCATCATGTTCATCGTTTGGAAAATGCAAACATTGATCAATCTTCAATTTTAAAAGCCATCTGCTAGCATCCATAGACTTGAGAAGTACTACCTCTCCTAATCTTGGATTTTTTACCAATGTAAATTGTTCAAATTCTCTTAACTTCTAGATTTAAAACACAACAATTGTTAAGCTGAGTGAAAAGACATATTTCAACACTATGCACATGACTGGGACACAGATGCCCTCATAAAAGAATTTGATTGTGTTCAGAGGATATTTCATAGAAGTAAAGGTGCAAAAGGAATGACCTCCTTTTCAGGATACAAATTTGATGATGATATTAAAAGCCCCTTTTAGGCCTTTGAAGACATTTCAAGACATGGTGATAGGTTTTAGAATAAGCTGAAGTGAACTCAATCACTTCATATGTTTTGTCAATTTGTAAGTCCACGAGCCCCCCTTCACTGCTTGGGGTGAGCTTCAAAATGAGAATTCTCTTTTCTTGTCGTTCCTTGATGATTCCCCACAAATAGGTGTCGAAACTATCACAAGAAGCTTACCAAGAAGGCATACATGTTTGAAGGATTACCATTGTTTGAATGTTTCGAAGGATAGTCATGTCTTGCGATGTGAGCATGGAAGAAAGGTGGGAAGAACTACCTGAGTAAGACATCTTGATATATGATCAACCATAGCAAACATATCTGAGAGAATGTAGTCAATATTTGAGGGTAGCAAACAAAGAAGACCTCCATGTTTAGTAGTAGGGGATTCGTCTAAGAGCAAAGAGAAACCATACATAGAAAAAGAAGAAGTTGCTTGTGAAAAAAGAGACACATGACTAGAATAGAAAGGCAGTCCATGGCTTATATTAAGAAAGGAAAAATTGCAAATTTTTGAAATGAATTTGCATTCATAGTAGCATACCTATGGTTAAAAGCTAAAGCTACCTTTGAGATTAGTACAGGTGTCTTTCAACTTGAAAGGTAGAAGATCACATTTTTCAAGAGGGAAATCAGTGTGCATCAACTAGTGAAAGCCGATACAAACAACCAGCATAAGTAAAAGGAGCTCACAACTCAATAATAATTTTTAAAAAAACATGTAGCTCATGCATCAAAAAGAAATTGCATATGCCAATGAAGCAGAGGGTAATTTTAAAGATGTAATGTGTCAGAAACAGAGGAGCTCTAGGCCATGTAGGAGGAGCAGCCAATGCACAGTAGGAGTCCACAAGAAGAGGTCATTGCAAGTAATGCAGAGAGAAAGGAATTTCTTATGGTTCATGACAAGGATTTGGAGGCATTCACATAAGCCAAGGTAAGAGCAACTGGGAAAAGAAGGTAAAATGTGCAAAGCAAGGAAGCCATTGCATTAAAAGACCGAAGACCCATGTTTTGAGATGAAAGAACTTCTTTGTGTCTAGATAAAAAAAATTGTGTATAAAAGATTGGAATAGATCTACATAAAACTTAAAGTGCAGAGAAAAGTAAACCCACACACAGCAAGAGCTAGGATACCCACTCATTGAAAGCAAGGAGAGTCACCCAAGGAGCAGATTAACCAATAGGGAATTCGCCCACCAGAAAAAGAAGCATACACCCATATAGATAGGGGTGACACCAGACAAGAAGAATCCACAACTAGCATTAAGAAGAACTCAAAGCACACCAAGTACAAAAATGAAGCCTGGACATGAAAGTTAAGAAAATCATTAGAAGCAAGGAAAACATAGGAAAGAGGACCTAGAGGAAACGACATAGCAGGGGCAAAGAATGGTGTCAAAGCATGTCAGAGGAGCTTCATGTCCAAATGAAAAATGCCATTGAAGAAGGTTGCATGTTAAAGGGTAAATGATAGGATCTTTATCCCACATGCATCACAGTGTTGCTTCTTTTAAGTATTTAAATATAACTTTACATAGGAAAGAGTTGTCTTCAAAGGGTAGGCTTTTCCAAAGGCACGTAATGCATGTGTGGACCTGATCCAAATGCACCAACTGGTAGGCCGCGTAAGCTTAATTTTGAACAAAACAACCAGCACAATGATGTGGCAAGATGGACCTGATTATTGACACGTGGCTAGATTGTGTGGTGGGCGCATTCCCATTTGGGGAAGTTGCATGTTGGTTAAAAAATGTGGAATAGCAAGATGCTGCCACATGGTAGCAGGTCCTATGCATGCGACAAGGTGGCAATCAAGAGAAATTTCAAATGGAGGTCCCAGATCGTGAGATGTGTCACAATCCAATGGACAACACATTTTTGCAAAACATAGATGCTTAGTGGATAGGTATTGCGGGCATGCAGGAAAATGCCATGTGGTGGCAGGTCTTGGCATGTGGTGACATGTCAATGACTGGCCAGTGTTGTCTGAGGGTGATGTGGTAGAACATGTGGCATAGGCAGGCCAATCAGGTGCTACCATGTGGCAGCCCGAGTGGCGCCTAGTGGGCCCGGTGAGGAAGAAGGAAAAGTTTGGAAGTCAAAAATAATAATATTTTATTATTTTCTCATAAGAAATGCACATTCAGTGATTTTATTTTAAATTCAAAAGGGCTTTTAATCTATAGTTTTAACTTTAGAGCTTTTTAAATTTTTGAAAATCTAAAATCAAAGTTGTAGACAAACCTGCATTTTATACCAGAAGGGCATTTTTCAAACTGAGTTTTAATGGGTTTCTGGAAGGAAAAATATACAATATTATATATCACTAAAATTGTGAGAAGATGAACTTTTCGATTATGGAGTTCATTTTTGCACAGGTGCTCACTAGTTTGAGTTATAGCCAAAAACATGAAATTTGGGGCCTTCTTAGTGGAATTGGTAAAAGCTAAAAATCCAGTTAGAGGATCAGTAAAACATGGTATGAATGAAGTTGGCGTCAAAATTAATCAAATTCACTCAATAAAAACTCAATTTTACTAGCATTTCATGAAGTTTTCAGATATTTTGATTACTCAACAAGTTTTCATCATTTCAACAAAGATATTTGCAAATCAGTAATAGAAAAATGATGAAACCAAATCAGATCAGAATGGGAGAAGGGAGAGAGAAGTTGTTTAGTTGCAAAAGATTGAATTCCAAGTGGACACATGTCAGGCATAGATCAAATCTTGGAATTCATCTTCTCCTATATCTTTCTATCTTTCTTTCATTGTAGGTTGTTGGTAGTTTTCTCTGGGTAATACCAACAGGGTTCCAATTTTTCACTATTAGACCATTTGTGGTTCCAGTTTGTTGGAGAAAATTTTTCTCATTTTTGTGATACCAATGTTTTGGATCTAGTTCTTGATGCATTCCCAATACTAACACACCATTTCTTTTAGCATATTCTCTCTTGTATGAACAGCATTAGGAAGGATAATACAAATAGTTCAGATCTGTTAGGTGTTTTATGTGTTTTCATTTCATGCATATGAATGTATAATTTCAAGGAAATTAATACAAAGAATAGTAGATAGTTGAGTTTCATCTTGAATCTTGTCTCCTTCATTAGTTATCTTCAATGTTTTATAATCTTTGACATAGAGCTTAGGTTGTAGTTGCAATCCCTTAAGGTTGTATGTTATTTCATTTTTTCCTGTGACTCAAAGGGTTACATAAATGCTTTAGGGAAATCAATAGGGTTGTGAGGTTACTGATGGGGATATCATGTAAGAATCAGGTTTAAATTGAACATTGATGTCTATTTACAAGTGTATGTTTGTGATTCATGTATTTTCCCAATGGTTAAGGCACTGATTAGTTATAGGATCATTAGGTCTTATTGCTGCATATGAGGGGTCTACTGAAATCAACATTTTTGATCAAACATGTTTTACCCTTTTATGTTAAAGTGCTATCAAAGTTGAACCCTCACTCAACTTGTGCATTTCATAGAGTTGTGATTAGCTACTGCACTTCTTTGTTACTACATAAGGCTTTAGGAGATATAAGGGGTTTTCATCTACTTAATAGATTCAGGGATATGTTTTTGCACTAGTACAGTATCAATTGAATCTGGCGTCCACCTGCTTAGGTCTTGCAGAGCCTGAAGTAGAAGAAGGGTTTAGCCTTATAGTTGACCCGGTGTCTAAAATGACATGTTGAAAATGGGAGTTAGCTTCCCCTAGATATGTCATATTCTCATTGGGATAATTGAAAACCCTCCAATGTTTTCAAACACCAACAAAATGGTGAATCTGTGGAGTGTATTGAATCTATGTGATGGACAAACCTTGAGAATTTAAAGAAGATTCAATACATCAGAAAAGTGTTGCTACAACAGTAGGGTTGTGAGGTGTATCTTATTTCCTTGCTGAAGTTTCATGCACCCTAGTATGTTTTATCCATTTGTAGCAATAATTTCAAGGTTGAATACAGATTGTGTTACTGAGTTTTATTTCTAGTTAATTCAACTAGTTGTAGTTTTTGTAGTACTGTATTGTTGCAAATTCAGAGTCAGAATTGTTTCATGGTGGTTTTTCTCTTCTAATTTTTTGAAGTTTTGTAGATTCTACAAAGTGAAATTTTAGTTTAGATCTGTTATATTGTAAATCATGTTTAAATCTATCTCACAATAGTGAGTGGTGACTCTCTAAATGATCTCTATACCAGTGTAGATCAGTTATGTATAAATGCTTTCAAAGAGTTTTTTAGTTGAATCAGGCAAATCTGAAAGTTAGGTGAAGTTTCAAGCAAGAAGAGAGATCTATATAAGTACTTGACTAATAAGTTTTGAAGTGTTGTTTAATCTTCTGCCATAAAAGTTTTTGAAATGATAAGAAATGGATCACATCTGTGATTTTATTTAGTACTCCTCAAGGAGATGGTGACTCTACAAAGGATATGATCAGTGGTGTGAGGAACTGAGATCAACACTAGGCCAATCAGTAGATCAGTGGTTTCATGCAACAAAACTTGAGGTATTTCATTTTCATGATGTTATTCTTGTCATGAAAGATCAAGTTTTATTCAGTTGTATTTAAGTTTTTGAAGTGTGTTTGAAGTTGAGATTGGTAGAAGGGTATAGATCTAGTGCAATTAATGAATACAAAAAGTAATCTTGGTGATTGAGCTTTAAGTTTAAAGGATGTCAAGATTCATTTCACCTAAGATGTAACCAATTAGTGAAGTTCCTAGATCCATTTCTACCAAGCAGTATATGCCATTATGTTTCAATGGCATTCATGGTTTCCTGAATGTCATTCCTAGTGATGTTAGAAAAAGTTTGCCTAAGTTTAATGGGAACCATATTGTTTCGGCTAGTCATCATGTTGAATTGTTTAGTGATTTGATGGGTGACTATGCAATTGCTCATGAGTATGTGCACATGAAGTTATTTGTTCAAACTTTGGAAGGTGATTCTAGAGACTAGTTTTCTTTTTTACCAGCACATTCTATTTCATCTTGGAGTCAGTTGCATTCTGCCTTCATGGAGCAATTTGGAGAATGGTTAAGCATATCTTATTCTTATGACAAGTTCTTGAAGATTCATATTCAAAGTGATGAACTTGTCCCTCAATTTAACATCAGATTTGCAAGAGTTTTGAATGAAATTCTTGAGAGTTATAGACTTGATGATCAAATGTGTTTAGTTGTATATTTTGATGTATTTGACAAGAAAATGAATTATCTACTAAGGGATAAAGAACCAAAGACATTATATCAGGATTTTATGAACACTAAGGATATTGAGAATAATATGAAGTATGGATTGATTAGAGGTCATTTTGCTATGAATGATTGCAAGTATAATGGTCATGAAAGAAAATTTGAACACGGTGTTGATTCTTTAGTTTCAAATAAGAATATCAACACCCCTACTGTAGGTTTTAATCAAGTGGAAAATTCAGATCAGAATATGTGTATAAGTAAGGTTAGTTTGGTTACAAATGATTACACACATGTTCATGATGTTACATCAATAAGATATATTTTAGAATTTGATAAGGATCAGCATTGTGGTGATTTTATGCATCAAAGTTTAGTTACAACAGTAAGTTTTTCTCATGATAATTATATGTATGATGATGTAACTAATGCTTCAAATTTTGAGGATGCTACACCTAAATCTCAGTCTTATGTAAGTGAGAAGGCTAGAAGTTATCTCTCTAATCAAGAACTTGATGTTGCTGATTTGATATGTCATGGAGAGATAATACAAGATGAAGAGTGTGAATCACATGCATCTCAGTCAAAGTTAGAAGAACATAGTTCACATGTTTGTAATGTTTTAGCAATAGATGATAAGATGGATTCACTTGATCAGTCAGATATGCAAGAAATGCATTATCTTATTCATAGATTACATCATGTTGAGAATATTATTAAATTTGAAGTTGAAAGACAGTCATCTCAATATGAGTATGAAGAAGCTAAAAGTTACCTTCCAAGTGATAAAGGTGAAGTTGTTGATCCAATATATTGTAAAGAAGCTTCATGTGAAGACAATGGCAAGACTTGTTGCTCAATTCAAGAAGAGGATCATGCTAGTATGTGTTCGTCTTCATGTGAATCAGATGCAAATTGGGAAGAAGAAAGCAATGACGAAAGTGATTGGTCCTATACAAGTAAAGGTATGAGTTCTAATTCTAGATCTAAAAGTGAAGTTTCATTTTAGAGTTATACAAGTCAGCTAGATGTTGAAAGTTGTGAAGAAGATTTGTCTACACAATATGAAGACAAAGAGGTTATCCATAAAGACAGATTACCTAATTGTGTAGAAGAGTGTCTTGAGGATGAGTGCAGTGATGATCATTATATGAGTGATCTTAAGATTAATGCATTAGCACCCATTGGTAAGATAAATAATGATATGATTGCAAGACATTTGAATAACCTACATGAAGATAATGAAAGTAACTTTGATTTAATTTCTACATGTTTCGTTGATGGAGTAGATAGTGAGTATGCATGTAGTTCTGATTTTTCCTCACATGCTGAAAGTCTCCATGAAGATGAAATGGGTAATGGTTTTACAGTGTATACTAACGCTTTATATGATGAGAATCCTGATGATGATTAGCCCATTTTTTGTCAAAATGTTCAAAGAGGGTCATTGCATGGAGTTATCAATTCTTTGTTTGAAGAGCACATGGATAGTTTAGATTTAGTGGAGAATGCATTTAATGATGATACTTTATCCTACTGCTGTGAGAAATTAGATTGTTCTTCTTCCAAATATGAGAGTGAGTATGATCATGATGATTATGATAACAAGGTGTTTGATGAGACGGTTATTGAAAATCTGCCTACACCTTGCAAGGATTTTTATGATGAATGTTTTAATATGACTAATCCATTTGCTGATTGTGAAGAATCATTGAAGGACTCTGGATTAGTTTCAGATTCTGACATTGATGATATATGTGAGTACAAATTAGAGTGTTCATTTGAGTATCATCCGATTATGCATAAGGATACACATTTTCAAGGTATGTGTGATCCCTTTCCCCATGTTGAATATGAAGCCTTCATATTTGAGAATGATAGCATGCATGAGCCATTAAATGAAGAGGATTTTTAGTTTTAGTCTAATATGTTTGAGCATGTTGATCAATATTTTCATAACGAGCAAACGATTGAGAATGAAACAAGTTTTTATATGCATTATGGAAGTAAGAATGAAGATTCAATTTTACTAAGAGATCTAATTGGTGAAACTAATAGGAGAAGTATCTTTAGTTTACCTCATGCATGTTCAGATGAGAATTAGGTTTATGACAGAGGTAAAGGTTTTAGCTAAAGTTTGGTGGCTTGTGGTCATCATATGTACATAATAGTGTAGTTGTTTCTTTGCTTTCAATAAAGTTGTTTGAGAATTTTTTGAAGTTTAGGTGTGTGGTTTTCTTCTTCTAGAGATTTTAATCCTTGCCATGCTTGAAAGGGACATGCATCCCTAGATAGAGCCATTGTTGGTGCTCAAAATCATAGCCTAAATTTTGAGCACTATTGAGAAAATTGAGCCCTATAAATGCTTTTAAATGAGATTGTACCCGACTATACCTTTGAGGCCCCTAAGGTGTTTAATGTTTCTAATACCTTGCATTCAGTGTGTCTAAGTGTTCTATGAAGTTAAATTGTCATTCTGAGCCATTTCGTGAAGTCCCATTTTGAGAGATCGCCAAATCTGCATTTTCACCAAAGTGTCAAACAATAACAAGAAGCTGTGTTTGCAACTGAATATCATTAATCTAGACATGTATCATGACCCACCACTTTGGGACTATCTAGTCTCCATACCTGAGAATCTATGTTTCATATTTTGAGTTGTTTTGAATCCATTTGACTAGGTTTTGAATCCCTCGAAGTTGGTCATTTACTATTTTGTGCATTTGTGTAGTTCACATTTCTAGGAAGCCCTTTTTGACATGGTATAACTTTGACCTAGTTGAATAAAATGTGAAAATTTCTTTTATGTTGCATTTTAGATGTCAGAGACTTGTTATGTTTCAAGTTTCAACTTATGACAAATCTGTTTGATTAGTTTTCAAACGCGATTCCAAATGCAATTTCTATCTTTTACTGGTGTCAAAAAATGCAAATTGTTAGGTACCTTTGTTCAGGACATCATAACTTGAAAATTGTGATAGGTGAGATCAAATGGATTTTGCCACTGTGTTGTCCTCTAAAAATACTCCAAGTGTGCTAGTTTTCAAGTTTTGACGAATCCATTTGCACAGTTTTCCAGGTCAATTCCATTTGCAAAATTTGTTTTTTTGACATTGTTCCAGTTTGCAAATTCTGAGTAGCCCACTTTGACTACTTGCCAAATACATCCTATTATCCATCATAAGCCAAAATTTAAGATTTATACTCACCTCATGACAGCGAACCAATGCCCTAGTTTTCATTTTCCCAAGTGTTAGTTTGCCCAGTTTTTGAAGCCAAATCCGAATGCATTTTGTTGTTTTCTGACATGTTTACTTGTAGGTAATTCTGAGAAGGAAAATTTGACAGAAAATATCTTTTGAACCTAATGTCATCATAAGACGAGATTCGATAGCGTGCAAGTGTGCAGAACAAAGAAACAATGTGTCAGATTTTAGAGCTCGATCAATTGTTCTAGTTAGTTTTTAATAAGGCTAGTCAAAGGACCTCCTAGCACAAAATTGACTGATTGTATAAAATAAAAATGAGCTTTAATGGATGGTTTAGTGATAAAACTTGATTTTAATCAGTTCGAGATGATCAATGGATCAGTTTGACTTTTCTAGTGTTTGGAAACTAAAATCTTTTAGCCAGGACCCACTTTGGGGCCCGACTGATTCCATCAGACTGATAAAGATTGGGTGCAAATTGAAGTCTTAGAAAATGAAATTAATATAGAAATATAATATTTTTTATGGAGACTTAAGTTGGTATAAAATTAAGATGAAAGGGTTTCAATTATGTTTCATAGAATGCAATCATCGTGTTCATCTTTATGCAAATGCAAACATTGATCAGTCTTCAATTTTAAAAGCCATCTACTATCATCCATGGAATTCAAAAGTACTACCTCTCTTGATCTTGGATTGTTTACCAATGTAAATTGTTCAAAGTCTCTTAAGTTTTAGATTTAAAACACAACAATTGTTAAGCTAAGTGAAAAGACATATTTCAGCACTGTGCACATGATTGGGACACGGAAGCCCTCATAAAAGAATTTTATTGTGTTTGAAGGATAGTTCATAGAAGTAAAGGTGCAAAAGGAATGACCTCCTTTTCAAGATACAAATTTGATGATGATATTGAAAGCCCCTTTCAGGCCTTTGAAGACATTTCAAGACATGGTGATAGGTTTCAAAATAAGTTGAAGTGAACTCAATCACTTCATATGTTTTGTCAATTTGTAAGTCCACGGGCCCCCCTTCACTACTTGGGGTGAGCTTCAGAATGAGAATTCTCTTTTCTTGCCGTTCCTTGATGATTCCCCACAAATAGGTGTAGAAACTATCATAGGAAGCTTACCAAGAAGGCATACATGTTTGAAGGATTACCACTGTTTGAATGTTTGTAAGGATAGTGATGTCTTGCGATGTGAGCATGGAAGAAAGGTGGGAGGGACTACCTAAGTAAGACATCTTGATATATGACCAACTATAGCAAACATCTCTAAGAGAGTGCAGTCAATATTTAAGGCAAGCAAACAAAGAAGACCTCCATGTTCACTAGTAGAGGATCTGTCTAAGAGCAAAGAGAAACCATACATAGAAAAAGAAGAAGCTTCTTGTGGAAAAAGAGACACATGGCTAGCATAGAAAGGCAGTCCATGGCTTGTCTTAAGAAAGGAAAAATTGAAAAGTTTTAAAATGAATTCACATTCATAATAGCAGACCTATGCATAAAAGCTAAAGCTTCCTTTAAGATTAGTGCAGGTGTCTTTCAACATGAAAGGTAGAAGATCACATTTTTCAAGAGGGAAATCAGTGTGCATCAACTAGTGAAAGCTGATACAAATAGCTAGCTTAAGTAAAAGGAGCTCATGGCTCAATCAAAAACAAAAACAAGCAGCTCACACATCAAAAAGAAATTTCACATGCCAATGAAGCGGAGGGAAATTTTAAAGATGTAATGTGTTAGAAACAGAGGAACTCTAGGCCACATAGGAGGAGCAGCTAATGCACAGTAGGAGTCCACAAGAAGAGGTCATAGCAAGCAATGTAGAGAGCAAGGAATTTTTTATGGCTCATGAAAAGGATTTGGAGGCATTCAAATAAGCCAAGGTAAGAGCAGCTAGGAAAAGAAGGTAAAATGTGTAAAGCAAGGAAGCCATTGCATTAAAAGATAAAAGACCCACAATTTGAGATGAAAGCACCTCTTTGTGTCTGGATAAAAATTTTTGTGTATAAAAGATTGGAATAGATCTGCATAAAACTTAAAGCACAGAGAAAAGTAAACCCACATGCAGCAAGACCTAGGATACCCACTCATTGAAAGCAAGGAGAGCCGCCCAAGGAGCAGATTAACCAATAGGGAAGTCACCCACAAGAAAAAGAAGCATACACGCATAGAGACAGGGGCAACACCAGACAAGAAGAATCCACAACCGACATTAAGAAGAACTCAGAGCATGCCAAGCACAAAAATGAAGCCTACACATGAAAGTTAAGAAAATCACTGGAAGCAAGGAAAATGTATGAAAGAGGACCCGTAGGAAACAACATAGTAGGGGCAAAGAATGGCGTCAGAGCACATCAAAGGAGCTTCATGTCTAGATGAAAAATGCCATTGAAGAAGGTCGCATATTAAAGGGTAAATGATAGGAGCTTTATCCCACATGCATCGCAGTGTTGCTTCTTTAAAGTATTTAAATATAAATTTACATAGGAAAGAGTTGTCTTCAAAGGGCAGGCTTTTCCAAAGGCAGCCAATGCATGTGTGGACTTGACCCAGATGCACCAGTTGGTAGGCTGCGTAAGCTTAATTTTGAACAAAACAACCGATGTGATGATGTGGCAAGATGCACCCAATTTTTGACACATTGCTAGATCATGTGGTGGGTAGATTCTTGCTTGGGGAAGTTGTGTGCTAGTTAAAAAATGTGAAATAGCAGGATGCTGCCACATGGCAGCAGGTCCTATGCACATGACGAGGTGGCAATCAAGAGCAATTTCAAATGGAGGTCCCAGATCATGACATGTGTCACAATCTGACAGATAGCACATTTCTGCAAAATAGAGATGCTCGATGGATAGGTATTGCGGGCATGTGGGCAAATGCCACGTGGCAGCGGGTCTTGGCACATGGTGACATGTTAGTGACTAGTCAGTCTTGTTTGACAAGTGATGTGGCAAAACATGTGGCATAGGTAGGCCAATCAAGCACTGCCACGTGGCAGCCTGAGTGGGGCCTAGTGGGCCTGGTGAGGAAGAAGGAAAAGTTTGGAAGTTAAAAATAACAATATTTTATTATTTTCTCATAAGAAATGCACGTTCAGTGATTTTATTATAAATTCAAAAGGGATTTTAATCTATACTTTTAACTTTAGAGAATTTTAAATTTTTAAACATTTAAAATCAAAGTTGTAGACAAGCTTGAATTTTGTACCAGAACGGCATTTTTCAAACTGAGTTTTTGTGCATTTTTGGAAGGAAAAATATGCAATATTATATATCGTCAGAATCATGAGAAGATGAACTTTTCGATTATGGAGTTCATTTTTGCACAGGTACTCGCTAGTTTGAGGTATAGCCAGAAATGTGAAATTTGGGACCTTCTCAGTGGAATTGGTAAAAACTAAAAATCCAATTAGAGGATCAGTAAAATATGGTAAGAATGTAGTTGGGGTCAAAATTAATCAAATTCACTCAGTAAAAACTCAATTTTACTGGCATTTCATGAAGTTTTCAGATATTTTGATGACTCAACAAGTTTTCATCATTTTAACAAAGATATTTGCAAATTCGTAATAAAAAAATGATGAAACCAAATCATATCAGAATGGGAGAAGGGAGAGAGAAGTTGTTCAGTTGCAGAAGATTGAATTCCAAGTGGACACATGGCAGGCATAGATCAGATTCGAGAATTCATCTTCTCTTATATCTTTCTATCTCTCTTTCATTGTAGGTTGTTGGCAATTTTCTCTAGGTAATACCAACAAGGTTCTAGTTTTTCATTGTTAGACCATTCATGGTTCCAGTTTTTTGGAGAAAATTTTGCTCATTGCTATGATACCAAGGTTTTGGATCTATTTCTTGATGCATTCCCAATATCGAGACACCATTTCTTTCAGCATATTCTCTCTTGTATGACTAGCATTAGGAAGGATAATACAGATAGTTCAGATCTGTTAGGTGTTTTCTGTGTTTTCATTTCATGCATATGAATGTATAATTTCAAGGAAATTAATACAAATAATAGCAGATGGTTGAGTTTCATCTTGAATCTTGTCTCCTTCATCAATGATCTTCAGTGTTTTATAATCTTTGACATAGTGCTTAGGTTGTAGTTGCAGTCCCTTATGGTTGTATGTTATTTCATTGTTGCCTGTGACTCAAAGGGTTACGTAAATTCTTTAGGGAAATCAATAAGGTTGTGAGGTTACTGATGGGGATATCATGTAAGAATGAGGTTTAAATTGAACATTGATGTCTATTTACAAGTTGAATAGATAGATCGGATATCTAAAGATATACATATGTCTCAGATATTCATATGTATGTTTGTGATTCATGGATTTGCCCAATGGTTAAGGCACTGATTAGTTACAGGATCATTAGGTCTTATTGTTGTATATGAGGGGTCTACTGAAATCAACATTATTGATCAAACATGTTTTACCCTTTTATGTTAAAGTGCTATCAAAGTTTAACCTTGACTCAGCTTGTGCATTTTGTAGAGTTGTAATTAGCTACTACACTTCTTTGTTACTACATAAGGCTTTAGGAGATATAAGGGGTTTTCATCTACTTAATAGATTCAGGGATATGTTTTTGCACTGGTACGATATCAATTGAATCTCAGGTCCACCTGCCTAGGTCTTGCAAAGCCTGAAGTAGAAGAAGAGTCTAGCCTTATAGTTTGCTTGGTGTCTGAAATGGCATGTTGAAAATGGGAGTTAGTTGCCCCTAGATATGTCATATTCTCATTGGGATAATTGAAAACCCTCTAGCATGTTTGATGAGATGGTTATTGAAAATTTGCCTGCACCTTGCAAGGATTTTTATGATGAATGTTTTAATATGACTAATCCATTTTCTGATTGTGAAGAATCATTGAAGGACTCTGAATTAGTTTGAGATTCTGACATTGATGCTATATGTGAGTACAAGTTAGAGTGTTCATTTGAGTATCATTCGGTTATGCATAAGGATACACATTTTCAAGGTATGTGTGATCCCTTCCCCCATGTTGAATATGAAGCCTTCGTATTTGAGAATGATAGCATGCATGAGCCATTAAATGAAGAGGATTTTCAGTTTCAGTCTGATATGTTTGAGCATGTTGATCATTATTTTCATAATGAGCAAACGATTGAGAATGAAACAAGTTTTTATATGCATTTTTATGAATGAAATAAGAATGAAGATTCAGTTTTGCTAAGAGATCTAATTGGTGAAACTAATAGGAGAAGTATCTTTTATTTACCTCATGCATGCTCAGATTAGAATCATGTTTATGATAGAGGTAAAGGTTTTTGCTGAAGTTTGGTTGCCCGAGGTCATCATATGTACATATTAGTTTAGTTGTTTCTTTGCTTTCAATAAAGTTTTTCGAGAAGTTTTGAAGTTCAAGTGTGTGGTCTGCTTCTTTTAGAGATCTAAATCCTTGCCATGCCCACAAGGGACATGCATCCCTAGATAGAGCCACTGTTGGAGCTCAAAATTGTAGCCCAAATTTTGAGCATTGTTGAGAAAATTGAGCCCTATAAATGCTTTTAAATGAGATTGTACCTGACTATACCTTTGAGGCCCCTAAGGTGTTTAATTTTTCTAATACCCTACATTCAGTGCATCTAAGTGTTCTATGAAGTTAAATTGTCATTCTGAGCCATTTTGTGAAGTCCCATTTTGAGAGATTGCCAAATCTGCATTTTCACCTAAGTGTCAAACAATGACATGAAGTTGTGTTTGCCACTAAATATCATTAACCCATAAATGTTTCATGACCTACCACTTTGGGAGTATCTAGTGTCCATACCTAAGAATCTATGTTTCATATTTCAAGTCATTTGAAATCCATTTTTCTAGGTTTTGAATCCCTCAAAGTTGGTCATTTATTGTTTTGTGCACTTGTGTAGTTGTTCACATTTTTGGGAAGCCCTATTTGACATGGTATAACTTTAACCCAATTGAATGAAATGTGAAAAATTATTTTGTGTTGCATTGTAGATGTTAGAGACTTGTTATATTTCAAGTTTCAGCTTATGACAAATCTATTTGATTAGTTTTCAAATGTGATTCCAAATGCAATTTACCTACTTCTACAATACTTTGGATAAGGTTAACAATTGAAGGAACAGGAACCCCAAGAGCCTCAGCAACCTTTTTACTTCTTCTTTTCCTTGTTCTCTTACTCGGTCCACTTGGACTACCCACTCTAGCATTACCAACATTACTAGGTGCATAATTTCTTCATTACTTTTCTTTCCTAGACTGGCCACTACTGTACAAAGACTGGAAATAACCTGTTCCATTTTTAGGCCACTTTCCTTAATAAGGTGATGAAGCTCTTGTTTGTATTATTTTAGTTTGTTTAGAATGCTACTATTTTGGGCTTCCAGCTGGGTAATCTTAGCCTGGTCAGCATCCAAATCTATTGGCATAATCCCCATTTTCTTTTTGAGAGCCATTAATTATTTATACATCCATGCATCACTCTTAAGAGAAGTCTCTACCTTAAGCTTTTCTATGTGAAGAAAGGAGAGCTTAGCTTCATCCCTCCTATCATCCTCCTTCCTAGGCTCAAAGGAAGTAATAGTATTGATTTGAGTTTCAGTATTTATTTCCATATTCTTCGTCCTCTCTTCAAACACATCTTTATTCCTGGCTATCATCCTTCCCAACAAGGTCTCTTCCATCTTTCTCCTTTTCTATTTCCTCCTCCATATTCTCCTCACTGGCATTATGTGAGGGATGACCACCCTATTTTTCATCTTCCTCACTGTGAGATTCTAAACCCATTTTTCTATCATGACTTCCCTCCACATTGCCAATAGATATTCCTTTACTCCCAGAGTACCCATCCAAGTTAGAACTAAAATCCCCCATTTCCATTTTCTCATCATTATCTATTTCAATCTTCTCATTAGTGTCTAATTTCTTAGACTTTGTAATTTCCTTAACATGTTTCTTCATCCTTTCTTTTTTTGAAACCTTCTTCTTACACTTTCCCCTTCTTCAACCTTAATTCTCTTAGGATGGGTGACACTTCTAGTCCCTTTCCTTTTCTTATTTACTAGAGAGGGCTTTATAGCCTTACTTTTACAATAGTTTTCAATAAGTAAAATTAAACCTTCATGCAAAATAGGAAAGGACTCTATTTTCCTATGAGCATAAAGACTAAGAAGTAGAGAGTATTTCAAAAAAAATAGGAAGGAAATCCTATGTTTGTGCCTAAAATGATTTAGGAAAACAAAGTGAAATTTATGGACCCTTTTAGCCCTACCATCAAGAATAAAATACTCACTATTACCAGACAACACATCCCTCTAGATAACTTTAATTTATTTCAATTCATAGAAATTCCCATTTTTCTCTAGCCTCTTCTCTTCATCTTCAGTCTTTGGAAATTTTTTGAAGGCTACATTGGAAATGCTAGTCTCTTTGCTGAATTTCAACCCTTCATTTGGGAGCCCCATAACCTCTATAATAAAATCTTCAATAAAATTCATCGTGACCCCATGCAAAGTCACCCTACCTTCAAACTAGTTTTTGAAGAAGACTTCCATTATATGGGGCTTATAACCATGGAGATGCTCCAGATAGTTCATCACATTTCCTTTTTGCAAGATTTTCCATACAAAAGCCTTCACCTTCCAAGCCTTACAATTGCTCAGCTCTTGATTTCTAGTTTCACCACCAATCTCAAAAAATTGAAAAAGTCTATCGAAAACTAGAGTAGCACAACCCAAAAAATGAAGAAAATTAATGAATATTATTGAGGAGCTAATAACTATACTTACATGCCAAACACATATCATAATAACATGCTCATACTTCCTTGGGAATCTCAATCTATCCTCCATAAACCCACTGCTCTTCTTCATAAATTTTCCAATCTTAGGAAATATTTCCTTCTCTCACATGTGTCCTATCATTATTAACAATTGGCATTAGCTCCACACTCTTTCTTAGATTAGCATGCCTCTCAGCTTACTTTCCTAATAGATAGCTTGATTAGCAATCCAGTTAGCAACACAACTTCCCTCTCAAAAAATATGAGAAAATATGACATTATCAAATTTACTCATTAGATTTTTGATTTCCATTAAACTAGCGTCAATAGACCAAGTGATCAAATTCTTGTTATTGAGAATATTAATAATGTTAAGAAAATCTCCTTCCATCCAAAGATTCTAATAAAAAGTTTCCACAACCAACATCATAGTATATAGCATTGTCATTGCCTCAACTTTATGGCTAGTAGAGATCCCAATAGGAATAGCAATAGCATCAACAACTCTACAAGTATGGTTCCTCAAAACTCCTCAACAACCAGCTTTTCCAGGATTACCTTTAGCAGCACCATCAAAACTTCCTTTGATCCATCCTATAGGTGGAGACTTCCAATTGACATTCTATCTTTGATCATCAATCAAACTTTTAAAGCCTTTAGTTTACATAGGATTATTGATTTGGAATTCATCAGTAAATTTTTTGTACGAGTTGAAATTTTCTTTGATAGCTCTAATTATGTTATGCCCTAGAAACCATTTAGGCATTTCTTTGTGTCTAAAAATTCTATTATTTCTTTCTTTCCAAATTCCCCACCAAAGATGGGGTAGGGTAATTTTCCACAAAAAACCAATACTGCCCTCAAAGCATTGATCAATTTTATTATGATGAACCCAATCTAAATTCTAGTAGTTAAGGATGTAACTCCGCACTTTTTGACTATAGCTATAATTTAAGAAAAGATGGTTTCTTTCTTCATAGTCCTCTTTACATAAAATGCATCTATTGACCACACTGATTCCTGTTTTTAACAAGTTATCTCCTTCCATCCAAAGATTCTGATAAAAATTTTCCATAGCCAACCTCATAGTATATAGCATTGTCATTGCCTCAACTTTATGGCTAGTAGAGATCCCAATAGGAATAGCAATAGAATCAACAATTCTACAAGTATGGTCCCAGAGTACCCATCCAAGTTAGAACTAAAATCCCCCATTTCCATTTTCTCATCATTATCTATTTCAATCTTCTCATTAGTGCCTAATTTCTCAGACTTTGTAATTTCCTTAACATGTTTCTTCATCCTTTCTTTTTTTGAAACCTTCTTTCTTACACTTGCCCCTTCTTCAACCTTAATTCTCTTAGGATGGGTGACACTTCCAGTCCCTTTCCTTTTCTTATTTACTAGAGAGGGCTTTATAGCCTTACTTTTACAATAGTTTTCAATAAGTAAAATTAAACCTTCATGTAAAATAGGAAAGGACTCTATTTTCCTATGAGCATAAAGACTAAGAAGTAGAGAGTATTTCAAAAAAAATAGGAAGGAAATCCTATGTTTGTGCCTAAAATGATTTAGGAAAACAAAGTGAAATTTATGGACCCTTTTAGCCCTACCATCAAGAATAAAATACTCATGATTACAAGACAACACATCGCTCTAGATAACATTAATTTATTTCAATTCATAGAAATTCCCATTTTTCTCTAGCCTCTTCTCTTCATCTTCAGTCTTTGGAAATTTTTTGAAGGATACATTGGAAATGCTAGTCTCTTTGCTGAATTTCAACCCTTCATTTGGGAGCCCCATAACCTCTATAATAAAATCTTCAATAAAATTCATCGTGACCCCATGCAAAGTCACCCTACCTTCAAACTAGTTTTTGAAGAAGACTTCCATTATATGGGGCTTATAACCATGGAGCTGCTCCAGATAGTTCATCACATTTCCTTTTTGCAAGATTTTCCATACAAAAGCCTTCACCTTCCAAGCCTTACAATTGCTCAGCTCTTGGTTTCTAGTTTCACCACCAATCTCAAAAAATTGAAAAAGTCTATCGAAAACTAGAGTAGCACAACCCAAAAAATGAAGAAAATTAATGAATATTATTGAGGATCTAATAACTATACTTACGTGCCAAACACATATCATAATAACATGCTCATACTTCCTTGGGAATCTCAATCTATCCTCCATAAACCCACTTCTCTTCTTCATAAATTTTCCAATCTTAGGAAATATTTCCTTCTCTCACATGTGTCCTATCATTATTAACAATTGGCATTAGCTCCACACTCTTGCTTAGATTAGCATGCCTCTCAGCTTACTTTCCTAATAGATAGCTTGATTAGCAATCCAGTTAGCAACACAACTTCCCTCTCAAAAAATATGAGAAAATATGACATTATCAAATTTATTCATTAGATTTTTTATTTCCATTAAACTGGCTTCAATAGACCAAGTGATCAGATTCTTGTTATTGAGAATATTAATAATGTTAAGAAAATCTCCTTCCATCCAAAGATTCTAATAAAAAGTTTCCACAACCAACATCATAGTATATAGTATTGTCATTGCCTCAACTTTATGGCTAGTAGAGATCCCAATAGGAATAGCAATAGCATCAACAATTCTACAAGTATGGTTCCTCAAAACTCCTCAACAACCAGCTTTTCCAGGATTACCTTTAGCAGCACCATCAAAACTTCCTTTGATCCATCATATAGGTGGAGACTTCCAATTGACATTCTATCTTTGATCATCAATCAAACTTTTAAAGCCTTTAGTTTACATAGGATTATTGATTTGGAATTCATCAGTAAATTTTTTGTAAGAGTTGAAATTTTCTTTGATAGCTCTAATTATGTTATGCCCTAGAAACCATTTAGGCATTTCTTTGTGTCTAAAAATTCTATTATTTCTTTCTTTCCAAATTCCCCACCAAAGATGGGGTAGGGTAATTTTCCACAACAAACCAATACTGCCCTCAAAGCATTGATCAATTTTATTATGATGAACCCAATCTAAATTCTAGTAGTTAAGGATGTAACTCCACACTTTTTGACTGTAGCTATAATTTAAGAAAAGATGGTTTCTTTCTTCATAGTCCTCTTTACATAAAATGCATCTATTGACCACACTGATTCCTCTTTTTAACAAGTTATCTCCTTCCATCCAAAGATTCTGATAAAAAATTTCCACAGCCAACCTCATAGTATATAGCATTTTCATTGCCTCAACTTTATGGCTAGTAGAGATCCCAATAGGAGTAGCAATAGAATCAACAATTCTACAAGTATGGTCCCAGAGTACCCATCCAAGTTAGAACTAAAATCCCCCATTTCCATTTTCTCATCATTATCTATTTCAATCTTCTCATTAGTGCCTAATTTCTTAGACTTTGTAATTTCCTTAACATGTTTCTTCATCCTTTCTTTTTTTGAAACCTTCTTTCTTACACTTGCCCCTTCTTCAACCTTAATTCTCTTAGGATGGGTGACACTTCCAGTCCCTTTCCTTTTCTTATTTACTAGAGAGGGCTTTATAGCCTTACTTTTACAATAGTTTTCAATAAGTAAAATTAAACCTTCATGTAAAATAGGAAAGGACTCTATTTTCCTATGAGCATAAAGACTAAGAAGTAGAGAGTATTTCAAAAAAAATAGGAAGGAAATCCTATGTTTGTGCCTAAAATGATTTACGAAAACAAAGTGAAATTTATGGACCCTTTTAGCCCTACCATCAAGAATAAAATACTCACGATTACAAGACAACACATCCCTCTAGATAACTTTAATTTATTTCAATTCATAGAAATTCCCATTTTTCTCTAGCCTCTTCTCTTCATCTTCAGTCTTTGGAAATTTTTTGAAGGCTACATTGGAAATGCTAGTCTCTTTGCTGAATTTCAACCCTTCATTTGGGAGCCCCATAACCTCTATAATAAAATCTTCAATAAAATTCATCGTGACCCCATGCAAAGTCACCCTACCTTCAAACTAGTTTTTGAAGAAGACTTCCATTATATGGGGCTTATAACCATGGAGCTGCTCCAGATAGTTCATCACATTTCCTTTTTGCAAGATTTTCCATACAAAAGCCTTCACCTTCCAAGCCTTACAATTGCTCAGCTCTTGATTTCTAGTTTCACCACCAATCTCAAAAAATTGAAAAAGTCTATCGAAAACTAGAGTAGCACAACCCAAAAAATGAAGAAAATTAATGAATATTATTGAGGAGCTAATAACTATACTTACGTGCCAAACACATATCATAATAACATGCTCATACTTCCTTGGGAATCTCAATCTATTCTCCATAAACACACTTCTCTTCTTCATAAATTTTCCAATCTTAGGAAATATTTCCTTCTCTCACATGTGTCCTATCATTATTAACAATTGGCATTAGCTCCACACTCTTGCTTAGATTAGCATGCCTCTCAGCTTACTTTCCTAATAGATAGCTTGATTAGCAATCCAGTTAGCAACACAACTTCCCTCTCAAAAAATATGAGAAAATATGACATTATCAAATTTATTCATTAGATTTTTGATTTCCATTAAACTGGCTTCAATAGACCAAGTGATCAGATTCTTGTTATTGAGAATATTAATAATGTTAAGCAAATCTCCTTCCATCCAAAGATTCTAATAAAAAGTTTCCACAACCAACATCATAGTATATAGTATTGTCATTGCCTCAACTTTATGGCTAGTAGAGATCCCAATAGGAATAGCAATAGCATCAACAATTCTACAAGTATGGTTCCTCAAAACTCCTCAACAACCAGCTTTGCGAGGATTACCTTTAGCAGCACCATCAAAACTTCCTTTGATCCATCCTATAGGTGGAGACTTCCAATTGACATTCTATCTTTGATCATCAATCAAACTTTTAAAGCCTTTAGTTTACATAGGATTATTGATTTGGAATTCATCAGTAAATTTTTTGTAAGAGTTGAAATTTTCTTTGATAGCTCTAATTATGTTATGCCCTAGAACCTATTTAGGAATTTCTTTGTGTCTAAAAATTCTATTATTTCTTTCTTTCCAAATTCCCCACCAAAGATGGGGTAGGGTAATTTTCCACAAAAAACCAATACTTCCCTCAAAGCATTGATCAATTTTATTATGATGAACCCAATCTAAATTCTAGTAGTTAAGGATGTAACTCCACACTTTTTGACTATAGCTATAATTTAAGAAAAGATGGTTTCTTTCTTCATAGTCCTCTTTACATAAAATGCATCTATTGACCACACTGGTTCCTCTTTTTAACAAGTTATCTCCTTCCATCCAAAGATTCTGATAAAAAGTTTCCATAACCAACCTCATAGTATATAGCATTGTCATTGCCTCAACTTTATGGCTAGTAGAGATCCCAATAGGAATAGCAATAGAATCAACAATTCTACAAGTATGGTCCCTCAAAACTCCTCAACAACCAGCTTTGCCAGAATTACCTTTAGCAGCACCATCAAAACTTCCTTTGATCCATTCTATAGGTGGAGACTTCAAATTGACATTCTGTCTTTGATCATCAATCAAAATTTTAAAGCCTTTAGTCCACATAGAATTATTGATTTGGAATTCATCAGTAAATTTTTTGTAAGAGTTGAAATTTTCTTTGATAGCTCTAATTATCTTATGCCCTAGAACCCAATTAGGCATTTCTTTGTGTCTAAAAATTCTATTATTTCTTTCTTTCCAGATTCCCCACCAAAGATGGGGTAGGGTAATTTTCCACACAAAACCAATACTGCCCTCAAAGCATTGATCAATTTTATTATGATGAACCCAATCTAAATTCTAGTAGTTAAGGATGTAACTCCACACTTTTTGACTGTAGCTATAATTTAAGAAAAGATGGTTTCTTTCTTCATAGTCCTCTTTACATAAACTGCATCTATTGACCACATTGATTCCTCTTTTTTACAACTTATCCAAAGTAAGAATTTTTTTTTGAAGCAAGATCCATAAAAAAATTATTGATTTTAGGAGTGAGGCCTTTTATCCAAGCTTTAGTCCACAAAGGTTGAGGACCTTTTTCTTGAGTTCTGAAAATAGAGGAGACTTTAAAGCAACCACTAGCATTAGCACCTCAAATCATTTTATCTTCAATATGAGGATAAAGGTTAAAAGTATTCAAGATTAACTAAGTATTATAAAAAACTTGACTAATATCAACAAGGTTAACCCATGTGTTATTACTCCAATAATGTTCCACACAAGTACCAATTTTTTTTTAAACTCTATCAATTAGAGTTCTATCCTCAAAATCCTCAATCAAACGATGATCCAAAATCCACACATTATCCCAAAACTTGATCTTTTTCCCATTACCCACTTTGCAAGAACAACCTTTAACTAATATGTTTTTAGTTCCCTATACTACTCTCCAAATCAGACAAATAAGGAACATTAGAGATATGTTTGTGTTTCTAGATAGTACTCCATTCCTTATCATCTTGAGAAAATATCCACCCATATTTAGCAAGAAAAGCTTTATTCATACTTCTCACCGACCTAATTCCTAGACTACCATCCATTCTAGGCTAACAAATTTTATCACAAGAAATCAAAGCCATTCTCTTTCTTTCCTCTACACCAAACCAGAGGAAGTTCCTTTGAATTTTGTCAATAAAATCAGCATACTTAGCTGGAATCCTAAATAGACTCAAGGCATAAGTAGGGATGCTTTGGAGACTAGCCTTGAGGAGAGTAATTTTACCAACTTGACCAAAAGAATACCCTTCCAACCTGCCAGTTTCTTGTCGAATTTTTTAACAAGATCATCCCAAAAAGAATCTAATGCATTAGGACCCAAAGGGAGGCCTAGATAAATATAAGGGAAATAACCTATAGAGCACCCAAGAATCTTAGCAATTTTACTCTATTTGGAAGTAGGAGTATTGATAAAATAAAAGGAACTCTTATTCCAATTAACCAATTGTCGAGAAGCAATAGGATAGAGATTAAGGGCCATTTTAAGATTCCTAGCTTCCCTAACCTCAGCTTTACCCAAAAAAAATAGTATCATCAACAAATTGCTCTTGGGAAGAAATAAGAGGGTGAGAAGAAGCCTACAAACCTTTAATAACCCCTAGAGAAACTAGATTCCCAATATATCTACCCAAATAGCTAGCCATAATAGTGAATAAGATAGGGGATAAAGGATCTCCTTGTCTTAATCCCCTAAAAGGTTTAAAGAACTTTAAGGAACAACCATTAACCTAGATTGCTATCAAAGTATTAGAAATCATTTTAAAGATAATCTTCACTACATTGATACTAAAACCAAAAGCCATAAAATCTTCTAAAGAAAAGCCCATTCAACTCTATCATAAGCTTTTGCAATATCTACTTTCATAATAAAGCCTTAATTATTAGAGAGAGATAAAGAATGGATATTCTTATGCATAGAGATGATAGAGTTAAGAATTTTTTTGCCAGGAACAAAACCATTGTGTTGCTCAGATATAAGGGATGATAGTAAAAGAAACAACCTCGAGGTTAGGACTTTTGAAATAATTTTATAAAAGCAATTGCATAAGCTGATAAGCCTGAATTGATCTAGAGAATCAGCCTCAACTTTTTTGGGAATAAGGCATAGGAAGGTAGAATTAATTTCCTTCAACATTATATTGGCCCCAAAAAATTCTTTAACAACATCACATACATATTTCCCAACCAATTTACATTCCTTTTGAAAAAAGAACATAGAAAAAGCATTTGGTCTTGGAGATTTATCCCCTCCTTATAAAGAACAAGCAACCTTATAAATTTCCTCTTCCTTAGGAATAGAACACAACATTTTATTTTTTTCTTTAGTAATCAAAGAGGGAATAACATCTAATAACTCAACCTAATGAGTAAGGTCAATGTTAGAATTTGAATTCATTGAAGAAGAAAAAAAGGAGACCATCTCCTCCATGATTTTCTTTTTCCTAGTTATCTTCATGCTGCCCTTCTTAAGATTTGAAATACAAGTTTTAGCTCTATGTTTCAAGGTAGATAAATGAAATAAATTAGTATTTATGTCTCCTTCATCCAACCAAACAGATCTAGATCTTTGCCTCCAATAAGTTTCTTCTTTAGTGACAATATTGTGATACTCCACCATTTTCTCATTTTCTTCCCTCACTGAATCAAAAGAATATTCCTCCCTCTGAATCTTGTCTTGGATTAATTTTAGTTCCTCTTTGATTATATATTTGTTATAAAAAAATCTTACCAAAAGATCTTTTATTCCAAACTTTCACTTTCTTCTTAACATTTATGAGTTTAGAAGCCACCTGAAAAAGAGTAGTGCCATCAATGTTAATGTTCCACCATTCATCCAAACATTCTTCAAACTGTGGATGTTAAAACCATAATTTTTCAAATCTAAAGGGAATTTTTTTTTTTGATATGGATATTCTCAGTAGTGAAAAGCAGAGGAAAGTGGTCTAAATCAATCTTCTTAATTGCTTTAAGGTTACACACAAAGTCTTTAGTCTAAGCTAGAGAAATAAGAAATCTATCTAGGTGGGCTTGGATACACTCATAACCTATCCTTTTGTTACTCCAAGTAAACTCAATACCTTGTAGGTCTAGATCTATTAAACCTTCCTTGTTAATAAAATCCATGAAATCTAGTCTACCATCCAACTGACTAGCATTTCCCCCTTTTTTTCATGCTCATAAAGAGGAACATTAAAATCCCCCCCAAAAAATCTATCTTCCATAGAAGTATTTACTCTTTATGCTAGAAAGAGTTTCCCACATATTTTTTCTAGCATTCTTGATGTTAGGAGCATATAGATTGACTATATACCACTCATTATTCTCGTCAATATTTTTAATTTTAATCACAATAAAATGTTTGTTAGCATTCAACAAGGTTCCTAAAAATAGAGTTTTCTTCCACAAAATCATTGTTTCCCCTAAAGCTCCTTTTGAACTACTAGCCATTATATAGTAATTGCTAAAGGACTTGATCTTCTCAGCCTTTACTTTATCCATTTTAGTTTCTTGGAGAAATAAGACATCTGGCTTGTGCTCCCTCACAAAATTTTGAACAATATCCAGTTTATGGATACTATTTAATCCCCTAATATTCCAAGTTATCATAATAATTTTTTAGGTGTAAAATCAAGAATAGTTGCTTCTTTTCCATCAGCAATATTTTGTAAGCTTTCACTTTCTCTAGTTTTTTTTAGATGTTTTCCTACCAGGTTTCTCTGGAATACCAACATTCGGCTTTAATTTAGGAAATAGATCCAATTTACTACTTCAAATCTCCACACCTTTTGAAATAGTGTTTCCTTTCTTCTCTATTTTTTTTATGAGATTGTTTAAGTTTTGATTCCTTCTTATCAGATTTCTCTTCCACTTCTTTGGATTTAGTTCCATCTTTAAAGGATACAATCTCTTTACACAAGGGATGCTCAATAGACTAGATTGTAGCAATCTATGTTTCCTCTAAAGCCAAAGATCTACTCCTTTCCTCTAGAATTTCACCTTCCTCTATCTCTTCTAGTTCTTCTAGGTCTTGCCATTCTAATTCATTTTTCTGATAGATAACTAATTGATTCATAGGATCTATCATTTTCTCTTTACTCTACATAAGAGAAGTCAAAGTTGGGTTTGCCTACATTTTTTACTACTAGTTTTCAAGGATATATTTATCCTTAGTCACCTTTTTAGGTATTGCTTTAGGTTTCCATTCCTTTTTCTATATCTTTACTTCTTTCTTTTTCTCCACATTAGCTATCTTTGGTTGATTCTTGCTCTTGGAAGGACAATTTTTTTTCCTAATGACCCTTTTTTTACAAACAAACTAAATATTTGGAAGGTCTTCAAAAATTATCTCTTGCATCCTTTCCCAAGTTCTGAAATAAGTTCCACCTTCTCAAGAAGGTTTCTCAAGTGGGATACTTTCACATATATTGTAGTACACTAGAGTTTTGATTTTGAAGCCATGACCTTGTCAACTACAAAAAGTTCACTAAAAAACCTAGTAATACCTTTGAAAATATCTTCATGCCAGAACTCCAAAGGTAAACCAAGAAATCTAACCCATACTGAAGTAGTTAGGAAGAAGGCAAGTAGTTTGAAAGGTCTTCAAAAATTATCTCTTGAATCCTTTCCCAAGTTTTGAAATCAGTTCCACATTCTCAAGAAGGTTTTTCAAGTGGGCTACTTTCACATATGTTGTAGTACACTGGAGTTTTGATTTTGAAGTCGTGACCTAGTCAACTACAACAAGTTCACCAAAAAGCCTAGTAATACCCTCGAAAATATCTTCATGCTAGAACTCCAAAGGTAAACCAAGAAATCTAACCCACTTTTTGATAGTTAGAGTACTATTACCAAATGATCAAGGTCCACCACAAAACACCATATTCAAATATTCCTTACAATTAAAAAAAGAAGGAAAATAAACCATTCATAATAGGTTCTATGTCAACTTGACCACAGACAAACCATTTTATTTTGATCATGTTTCTCAATGCATCAGTATTAGGCCTAGCCTCCATAAATTCCCCAAATAGAGTACAATCCATAGTCAAGACAAAGAAATCAACAACCAAATCTGGAATAAAGATTTGAAACTCACCTTTCTCCCTGCAGGATTTTTATATGACCAAAGGGAAAGATGATTTGCCTCCAAATTTTCTCCCCAACAATGAAGACCACTTTCTTTGATCATCTGGCAATTTCCCCTTCATCTAATCCTCTATCCTACAAACATTTGCATTTTGTTCCACATTCTCTGAAAAACTCTTTTCCTGCTCAAGGTCCTTTCTAAACACATGACTTGCAAGAAAAATAATGGAAAGGGCATTCCCAACCCCACATCTTGTGGAATAGGAACCTGATGTGTCTTTTTCTCCTGCAAAACTTTTTGAGATCCCTACCTTTTGATTCCCTGTCCCTCTAGGACTAGTCCCTACCACTAAGTTTCCTCCTTCCAGTTTCCTACCTAATAGAGCTCTAACCATTTTCAAAAAGAAATTTTAAAATTTATTGACTCTTGGTTGGAAGAACTACAAGCAATAATCCCCACTATTTCACCAAGGGTCAAACTAAAAAACTCTCAATTAAGAACCACAATAGAGAGCAACCCTATGGAGACTTGAACCCTAGTTGTAGGCCCTATAGGCAAGAAGCCCCACCATTTCACCAAAGGAACTTACCTTTTAAAATTTATTGACTCTTGGTTGTAAGCACTACAGGTAAAAAGTCACACTATTTCACCAAGGGTCAAAGTAAACAACTCTCAATTAATAATCATGGTAGAGGGCAATCTTGTTGAGACTTGAACCCTAGTTGTAAGCCCTATAGGAAAGAAGCCCCACCATTTCACCAAAGGCACATGCCTTGGTTTGATTGGATGTTATTTCATATTCAGTTGATATATTTTATTAGCTAATTGATACTTGGTTATTTTAGGTATATATGTTTATTCTTTCAATGATGATATATGTATATTCATATAGTGATTTCAGTTCTTTCATGATGATAGATATATGGATGATTTATATGCATTTTCTATGGATACTTACCCCATACTTGCATGTGTGTGGTGTACATGTATGTTTTACTTTATGTTTGATGTTTCTAGTGTGGTTGAGGGAGGGAGTCATGGTCACCTACTAGTCAAGATCTACATGATGCACCACTCCCTACCATTGCCTATTTAGTTTGTGTGTGTGTGTGTGTGTGTGTGTGTGTGTGTGTACATGCTCAAATTTTATGCAGATTGCAAGTACCAAGCATCCACTTCCCTAAATTGCTAGGAAGAGTGTTCCCTATCACAGTATCTCAATGGTAAAGATGTGAGATAGTTCTTGAGTCCAAAAGGGAGTCATGGTCACCTACTAGTCAAGATCTACATGATGCACCACTCCCTACCATTGCCTATTTAGTTTGTGTGTGTGTGTGTGCACATGCTCAAATTTTATGCAAATTTCAAGTACCAAGCATCCACTTCCCTAAATTGCTAGGAAGAGTGTTCCCTATCACAGTATCTCAATGGTAAAGAGGTGAGATAGTTCTCGAGTCCAAATCCTAAACTTAAGACAATTTCCCTAGAAAGTAGGACAAGAATCTGAATTATTTACCTTCAAAATTCATCAAATTAAAAGAGTATTAAATGATTTAATTTTACAAAAAAATTATAAAGAAAAACCAATATTTAATTATATTTAGTTAATTGAGGATTTAATTAAATAAAAGAATTAAATATAAAAGATTTAATTAAAGTTCTAGTTTTTGGCATTATTATATTTATTTAATTTAATAATAATTTATTTAGGAGTTTCTTTTTTATAATAAAATCTAAATATTATTATTAGTTAAATTAATAAAAAATTATTAAAGTTGTCTTGTGATTGAATAAGAGAGAGTAAATTTAATAAAGTTTATTTTAATTAAAAGGTAAAAAGTTTGCATAGGAAATTAAAATAAAATAAAATAATAAAGAAAAGATTCACGTGATTGTAAAACTAAAACCCTAAAGGGAGAAAGCTCTTTATTAAGAAATTAGGGCTCATTTTCTCCACAAAAAGGTTTAGAGGAGCAAATTTTTGAGAAAGAAGGTTTTTGAGAAGACAAGAATTTCTTGTGAGCCCTAAGCATCTGATTTAGCATTAGATCGAGGTAGGATCTTGTTGATTTTGTACAGTAATTTCCTCTTTGAAATGTCTCTAGCTTCTCTGTGTTTGTATAGATCTATTTTCAAATTTTACTTCGGGTTGAAACCCTTGTTTGAGAAAAATTGATTTTCATTGTTGAATTGTCTTTGAGAGAAATCAATCAAAAATTCTTATTGGAAATTATATTGTCTTAGAAAATTAAAATTGGTATGAGGGTTTGAAAAAGATTACCACAAATTAAAGTTACAAAATTGATAGTTTCTATTTGTTTTCCTATTAGATCTATACTAGAAAATTTGTAAAAATATATATATTAATAAAAATTACCAAAGTAAATTGGTGGGTTCCACTTGAAAGATTAGGTGTTCCTAGAAGGGAAATTTAATAGTTCGAAAGTGACAATTGGATCTATTGTTTAGTGATTTAACTTTTTACTATATGTATTGATCCTAAATTTTAATTTACTATTTTTCAATCAAATCTAATTTTTTGTGTGGATTATTATTTTTTGAAGATTTAATTTTGCATACATTTTATTTTGAAATATGATTTGAATTTAGTTTTAATATCAAATATTAATGATTGTAAGATATAATAAGGAAAAAGAGCATAGAAGCAAATATGGAAAATAGAGCAAAGTTTAATAATATAATTTATGCACTTAATAACAATCATAGTTTCAAAGGCAAGCAATCTAATCCAAGATTTTGGAGGAATGGCCAAAATGCTAGAGCATATGTGCATAAAAAAGAGTGGATACATCCTTCTCTGCCACAATACCAAATACAAAAAATAAGAGTCGACACAATGGAAATCACCTTTGCATTAGCTCTCAATCTACAAATTTGAGATATGCTATAAAGATAAATAATGTTTTTTTGGCCCTAGTTGAGCCAAATGAGCTAGACCTTGTGAATGTATAGGATAAGAATCTCAATCACAAGATCATTAATAATATGTCGAGTGCCACTAATTGAAATTGTTTGAAGAAATACATAGAGAAGATAGGGGTTTGGTTAGTGATAAATCCAAATGGGTATATCAACACAGTTTAGGGATTTTTGAACCAAAATGCCCCGATTGTGAATAAGGCAAGTAAGATTATGGTTAATCAACAAATAGATAATAGTAATGATCATCATAAAGTTAGCAATTCTTTGGCATAGGAAAGCTATCAATCTTTATTTAATATCATTTTTTTCTATTGATAGTCTTGACAATGAATTACTTTTTTAATCAGAAAAAATATGCTTCCTACAAGAGAATGCATCTGTATTCCCAATAGACAGGTCCTGTTGAGAATCCGTATGCAAATTTCCCCAAAACCCTTGAAACATGTCTTAGTAAGCTTGAATCCTCAATGTTCACACCCTCGCATAACCTTCAAAGAACATATATTCTCCCTCATTGTAGGAATATTTTGCCCAATTCTCCCTCTTAATACTTCAGTCAACTTCAAAAGATTGCTTAGTCCAATACTAAAGCTAATGAGAAGATACTAAATATCAATATTCCAGATAGTGAAGAGTGGTGGCATGAATGCAAGAATCTTGGTGTTTTTGTACTATGGAACAAACCAAAACAAGATATGATCAATCTAATTAATTGGCTCTAGGATTTTTGTCAAACCAGGTAAGTATATCTCACCATTCTAAAAGAGTTATGTTCATTCAGTGTAGGGATAAAAATTTCAAAAAAGATTTTCTCTTTACCTCTATTTGCTATTTTAATGGTTATTCTATTAAATTTTTAGAATGGATACCAAATTTTAAGGAAGAATTGTTAAAATTTTCCATTCCAACTTGGGTTTCAATTCATTCACTCTAACTGGAACTTTTACATATAGAGATTCTTGGGAATATAAGTTCATCAATGGGGAACCTTATAGGAATAGAAACTTCATACAAATACTATAGTAACATTAAATTTCTTATTAATTGCAAGATTAATACTCTTGGATTCCAACCTATTAAGGTAATAACCAACAGAACTATCTATAACTTAAATCCACATAGATTTAAAGGCAAAATCACTAAAATAATCAAATTAAATAATGAAAGAAATATCACTTTTAAAAATTATGCAACTAACCACTAAGCTTAAAGACATCTTCCCTATGATGTGTATAAGGAATAGAAAAGAATTTTAGGGGAAGTAAAGTCATTTTATAGCAAGGAAAATACGTACAAAGTTAGAAGTTGGTAAAACAAGTAAAGAAAAAATAACAACCATAACCAAAATCATAGATATCAGAGACAAATATTAGAAAGAAATTTAAAAAAATCTACAAGAAATGGAAGAAAATAATGCACAAAATAGAGAAAAGGAAAAGTCTTCAAAATCAGATAATAGCAAAGAAGTGATTGATCTGTCAACTATAAAACAAAATAAAGGCACTAATCCACTGTGGGGAAATGAACCAACCTATGAAGATCAAAGAAATAAAAGTATCAATAGAAGAGATGGAATAAAAATAGACCTTAAGACAACCTATACTAGGATGTAAAAGACAACAATCAAATATAGAAGGAATAACAAGAGACAAAAAAAAGCTCAAACAAAAAAGGTGATAGAAGAAATTGGTTGGAAAGAAAAAGCATTAGGGAAAGAACCTAGGTCCCAAGAAAAATTATTTTGGATAACTTTACCAACACTATTGAAGAAATTGAAAGCAAATGTCTCTTCTCTTTTGTATCACATAAGAGTAGTAAGGATATAAACATAAAAGAAGTATTAGAGACCATGTTGCTATAGAAAGTAGAGTCTATAAAGGAAATCATAGAAGCCAAAAAAGAGGTAGTCAAGAAGTGTAACAAATTTTGGTAGTCACCAAATACAACACAAGAATCTCAAAATAATAATCTCATTGGGTACATTGCAAGAAAGAATGATCAAAGTAAGATAAAAAGAATATCGATACAAGATTTTCATGGCTTCTTGAATAATGAGTTGTCAAAGAATGATAATCTAGAAATGTCAATGGACATTGAAGCTTAGAAAGAAAACATGGAATGACTAATAGATGAATTGATACAAGTTTTTTACCACGATAATATTGATAAAAGAAGTGATGTACAAAAAGAGGAACTAATTCAATGAGTTTTGAAGCTAGGAAGAGATAATTATACTTTTTAAGAGTTAAGAAGAGATTTATTAATCATTGATGATGAAGATAAGAATAGTAAAGTAGAGTAGTCAATCAAAGATAGGACACTCTCAAGAGAAGGAGATGTTATAGATATGGGCAGACAAAGGAATAAACAAGATCTAGCAGTTAATATGAACTTAGATGATCAGATAAATGTTGTTGATCGAATAATGATAGAATTAGAAAATGAAGAGATATACATGAAAGAAGGTAAGTAATTGAAAAGTGTAGTAAATGCATTGGAGAACATAGAACATTTAGGTATTCTGATTAATCAAGAAGGGATAAGCACCTCTAAATATGGTAGTCAAAAAGCTAAAAAAGGATAGCAAAAGATAAGTCAGTTACTTAAACTTGGGAAAGGGAAGAACCTTCCCACAATAACATGAATATCACTACCTGGAATACTAGGGGATTAAATGCACCTAGCAAGAAATATTTAAAACAATTTGATTCTAAAATTATAATTTTACAAGAAACAAATTTGAATAAGGAAGAATGAATTAAACTAGAAAAGAAATTAGGTAGCTAGAACATTAACTTACAAGAATCAAGAGGAGCATCAGGGGGATTAGGAATGATTTGGAATCCTAGGAAAGTAAATATAAATATTATAAAACAAACAATTCATGGATGAGCAACAAAATTAAAACCATAAAGACTAACTTACAATTAATTCTAATAAACATCTATGGCCCAATCCATAACAAAGATGGAAAACTGCTATGGGAAGAAATAATTCTATTTATAAAAAATTATAGCAATGAACTGATTCTTATAGGTGGCGATTTCAATACTATCACAAATATAGATGAAAATTTTGGAGGTACCCATCAAATTCCCCAAGAAACTTTGGAATTCATAAAATGGATAGACCTTAATAACCTAGTTAATATCCCTATTAATAATGGTAAGTACACTTGGAATAATAGAAGGAAAGATTTCTCATATATCATTGAGAAATTGGACAAGTTCTTCCTCAAAGGAGAACTAAAAGGAATAGAATTCGATATTCAAACCTCTATCCTACCCACAATAGGATCAAATCACTATCTGGTCAAGATTGAATTTATTAAACCCCATAAACCTACCATAAACCCTTTTAAATGAGAAAAAATATGGTTTTTAAACAAAAATTTTAATGATCTCATTAAAAAATGGTGGAATCAAGGAGATTTTAAAGGATCCAAAATGTATATATTTGTATCTAAGATGAAAATGCCTAAAGAAAATATACTAAAGTCGAACAGAGAACATTTCAACAATATATTTAAAGAAAAACTAGACATAGAAGAAATTTTAATGAAATCAAACATACAAGTAATTAAAGAAGGTATGAACAATGAAAACTTATTTCTAGAAAAAGAACTCCTTGCTAAATAGGAAAACATTCTAGGAAAGGAAGAAGTCTTCTGGAGGAAAAAATCAAGAGAGAAATGGCTAGAAGAGGGAGATCACAACACAAAAAAAATTCATAACAGCATGCTAATTTGAGGCATCAATAAATGGTGGATCATTATTATCAAAAATTAATTATACCTTTCTTACGTTGATACCCAAAAAAGTTGATCCCAAAAATCTAGGGGATTTTAGACCTATAGCTATTTACAACACCATCTATAAAATCCTATACAAAATTTTAGCTAATCAAATGAAAGCATTTTTCTTAAGCTTATATCAGAAGAACAAATAGGTTTTGTACCAGGAAGATCAATACTAAATGGGATACTCATTATTCAGGAAACATTGCACTTGGCCAATAAAACTAAAAAGGCAAGCATGTTCATGAAACTAGATATTCAAAAAGCATATGATATGGTCGAATGGAGGTTTTTATGTAAAACCTTGGAAGCTTTCTGATTCTCTCACTGATCGATAAATCTTATCTATCAATGCATATCTTCACCTAGAACATAAATTCTCATTGATGGGACCTATGAAGGCTTTTTGGACACATCTGAAGGTTTAAAACAAGGAGATCCTTTATCCCCTTTCCTATACATTATCATGGCAAAAGGCTTTGGTAGATCTATTACAAAAGCACACTATGATGACAAAATTGAACAAATTACGGTTACTAAGAATGTTGCTAATATAACCCATCAACAATATGTAGATGATACCATTTTACCAGAAGAAAGAACAATAATGAGGCCTTAAACATTAAGATTATTATTCAACAATTTATGGAACTTTTAGGTCAAAAAGTGAATGTGAAAATAATAGAAATGTTCTTCATTAACACCAAACCTTAAATGAAAAAATAGATTTGTAACATTATTGGGTATAAAAGAGGTACATTCCCTTGTAAATACTTAGGAATCAAAATAGAAAAAGGTAGTAAAACTAATAAAGGATGGAATAATATTCTTGAGAGAATGGATAAAAGGATAGGAGGGTTGAAAGATAAATGCCTCACTAAAGTGGGTAAAGTTACTAAGATCAAAGTAGTTTTATTCTCCCTCCCAACTTATCCCCTTTCTTGCTTACCCTTACTCAAAAAATACCAATAAGAAGTTTGATGCAAAACTTAGAATTTTTCTCTGGAATGACACTAATGAACAGAAAAAATTGGTGCTTATTAAATGGAAAAATTTATGCAAGCCAAAGAAATTAGGAGGCTTAGGTATCAAAAACTTAAGTTGGCAAAATGAAGCATTAAGGGCTAAACTTATTTGGAGTCTCTTTGTAGAAAGGGATCATAAATGGGCTAAAATTGTGCATAACAAATACCTTAATGCAGATGATCCTTATTCCATGTTTAGAATAAGGACCCTCCCTAAAGGATATGAAAGTTGGAGTTTTGTAGCAAAAAGTAGAGCCCTTATTAGTAAATATCTCACATGGGATTTTGGGAATGGTGATGAAGCTCTCTTTTAGGAGGATTCATGAGATGGTTACCCCAAAGAACTCTAGGGAAGTAAGGTCAGCAATTATAAAACTAAAAAAGTTATCAATGGAATCATAAGATGGGAATGTAAATCTATGGAGAATATAGACATGTAACCAACAATAAAAAAGGCATACAAAAAAGTCATTTACAAAAGGAAAATAAAGTAGTTAGAAAGAAATAACAAATCATTTGGGAAGGATCGAAAGATGGTAGGTATAGTGTTAAAAATAGATATAGAATTATCATTCATTCCCAAAGATGGAAAAAAGTGAACATCCCACTTGAACTATGTTGGGATTCATCTTGTCTACTAAAGGAAGTATTCTTTTTGTGGATGCCATCTCAGAACAAGATACTAACTACTGATAGACTCAATAAGATGAGTATTGAGGGACCATCAAGATGTGTGATATGTAAGCATGACAATGAAAATACTGATAATATCTTATATAGATGTCCATATACTCAATATTGTTGGGATTGGCTCAAATAGATGCTAGGTTGGACCACCCCTATTGTAGGATACCTAGATGATTTTTGTAAGGGCTAGCCAATAGATAATAGTAAATGCATATATAGAAAATTATGGAATATATGTCCATCTATCCTTATATGGGAAATTTGGAAAGAAGGGAACAGAAGAATATTTTGTGACAAGGACGTGATAGAAGATGAGATTATTAAAAAATTAAGGCATGTATAGTTGAACTTTAAATGCTCACCTAAGGAAAACCTAGAAAGAGGAAGGATCATTTTCATTATGGATGGATTTAAGAAACAAAATTGGAAAAACTTAACTAATCCTCTACTTATTTATAAAAAGAAGAATAAAGAGGTGAGGGACAAATGTAGATGGATCCCACCTCTGAGAGGGTGGACCAAATTAAATTTTGATAGAGCCTCAAGAGGCAATCTAAAACTAGAATAAGATGTATAATTAATAATGATTATGGAAGGTAGATCACCAAAAGGGCTAAAACCATAGGATCAACCACTAATAACCTTGCTAAAATGGAAGCTCTGTAAGAAGATCTCCAAATTTTCCTATATCTAGGTTTATTGAAACTTATTATTGAAGGAGATTCACAGATTGTACTAAATACCATTAGGAAAAGGAAGATGCCTAATTAGGTTTTAAACTCTAAACTAGAATAAGTATTAAATATTCTAGTCCACTTTGAAGATATTCATATCCTTTATATCTTCTAGGAAGGTAATAAAAAGGTAGATCGGCTAGAAAATGAGGGTGTTGATGGCAAAAATATTTTAATTTATAAGAATTAATAAGGTAATCAAGAACTGAATAGCCATACTAATATAAAGGGATTAAGGAAAACTACTCTATTAGAGAAATTGATTTGGAGTAGTTAGAGATTAAGGATACATCCACATTACAATTAGATATCTATTTCTATAAAAGGTACAAAGGTCAACTCAAGAATTTACATACGTAAAATATATATATTTAGAATGCAACTTATAGTCGTTGGAACATTTGAACCCCATAGCTATAAAAGGGATAGTGGGAGAAAATTTATAGCTACTAATAATGAATTTGAAAGAATCAAAGGTAATCTAAAAATAATTAATCAAAAAAGAAAGGGTTTTTTATTAAAAAAAATCAAAATAGTTAGAGAATAACTCAAACATCTAGAAAAGGAACTCTATGTATGAACTAGGAATTAGTAAATCATATCTATTAATTTGTATTCCTAATTTATTGTTGGAGATGTAGGTTTATGAATATGTTCATGGCTTAATATGTTCATGGCTTTATGTCCCATGCACTTATCATCATTATGTGACACCAGGCTAAATCTTATTACAAATTTATTAGATGTCATCTTGCTAACATTAGACAATGATGATAAATAATCTAGTTGCTTCTAGATCCTTTGAATGAGTTTTAGTTTTTTGTTTATATCAGCTAGGTATTTACAGTGTATATTTTCCTATCCATACTAGTTCTATTTTAGTTTCATTATTAGAATGGAAAAAATTTTGAGCCTATTTAATGCCTTAGAGGTCTGTCCCATGGCTTTTAGAGGTAATGTAAAACCAAAAAGATGGAATCTCCTCTTAAACCCAGTAGATGACATGACTACGATTGAGTTCATGCATGTTTTATAGAAGGGTGTTTTTAATTACGAGTTCTCATGGAGGACTAACAATGACATTGTCATCTCCTTTATAGGTTGTTTGGCTAGAGCCAAAGTGGAAAAGTGGGAAAGCATAAGACTATGTTATAATATTTTCAACCCAACTTGGTGTGTAGGGCTTGAAGAAGATGTTAGGAGCATAGATGATAAGTTTAGGATTCCCCTGCTAGAGCTATATATGGTGTATCCCCTAGGGAGTTTTGAACTGGCCATTGTACCAAGATGCCCATCATTGGTTATCCAAGAGAATAATCTTTTTTTTTAGGTGTGGCCAAAAATGGAAGCAAGTATTCACTTCCTCCTCAGATGGAGAGGGAGCCTTGAAGAATAGAGCAAGATCTAGCTCATGAATTACCTCAGCATTTGAAATTCCTATATTTATCTGGGAGTGAATTTTGATAACTTGGAAGCTTTGGAATTCTATATTCTAAACATTGAAAAATCTAGCAGAGAAAAGAGCACATTTGAATTTCCACCAAACTTTCAAACAGAGGATCCCAAGGATATAGCAGAAATCATCATGATGTTATGGAAAAATGTTATTTGAGTTGATTAGGGTCCCCTAGAGTGTGCTATTGTTAATATTGACCATCTCAGATATTGGTTGGAGGTTTTTGATTGTTTATTCTGATATATGTAAGGAGGGAGGCTCAATTTAGGACTCTGAGGCTACATCTTCTTAGGTTTGTGGTTTAGGGTTATATTATTTTGAAAGCTACTTACTCTGATAAGTTTGCAATTAATGTAAGTAGACATTTAGTTTTTTGGTTTACAATGCTTCTATTAGGTCATATGTTGGTGTCTCGTTTTATGTCATGGACAATATTATGCTCCTTTTTGACATCGTCAACCCATTATACTCTAGGCTTTTATGTATTTTGTGCTTAGATGTAATTCAAAGTTAAGTTTTATAGTTCGATAAAGTTTTTAGAAGCACGGGTTCTTCTTTCTCTAGAAAGCTATTTCTATAAATATAGGATATTATAAATACATATTATATTATTATCTCCATCAATTTGTTGGGCTTATTTCTTGAATTTTACATCATTAGAATAGTTTTGATTTATCAACATGGCTAATACTTTCAAGAATTATTTATTTACATTATGAACTAGCTAGATAAACATGCCCTACTTTTTTAAAGTTAATTGTTTAGATGCAACAGAGTTCTTGATATGAGAATATGAGAGATGTTCATGACTTGAACTAATCTTAGGTTCAAAATTGTGTAGTGTCTATAGATTTAAACCAATTTCCAAGGGGTTAATGGATATTCAAAAGCTAGTGTAAACATAATTTGTTAGTAAAGGATACCATAGACTCAATTCCAAAGGATTCAAATCTGTAATATGTTAATTGATCTGGCATTAAATTGACATGTAAGGGTAGGATTCTATTTGCCATTAGGAAATAATTGATCATCAAATTGAAGCCACAACCTTAGATCTAAGTACAAGGCTTTTAAATAAAAAATGATTTTAATAGGGATTCATATTAACTGACAAAATCTTAAACTATTCAATACTGTTAGGATCAAGTTTGTAATATAGGTGGATATTATATTAGAATCTAAGTAAGAGCATTCTTAAAATGTACTACTAAATATTAATCTTTGATATAATGTAAGGAAAGAAACATAGGAATATCCAACTAGGAATTCAAGGATTTTTAAATTGAGTTTTTAATTAATAGTACTAAAATTCATTTTCAGTTGCATTACTGATGAACAAGTTAGCTAGGTGTTATCACTTCATTTAGGATTGCAAAAGATGAGTCAACTATAAAGTATATATAGATCTATTTGAAGTAGTCACTCTCATCTTAGACACCAAAGAGTTCAAATGATCATTATAGAGATCATTGGAGCTTGTATAACTCATAGAAGGAATCAATCTTTTATATTGCATTCAACAACAAAATTGGAAATTGATAACTAGGGTATGCCCCTATTAATAATGTAATAATAAAGGATTATGGTCCAAGGCAAGATTGGAGGTTTTCTTCTTTGTTCTTTCCTACTAGTGCATGTTTGAATAGAGATACTTTGTTGTTTTTTTATTTTTATTAAATTAATATAATCAAAGGCTTCAACTATTTACCAATCTTAAAAAATACCATAGTGAATTATTACTGTGATAATTTTTATAATAAAACACACCTCAAAAACCATTTATTTTGGTATAGATTTTGCAAGGGGTCATGTTTTGTTTTATTTTTAATAAAAAATATATTTTAAAAAATATATAAAATGGGAAGAGGGGATCAAGGGCCATGACCACTCACGTCCCCATGTTGCATCACAGCTTCCCTGTGAAGGCAACCCAGGCTATTGATAGCAGTCACAACTGTTGAGACAACTAAGTGTTATTGCAATGATTGACAAGCCTAAAAACGTGTATGTGATTGTGATTTTGTTTTTTAATTTTATATATTTTATTCAATTTTTATTCAATAATATTTTATAATTTAGCCTATTTAATATATATAATAAATGATATTGTTAATATTATTTTTTATATGTAAATATTATATTGTGTAATTTAAATATAGATTATTATTAATAATTTAATATAAATATATTATTTTATTAACTAGATAATAAATATTATAATTAATTATTAATTATTATTATTAAATTATGATAATAATATTTAATTACATTAATGGTTTATTACTAGTTTTTAATTGAATATTTTATTAATCACTTTATTTATAATTTTTTTTAATGAAGTAAATTGATAATTGTAATCCAATTGGGGAAGTTGATTATTGTTTTTAATAAACTCGGATTTTTGTTTAAATGGTTCATTTTTATGTGATTCCAAATTCTAAGGAACTTTGGATTAATTATGAACTTGAAAACCTTAGTATTTATGACACATTAGAAATGGAAATTTGGAACCCTATTTGTAAATCAAAAAGCTTATGTTTTCAAAATTGAATGAATTATGAAAACTACATTTGTTATATACTTGATGTGATATATGGTTTTCCTATTTTGGTTTTGGGTTTGTCTTAGTATGTTGACCAATCAGGATATTTATAAGGGGCTTGGGGGTTTTTGTTATGTGATGATGTTATAGTTATTATTTGATCATGATCTTTTATACCTAACCATGGTGATGTATTCACATATTTCTATGATGAGTTTTGATCTATTGTTTGTTAGTGATTTCTAGTTGCTTGTATAGAACTAAGGTGAATGGTGTGATTTTCTTGTTGTAACCCTTCAGTTTTGATTAGTTATCTTTTGATGGTTTCAAGTTGTTTGTATAAGACTGAGGTGAATATTATGATTTATCTATGGCATTTTTCAATTTCTTACATAGGACTGAAGTGAATATTTTTATTTATCTTTAGGTGATTTCCAATTGCTTGTATAGGAATGAGGCAAAAAATGTGGTTTTATGACTTTTACTTTTCGTGAGCTTAGGGTAGGTAATTTATGTGTATGTTGGGAAGTGGCTTGTAATGGAGGTCAGAGCCCTAAAGATGCTTCTTGAGTAACCCATTGTAGGTTATATTAATAAGTGAAATTATTTTATTAAATGGGTTTAAGATGAATTAAGAAGAGTTACTGTTTTAACTCACCCTTTCCTTGAGTGCTAGTATAAGCTAGGAATGGAGTAGAAAGGATGCTTGGTTGCAACCTTGTCTCATTAGTATGGCTTATTTATATGAAAGGATACTGATGCCGATAGAGATACTAAAGGGTTGGGGTCCAAAGAATCCACTAGGGTAACCTTGGAGTTGGCTCGTGTGATGACACTTGCCCACTTACATAGTAGATTTCCTATGTGCCTTTGTTGCCTCTAGGTTTAGATGTTACTTGTGTCTTGGTACCTTTGAGATATATTTTTATTAGGATTTTCTTAACCTAGATGTTGGTTATGACTTTTCGATCATTATCTATTTGGGACTTGAGATTATCTCCTTAGTATAGTGGGAGTGGGCCATTTAGGTTCCATGAGGTTAGGTGGTAGTGTTTCTTATACCATTGAGATCTGATAGCTAGATGTCATTGTTGGATGTGCTTCTGTAGTTGTTCCTTTCACTCTGATCTTGTGTTCATATCGATGGTTATATTCTATTGTACTATACCTGATTATCAAATATCTTATGAGATGACATATTTATTCATGATGTATATTCTTTGAGCTTTTCATACTCTATGAATTGTAAAGTGAATGATTATGCATTCTAGTTATATCATGAAGCATCTTATATAATTGTATATTATTTAATTAGATTCATACGTATGGTTATTCAATGATGTGGAAATTTTAATGTATCATATTAGTATTAATGAAACTTATATATATATATGACTCAACATCATTGGACCCTTAAGAGATGTAACCTTTTTTTTGGATGGTTAGTATGTTTGTGAGTTATTACTTTGTCTATGTTATCTCTTGTTGTTATAATCTTTGTTATAAAGAAAAGTTTGGAAAACTTAGTAAAACTTTAGGTTAATTTCTTTTGGATTTCCTAGTGGGGCACTATATCCAGTATTAGAGCTTGAGTTTCTACATTGGGAGATCTAGGTATATTGGAACACCACTAGATGACAACTAGTTAAATTGAAACAAAATTTAAACTATTGTATGTATCTATTAAAACTAGAACACTTGAATTTCACAACTAGAATATACTTGAAACATAGAAAATGGGAAAAACTTGAATAACTCTTGAGTTGGATTTCAAACATAGATTCTTATGATTAAATTTTAAGGTGGTATGCCTTTGTTGAGTTATGGGAAATTTTGTTGTTCTTGCTTGGGTTTTGTACGAGGATGGTGTCTAAGACTAGATTCATTATTAGTGGTCATAGTGCAAATAGAGGTAGAGTTCATGGGAGAGGTGGACATATTATTCCTCCTCTAACTCATAGAGAGATTCATATTCAAGAATAAAATAAGGAGGAGAGTCATAGAGAAGAGCATGTTGACTTAGAGGATACTAATTTGAGACAAATTATGAGGATGATCTTAGAGTGCCTAACTCTTCAAAAGGATGTTAAATAGGAGGAATCACATCATGCTAGGAATGAGGAGAGGTAGAGGTCTAGGAATCCTTAGAGAGACCTCCATGGTGATAGACAGAGGTCAATTAAGGCCACTTGGATGAAGGACCTACAAAGGTCTAAGATCAAACCTTTCACTAGGGTTGGTATAGGATATGAGGCAAAGTAGTGGTTGATTTCCTTAGATATTTTTCTATATAGGAATTTGACTCTAATGTCAAAGTGAGGTATGCCATCACCCACCTAGAACTCTTTGGGGCTATGTGGTGGAACATTGAGGAAAAGAACTTGGGTGTGAACGTGAACACTGTTACATGGGAGTTATTCCTTGAGAACTTCCATGAAGGTTTCCTACCAAAGGAATGGCACCAGTAAAGGAAAGATGAGTTCCATAGTCTAAGGTTATATACTATAACCGTGGTAGAGTATGAGAAAAAATTCTATGAGCTCATGTCTTATGTAGGAACCAATGATAGCTCACCACTAATGGTTCTATAGACAACTATCTCATTGGTGGAGTAAACATTTTCCAACCTAAAAAACTCTCAAGGATGTAGAACATCAAGTTATCCTTGTAGAGAAAAACATCAACTTAGGACATGATGGTTTTGTAGGAGCACCTGTAGCATTAGGGTCCAAAGGTAATTAAGGAGTGATTAGTAGTAGGAAGCCTCCTTCTTCTAGAGGCAGTTAGCACCAGAAACATGGAGGATCTTATCCTCCAACAGAGACTAGTAATGATGGTTCACACTCTAGGGATTCTTAGTACTCTCAGTGCAATAAGTGCAACCAGTTTGACTAGCCATCACGAAGTACTTATTCTTTTTCTAGTGGAGGTAGTTTTTAGTAGTCCCATGCACCTAGAGTGCAGAGGAATTTTAATGGAGAATTTTTTTCATGCAAAAAATGTGGAAACAAGTTGTCCCATTATCCTCACTCGAAATCACAGCTCTTGAATAAGATACCTACAACTTTAGAACCCACGGTTGGAGATATGGGTAGATTTCAGAGGGTGTTTTTAGTGGAATCTTCTCCTCCTGTAGGGGGAAGGTTCCAATGGGACCCACATAGTGAGTGCTAGAATTTTATCTTTCTTGTAGGCTTCCAAGAATAAGTCTAAGTCTAGGGGGTTGGATGTAATGCCTACCCCTAGTTTACTTTTCTTGTTATTGCCGAATTATTTTAGGCCAATTTCATGGTTATGTTTTATGATTAGTAGTACTTGGTTATTGGATTTGATTCGATGTCATTTCATAATCAATTGATATATTTGATGAGTTACTTGATACTTGGTTATTTTAGGTATTTATGTTTATTCTTTTGATGATGATATATTTATATTCATATAGTGATTTTAGTTATTTCATGTTGATAGATGGATGATTTATATACAATTTCTATGGATACTTAACCCATACTTGCATGTGTATGGTGTACATATGTAATGCCCCACCAGAGATCCTTGGAACAAAGATGAAATGCAAGCCAAGATTATTATATTTTAAAGTATGAGTTCACATGACAACATCATATACAGATCACATAGATCACAATGGAAGACTTGACCAACATCCTAATAACCAATGAATCTCCAAATGCCACTACCTGAACTGAAACATAGACAATAGAAAAAGGAAATTGAAAATGGCAACAACACAAGGAATCTAAGATCTTTCAAGGTATGGAAAATTAAGTAAACTCAAATGGTATTAGAATGACCAAAAATTGATCCCTGAAAACTAGTGGAGATTCCCCCTATTTTTTTATGCAAGGACCACAGACTAATAGATTTTTGAGCAAAGATGTGTATCATGCCATGTGAGGAAGTACATTTTGCATGAGGATGTGCATCATATAGCACAAGGAAGTGTTAGATTACGGTGACTAATCAGGAAAGTACTATACATACTCCATAATTGGTACTATTCATAGATTCGACACTCGTAGATTTGCCACTAAAGTTATGGCTAATTTATGGCCGACATGTTATAACCCTAAAGCAGTTTAATACTTGTATAAAAGGGCTTAGGGTTAGAGATTATTTCATAGTGTGATGCAAAATTGGTTCTTGTGGTGGTATTGAGCTGTAAGGGATTACGGATTGTAATCAGGTTGTAATTACTGGATTGTAATAAGATCGAACTTGCTATTTGGTGGATGTAGCCCAGGGATTGGATGAACCATGTTAAATCTTGGTGCCTTGTGTTCATTTCTATGTGATTTATTATTTTTTGTTATTGATTATATTTGCATGTAGTTTTTATTTTTGTCCGTGGTCTTATCCTAATAGGAAGTACTTGGCCAAATAGCCAAGACACCCCAAGCTAGTGTTGGGTTTCACACAAGAAAGTGCCAAAGGCCATGTGAGGAAACCTAACACATCATCTAAGATCTTGCATTGTCATTCAAGAAAGTAAAATTTTAGATGAGATCCGAAGATAGAAAACTAGAAAAAAAAAGGTAAAAAGATAAGGAATGAAGTTCCTCCACACCAGGGAGTACTAGATTCACATCTTGAGGCAAGGACACTCAAACAATAATTGAAAGAAAGAAAGCCTAAATCTAAATCTAATGATTAAATGTAGCAGTTAAGGGGAAGTATAGAATCTAATATCATAGTGTATTAAAACAACATCACAATAAACATAAGTAACATCATAATGAATAGTACAACTAAGCTAAGTACATAGTTCCTTCCAACCATAATAGCATCATAAGACCATCATGGTCCCTAGCCATCCCCTACATGTAACATACCAAGCTATTAATTAGATTTCCAATGCTATAATATAAGGATGTCACTACTAAAACATGCTACAACATAAGCATAAGAAAATTTCACATGCTAGAAGTAAAGCATAAGATAATCCTAAAAATATGGATAACATCATCTATAATATGCTAACTATCATAATAAAGAAATGTGTCAATAACTAACATCATCTAATCATGATATACAAGAATTCCAAAGAAAGCATAAATCACAAGAAAGCATAATCTAGAACCCAAAGTATCAATTGAAAACATCTAGAAACTATTGCACTAGGACAAGAGATCATCTCCATACATTGGTCCCTAGCAGTGTTTTAGGTAGCTATGCCTCCCAACCATGTGGAACCTATAGGTCAACTCCCTCCATGCTAATGGAGATAATGATCCAACTGCAAACACATGTAAAGCACAACGTCCATGGCTTACACTCATGCTGGATAGTATGATGACTGTAATACCCCAAAATTGGCACATTTCCATGCTAAACCAATTCTGGTCTATTTGATCAATCCTAAGTCCTATTTTACTAAGAAATTCTAATTTTAATAATCTCTACTGGACCTAAGTGTCAAATGAAAAAATCATTAATCTATATTAATCACTTATGTTAATTAATTCATGAATATTCATTGCATTGGCTAAATTAACCTATTAAATAAATTAATCTAAGTATAAGTCCTCATACTTTAATTAAATTAAATTCACCCCTTTTAGCTAATACACATGAGGAATTAAATATATTTGATTTAATTAAATATTCTTATTCTAATTGTTGAATTTAATTATTCAATTTAAAATAGTCAATTATGAGGTCATATTAAATTTTTTTTAATCAAATATCTTCTCCAAATCTTCTCTTCAGTTCAGAAATGGAAACTCTTAGTTGGCTGAAATTAGAAAATGAATTAAATTAGTTAACTCCTTATTCCACTCAAAAGAAATAAGTTAACTTCCTTTTCATAAAGAAATTTTCCATTCTAACTGAATCTCATTTCTAATCTTGACCATCCCTCCAAATTGATCTTTACTATTGATCAATTCTTGGATTCTATTTAAGAAGCTCTCAATTTCTCATTTCAAAGAAGTGGAATTAATTATGCTAGAATATTTACTCATTTGCTCATGCATCCATAGTTTAATTTCTTGCATTTTAATCTCATATTAGCTTAATATGCATTCATATAGTATAATATGCTTTTTTTGTTTATTAGCTTAACAATACAGTTCACTTAGCTTTAAATATTACATTCTCATATAGCTTACAAAATCCTTTGTTCTAGAGGTCTGGTTGACAGCTTCTCATTTTGAGAGCAAAGGCAAAATCCTTTTAGTCAGGAGGCAACAGGTTGAACTATTGGATTACTCTGATGAATAATCTCATTTTTATTTCGAGATGATCTCTCAGGTAATGGTTGTGTTGAAGTGTGTGTGAGTATCTAAGGCCCACATTTCCGACATACATTTATAGTGCTCACTATAGGGCTCAAAGTCTCATTCTTTTTTTTTTTTCCATTCTTTTTTTGTTTATACCTTGTTTTGTAGGTTTGAAGACACTTTTGAAAGAGACTCAAGAATAAGAAAAACCTTTTAAAGACACTTTGGAACTTTTACAAATTGAATCTTCTTCTTCTTCTTTTCTACTCTTTTCTTTCTAATAATTCTTGTGCAGGTTTTTTTTTTATAAAAACAAATTAATAGTCATGAAATTTCAATGGTAACATAATATTGATATATCTAACTAGCAGAAAACAAAAAAAAATCATATTTTTGATCAAAATCAATTTTTTATAATATTTTTAAGATTTTTCATAAAAATATTATTGTCCATCCCAAATTATAGAATTTTAATCTGAATTTTTAATTGCATTTTTTGGAAAAATTGAAGATCTAAAATAAAAAATGAAGATTTTTTGAATCACAATAGGATTTTTAATAATTTTTTAATGAATTTTTTCATAAAATACTTAATTTTATTATCCAAATCATTGAATGAAAATCTTAAAATTTTTGCTACAAGTTTAAGAAGATGTCAAGAGATCCCAATAAAAATTTCAGATTTTTCTAATTGAAAAAATATCTTTAATAAAAAAATTTGGTTTTCCATAAAAATATTAATTTTTGAGACAAATCATAGAATTTGGATCTAAAATTTTTATTGGAGCTTTGGGACACTTTCAAGAGCTTCTAGTCAAAATTTAAGATTTCTCTAATTTTTTAAAAAAAATTCTAATAATTTTTTATGTTTTTTGATTAAAAAAATATTTCATGATGCAAATCTTTGAGTTTTAATATTTTTTTATTTTATTACAGGTCTATGGAAAGCACCAAGGAAGAACATTGAAGGATTTTAAATTAGAAAGGAATGAACTTGAATAATTATCATTATCTTTGAATGCATGTTGCAATTAAATTTAAAATCCAAACACACTCTTGAATGCCTTGAAATAAAAAATGATCAAATTCAGTCTTGAGTGTCTTAATAAATTGACAAATGTTTCATTTAAATGAATGCACTAAAAAATCAATCTTCAATGTCATGGATTAAAACTAAATATTTTTCATTGGAATGAATGCTAAAATACACTCTTGAGTGCCTTAAAGAGAACTACACTCTTGAGTACCTTAAAGAGAACACATTTTCATTAGAGTCAACACACTCTTGAGCACTTAAGGATCAAAGAACCATCGATAAAATATTTGGATTTTGATGCTTAAAATGAATACATTCAATCTTGAATGCATAAAGGAATTGGCTATTTTCCCTATCAATTTCTTATGTTGATGACACTCAATTTACTTTTGTTGATGAACTCTTGATTTATTATTTTGACAATGCTATAAGTTGGAAAGAACCTTGCATGCTAAACACGAGTTTCTTCAAGAGTAAAATAAAAAATATAAATATTCAATGGGAAAGAACGAGTTTCTTTTAAACCTCAAGGCCACTTACGTATTCACTCCTCTTGTGCCTTTGGGTGATATTGAGTGCACAAGAAATAAGTGGACTTGCTTTATTTTTAGGAGGCCTACTTCAGGATTTCATCACCCCTTGGGATGACCTCAACTCCTATATTTTGGTAGAGTATAAATATCGGGAGGTGAATTGAAAGACACCTCTCTTGGAAGTATAATCTTGTCACTCTAGGCTAAGCCCCAAAGAACTTTATACCTTTGGGAAGTGAAGGTGGCAATTTGGGTTACCGTCTCCTCCTAGCTACGTGGCATTATTTTCTTTCATCTATAGATTTGGGCCTCATGTACCTTCTATATATTGAGGACACCCTATAGTTAATCTTGTTGGAAATATTCAAGATATGACAAGTTACTGAGAGGGGAGGGGTGAATCAGTAACTTCTAAAATTTCAAACAATAAAACTGTATACTGATATATTCACCATTCATCCAAGTAACCTACTGTAAGCATGAAACAAAATCATTTGCAACACTTGAACACACAGATTTGGTGACCCAGAAACCTTCCAAATAGAAAGTAAAACTGGGGTGGGGATGAAACCCACAAGCTTCGTTACTGCAGTATGAAGTTGGCCGGTTAAGGCTTACAATGACCACTTCTGGTGATCTGCCCTGTTAGGAGCACAAAGGATTGCTAGATCCACCTTGTTAGAGGATTTCCAAACATACAATAAAGTATGCACTCTGTTAGGAGATTTACAAAAGATTGTTAAGTCTACCTTGTTAAAGGATTTACAAAAATTGATTCACCTGTTAGAATGAAACAATGGATCTGATTACAACTGATTGCTGATAAGATCCGCTATGCTCTGATTCACCTTGATGTGATAGATAAAACTTTTCTGCTCCAAAATTTGACCTTGCTGAATACCTTCACAACTCAGCACACATACTTTCGCACGCATGTATTTCTTTCACACTTTCGCAGTTTCATTAATTACAATTTCTATTGCCATTGCAATTGCTTTTCATCTCATTTCTTACTTCCTTACATCTGAATGATACAATACATTACATATATATACCATCCAAATAAACAATGCATGCAAGGTCGGCCAAAACAACAAGTGAAAATCTCTATACAAAGTCGGCCCAAGGTAAAAACTCGGGTTCACTGAACTGACTCGATGTCCTTCTGATACTCGGCGTCCACTGCGTTACTCGGCATTGTCATGCACTCGGTAGAAGTGAAGGCACGGTTCATACTAAACACTTTGAGTAGTTCTGAACTCGGTAACCACAGGAGACTTGGTAGAAGAGATGTCACTCGGTGAATACTTCTATCTGAACTGTAGCTCGGTGATCAAAGGAAACACTTGATAGAACCTTGTGACTCGGTGATAGTTAGTTTCCTTGATATCTGTCTGAGCTCAGTAAAAATTAATTTCCTTGATAACCTTAGGAGCTCGGTTATCACGAAGTTCTCGGTTACATCTTAGTACATCTTCACTCGGTCAAAACTGATTCCTTTCTTTACCTCGAACACTCGGTAAACACTGGCTACTTTGTTCACCTTGATCACTCGGTAAACATTGACTTCTTTGTTCACCTTGATTACTCGGTAAACACTAACTTCTTTGTTCACCTTGATTACTCGGTAAACACTGAGAACTAGGTAAAGCTTGGCTTCCGATGAGAGCTCGGTAAGCATTCAGAATCCAATAAGTGTTGTAACTAATGACAAAAATGTATCATAATGCCAACAATCTCCCCCTTTGGCATTAGTGACAAAAACACTTATGAGACAAAGTTTATCTGACATGCTGATGATTGATTCTGAATATACATAGCTTCATTATATACAACTCCCCCATAGAATAGCTTTGTTATATACAACTCCCCCATAGAATAGCTTTGTTATATACAACTCCCCCATAGAATGTACATACATTATTTACATGAGCTTTATATCTCTTCCTTTGTACAATTTTTCTGAAAACACTTATTCACCCATAGTATACATATCCAACAATAATCTCCCCCTTTTTGACAATAATTCCAAAGAATAAAAGAATATATATACTTATATAGAAACACCAAAATGAGAGATGAACTCTGAATGTACCTGGAGAATAAGCTGGAGAGTCTTATCCCAATTCTCTTGCAAAATTTTGTAGGTCGAAAGAGCTACTTGAACTTCAGCCGAAAGTTCAATCACATGGTCTGCAATGGAGAAGTTATTATCATGGATTAATGTCTTTGAATGTGCAATGTGCTTCTGTATTGAATCCATGATGGGAAGGATCATGTTTTGGATATCTATCAATGTAGATCGGATCCTTGCCTCTTCCCTCAATAGCTCTGCCTGCTTCTCTGACAAAAATTTGATTCTGAGGTGATGAGATGAGCTTGAACTGGGGTCAAGCTTCAATTTCTGTGCGCTCACCTTCAGATCTTCATCAATTTTATTTAGTTTCTCTCTTATTCCTTTAGTGTACTCGGTAACATCACAAAGCTTAGCAAAAAGAGATGTTACATTATTAAAAGAATTTTCCATATCTGCCAAAACTGAGGTTAATGCAACCTGATTTATTGAAATGTTCTGGGCAATGTGCCCCAATACCTTATTATCAAATTTCTTTTCTGCATGCTCAATTAGCTTTTCTTGTCCGAAGGCATCTTCATTGAATTTATTAACTGCCTCTTCCAATTGAATCAAAATGTGTTGAGAAGTATCAACATCAACACCTATAGCCTCAGTAATTATGTTCTGGGCTTCCTCAATTATCCTATATTCCTTATCCCTTTCCGATCTTAACTGAATCTGAGTAGCCTTTTTCTCAATAAGTTGACTAGCATACCTCATTTCTTCAATGGTAGCATTATCAAAGTCAATCTTTGGAATTACTATCTCTGTGTCCAAGTCAATGTCTTCAGGAATTTCCTTTCCAGTGATCATAAGTCTTAATGGTTGCTTTTGTTTGACTTCTGAGATGACTGGTTTGACCTTTGGAATAGACACAATAGTAGAGACAGAAGGACTAGCAGTAAAAACTGGGATGCTTGAGGTTTGAGTGCCAATAGGAGTATGTACAAGGTCAAAAATTTGAGTGCTGGCCAAAAATGGTGATACACTCGGTAATATAGTATCTAAGCTCAATGTGCCTGAAGTAGATGGTGACAAAATTGTAGAACAAATTGGAGTAGTCAAAATTGGAGAACTTACAGCAATACCAACTGATGATGATGGAGTCGAGGAGGCCAACTCGGTAGATGAAAAGGGGTGCAGCTTGGTAGATGAAGAGGGATGCAGCTCGGTAGATGAAGTGGTAGTCATTTCCACTGATGATACCTGGAGCTGAGATATGGCAGGTGTAGATGGTAAATCTGGTGTAGATGAACCTGCTGAAGCTGACTCCAACCTTGATGATGTCACAGGTTTAGCTGGGGAGTGAGGAAGGGATGCAATAAATGCTGCTGCAATTTTTACCGTATCATCCTCCTTATCTTCCTCTTCAGCTTCTTCCTCTTTGTCTTCTTCCTCTTTCTCTTCCATCATTGCATGTAACTCTCCTGGTGTAACTGTGATGGATGGAGTGCTATCTAATTCATCACTGCTGCTACTGCTGTTATCATCCTTTATTTCTACTGGGTCTACACTGGGCTTATGTAGATGATAGATGTTTTTCCACATGTTTGTCGCATCATTTACAACATGCTCTATATCTTTGATCAAAATCAAACAAGTGTGGAATCTGATCATCATTTTACCTTCATAGGTTTTCAATTCAGATTTTACCTCTGCTCCAGTGAGACTAGGCCGAAGATTCTTCAGGGATTTCTCATATATATCTTTTACCGTCTTGGTGGCTAACTCCCATCTTGGTTGTACTCTCTCCAGTAGTTCTTTAGAGATATGAGGAGCAATCTGGTCCGGGGAGTATTTCCATTTTCCCATTTTGTTAAGTACCAGTTCCTCAATTTGCATTTTCTCTGCATCAGTCCTTGTCTCAAATCTTAATGCCTTGAAATTTGTGATGCCAGCTCCTTCTTCCAATGATTTGAGCCTTTTCTCGAATGTAGGTGCAGGTTTGACCAATATAGGTTCCTGAATACCTTTTCTCGTCCTCCAAGTGAATACTGCAGTAGGCTGCTTGTTGGGCTTGGTAATGATTACCTTGCCTTTCTTCTTTGCCGGTTGCTCTTTTTCTGATTCTTTTTCTCCTTCTTCTTCTTCTTCACTTTCTTTATCTTCACCTTTTCCCTCGGTGACCATAAGAGGACTCATTTTAGTTTTCAGTTTGGCCACTTTCCTCTTACCTTTGCTGATGGCCTGTGGAATTTTGATTTCCAGTTCAATTCTGGCCTTTGCTTCATCATAAGTACCAAAAATTCGTTGCCTTGGGTCTACTGGCTCATTTACCAGTGCTTCAATGATATCCCTTGTTTCATCAATATTTACCTCATATGGAAGAGGTTTCACCCATGCAACTCGGGGTCTAACTACCTGTATGTACACTTTGTCACAATCAACCATGAAACAGACATCATCCTTATACTCTTCAACAAGTTTTGGAGGTATTCTGAATCTGTTGTTCATCCTTTCCTTGAAATCTTCAAAATAATTATCCATTACTTTGTCAAAATTCATACCCATTTCTACTATGAATTCATTTATTTGATACAAAATTGGAGTATCTTTCCTCCATACAACTGCACCCTTAGATGGAAAGAATTTCTGTACATAGAAAAATAAACAAACTAGCAAAGAACCAAATTTACAAGGGTTTGTCTTTGCAGTCCTTATGCTTTCCATGTTTTTATTGAATTTTTTTAATAGCACATCAGCTAGGTCAAACTCCATATTTTTCTTTACAATTTTATATGCCAATTCTACAGCCTCGCAAGGTACACTATTTAGCCTGCTGGAACTATACAGTTTGTATGCAATAACATAAATACCAAATTTCAGTTCTATATTTGAAACATTGTTGAGCTTTAAACCTCTGCCATCCCATTCAGCTTGGTTTTTCCTCTGTAACTCATCCCGTCCTAGGGTTTTGGTGGTTTTGACTTTGCTGAGCATCGGGAGACCCGTGATTTTGTGAATTATCTTCTTTGTTATCAAAACTGGTTGTTCCAACCACAACTGACCATTATGCACTTGGCTCAAGATATACCTCACCCATTTCACTTGGAAACTTCTTGGCAGATGCGGGATATGGGTTAAGCCTTTGGTTTCCAAATGTTTGAACTCAGGTTTTAGGGTTCCATCCACGCATAACTCGGCTAGGGTGCTATCCATATCTAGTGTCCCTATTTCTTGCACAGTACACTTGAAATGAGTACATTGATTAGAAGTACCTTTGGAGGGATCTGTGATTGAGCTCCATGCGGGTTGAGTGATTCAGCGATGGCAGGAACAAGCTTGAACGTAGGTGCCTTCCATTCCGTTCCCTTCACAAGCATTTCGGATCCTTTCTTCGCCTTGCTGCTGCTGGTGCTTGCGAAAGCCATTGTTGCTTGGTGAGTGAAAATATTTCGTAAGAATACTTCACTGAAAAATCTCTTCAACTCACTTGAACTCGCTTGAAAGCCCTCTTTTTGTAAATCTTGAATTCGCGGTCAAAAATGAGGTTGAAATCTGCCCTTTTGATGAAAAATTTGCCATTAATGTTCAATACGGAGGTAGTTGCGATTGACAGACTGTCATCCACTAGCTCGGCTTAAACTTCGCAACTCGGTGACCAAAAGAAAATAGGTTAAACCGCCCTTAACTCGGTAAGAGAAGAACCAACCATGCTCGGTAAGTGCAACTTGGTGATGGAGGCTTTATTGCACCCGACTGAGCTCGGTAAGGTCATGTACCGACCATGATCCTGATGTATCTGAAATATTGATTTGATCATATCTTCATTCTAGGACTGCTTAGGATATTGCTTTGTAGATACAGTCCTAGTCTTATCCTGATGAGTCTTAATTGGAAATGGGAGATTCACTCACTTCTTGAGTGACCATTCCATTACTTGAATTATCTGGCTCGGTAGACTTTGGAATCCATTGCTGCTTCATTTGCTTCCGAATATTGTCTACTTTGATTTTCTTCTCATCCTTGACTTTCTTTATGTTCATGCAGTTTTTAGATATATGACCAAGTTCTGTACATGTATAACATCTTACAGTGGTATCCCTTTTTCTTAGGTGATGCCTTGCACAGTTTATGCCAGTATGACCATATTCTCCACAATAATGACATCTGCACCAAGTGTTGTAGTCCCAACCAAATATTGCTTTGACAAGTTGTTCAGCTGGATTAAATGATTTGGATTTGCATTGTGATGCCTTCTGACCTTGCTTTTGGCATTTGTGACATTTACCTTCAAATTTTGATTTCTTTTTGCATTCATTGGCTTTGTGTCCATGCTGATTGCAATTGTAGCACTTTCCATTAAATTTGCCTTTTCCATTGCTCCAACATCCGTTAGATGTATGACCTAACTTACCATAGTGGCTGCAAGTAGGTTTTTGATTCTTTTGAGTACCCTGTTTGGAGGATTCACCTTCTTCCTTGTATCCAAGGCCTGCTTTACCATTTTGTTTATGAAAGTTTTTTTCATTTTGCAGATTCAATTGATCCATGTCCTTTTGAGATTTTACCATTCTCTCATTGACTTGTTTTTCAGAGATTAGATCACTTTGTAAGCTTGCATCGATTTGTCTTTCAGTAATTAAGTCATTTCTCAAATTCTCATTCTCAGATCTCAGATTCATAATTTCTTCATTTGCATTAGATAATTGAGTTACAAGATTTTCAAGCTAAGAGAATTGATTATTCCTTACCTCTAAGTCTTCGGCTACCTTGTTCCTTTGCTCCAAGATTTCGCATAGCCTGATGGACTAGATTCCTTGTTCCCTTTTGAGCTTTCTTACTTCTTCCTACAGAGATCCATTCTTTTCTAAAAGTTCTTTGATTGCTTTGTCAGCTTCATCTAAACTATTTGATGGTGAGAGATCTTCAATCTTTTCTTCAACATACTGATGGTCATTCATTTGCTTTGCAAGTTCTTTTCTTCTTTTCAAGGATTGTGAAAGATGCTCTTTTGCTTCATTGAGTTGAGCCATGGCCATTTTCAGATCTAGCTTTTCATTCTCAATAGTTTTGTCAAGTCTGAATATCTCCATTGTCTTTGATCTTTTCTCAAGCTGTGAAACTTTTATCTTGAGAACCTTAATGCTCTGATACCAATTGTTGGAAATATTCAAGATATGACAAGTTACTGAAAGGGGAGGGGTGAATCAGTAACTTCTAAAATTTCAAACAATAAAACTGTATACTGATATATTCACCATTCATCCAAGTAACCTACTGTAAGCATGAAACAAAATAATTTGCAACACTTGAACACACAGATTTGGTGACCCAGAAACCTTCCAAATAGAAAGTAAAACTGGGGTGGGGATGAAACCCACAAGCTTCGTTACTGCAGTATGAAGTTGGCCGGTTAAGGCTTACAATGACCACTTCTGGTGATCTACCCTGTTAGGAGCACAAAGGATTGCTAGATCCACCTTGTTAGAGGATTTCCAAACATACAATAAAGTATGCACTCTGTTAGGAGATTTACAAAAGACTGTTAAGTCTACCTTGTTAAAGGATTTACAAAAACTGATTCACCTGTTAGAATGAAACAGTGGATCTGATTACAACTGATTGCTAATAAGATCCACTATGCTCTGATTCACCTTGATGTGATAGATAAAACTTTTCTGCTCCAAAATTTGACCTTGCTGAATACCTTCACAACTCAGCACACATACTTTCGCACGCATGTATTTCTTTCACACTTTCGCAGTTTCATTAATTACAATTTCTATTGCCATTGCAATTGCTTTTCATCTCATTTCTTACTTCCTTACATCTGAATGATACAATACATTACATATATATACCATCCAAATAAACAATGCATGCAAGGTCGGCCAAAACAACAAGTGAAAATCTCTATACAAAGTCAGCCCAAGGTAAAAACTCGGGTTCACTGAACTGACTCGGTGTCCTTCTGATACTCGGCGTCCACTGTGTTACGCGGCATTGTCATGCACTCGGTAGAAGTGAAGGCACGGTTCATACTAAACACTTCGAGTAGTTCTGAACTTGGTAACCACTGGAGACTCGGTAGAAGAGATGTCACTCGGTGAATACTTCTATCTGAACTGTAGCTCGGTGATCAAAGGAAACACTTGATAGAACCTTGTGACTTGGTGATAGTTAGTTTCCTTGATATCCATCTGAGCTCGGTAAAAATTAATTTCCTTGATAACCTGAGGAGCTTGGTTATCATGAAGTTCTCGGTTACATCTTAGTACATCTTCACTCGGTCAAAACTGATTACTTTCTTTACCTCGAACACTCGGTAAACACTGGCTACTTTGTTCACCTTGATCACTCGGTAAACATTGACTTCTTTGTTCACCTTGATTACTCGGTAAACACTGAATTCTTTGTTCACCTTGATTACTCGGTAAACACTGAGAACTAAGTAAAGCTTGGCTTCCGATGAGAGCTCGGTAAGCATTCAGAATCCAATAAGTGTTGTAACTAATGACAAAAATGTATCATAATGCCAACAAATCTTTGTATATCCTAGTTGATATCCTTGATAGGATTTTTGATGTGATTGGCATGCTTGAGTATTCAAAATCCAAAATCTGCATGAATATCAAACAAGTCAAAACTCTTGAAATAGTGAGTTAAACATTTGATGAGAAATTTATTTAAAATGATAACTCTACTATCTTCATGAATCTTCACTGGTCCATGTTAAGAAAACTCCATACACAACTCTATTTGCAACTATTTGAAACTAAACTATCTCTATTCAACACTTGTGACCCACATCTGAACTAGTCTCTTTGCTCTACTATTCTACTTGTTCTACTATGTTGTTATCTCTTGTTGTCACAATAGTAAAATATCTTGGTTGTTCTAGCCATTAAATTTTTGACTATTCATACCTTGGAAAACATCACCCTTGCTATTACTTACACCTACTTTGATATGATTTTTTAAGTGTGGTCATAGTCTAAACCTATCAAACCTTTTAAGTCTAGTTATTCACACAAACCTAGGACATCACAATCGCTACCAAAAAATGCACTAAATCCAATATTCCTAGTAAGGAAGAAGAGATACTTATTGAAAACATGAAGAAACAAATCCAATCAATGAATACTAAACTTTAAAGATTGAAGGAGGAAGATGATGCATCATCGAACAAATTCTCTTTGTGAGATTATTTACCTTTCTCCAATGACAACAAATCATCAACTTCATATAATGTTAAGTCCAAGCCATCTCAAAAAAATCCATAAACACCCAGAAATTTAGAAATATCTTTAAAGAAAAACCTTGGGAACCTAAGCCAAAATGTGATTTCACCTCTTTGGAAAGATCTTATGAATCAGCTTTAGAAGAACTTATTCAAAAGAAACTCATTATTTTACCTAAACTCACTTTGGCTAGAGTCTTCTTTATGAGTAATTATTATGCCTATCATAGACATAATCTACATGAAACTTCACATTACATGGACTTGAAAAATAAAATCCAAAGTCTATTTGATGTTGGCATAATTCAAAAACTTATCTATCAAAGATGCTACTCTTAAGCTTGATCAACATCATGAAACCATGTCTAGTAATGGTTCAAATGCAACTTCTACTTCTTCCAACATGCCATCACCTTCTAAAGTTTCTAAGCTTTCCAGCATACTTCCACCAAACAAGGCAATTAATTCTTTTTCTATTGACTATGTGTACCTTCAAGGGCTAGCTCTAAAAGAAACCCAAGCTAATATTGACTTAGTTTCAAACCTCTCCCATACTAGTCAAACTAAAGATCCAAAACCTTCATGTGTTACTATTCCTATTATTCCCACTCCAAATATCCCTTCACTACATCTTCAAGAGCCTACCATACAAAATCCACATTGTACCTTGTCCTTAGAAGTGGATCCATGTCAAGAGGATTTAAAGAATTCTAAAGGTCAAGATCAAGAAACCTCGCATATCCCTCAAGATGCCATCCCTCCATCTCAAGAGCCACATACTCCTCCATCTCCCATATCATGCCTCTCTACTAGGAAAGATCATGATATTCCTTCCACCATCCCTAATGAGATTACTAAAGATCAAGAGAAAAATACTTTTCCTATGCTATCAAAAAATCCTTGTCAACATTAAAGTATCCCATCTTGTTTTACTTCTCCACATCCACTTCAAAATTATACTCAAGCTTTAAGTTCTCCTATCTAAGTTGTTTCTCCTATTAAAGTTAGTCATGAGTCTAATAATGGCCTAGGCCATGTTTCTCAGTCTAAGGATGTTAATATCCCTATCCACTATGCATTTGTATCTTCTAAATATATTTGTGGTCCTTATCCATCCAAGCTAAAGCCTTCAAATATTCCATCTATTTTGGGACATTATGTTCCTCAATCTCCTAATTTCACTATTAACTCATTACCTACTTCTCCTACCCTACCTCAAGATCAACAAAGGCACAAATCCATCAGTCCTTCACATAAAGCTTTCCATATAAACCTTCCATATCAATCTTCTGCATCAACAAGTCCCAAGCCTTTTGGAAGCAATTTGGATGATCGACTTAAAAATAAACTTGAGAATCAATTTACAAATGATCACCATACCTCCTCTAATTGACATATGAATCCAAAAATAGAACTATTCAAGAGACCACAAAGGTCTACTAGTAGAAGAAAAAAATTGAAGAAAATATGAGTTCCTAAATCCATCATTGAAGAAATATGCTCTAAAGCATCCAAAAGTGAAGAAAATTCTATATCCATATGGATTCTCAAGTCTCTCTTGAAAGACTTGAACATTGAAAAAAATCAAAGTTGACATTCCAACTTCTAAAGGCTTTCACTTCATCTTCTTCCAGGCATCTTCTTCAAAAGATTCTAAAGCCTTCCACTCCATTTTCCTCCAAAATTATTCTACCACCTCATACATCTAAACCTCAAACTATTTTGTTCATATTTCCTCCATCATTCCACTACCCTTCAAGGTGTGTGTCAATGTTGATCTTTCCCACTTTTTCTTCTACCCTTGCACATCCCTTTCAATATCCTATCCATTTTGCCTTCTATCCTCCCACCTTTTATCCTTCCATACCATTTATCTCATCCATAGCCCAAAACCTTATCCTCCATATATCTTTTCTACTATCTCCCTTCCATTACCCTATCAACATCTTTGAGCATAGCTTTCTATGGTCTTGGCTTATTATAATTTCTCCTTCCAATAGGAGCACTATTCAAATTTAAAAAGACTTGAATTCTTTCCAAAAACTCTAAAAATCCAAAAAAAAAATGTACCTCAATGAAAACTTGGAAACAGGCACCTTGGTAGCAAAAGTATAGATAAATAAATTTTTCCTAAGGTGAAAACCACTTCTTGTGGCACCTTGGACAAGTACCATGATGAAAACCTAGCAAACAAGCATCATGCATAATTCTTCCATAATCCATATATTCCATCTTTCCTCTTTGATCTTGACACTATTGAGTTATTTGTGAGAATTGGTTATCTTATCCACTAGGATTCCTATCATGATCCTTCTTATCCCAAGTCACTCACTCATAGCCTCCATAATGAGATTTTACGTTACTATGATTCCTTATCACTATCCTATCCACTTGAACCCTTGGTCTTGATCAAAAAATAATACATATGGTTCGTAGAGGCCTCTTGACATATCCATTCTTTTGGATTACTTTCTTCCATGACATCATGCTATTTCACTCATTGAATTTCATTGATTATCCAAAACCCACTTCATATGGCTATCTTAAAATTTCCCTAGCTTGGGTATTCTTGGAGAGCCAATTCTTGAGGATCACATTCACTTGCTTCATAGTCCTTGCCTATCCATCTTTGCTTATTCACTAGTTTGCTACATCATCTTGTCCTACACCTTGCTAGACATTGGAACAAAATGGTATTATCCTACTTGAGAGCTTGTAATTTCCAAAAAATTTCTAAAAATTCTTGAGAAAAATCTATTATCCTGGTCAAAACCTAGAAGTAGGCACCATGGTAAGACCAAAAATATTGAAAATTTAAAAAATTCCAAAAAAAATGAAAAAAAAGAGAAAAATGAAAAAAAAATGAAAAACAAAAAAAAGTGCCATTGATGAAAATCTAGAAAATAGGCATTAGGGTAGCAAAAAAAGAATCTTTTCCAAGAAGGTGAAAACCTAGTAATTAGGCACCTCTTGTTCAAAATGCTCTATCTTACAATGCATCTTTGGCTCCTGTATAGTTACTTTCCTACTTTAATTTTCTACTTTCACTCATGCATCCATGGATTGAATCTTGTCATAACTTGGGGGCAACCCCTACAGTGTCATAGGAATCTCTCCCAGGATAGTCAACAGTTGTTCTAACTATGTCTACCTATTGTTGCTCATGTCACTTTTGAGATTCCTCTTATGGAAAATCTCTCATGATAGTTAGCATTTTTTCTAACTGTGTTTGCCTAATATTTCTCATATCACTATTGAGATTTCTCTCAAAGAAGATCCCTTTCACAAAAGTCACCAGTTGTTCTAACTAAATTTTCTTAATATCATTCATGTCACTTTTGATATTCCTCTCATGGAATATCTCTCTTGCATTAGTCAGCAATTTTTCTAAGTATGTTTGTCTATAGTCACTTAGTTTCCTACTAAGGTTCTTCTTACCGAAGATACCTCTTTGACTTCAGTCACCAATTGTTCTAACTACATTTGTCTACTATTATCACCCTAATAAAGAGATTTCTTTCATATATGTTTAGAACATTGACACTTGACATCAATCCTATCATATAGAAAGTGAACTCAAAATGATGAAATTGTTTGGGATATACAGAGCTTTTCTTTGTTTGTTTTGCTTTTGCTTTATCATGTCTATATGAGTAACTTGATGATGTCACTTTTGACTAGAGAAGCAAAGAGAAGGGCATGATCTTTTCTTTCCCCTCTATTTGGTGGCTTAGTTCCAATGATCTGAAGCATCCATAAAAAGGGGTATCTACTATAAGAGTCTCTCTCTTGTATTGGATGGCCATGTGTACCTTGACTCATTTTATATGGACTCTTCACTGAGATTGGTTCTTCTCCTTGCTTGTTGGAGTGAATTCTCTATGCTACAATATATTGATACTTGTCCTGCTAAGTGAATGTGTGGGTTACTGTGAGTATACCTAGCACACTTCTATCTTAGGTTATGAATGCAAGTCATTATAGACAGAATACTTACTAATTACTTAGCATAAGAAGGATCTCTCATGTATCTGGTGTGTCTGCATGCAAGAAACATTTTGGTCATCCTAGCATTTATGCTCTGATGCTTATGTTAGCTTGCTATATCAAAAGGGAAATTTTTTTTGGTTATTCTAGCTTCTTACACCTTGAATGCTTACATTTAATCCCGACAAATCTAGAACATATGTCTTATTCATATTTCCATGATTGCAATGTTAGTGGGAATTGTATGACATGTGGGATTTAGCTAAATGCTCAGTGATGATAATTTTCAAAACTTGGTACTCAAACTTAGGGTTACATCTAGCATAGGGTTGCATTACATAAGCACAAGGCTCGATCACTAACTGAATTATATCTGTTGTGATAAGGGATTGTCAGCTTCTTCAAAGTAACACATTTCTTCATGACTACACAGATAATTGATTAATCACCCCTAGCTAATTTGGCTACTCTGAACTCATTTTTAGGATCAAATTCGAAATTTGACACACTAAAATAGTTCAAAATTGCATTTTAAAATTTTGGGACCAACACAATTGAATGCTTGTGTAGTCCACTTTTCCATTACTTTGTGAATCTTGAAATCTTTTCAAATCACATTTTCTTCAAATTTTCCAAAATTTCTAGAAAAAGTCAACTCTGATCAAATCTGGTCAACTTTGGTCAAACTTGGTCATTTGGACCTCAAAATCACTCTGAATCAATTTCAAATTTTCTTTAGATCTTTCTAATATCTTTTGTATTCTTCAAAACTCATTTCTTCAGTAACTCTCAATACATTTCTTTGCATCACTATTTTGGTGTGTCATCTTTTGATTTTTCTCCCATGGGGGTAGGATGATTACATCATTGAATCTTTGAAAACTAGCTATAACTCAGTCTAAATCTTATGTCCTCATCACTCAGGGCATCTTGTTTGCCCTATCTAGCATAATATGCCATCTATCTTATCTTTTGATCAGTTGAACACATCTTATAGCAGTTCTTGTTAGAGTTCGATGGATAGGTATTGGGACAATCTAACCTTGACTCTTGAGAATTGAGCCTCATTCTAGGGATGATTCTATCACTTGTGATAGATCTTTTTATCTTTTATGGACTAGTATTCAGATGTTCTAACTAAACATTGGTGGATTAAGCTTCATTCTAGAGATAATACCAAACTCTTTCTAAGAATTAAGCTTTGTTCTGGAGATAATTCTAAGTTGTAGCTTTCAATCACTATTCCATGGACAAGTATCGAGACAATATAAACCATGAATCATGAGGATTAAGCCTCATTCTAGGGATGATTCTATGAATCTTGTTTTATCTTTTCATATTTTAATGGATAGTTATCAAGACAATCTAACCCCAACTCTTAAGAATTAGTCTTGTTTTGGAAACAATTCTATGAAGTTTGACAATCTTTTCATTATCAATCTCAGTATCTAGGTGTTCTATCTAGATTCCCTAAGGTTAAGATTCATTAATGCAGGAGCATCCAGAGGTATAAGGGCAATCTTGTGTCACCCAAAAAAATGTACTTAGACTTAGTTTTTGTTTCATGTCTTTACATTTTTGGATACTCATTTGGCTCAAATAAAGGTTCCAACTCTCATAGTTCAACTATCAGTGCGTTTGAAAATCTTGAAAAAATAGGGGCATGTATTTGGGCCATCATTTCGGTAAACTAGAAGGTGTGAATTGGCTAGATGAATGTAATCATGATTTAGAGCATTACAGAAAAAGAATCAGGTCAATAGGCCCCACGGTTTGAAAGTTATTGCAGTTTTTCGAGTTTTGGAGACCTCCTAAGAATGCTTCAAAGTCAGGTTTGGGGAATTAAATGACCTCAAAAAGGGTCAAAAAATGGGGGATGAGCAAAGCTGGTCCATAGGGCTATAGAGCGCTTCAAGAGCTTTCCAAAAATGTAAACGGTTTGTCAATCAGAGCTATGGTTCAAAAGTTATGCCTCTCGGAAGTTCGATTACCATTTCTGGATTCTTCTAGATTTGCACCAACTTCTAACGTAGCTTTCAGAACCTTCTATTTCATCGGTGGATGCCTACTAGCACTTTCTAGAATGTACTCCTAGTCCTTAACCCTCCGGGGTCTATTTAAGGAGATTTTTGGCATTGTAAAAGGCAGTTCGGAGTGGAGTTTGAGAGGAGGTGCTAAAAGGAGAAATATTCTCCAGATTTATGCTATTGTAAGCACTTAGGGCATGTTCTGAAGTTTATTTTCTCTGTACTATTTTTACTAGCTTATTTTCTCAGTTAATATAATTTCCCTTTTCTATTGTGTCCATTCTATTCTTGGGTTGTGTCCCCATCAAGTGGTATCAGAGCGGGTTTCCCTGAGTGTGTAAACAGAGCGCCGACTATGAGGCAGTTTGCACCAGGACTGTATGGTTGTGGGTTCGAGTTAGAAGATGCCTCCATGAAGAGAGCGTGGTAGAAGGGCCAGATCTATTGATCCTAAGTAGTTTAGAGCCCTCCAGAGGCAGGTACAAGCATTGCAAGAGGAGCTTCGTAGAGGAGCAAATGTTGCCGCAGGTGACAATAGTGAGGATGACAATGAAGAGGAAGTAATGGGACCAGAAGAGGAAGTTGACAGGGAAGTTCTGAATCTTGTAGAGGAAAGGCTTTTTAGGGCCATTACTAAGTTTAGGAAAAGACCTACAATTGAAGTGGGTATATTTTCAGAAAATCTAAAACCAGATGAGTTGATCGATTGGATCAATGAACTGGAAGAATACTTTGAGTATGAGGATATAAGGGACCCAGATAGGGTTAAGTTTGCAAAGGCCAAACTGAAAGGCCATGCCAAAATCTGGTAGCAAGAGGTTCAACTGGAAAGACTTAGAAGAGGAAAGGAGAAGATCACAAGATGGGATCGCATGGTGGACAAATTGAAGAAGCAGTTCATTCCTGTGGACTACAAGCTTGATCTGTTTAAGAAGATGCATGGGTTAAAGCAAGCAGGAAGATCAGTCCAAGAATATACAGAGGAGTTTTACCAACTCTTGATTAGAGTGGGGCATGCAGAAGCAAATAAGGAGAAGGTTTCTCGTTATATCAGTGGGTTGCGACCTAGCATCCAGGAAGAATTAAGTCTGGTAAGAATGACCAGCGTTGAAGAGGCATACCAATTTGCCCTACGAGTTGAAGAGAAGTTGAATAAGAGGTTTGAAGGAAGGGGAAGTGGTAGATCATCTGGAGGCCGCAATGAAACTCAAAAGAAAAATGAAGATGAGGGTACTAGTAGGAACTAGAGGAATGAGGGTTTCAACCACTCCCGTGATCAAGACTTTGGAAATCAGAGAGGAAGAGGTAGAGGACGTGGACAAGGAAGAGGAGGTTTCTATGGTACCTATTTCCATTGCAATGAAGAAGGTCATCGTGCCTTTGAATGCCCTCAACGACAAGGAAGGATAGATAGGAGAGCTAAGGGCCAAGCTAGGGTTGCTCATGTGGATGAGGATGCACAATCATCACATTCAGAGGATGCAGAAAGAGGAGAGACCTTGGTAAATGAAAGAGTCCTACTAAGTGGTGAGAATGAACTAGGACAACGAAGGAGTTTGTTTCGTACCAGATGCAAGTGTGAGGATAAATATTGTGATGTGATCATTGATGGTGGTAGCACTGATAACTTGGTATCAGAAGAGATGGTCTCTAAGCTAAAGCTCAAGAGGGAGAAACATCCCCAACCCTATCAGATTTCTTGGGTAAAAGATGATCATAAGGTCCTGGTAAGTGAACAATGTTTAGTAAAATTCAAAATTGGGAGTTACCATGATGAAGTTCTCTGTGATGTTATTTCGATGGATGTTTTCCATCTATTGTTGGGTAGACCATGGCAGTTTGATAGACATGCAATACATGATGGACATGCAAACACATACTCTCTGACAAAGGATGGAGTTCACCACAAATTGAAGCCCATGAAAAAGGAAGGTGAAAAGGTATGTAGCAGTGCTAGGATTTGTCTTGTTGATGGAAGGAAGTTTCTAGATGGCATGAAACATCAACATATGTGCTATGCTTTGATTCCTAGGAAAGATAAAGAAGGTAGTAGTGAAATACCATTTGAAGTTTCAGATTTACTAGGGGAATTTGGAGATATTATCTTTGATAATGTTCCAGATGGATTGCCACCAGTAAGACAAATCAGTCATCAGATAGATCTGATTCCAGGAGCTAGTTTGCCTAACAAGGCTTCTCACAGGATGACTCCTACTAAAATAGAGGAGCTAAATAGACAGGTTCAGGAGTTGCTAAGGAAGGGCTTAATTCGAGAGAGCCTGAGTCCATGTGCAGTACCTGTAGTACTTGCACCAAAGAAGGATGGAGAGTGGAGGATGTGTACAGATTCTCAAGCTATAAATAGGATAACCATCAAGTACCGGTTTCCTTTACCAAGGATGGATGATCTTATGGACTACTTGAGTGGAGCTCAATACTTCAGAAAGATAGATCTGAAGAGCGGCTATCATCAGATACAGATTCGAGAAGGATATGAGTGGAAAATAGCCTTCAAGACCAAGGAGGGTCTTTATGAGTGGTTAGTCATGCCCTTTGGATTGACGAACGCCCCAAGCACCTTCATGCGGCTCATGAATGAGGTACTTAAGAAGTTCTTGGGAAAATTTGTTATTGTCTATTTGGATGATATTTTAATTTTTAGCAAGACTTTGGAAGAACATTTACTGCATATTCGTAGTGTCCTTGAAAGGCTAAGGGAAGAGAAACTGTTAATTAATCTAAAGAAGTGTGTCTTTGCAAAAAGGGAGTTAGTCTATTTGGGATTTGTTATATCACCTGAAGGTCTCAAAATGGATCCAGAGAAGGTAAAAGCCATCTTGGAATGGCCTACTCCAAGGCCTGCTACTGAGGTAAGATCATTTCATGGTCTGGTTAGTTTTTACAGGAAGTTTATTAAGAATTTCAGTGGCATATGTGCACCCCTAACTGATACAATAAGAGGGGATAGAAAAGAGTTCAAATGGACTGCAGCAGCTGCGAGAAGTTTTGAATTGTTGAAGAAGAAGGTGATTGAACAGCCTGTGTTGGTACTTCCAGATTTTAGAAAAGTATTCCAGGTGGATTGTGATGCTAGTGGTAGTGCTATTGGGGCTGTATTAAGCCAAGAAGGTAAGCCTATTGCATATTTGAGTGAAAAATTGAATGATCCAAAGAAGAAGTATTCTGTTTATGATCAAGAGTTCTATGCAATAGTTCAGGCCTTAAAGAAATGGAGGCATTATTTATTTCCAAAGGAATTTTTTTTGTATACTGATCATCAAGCATTACAGTACCTAAATAGCCAAGGTAAATTGAATCAGAGGCATATGAAGTGGGTAGAATTCTTGCAGAGTTATACATTTGTGTTGAAGCATAGAAGTGGAAAAACTAAAAGGGTTGCAGATGCACTAAGTAGGAGAGAGTCAATGCTTACAGTAATGTAGGTTGAAGTAGTTGGGTTTGATGAACTCAAGAATTTGTACCCCGAGGATCCTGATTTTGCTGAAGCATGGAAAGCTTGTAAAGAGCCTGTTGCTGTAGATAGAACAAAGTGGTTAGATTATTTGATTCAGGATGGCATGTTGTTCAAAGGTAGTCAATTGTGCATTCCAAGGAGTTCCATGAGGGAAAATCTGATTAAGGAGAAACACAGTGGAGGGATGGCAGGACATTTTGGTCGAGATAAGACCATTTCCATTCTTAGAGAACATTATTTTCGGCCTCAAATTTCACAGGATGTGAAGAAGTTCGTACAAAGTTGCCAGGTTTGTCAAGTTGCCAAGGGGTTTAGTCACAATACGGGTCTTTATCAGTCGTTTCCTGTTCCATCAAGGCCATGGGAGGACATAAGTATGGATTTTGTTCTTGGATTGCCAAGGACACAAAGGGGTAATGACTCATTATTTGTGGTGGTTGATAGGTTCTCCAAAATGGTACATTTTAGTCCATGCCACAAAACTCATGATGTTGTCCATATTGTAGACTTGTTTTTCAAAGAGGTGGTAAGACTACATGGTCTTCCAAGGAGTATAGTTTCTGACAGAGATACTAAATTTGTGGGGTATTTTTGGAGGACATTGTGGAAGAAGTTGAGAACAGACCTAAAATTCAATTCCATGCATCACCCATAGACTGATGGTCAAACAGAAGTGGTAAATAGAAGTCTGGGCAATTTGTTGAGATGTTTAGTTGGAGATAAGCCCAAAGGATGGGATTTGATTCTACCATAGGCAGAGTTTGCTTATAATAACTCTGTAAATAGGAGTACTCAAAAATCACCATTTCAAATTGTATATGGGAATAGCCCAAGGACTACACTAGAATTGAGGAAGATAGAACAAGGGGAGAGGCTAGGAATTCAAGGTTTTGTTGAAGCTGAGGAATTTGCTGAACACATCAAGTGTCTACATGAGGAGGTTCAAGCACACATTATCAAGATGAATCAAGAGTATAAAGCTAGGGCTAATCAAAGGAGAAGACATAAGGAATTCCAAGTAGGGGATCTAGTCATGGTGCACTTACGAAAAGAAAGATTTCCAGTTGGTACTTACAACAAGCTGAAAATGAAAAAATTTGGCCCCTGCAAAGTTTTGAAGAAACATAATTCAGGAAATGCATATGAGGTGGAGCTGCCAGATGGTATTCACATTTCTCCCATTTTCAACATTGCAGATTTAACAGAGTATCATGATGATGGTGCAGATGAGGAGCTATTTTTAGAGCCATGTCCAATTCCTGCTTCTAAGAAGGAGGAGATAGAAGACATTCTAGATCATCGTGTGGGTAGGAGTACCAGAAACAGGCAGTATGAAGAGTATTTGGTCAAATGGAAAGGACGGAAAATCGAGGACTCAACTTGGATTTTAGTAGCTGAGGTTTCCCATTTGGGATTTCCTCTACCATCCATAAAGTGACAAGGTCACTTTTCAATCTACCCTGGGTGTCTGATGCAGGAGCATCCAGAGGTATAAGGGCAATCCTGTGTCACCCAAAAAAATGTACTTAGACTTAGTTTCTGTTTCATGTCTTTACATTTTTGGATACCCATTTGGCTCAAATAAAGGTTCCAACTCTCATAGTTCAACTATTAGTGCATTTGAAAATCTCAAAAAAATAGGAGCATGTATTTGGGCCATTATTTCGATAAACTAGAAGGTGTGAATTGGCCAGATGAATGTAATCATGATTTAGAGCATTCCAAAAAAAGAATCAGGTCAATAGGCCCCACGTTTTGAAAGTTATTGCAGTTTTTCAGGTTTTGGAGACCTCCTAAGAATGCTTCAAAGTCAGGTTTGGGGCATTAAATGACCTTGAAAAGGGTCAAAAAATGGGGGATGAGTGAAGCTGGTCCATAGGGCTATAGAGCGCTTTGAGAGCTTTTCGAAAATGTAAACAGTTCGTCAATCGAAGCTACGGTTCAAAAGTTATGCCTCTCGGAAGTTCGATTACCGTTTCTGGATTCTTCTAGATTTGCACCGACTTCTAACGCAGCTTTCAGAACCTTCTATTTCGTCGGTGGATACCTACTAGCACTTTCTAGAATGTACTCCTAGTCCTTAACCCTCTGGGGTCTATTTAAGGAGATTTTTGGCATTGTAAAAGGCAGTTCGGAGTGGAGTTTGAGAGGAGGTGCTAAAAGGAGAAATATTCTCCAGATTTATGCTATTGTAAGCCCTTAGGGCATGTTCTGAAGTTTATTTTCTCTGTACTATTTGTACTAGCTTATTTTCTCAGTTAATATAATTTCCCTTTTCTGTTGTGTCCATTCTGTTCTTGGGTTGTGTCTCCATCATTCATTCTAGAGATAACCTTTAAAATCTTATCAACTTCAGAATCTAGGTGTTCTATCTAGATCTCCTAAGGTTAAGCTTCATTTTGGAGATAACCTTAAAAATCTTATCAATTGATTTCTATGTCATAAATCTTGAAACCAATCTCATTTCTTGATCTATGCTTCATACTTCTGATTTCTTTGAATCGAACATGTTGCTTGCACATTCATTCAAAGAGGGGCAAATGTAATACCTCAAAATTGGCACATTGCCATGCTAAACCAATTCTCATCTATTTGATCAATCCTAAGTCCTATTTTACTAGGCAATTCTAATTCTGATAATCTCTACTTGACCTAAGTGTCAAATGCAGAAAATAATTAATCTGTATTAATCAATTGCTTTAATTAATTCCTAAATATTCATTGAATTGGTTAAATTAACCTATTAAATGAATTAATTTAATTATAGGTCCCAGTATTTTAATTAAATTAAATTCACCCCTTTTAGCTAATATACAGGAAGAATTAAATATATTTGATTTAATTAAATATTCTCATTCTAATTTCTAAATTTAATTATTCAGTTTAGAATGCTCAATAATGAGGTCATATTTAATTTACTTAAATCAAATATCTTCTCCAAATCTTCTCTTCAGTTCAAAAATGGAAACTCTTAGTTAGCTAAAATTAGAAAAATAATTAAATCAGTTAACTCCTTATTCAAGTCAAAAGCAATCAATTAACTTCCTTTTCATAAGAAAACTTTCCATTCTAACTAAATCTCATTTCTAATCTCAACCATCCATCCAAATTAATCTTGACCATTGATCAATTCTTGGATTCTATTTAAGAAGCTCTCAATTTATCATTTTAGAAAAGGTGGAATTAATTGTGCACCGAACTTGTGCTAGAATATTTACTCATTTTCTCATACACACATAGTTTAATTTCTTGTATTTTAATCTCATATTAGCCTAATATGCATTCATATAGTATAATATGCTTCTTTTATTTCTTATTTTAAAAATGCATTTCATTTATCTTTAAATATTACATTCTCATATAGCTTACAAAATCCTTCATACTAGAGATCTAGTTTCTAGCTTCTCGTTCTAAGAGCAAAGGCAAAATCCTTCTAGTTAGGAGGCAATAGGTCAACTATTGGATTACCTGGAAGAATAATCTCATATTTATTCTGGGATGATCTCTTAGGTAATAACTTTATTGAAGTGTGTGTGAGTATTTGAGGGCCACATTTCAAATATACAATGAATAAAACCAAGAACATAGACAATGCATAAACTACAGGTCCTAATTAGACACTCAATGGGCTACTAAGTAGGGGTTGACATCATGGAGAGTCACTTGGCATCAACAAGCCCAAGCTCAGATCGTGCATTTCAACTCCTCAATAGAGGGCCCTACACACACATTTTTTAATCTTAAGTTTTATTACTGCCTAGTGTTTTCTTTAGTTATCACTTAATTAAACAATTTGTGTGACAATCCTTGGGAAATAGGCATTGGGTTGAAGAAAAGAAGCCCCCTCCATATGCTACCCTACCCTTCCCATGCTCATTCAATGATGAGTACCTGTAGGCATGCAAATTCCAAACCCAACCCCAATGATGATAACTTCCAAAAGTACCACAAAAGATAGAGCCTCAGAAGTCACCCAACAAATGTACATGGATGTACTCATGCATGGTGCACTACCATCATGAAGATCATAACACAAGGATTGGATGAAAACACAAACTAGAATGTCACTCAACCAAAAATAGACTTAGAAGGATGGATACAAAACCCATCCCAATGCAACATAAAAGTGCAATAAAGGTCTAACTAACATCAAAATGGATGATCTAGGTCCATGACCAAACTCATGCCAAGACAACCTAATAAAATAGGGTGGCTCACAAAATGAGGTAACAACTCCAAAAACTAGAAAACTTCAAAATAAAAATCCATTTGACCTTTGGGTACAAAAACCCTTAAAATCCAATAATATTTGGGGTTTAGACATTGTATGCAAAGATGGCTAGCATAACAGTGTGATACCCCAAACCCTCGTCCCAAAAATAGAAAAAAAATCATACTCGACCAACTAGGTAGAACTAGCAAACAAAAATGGAGGGAAACACTAGTTCTCGGCCTCTAGACAAACTACTACCAAAAATAGAACCTAAAATAGAACTAAAACAAGAAAATGGGAAAGCCCTACTTGATAGCAAAAGGGGTTGAAACTAAAAATGGCAAAATAAAATAATTCACCTACTGAAATTGCTAGAGATCCTAGAAAAGGAAGCTCTACCCTAGTTGGATCCAATGAAACTAATCTTACAAAAATCCTACACTCACAGCTCTCAGAATGAACTGAAAACCAATCCTTCAAGAAGAGGATTTCAGAAAAGCTTTCCAATTTTCTAATTTTTAAAATAGAAAAAGTGAGGAATTAAATTCCTCTTTCCAAACTTATTCAATTTTCAAGTGAATAGTCAATTAGGGAAAATAATCAATTAGACTAGCTAGACTCCGAATCAACCCAAATGAAAATAGGTTATTCCTTGTAATAGGAATTCACCTAAGGAAAAGCTATTAGAAATTAAATTCAATAAGATTTAAAGCCCAAAAAAAACCCAAAATCATAGAAAATCACTTAACAACTTTTGTGACAATGTGAACCTCTAAATGCACAGACACACTTACTTGTCTAATCACATAATGTAGATGAGTTCAGATTTAATAATCACTTGAAGGTTTAATTTAAACAATTAAATAAGGATACATTGACCATATAGGGATGACATTAATAAAATATGAATAGTTGAATCACTAAACCCACATGCCATTCCTAGGGATATAATTCCTACAAACTAAAACACATGATCAAGTGCAATTGCATATAATATTATAGTCAAAGAAATAATGCATTAAATATATAATTAATCCATTTACATCACTCATGTTTGAATAAAACATAAAGAGACAAGAATGAAGTAAATCACCATAGCATAAAATCTATCACATAACATAATCAAAAAATATGTTTGAATACCACATAATTAGATATCATCATAGATTTAATATCATCTCAAAATGGCATCAACATGAAAATATGATAAACTAAACAACATAGTAGTAAAGAATCTATTCTACTGAATCAAAGTCTAACATTTGACCCTCAGGTCATCTCAAAGTACATGTAATAAGAGTATCAAGTATCTCTCAAAACAAAAATCAATAAGGGTATAGAATGCAAACACAAGAGGCACTATATCCTTTCCCACTAGCATAGGCTTACTCTTGGAAGCCAACAAAAAGATAGGGGTACAATCCCCTCAATTGTGTAGCATTCTCCCAAGTTGCAGAGGTCTCAATGCTTGCGTCCTATTGGACCCTTACCTGCTCAATGTCCTGACCTCACAAGCTTAGCCTTTAGTGTTGTAGGATATGAATGGGCTCTAAATTAAGTTTCCTATCTAATACTTGCAAAGTATCCCAATCAAGAACATGAGTCGCATCAAGAACATACTGCCTCAAAATAGAAACATGAAAGACATCGTGGATTTGAGATAGGCTACGTGGCAATGCTAGTTGATAAGAAACAAGACCAGTCCTCTCAAGGATCTTAAAAGGGTCAACAAAACATGGCACACTAGCTTAGACCTTTTCCCATAATAGATGGGGATCTTCCTCAAATGCACTCACAAAAACACCCTGTCACCAACCAAAAAGTGATGATCCAACCTATAGGCATGTGCATACTTCTTCTACCTATATTGAGTAGTAACCAAATGCTCCCTAATGCAAAAAACATATTGTTCCATATCTTGGAGCATCTCTAGACCCAAAAGAACTCAATCATCTAAGAGATCACAACTCAAAGGGGTATGACATGGTCTACAATACAAGGCCTAAAAAGGTGACATGCCAAGAGAAATATGATACTCATTGTTCTATGAAAACTCAAAAAGGTACAAATAATCCTCCCACTTCACCTGTCTATCCATAACATACATGCGAAGCATATCCTCCATAACCTAACTCACTCTCTTAGTCTAGCCATTAGTCTTTGGGTGATAAGACAAACTAAAATTGAGTTGTGTGTGCAAAGCATGCTGGAGAGACATCCAAAGTCCAAAAATAAACATTGGATCTCTATCTGAAATGATTTGATGAGGGATCCCATACAAATGAAAAATATCCTCCAAGAAAACATGCATTATAAAAGAAGTTGTTTAGGATGCTCACATGGGTGAAAAATGTGCTACCTTGGATAACTTGTCTACAATCACCATGATATAATTATGTCTCTGTAATGACATAGGCAACCCTATGATAAAATCAATGGATAGTGTCATATGCCTAAAATGTGAGCACACTTCTACGAGTCATTATATCCAGTATTTCTCAAGAATGAAGTCTTGAATGGCAGCTCATAGCTCTCTATTCATGGCGTGCAAGAGTTTGAAATGGAGGCCATCAATTTGACCTAGTTTGTGCCCATTTAAGTACACCATTAAATGAGAGATTCAAGTATCAAAATATGCATGCAAATGAAGATGCAAGCTAATATAAATGATGAAAATGCAAAGCAATGCAAGAAAGGAAATCTAATCTATGAAAGGAAATAACAATGCAATATTAATCTATGAAAAAAAATATGAATCTAAGCTAATATGAAAATGCAAGGATGGATCATGATGATGTAGGCCATGGACATATGAGAGAGAAATACAAGAAGATAGAAATTCTCCACAAAAAGCTTTAATGCTCAAACTCCTCCAAAAATCACTCTCCAAACCTACAACATGACAATAGCATAATCATGGATGTCAAAAATGAGGAAAGGGCTCTCCCTTATAAAGAATAATGTGGTGGTGGGAAGCTTCTCACAACTAATACAAGATAATAAAGTTTGATCCATGTGAGACAAAATTCCACCAATGAGAAAAGAGGAGAAAAATTAAATGAGGGAAGGAAAAAAAGAATTTATTTAATTTTCATTTATTTATTTTTCTTTTTCATGTGGGATTTTATATAATTAAGTGGGAGCAAGTTCTTTTGATTAAACAAGAAATATTTAATTAAATTAAAAGAGGGGTTTTCTCTTAATTAATTAAATATGGATTAACTATTTAATTAAAAGAGAGGCTGACCTTTAATTAAATAAGCCTTAGGATAAAACGATCAAACCTTTAGGAAATATTGACATAATTAAACTAATTACAATTTGATCAAAGAAATTGAGTTGAAATGATTTAATAAACTATTACAAACTATTGATTCAAGAAATTTTATAAATTGAATAATGGGGGCCCATAGTCTAGGTGACCATTTTAGGGTGCATACATTTGCTTCTCTTTGACTAATGTGTGATCGATTTGGGAACACATGTAGTCAAAGAAAGCAATTGAAGTGTGAGATCAATTTGGGATCACAAAACAACCCAGATGTGTGGTCAATTCGAGAACACATCAGGACAAAGAATACAAATAAATTTTGACTTAAAAAGTTCAAGGATAAATTTGATAAAACTAAATCAAGGATTGAATTTGATAGGTACTGTCCCCTCGTCATCAAAATCCAAATGAGATAGAGGAGTAATAGAAAATTGATAAATTTGATCAAATTGAACAAAAGATAAAGTTCTTGATGAAAGATGAAAGATATAACAATCACAGAACCAAGGTAGATCATCAACCATGAAATATTACACCACAAAGTTGGATTAGAAGAAAAGAAGTGAGATAAAAGAAAATGGAAAGTAGAATTTTGGAAGATATGGAGAGAAATAGAAAGAAGAAAATATAATGCCCCAAAATCAATCAACTATTTAAGATAGAAATTTCATTTGAGATCACGAAAGAAGGTAAGGAAATGAAGATCAAAACATGACCACAATTGATTAGAAGTCCACAAGAAAGATGAACGGAAAACCCTCTCAAAGTCATAATACAACCTAAAAAATGCAAACTAACATGAAGTATAATAATGTAAGCTACATGAAAATGAAAAGGTGTACTTGCAAAAAAGAAACTATAAGATAGGATTTTGTGTTCATCATTCATTAGAGAATGTTAAAGAACTTATTTTCATCATTGGGCCATTATTAATAGACATTAGAAAATCACACAATCATCACTAATTACAAGCACAAATATGAAGATATGAATGTGGAAAGATTCTAACATAAGAATCAAATACATAAAGGTCAAGATGATTTCAATGTTAGCTTACCCAATTTAATGTAACAAAACCATGCTCGCATCAAGGCATAGATGCCAGAATACCATAAGAATGGTTGTACAAAAATAGTCAAGAATGATGCCTCAAATCTCCTAAGCATTTCAAGGGGACAACAAGAGACACTCTAGACTTTTAAGACCACACCCATAAGCAAAAAGCAAATAAAACATGCCCCATGCCCCAAGTCCTCTAGCTATGCACCCTGGAGAGACTTATCAAACAAGGACACTCAACAAAAATCAATAATAGTCAACACACAAAGAAAAAGGTCAAGCATTAAGTGTTTGTGTTTAAAAATTTAAGTGTGTTAAATAATACTAAGTTCTGAGGATAAGGATCAAATGCTTGCAAGTAGGTAAGATCACATGATGAAATTGGGTAAGACCAAACCAATATGTGTTGAAAAACACTCGATGTCAGGAGTTGTATTGAAAAATACAATTGTGGTGGTTTTGAAAAACACCATTTGTGAGGTGTCCTAAAGACTAATGTACCCAATAGACCAAAGATAACATAATTATGCCCCCTAGACAAAGACCAATTTCAAAACAAGGCAACAAGGACAAGACATGATGGAGAAAGGCCAAGTGTCAAGGACACATGCTAAGAAACAGGGGTACAAAGGCCTCAAGTAGTGCTTGTTTCTAGGTTTTCACCACTTGGATTATTATTATTATAGAATATATAATTTTTTTGGAGATACATCAAAACACTTATTACTAAGATGATCATTTTTTAAGGATATTTTATGCTTTTTAGGATTTTTTTAGCATCAGATATGATTTTTTTGGATTTTTAGAATGACTTAGAGATTACTCACTCTCAAGCAAGATCACATTATTTTGTTCCATAGTCAAGGAAGGTGTAAGCTATGATGTAGTAAGAAGTTGGTGGATATGATGGATAAGTAAGGAATAATGCATGAAGCAAGTGAAAGGTGATCCTCAAGGACTGTCTCCTCAAGAGTACCCAGGCTAGGGAAAGATAATTGTATGAAGCATGTGTTCGAAAAGAAAAGAAAGCCATGAAAGGAGATAGCATGTGGGATAAGTAGTGGAAACTAATAACTAAGATAGAATGAAAGCATGTATTCCAACAAAAGTAGGCATGTCAAGAGGTGTAAGAACCATGTTTCTCATTCTATGATCAAGACCAAGGGGTCAAATGGATAGAATAGTGGTAGGATAAAGTAATAAGAATAAAGGTAAATGTGTAAGCTATGAGTGAATGAAAAAGCATAATAGGCAACCTGACAAATTAGATAGCCAATACATAAGCATAGCTCAACATTGTCAAGATCAAAGAAGAAATATGCGATAGATGGATTAGGGAATGCCTACACATGATGCCTATTTTCCAAGTTCATGGTACTTATCCAAGGCACCATAAGAAGTTATTTTCACCATAGAAAAAATTTATTTCTCTTTAATTTTTCTACCAAGGTGCTTGTTTACTAGGTTTTCACCAAAGTACATTTTTTTCTTTCTTTTTTTCTTTTTTCTTTCAATTTTTTTCTTTTTGAATTTTTAGAAAGAAGTCAAGTTATTTCAATTTAAATAGTGCTCCTATAGGAAATATGAGTCATGATAAGCGAAGACCATAGAAAGGTATGCTCTATTGTAATCTGATTGAAACAGATCATTGTATGAAAGATATTGTTGCTATGGAATGTGTTCAATCATTATTTTGTCACTGATGTCAAACTTGCTATTTACTCGAATGGTAATTGCTTATAAGATCTAAGCACTATCACTCAGTTGATTGATGAGGAATCAATAAGATGTAATGAAAGCACCTAAGAGAAAGGTTGAGTTATGGTTTTGGAATGAAGTGCATAAAAATCAAGTGACAAGTATATATCAAGTGCTGAGTAAAAATCAAGTGCCAAGTAAAGATCAAGTGCCCAGTGAATATCAAGTGCCAAGTTAAGATCAAGTGCTGAGTTGTGTTCATGTGCCAAGCATCAGAAAGTCAAAAGTGCCAAACTGCTACATTATTTTGAAAGGTCAAAGATTCGCCAAATCTGAGCCAAAATGGTTGTCATCTAGAATTTTGTGAACCAGATAGAAGATAAGAATGATGAGCTAGTGGCACATAACATTATGTAAAACATTTTTGGTGAATACAACTAGATTCTAGATGAAGTTTCTAGATAAAAATGAGATATGGGATAGATACATTGTATCCTACCTAATCTATGGAAATCCTAAAGTTGGAGAGGGAGAATCGAGTGGGAAAAGTATTCCAAATTTCTACTTAAGGAGTCATAAGGTCACGAAGCAAAAGAGTTGGTCAAGCATGAAAGCATGAAGTGCTAAAGAAGGTGCTAAGGAGGAAGAGAGCATAGAAATTTTGTTTCTATAGATGACCGCATAGATGATTGCATTGGTATGATGAGCATGAAGACTCAAGGAGACGAAGCTTGAAAGTAAGACAAGCTGTCAAAGTCATAGCGATTAAAGCCAAGCAAAAGATTGAACTGAAGTGTGATCTAAAATCTGTAAGATATGTTGTGAGTTGTATCAAATCAAAAGCTCTTATTGTTACTCTCTAGCAATTGTAACACTTAGTATAAATCCTATGGACTTAGGTTGGTTTAATAGCCATGTTGTAAATCCTTTAATAGGGTGACATTCCAAGTGAATGTTCCAAAGTCCTTTGACCAAGCCCATTCCTAACAGTATGGTGAAATCCTCTAACAAGGTCACATTTAATAGTATGTTGTAAGCCTTTAACAAGGCAGGCCTTTAATAGGGAATCACTTTAGAAGAGTGAGAATTGAGTAGCATGTTACTGGTGGTTTTTCCTGAATTGGGTTTCCACGTAAATTACTGTGTCATGTGTTGATCTTGCATGTTTTATTCCTGCATGTTGATTTGTTGTAACTTGCTAAGATGGTTGTTTTAAGCTTGGATGGATGAGTAGTTCAATGGGCTTATTGTAATTAGTGAAAAAGTATTATTAGGACATTTAGACCTTGGATAATTGATTCTCCCCCCCCTGCTCCTCTCAGTTATTCTAAAACATTTCCAACAATTGGTATCAGAGCCTTGTTGCTGATTTATTTTAAAGGAACTAGAAGCAGAAAAGATCAAAATGCCTAAGAGAGAAGTTCCTAAGCTCAATAAAGACAACTTTGTTGCATGGAAAAGTTTGATGAAGCTGCATCATGGATCCATAGGAGATTATGCCCAAAATTCAATTTTTCTTGAACATGTTGATCCAACTAGTACTCTTACTATAGAAGATTTGAAAAACAAATAGGAACACAATCAAACAATGCTGGAGATTGCTTTTGTGCTCAACTACACTAAATTCAATGATATCAAAGGATGTGACACTACATTTAAGATGTGGAAAGCCCTGTCAGACACCTATGGAGGAGATCAGAATGTCCAAAGAGAAAAAAGAGAAAGCCTCAGAGGAAAGTTTGATGACATGAAAATGGAGGAAAGTGAGAATGCTACTCAGTATGCCTCTAGAATAAAGAAAGTGGTAAGTGCAATAAGATGTTTGAATGGTCAATTAGATGATGATACTATTAATAGTAAGTTCTTAAGAGCCTTGCTCCCTATCTATGCTATTAGAGTATCAACTATATAAGAGCTAAGATGTGTGCTAGGAAACAATCTAAGTTTTGAAGGTATAGTGGGTAGACTCACTGCATTTGAGTTATCTAACTTTGACAACTATAGACCAAAGAATGTTGAATTTGCTTTCAAGGTCAAGCTATCACTGAAAGATACCAAATAGGTGAAATCAAAGAAGGGAATAAAGATGAAATATGTATCTAGTGATAGTAGCACTAATGAGGAAGATGTGGAACAATTGGAAGCATTACTAGCTAGAAGATTTCACAGAGGCAAAGGAAAATTCAAGGGTAAGCTACCTATCATTTGTTTCAATTGCAATGAACTAGGACATATTGCTGCAAGTTGTACACAAAAAAAGGATTACAAGGAAGGTAGCAAGTACAAAAATAGAAGAGAAGATGATAAGAGAGATTACAAAGACAAAGGCAAGAAGTGCTATATCACTGAAGATAATTTTGATGATAGTGATGATGAAGTTTTTTATGTGCCTATGAAGGACCAGTCTGATGAAGAAGAGCCTATAGCACTGGTAACATGTATGAACAATAATGACAAATGGATCATAGACAGTGGGTGCTCACACCACATGACAAGAGACAAAAGTAAGTTTGTTGACTTCACTCAGTATGATGGAAATAGTGTTAGATTTGGAAATGATGCTCCATGTCAAATCAAAGGAAAAGGCTCCATTAAGCTTACAAAGAAAATTTCATGTAATAATGCATACTATGTTGAAGGACTAAACTACAATTTGTTGAGTGTCTCGCAGTTAGGCAATGTAGGGTGCAAAGTAGAATTTGGAAACAAAACTGCAAAAATCTAAGATATTGATGGCAAATTGATAGGAAAAGGAGATCAAACAAGACGTAATCTATTTTATCTTGATATGGAAAATGCTTCTTGTTTTGTTCCAAAATTTGATGATGAATGGTTATGGCATAGAAAGCTATGTCATCTCAACTTTGATAATCTGATCAATATCAATAAAATGAAGAAAGTCAGAGGTTTACCTAAACTAAACAAGCTTGACAACATCATGTGCAAACAATGTTAGCTAGGAAAGATGACTAAGTCAAGTTTCAAGAGTAAAAACTATACATCTAAAGAAGTACTTGAGTTAGTCCATACTGATTTATATGGTCCAATAGAAGTAAAAAGCTACAAAGGAGATAAATATATAATGTTGTTTGTTGATGATTATTCTAAGATGGTGACTATTATGTTCTTAAAGCAAAAATCTGATGCTTTTCAAATGTTTAAGTGGTATGTGGGTAGAGTTGAAAACGAAACAGGAAAGAGTTTGAAATGCTTGAGATCAGACAGAGGTGGAGAATTCACATCAAATGAATTTGAGACATTTTTCAATGACAAAGGAATCAAGAGACAAACATCAGCTCCAAGAACTCCCCCATAGAATGGAATTGTTGAGAGAAGAAATAGATCTATGATTGACTATGCCAGAACATTTTTGATGGAAAAGACTGTTGCTCTAAAATATTGGAGAGAAGATGCAAGTGTGGCTATTCATACACTGAACTGAGTACAAGTCAAGAAAGGTACAGATGCAACACCTTTTGAATTATGGTATGGTCACTCACCCAATGTAAAGCATTTCAAAGTATTTGGTTGAAAATGATTTATCCTTAAAGATAGTAGAAATGGAAAATTTGATGCAAAAAGTGATGAAGGCATATTCCTTGGTTACTCCACTAGAAGTAAAGCTTATAAGTGTTTAAATACTAACACTGACAAAATTATGGAAAGTGCAAATGTAAACTTTGATGAGCATACAAAAGTCGAAGTTGAAGAACCAAAGAGAATGGATGACTTCAGAAACTTTATATATTCTTATGAAGGAAAGCCTATTGAAGAGGATGCTATCAATCAAATTGGGATTCAACATTAAGTTTCAGTTTCAACCAAGTCACAACCAATGAATGCCAAGTTGCATTCAGAAGCTAAGTTGTAGAATAAAGAAAATGAACATTCTGATTCTGAAGTTAGTACACATGAAAGAGATGTAGAACTACCTGACAATGAAGTGCATAGTGACCCTAAATCTGAAAGATCAAACATGGAAACAAGGAAAGAACCAAGATTATCTAAATATGTGAAAAGACATCACCCTGCTGAATAGATAATTGGTAACAAAGATGCAAGACCAATGACAAGGAATAGACTAAGAAATAAATAATGTATGTTAAGAAAATTTGAACCTAAGACAGTGTATGATGCATTACAAGATGGTGACTGGTATAAAGCTATGAAAGAAGAGGTTGATCAAATAAGGAGGAACAAAACCTGGAGTTTGGTTCCTAGACCAGCTGACAAGAATGTGATTGGCACCAAGTGGGTATTCAAAAACAAGCTAGATGAAAATGATGAGATTACTAGAAACAAAGCCAGACTATTATGTAATGGTTATGCTCAAGAAGAAGGATTAGAATATGGGGAAACATTTTCCCCTATTGCTAGAATGGAAGGAGTAAGAACTTTACTTGCATATGCTACATATAAAGGTTTTAAAGTTTATCAGATGGATGTAAAGTCTGCTTTTCTAAATGGTATATTGGAAGAGGAAGTCTATATTGAACAACCAGAGGGATTTTTTGATGAGAACAACAGGGATATGGTTTGTAAACTGTTGGGACTAAAAATTGCATGGTCAATTTTGAGCACCATTAAAAATGTGAGCCCTATTAACGCCTTAAAATGACTTTGTACCCTACTGTACCTAGGAGGCCCTTGAGGTGTTTAATATTTCTAACACCCTCCATTCAACCTGTTTATCTGTTCCATGAAGTTCAATTGTCATTTCAAGTCATTTGGCAAAGTTCTGTTTTGAGCTAGTATCATTTTTGCTTTTTCACCTAAGTGTCAGATAGCGATAGGAGGCTGTGTTTGCCAATAAATATATTGCACCCAAAAATTTGTCATGACTTTCCATTTTGAGATTATCTAGTTTCCATACTCAAGAACCTATGTTTTAGATTTCAAGTCGTTTCGAGTCCGTTTGACTAGGTTTTGAATCCCTCAAAGTTGGTAGTTTAAATGTGTCATGCTTTTGCACTTTGTGCCTAATTCTGGAAAGCCATGTTCGACATGCTATAACTTTTGATCAGTTGATTGAAATGCTAAATTTCTTTTTGTGTTGCATTTTAGATGTTAAAAACTTGTTATGTTTCAAGTTTCAGCTTATGACGAATCTATTTGATCAGTTTTCAAACGCAATTCCAAACACAATTTCTAAAGTTTTACTGGTGTCAGCATTTGTAGATTTGTCAGGACCCCTATTCGTGACGTCATAACTCCTAACCTCTTATTGGTAATATCAAATGGATTATACCACTGTGTTTTGCTCTGAAAATACTCCTAGTGTGTCAATTTGTAAGTCATGATGAATCCGTCTGCACACTTTTCCTAGTCAATTCCATTTGCAAAAAAAACTGTCAATGTTTCCAGTCTGCAAAATTCTGAGTAGCCCACTTTGAACGTCCACCATTTGCGCCCAGTTATTCATAATGAGCCTAAATCATAGAAGTACATTGTCCTCATGACAAAGAACTAATGACCCAGTTTTCATACTTTCAAGTGTCAGTTTACCTAGTTTTTGAAGCCAATTCTGAACCCAGTTTAGTGTTTTCTGACTTGTTTATCTGCTGGTGATTCTGAGAGGTCAACTTTGACAATGAATATCTTTTGACCCCGACTTGGTCATGAGACGAGATTCGACGGGGTGCAAGAATGTGGTACAAAGAGTCAGTGTGCTAGTTTTTAGAGCTCGATCAGAGGTTTGGGTTAGTTTTTAAGGCCAGTCAATGGACCTTCTGGCACCAATTTGACAGTTTGCAGATTAGTAATAAAGTGAGTTTTTAATTGATGGTTCACTTCTCGATTTTAAATTTTAAATAGTCTAACAGGATTCCATGGATGGCAAGGTTACTTTTAGGGTTTTAATGAGTGAATTCATTGCGGATGTTCACATTCTTACACCTTCATTTCAAATTTAAAGAACACACAAATCATATGGAGTAAATAATAAAGAGGTGCAAAGAGAAAATGAGATGCTCTTGAAGAAGAAGATTTTCCAGTCCGCAGTTATGGGGAATTAATTTTTGCTATGGTTGTTGAATGAGAAGTATCACTTAAATTTCATCATGGGTGTATAAATAATGAAAGGGTACAAGCGTCAAGGACTGAAGACCTTCATCAAAAAATTTTGTTTGGGTCACAAATATGGTATATAAAATATTGGTGCAAAAAATGCATGGTCTTCAGAATAGATGAATTCTACTGGTGATCAACACATACATCTAGTTAACAACTACCATGAACTGGAGAAACAAAGACATGAAGTGTTGCGGCAACTTTATCAAATAAATGGTTGGAATCATCAGGTCATTAATGAACACCCTTTTGAATCTTAGAGAGCTCATCAGAAACCCATTTTAATAGTCCAACATGTTCTCAGATTCATCCTTATACCCAAGTATAGTCATTACTCAGACAGTGAAGAATTATATTGGATCTTAACCTGCTGGATCGACGACCATTCATGCCTGCAACATATGCATTAACAATGGGATTTCTCACTCATTCGAGTGCGAATAGATTAATGGTATATGTTGGCTGAACAACATATATAAAGAACTCCATGCCCTTGAGGATGAAGTCCTAATTTTTAAAGACATTTTTTAAAGAGAGACATTAAGTTTGATGTCTGATGAAGCTGTAGCAGGGAAAGAGAGAGGAACATCAAATTAAGGAAAGAGACTAATGTTCTTCAAATAACAGGAACAATTTCAAGTCAAGCCTTCCACGCTGTCAGAGGAAAACCTGCGAATTGAAGGCAAGGAATGCCCATTTTAAAAAGGCGGAGCAATGAAGCTGCCAGTCCAAAAAAAAAAAAAAAAGAGCCACCAAACAGAACAATGCATGTAACAGAGTGGTCCACGTTTTTAAGATAGGAAGTTTCCAACGGATGTAAAAGAGAAATCACAATCTAAGATAGGGCAGTCAGCAAATAAATAAAAAACACAGCCGCAGGCATATTTAAAACAAAATTCCACACGCAATGGAGGAGCAGCTTCCATGGAAGTGAAGATAGCAGTCAACATACAAAGCACTTCATGCTGAGATGGGAAGGAGATCATCTACTAGAACAGCCGCAAGTCAAAACAAGTTGAAACTCAGCATTGAGCAAGCCTCATGCAGAGCAACATGTGAATGAAGACAAAGCATACCCACGTATAAAGGCATAGGCAATGGCAATATCGATAGAAAAGAAAATGCAGGTCACAGTTGGCATATGGAGGTGTATAAAAAGAGCAATCTACACGTTAAGAAAAGACCAAATAGCAAATGCATGAAGACAATGAAATAGACCGAGTGCCAGTAAACAGAGGATGATAGTTTTTAAATGATTATCCCACATTGAGTGGGCGTGGGATATCTAAATGCGTTAAATACTAATGCACACAGTGAGTTAGATGTATTAAAGAGAAGGCTTTTTAGAAAGTTGTAAGTTATGAAGCGAAGCCCGAAGGATGACATCAGCTGCATAGTAATAAGTAAATTTTGAACTAACACGCAATTAAAAAGTTGATGATGTCAGCAGGGATAGGCATCGGATAAGTCAATAATCCAGCTAGTCGCTATGTCACTAGCTGGAAAATTTGAGAAATTCTGGCTAGCGACTTAGCGAGTCGCTGAAAAAATTTAAAAATCTGGCAAACGATGGATGAGTTCAGATGAAAGGGAATTGCGACACATGGATAATCTGAGGGTGGTCGTTAACTCGCTATGAGAGAGATGCTCATGCAATAGCATAACGAGTTAACGAGAAAATGACACGTGGCAATGGGTCCTATGTTCGATGATGTGGCAAGTAATATAGAATAGGTGAGCCAATCAATGAATGACACGTGTCATTAAGTTAGTCAAACCAAGTTTGACCTCGAATTCAAAGGCTACGGAAAGTTGTGAAGGCCAATGAAAAGTATTTTTTAAATCATTTTATGCAAAATGGATTCCCGTGAAAGTTTTTCAAAACTCAGAAAGGATTTTAATATAAAGTTCTAACCTTAGAATATTTTAAATTTTCCAAAATTTAAAATCAAATGTTGCAAGTTTGAGTTTTCAAACAGAGGGGAGTGTTTTTCAAACAAAGATTTCAGGCATTTTCGAGAGGCCAGATATGCCTTATCATATACCGTTGGAATCGTGAGAATCCAAGTTTTCCATTTCTGAAGTCAATTTTCGCATAGGTGCTTCTTGGTTTGAGCTATAGCTAGAAATGTGAATTTTGGGGCTTTCTCAATGGAATGGGTAAAAAATTGAAAATCTAGTTAGGGGATCAGTAAAACTTGGTAAGAATGCAGTTGGAGTTCACTTTTCTCACATTCACTCAATTTAACCCGATTTTTGCCAAGCATTTCAACGGGTTTTTTCGATATTTTGGTGACTCACATAGTTTTCATCATTTAGAAAGGGATGTTTTGCAAGTTTTTTATAGAAAATGATGAAAAAAGATTAGATAAAAATGGGAAGAAAGAAGAGAGAGGTTTTCCAGTTGCAAGAGATTGAATTCCAAGTGGACATTTGTCATTCTGAAATCAGGTCCGGGAATTCATCTGGGCTATATCATTCTTTCTTTCTGTCATTGTAAGGGTTCCAATTTTTGCATTGAGAAACCATTCTTCAGCATTTCTTCTTGTATTGAATAGCATTTTGAGTTTTATGCAAATAGTTCATGTCTGTTAGGTGATTTATGAAGTTTTCTGTACATCTTTCATGTATTTGGTTTCAAGGAAAGCAAATAAAGAGCAGCAATGGTTTCAAATTCAGTCTGAATCTTGTCTCCTATTTGTGGATCTGTTATCTTTTCTAGTTTATGATCAAAGACCATAGATTAGGTTGCATCTCATTTAGTGATGTATGTGATTGAAATACCTTGCTTATGGAACAGAGAGCCATGTAACCACTTGGTGTTTATCATAGGGTTTACTGATTTCATGATGGGATATTCTGAGTATGAGATTCATCTTGATGCAAATATCTATTCACAAGGTGAAAGATAGATCAGAGATCTGGATGTAGTAATATGTCTGAGATTTCCAAGAGATGTATGGTTATAATTCATTTAATTGCCCAATAGATAAGGCACTGATCACAGATAGGATCATTAAATTTTGTTGCTCATACCTGGGTCTTGCTGTCATCAATCTATTAAATCATTTTCATTTTATGTTGAAAGGTATTCAAAGTATAACCCGCACTTAGCTTTCCAGTTTCATGAGTCATGTCCTTAGCTATTTGATGCTTGTGATCTCCTAGTTAAGCATAGAAGAATTAGGGGTTTCATCTGCTTTTATAGATCCTGATTATGTTTAGTACACTGGTTCCATATGTCAGATCTAAAGAGGTTCACCCGCCTAGGTTTTGCAGAGCCTGAAGTGCAAAATGAGTATAGCCTTATAGTTGGCCCAGGTTCTTTGTAAATTGTGTCCATTATTGGAGATAGCTGCCCATAGATGCATTCTTTCCTTGCATACTTGGTTGTTCAAATTCTATTAAATCGGGAGCCAACATAAACTAGAGAAAGCACTCTATGGTTTGAAAGAAGCACCTAGAGCATGGTACGAGAGACTTCACAAATATCTTATCAAGATAGGATTTGAGAAAATAGTTGACAATAGCAATCTATATATCAAGGAAGAGAAAGGTAAAGATGTTTTGATATCTAAGATCTTTTTTGATGATATAATATTTGGATGAAAAGATGCTCTATGCAAAGATTTGGCTGATCAAATGAAACATGAATTTGAGATGTCAATGTTTGGAGAGATCAAATTTTTTGTTGGATTGCAAGTACATCAATTAAAACATGGTATATTTGTAACCCAATCAAAATATATCAAGGAAATACTCATCACATTTTGTTTAGATGAATCAAAACTAGTAAGTACACCAATGGCAACAGGAAATAAGTTATCTAAGAATGATGATTTAGCTAAAGTAAATTAGAAAATGTATAGATCCATGATTGGAAAACTACAATATGTTGTACATAGTAGACCAGATATTGCTTTATCTGTTGGAATAGTGGCAAGATTTTCTACAAACCCAAGAGAAAATCATCTTATGGCTGTCAAGAGAATAATGAGGTATCTAAAAGGTACAAAAAATTTTGGTTTGTACTACAAGAGGACTAAAAATTTTGATTTAAAGGCCTACACTAATGCAGATTGGGGAGGTAACATAGATGATAGAAAAAGCACTAGTGGAGGAGCACTTTTCTTAGGAAAAAGATTAGTCACTTGGACTAGTAAAAAGAAAAATTTTACATCACAGTCCACAGTAGAAGCTGAGTATGTTGCTACTGCTATAAATTGTACAAATATTGTGTGGATCAAGCATCTATTGAAAGGAATGAAGGAAGAAATAACTAAACCTATGATACTTTATTGTGATAACACAAGTGCTATCAACATATCAAAGAACCATGTGATGCATGCCAAAACAAAGCATATTGCAATCAAGTATCACTATGTAAGAGAATTGGTGGAAGACAAGAAAGTGAAGATGGAATATATCAATACAAAAGAACAAATTGCTGAAATCTTCACAAAACCATTACCTAAAGATGCATTTGAATATCTTAGAGGTAAGTTAGGGGTGGTACCCCTAACCAATGCTGCTTAAGTAATAGCAAGACTGCCCTGCATCAAGTAAGTTGATTGATCAGATGATATAAGTTGATGCAGAGGGTACTTACTTTAGGTTTAGCCTGAAGTAATCAAAGTACTGACATTCCAAATAAGTCACAAGCAAGGTGACAGAGGGAGATATTGGAAGTTCTTGTAAAATGCTATAGTTGCATGATAAGATGTTGAAATAATGTGTCTTTGGCATTATTGTCAAAGAGGGAGAAATGGCAGAAACTGATCAAATCAAAGAAAGAGGGAGAAAGTAGAAAATAGAGGGAACTGATTAAAGAGGGAGAAAATAGCTCCAATTGGTCAAATTCCTGAAATAGAGGAATAGTAGACACTAATCAGCTCTCAAAAGGAATAGCTCAAGAGACTAAATCAAAGATAGATTAGAAGGAATAAGATTAGAGGGAAATACAAAAGTCAACAAGTTTTCTTTCTGGCATTTGACTTACTATTTTAGCCTAGTTAAAATTTTGTTAACTTGGTTGATCAGTCAGTTTTGGTTGATTAGTTTGGTTTTCCATCAATGTCAAAGAGGGAGATTGTTGAAATCTGATTGAAACAGATCATTTTATGAAAGATATTGTTGCTACAGAATGTGTTCAATCATTATTTTATCACTGATGTCAAACCTTCTATTTGCTGGAATGGCAATTGCTTATAAGATCCAAGCACTATCACTTAGTTGATTGATGAGGAATCAATAAGATGTAACGAAAGCACCTAAGGGAAAGGTTGAGTTATGGTTTTTGAATGAAGTGCAAAGATCAATTAAAACAATGATAAAGTGATGTATTGATAATATACAGGAAGATCAAGTGCCAAGTAAAAATCAAGTGCCGAGTAAAAATCAAGTGCTGAGTAAAAATCAAGTGCCGAGTGAAGATCAAGTGCTGAGTGAAGATCAAGTGCCAAGTTGTGTTCATGTGCTAAGCATCAGAATGTCGAAAGTGCTGAGCTATTGCATTATTTTGAAAAGTCAAAGATTCGCTAGATCTGAGCTGGCATGGTTGTTATCTAGAATTTTGTGAACCAGATAGAAGATAAGAATGATGAGCTGGTGGCATAGAACACTATGTAAAAAAAGTTTGGCAAATACAATTGGATTTTAGACGAAGTTTCTAGATAAAAATGAGATATGGGATAGATACATTGTATCCTACCTAATCTACGAAAACCCTAAATTTGGAGAGGGAGAATCGAGCGGGAAAAGTATTCTAGATTTCTATTTAAGGAGTCATAAGGTCATGGAGTAGACGAGTTGGTCAAGCATGAAAGCATGAAGTGTTAAAGAAGGTGCTAAGGAGGAAGAGAGCACAGAAACTCTATTTTGATAGATGACCATAGAGATGATTGCATTGGTATGATGAGCATGAGGACTCAAGGAGACAAACCTTGAAAGTAAGACAAGCTGTCAAAGCAGCAATGATTGAAGCCAAGCAAAGGATTGAACTGAAGTGTGATCTGAAATCTGCAAGATATGTTGTGAGTTATATCAAATCAAAAGCTCTTATTGTTACTCTCTAGCAATTGTAAAACTTAGTATAAATCCTATGGAATTAGGTTGGTTTAATAGCCATGTTGTAAATCCTTTAACAGGGTGACATTCCAAGTGAATGTTTCAAAGTCCTTTTCCAAGCCCATTCCTAATAGTATGGTGAAATCCTCTAACAAGGTCACATTTAATAGTGTGTTGTAAGCCTTTAATAGGGCATGCCTTTAATGAGGCATCACTTCAGAAGAGTGAGAATTGAGTAGCATGTTACTAGTGGTTTTTCCCGAATTGGGTTTCCACATAAATCACTATGTCATGTGTTGATCTTCCATGTTTCATTCTTGCATGTTGATTTGTTTTAACTTGCTAAGATGGTTGTTTTAAGCTTGGATGGGTGAGTGGTTCAATAGGCTTATTGTAATTAGTGAAAAAGTATTATTAGGGCATTTAGACCTTGGATAACTGATTCACCACCCTCCCCCCCTCTCAGGTATTCTAAAACATTTCCAACATGCTCAAAGAAGCTAATAAGGTGATGGTAGATAATGTATATGGAGGAAAAGGTTTTATGCTTTGGAAAGATCGAAGGAATATGGATAGTAGATAACTATAGGCTTGAAAATATTGCATAAGGGTAGGTGCAAAAGTAGGCAAGATCAACATCAACACACAACTTGAAGTGTTGTGAAATGATGGAGTAATCATGGAGGAAATAGTTTGAGGTTTAGATGTATAAGGAAGTAAGAGAATTTTGGAAGGATATGTAGTGGAAATCTTTGGAAGCTTCTTAGGAAGATTTTTGGAAGAAGATGGAGTAGAAGCCTTTGGAAGCTTGAATGCCAACATTGAAGTATTTTCAATATTCGAGTCTTTTAAAAAAGACTTTGGAATCCATATAGCTTTAAATTTTTCTTTTCCTTTGGATGCTTTAGAACACATTTCTTCAATGATGGGTTTAGGAATCCATATTTTCTTTGATTTAGCTCTTTGGGAACTAGAGCTTTGTGGTCTCTTGAATAATTTTTCTTCCTTTTCATTCACATGTCGATTAGATGGGACATAGTGATTTTCATTTTTAAATGGATTCTTGTGTTTGTTCTTAAATTGATCATCCAAAATCCTTCCAAAAGACTTGGGATTTTTGGATGAATAAGGATTAAATGACTAGTTCATATGGCTAGATGAATGAGAATTCATCAAGGATGAGTGTCTTTGTTGATCTTGAGGTATGATAGGAGAGCTAGGAGATGAGATAGGAGCAAAAATAGGATATGGAGAAATATAAAGTCCTAATATAGATGGAAGGTTTGAAGGCTTTATCTTTGATGGGCAAGGACCAAGGATAGATTTAGGAGATGCGAAGCGATAGTGAATAGGGATATTAGCATCTTTAGAGTGAGAAATATGACCAAGACCATCAATAGACTCATGAGTATCTTTAATAGGAGAAATGACTTTGATAGGAGTATTTGAAGATTGAGCATAGTTTTGAAGTGAACATGGAGAAGTAGAACAAGAAGGGGTTCTTTGATCTTGACAATTTTCTTTGGATAAAATAGGCATATAACTTTATTCATAGTTTTCAATAAGCTCAATGTAAATAGTGGAAGTAGTGTCTTCATCATACTTAGAAGGTGGGTAAGACATAGGATATGGAGGGATGAAATCTTGAAGGAGACAAAGGGGTGTTTGATCTTGATCTTTTTTGACATTTTTATTTTTATCCTTTTTCAAGTTCTTGTGACATGGAGCCACTTCTAAGGACAAGGGATTATATGAGGTTTTCATAATAGGATCTTGAAGGGGTAACAAAGGACTAGATGAAGTGGGAATAGTAGACATAACACCACATGAATGTTGAGGATCTTTAGTCTTAGAAGTAGGATAAGCATATTTAGCCAAGTGTAGATTAGCTCGGGTTTCTTTAAGAGCTAGCCCTTGAGGATAACTATAGGGAATTGCATGAAAAGCATTAGGACCTTTGTTTGATGGAAGAATGTTGGATAGCTTTAAATTTTTGGGAGATGTATAAGTATTGGAAGAAATGGAGGTATCAAGGGAACCATCACTAGACATAGGTTTCTCAACATGATCTTGCTCAAGAGAAGCATCTTCGTTACATAGGTCTTTAGAAATCTCAACATCAATGATTCTATCATCAATAAGATCTTGAATTATGTATTTAAATACAATACAATCTTCAATTTTATGACCTTTTCATGTATGGTAGCCACAATAGTGATCATCTCTCCACCAATAAGGTTTTACCTCAAGTTCATAAGGTGTAGAAAATTTGTATGGTAAAGTAATTATCACTTTTACAACTAAGGTCTCAAGCACCATGTAATATGAAAATCCCAAATGAGTAAAAGTTCTCTCAAAAGTATATCTAGGACCATTTTTGTCATTCTCATCTCGATCAAAGATAGGCCCACCATGAAATATTGACATATTCTCAAAGGATTTATTACTCACTTTCTCTCTCAAGAGGTCTTTGGATCCATAAGATGAAGACATTTGATGTCTTGGAGTAGAAGATGTCAATCTTGAAAAAGAGAAACTAGCAGGTAAGTCTAGATGCTTTTTAATGGTAGAGAACTCATAATCATCTAGACTTGATTGTGGTTTGGTAGGTAAGTCTAGACACTTTTTAATGGCACGGGCGAACTCATAATCAGCAAGATTTGACTAAGGTTTGGTAGCAAAGGGTTTGAAGCCCATAGTGGTTTTGAAAGTATATAAAAGGAAAGAATCCTTAAGGCTCAATTCGATGGATGTGTCCCCTTTTATTCAAAGTGGGGAAGGTTATCAAAATTCAAGCACATCAAACACACCAACAACCTATTCAAGTTTTTATAAGGATGCACAAGCTCAACTAGGGGATGTCCTCGATATATGCAAGGTATGTGAGGCCCAAATCTATAAATGAAAGAGAATACTACAAAATAGCTAGGAGGAAATGGTAATCCAATCTCCACCTTCACTTCCCAAAGGTATAAAGTTCTTTGGGGTTTATCCAAGATTGACAATATTTCTACTTCCAAAAGACCTATCTTTAGATTCAAGTCACACTATTTATACTCTATTGGAACATGGGAGTTGAGATCATCCCCTAGAGTGATCACTTCTCTAGACAAGCCCCCCCAAAAAAATAAAAATCAAGTTCCTTTATTTAGGTTCCCACCAAACTCCTTAACAAGGATGCAAGAAGAAAACATCAATAAGAAAACCTTGGGGAAAAAGACAAAAGGGGTTTTTTATTTTAAGCTCAAATCCAAATGTGAATGATTCATTTTAAGGCATTTTCTCAATGTTGGGAAGACACAGCAAACAATTTGACAAAAGAAAGAATTATTTTTCAATGAAAAAGAACACAATGATCACTTTTTATTATTCAAATGAGGTTTGGAATTTGTGAACCTTGATTTCATGCTTTCCAAATTTTCCCATTTTTTACTCTTTAGACCTCCAAGTTACCTTCACAAACTTCAATCAAGTGCATGAAATCATGAAGAAATAGGAAAATTCATATTTAAATATGTTGAACTATTTGATTCTATGAAAAATGATAACTCATATCATGCATTGAACTTTGTACAAATAAAGTGCAATTTAATCATGATTTTAACCTAGTCAACAAGATTGGACCTATATGCCATGAATTCGGACCCAAAACCCTAAATAAGGAAAAGAGAACCCTTTGAAAAATTAGAGAGCTTTCCAAAATTGTCATAATTTTCAAAAGATCTTTTTATTTGTGCCCTAGAGAGCCATTTTGTCAAAATAGACTAGTTTTTACAAATTGAATTATTGAGTCTTAATATGATCTCTAAAGTCGAAAAAAAAAAAAAATAACCAACCCCATTTAGAATTCAGAGACCTTTCCAAAAATTTATATGTTTTTAAAAAAATTGCTAATTTGTGCCCTAAAACAATTTTCATAAAAAATCAAGAAAAAAATTATTAAAAATCAAAAATACCTTAGAAAAAACTGAAAATTTGATTGAAGCTTTTTTGATATGTTGCCACCTTGTTAAAAAAATTCAGACCAAAACACCAAGTTGTTTGGGAGATATGATCATATATTTTAGATATAGGTTTTTTTTTTCTCTCCAAACAAATTCGCATAAGGGGGTTAGCTCCAAAAATATCTAAAACCGACAACTAAAGGTGGGTTGCCCCATGGTGTGTACCAAAGATGTATGTCTAAAATGTGAGCACATTTCTGAGTCATTATATCCAAGATTGTTCAAGAATGAGGTCTTTTATAGTGACTCATAGCTCTCTATTCATGGACTGCAAGGGTTTGTGATGGAGGCCCTCAGTTTAACCTAGTTTGTGCCCATGCAAGTACACCATAAAACAAGAGATTCAAGGATCAAAATATGCATGCAAATGAAGATGCAAGCTAATCTAAATGATGACAATGCAAATCAATGCAAGAAAGAAAATCTAATCTATGAAAGGAAATAACAATGCAATATTAATCTATGAAAACAAATATGGATCTAAGCTAATATGAAAATGCAAGGCCGGATCATGATGATGAAGCCATGGATGCATGAGAGAAGAAGACAAGAAGATAGAAGTTCTCCACAAAAAGCTTTAATGCTCAAACTCCTCCAAAAATTGCTCTCCAAACCTGCAACATAATAATAGCATAATCATAGATGTCAAAAATGAGGAGAGGGGTCTCCCTTATAAAGAAGAATGTGGTGGTGGGAGGCTTCTCACAACCAATATGGGATAATAGAGTTTGATCCATGTGAGAAAAAATTTCACCAATGAGAAAAGAGGAGAAAAATTAAATAAGGAAAAAAATTTATTTAATTTTCATTTATTTCATTTCCTTTTTCATGTGGGATTTTATGTAATTATAAGGGAGCAAGCTCTTTTAATTAAATAGGAAATATTTAATTAAATTAAAAGAGGTGTTGTCTTTTAATTAAATAAGACTTAGGATAAAATAATCAAACCTTCAGAAAATATTAAAATAATTAAATTAATTACAATTTGATCAAATAAATTGAGTCAAAATGATTTAATAAAGTATTGCAACCCGTTGATTCATGAAATTTGATAAATTGAATAATAGATCAAAACACCAAGTTGTTTGGGAGATATGATCAAATAATTTAGATATAGGGTTTTCTTCTCTCCAAACAACTTCGCATAAGGGGGTTAGCTACAAAAATATCTAAAACTGACAACTAAAGGTGGGTTGCCCCATGGTGGGCACCAAAAATGTATGTCTAAAATGTGAGCACATTTCTATGAGTCATTATATCCAAGATTGTTCAAGAATGAGGTCTTTTATGGTGACTCATAGCTCTCTATTCATGGAGTGCAATGATTTGTGATGGAGGCCCTTAGTTTGACCTAGTTTATGCCCATGCAAGTACACCATGAAACAAGAGATTCAAGAATCAAAATATGCATGCAAATGAAGATGCAAGCTAATCTAAATGATGAAAATGCAAATCTATGCATCAAAGAAAATATAATCTATGAAAGGAAATAACAATGCAATATTAATCTATGAAAACAAATATGGATCTAAGATAATATGAAAATGCAAGGCTGGATCATGATGATGGAAGCCATGGATGCATGAGAGAAGAAGACAAGAAGATAGAAGTTCTCCACAAAAAGCTTTAATGCTCAAACTCCACCAAAAATTGCTCTCTAAACCTACAACATAATAGTAGCATAATCATAGATGTCAAAAATGAGGAGAGGGATCTCCCTTATAAAGGAGAATGTGGTGGTGGGAGGCTTCTCACAACCAATATGGGGTAATAGAGTTTGATCTATGTGAGACAAAATTTCACCAATGAGAAAAGAGGAGAAAAATTAAATAAGGAAAAAAAAAAAATTATTTATTTCATTTCCTTTTTCATGTGAGATTTTATGTAATTAAAAGGGAGCAAGCTCTTTTAATTAAATAGGAAATATTTAATTAAATTAAAAGAGGGGTTGTCTTTTAATTAAATAAGACTTAGGATAAAATAATCAAACCTTCAAGAAATATCAAAATAATTAAATTGATTACAATTTGATCAAAGAAATTGAGTTGAAATAATTTAATAAAATATTGTAACCTGTTGATTCATGAAATTTGATAAATTGAATAATGGGGGACCATAGTCTAGGCAACCATTTTAGGTTGCATACAATTGTATCCCATTTCCACTCTAGAAGGGTATGTGGCTACAAAAGACCCACCAGATGCTAATACTCTACCTTCACTCTCTAGCACTCAAGACATCTAGCAACAAAATCAAAAACATCACATCTCATCCCCACCCAAAAGTATAGCTATTTGAGATTAGCATGCATGTTCTTGACATCGAGATGTGTTGAATAAAGTGCACGAAGCACTTCTAACAAAACCAAGTTATGAAGATCACCTAACATGGGTACATAGATATGCCCTAAGTGTCACAATATTCCATCAAACTTGAGCATATATCCTAAAAACCTTCCCTCAAGCGTACACCTAGACTAAATCTTTGTCCTCACCTCTTTATACCAAGTGTCACTAGGAAAGGCCTCCAAGATATAGCCTCACAAATCCACTCCCAATGACATCACTGATGCCTAATGTGTTCTCCTACTTAGGGCATCTATGATGAAATTCCCTTTTCCTTTAATAAAATGAACATCAAAGTCATACTTACACAAGAACTCCATCTAGTGACACTATTGCACATTTAGGTTTGGTTGAGTAAAGATATACTGCAAGCTCCTATGATCTGCATGCAACTCAAACTTGTGTCCCAAAAGAAAATGCCTCAAATGGACAAGGGAGTGCACCATGACTACAAGTTATAAATCATGAGTGGGGTAGTTAAGCTCATGGTCCTTGAGTTTCCTATACTCACATGAAATCACTCAACCATCCTACATCAATACCACGCATACACCTTCCAACAAAGCATCTATGCAAACCATAAAATCACCTACAAGATTAGGCACTGTAAGGACTGGTGCACTAGTCAAACACTCCTTAAGAGAATTAAATGTTTCCTTGCACTAGTTTGACCAAATATACTTCTTCCTTTTCTGTTGAAGAGAAGTGATGGGATGAGCTACTCATGAGAAATCCTTTATGAAGCAATAGTAGTAAGTCACTAATCCCATGAAAATATGAACTTCTAAGACATTAGTGGGTACTAACCAATCCATGATAGCAAAATCTTCTCTAGATCTACTACAATTCCATCACTAGTGATGATGTGCCCTTAATACTTCACCTCTGACTAGAAGAACCCATATTTACTCAACTTTCCATACAACTAATGGTCTCTCAAGCATTGTAATACCTAACTTAAATTGACTTCATGCTACTCCATAGTCTTTGAATAGATCAATATGTCATCTAAGAATATAGTGACACACTAATCAAGATAAGTGCAAAATACACCACTCATCAAACTCATAAAAATTGATGGCGCATTGGTTAACCCAAAGGGTACAATCATAAACTCATAATGCCCATATGGTGTATGAAAAGTTTTTTGATGAATGTCAACCTCTTGGATACAAAGTTGACCATATCTCAACTTAAGATCAATCTTAGAGAACACTCATGTTCCCTTGATCTAATCAAACAAGTCATCTAAGCTTGGCAAAGGATAATGGTTCTTCATCGTCACCTTATTCAACTACCAGTAGTCAATGCACAAATACAAAGAACCATCCTTCTTCATGATGATGACTAGTGTACCACATAGGGATGCACTAGGAAAAATATCACCCTTGGTTGATAATTTCTCCAATTGCAATTTGAGCTCACTCAACTCCTGAGTCATCATGTAGTAAGGAGCTAGTGAAATTGGCTCTGCCCTTAGTACAAGATCAATTCAAAAATCAATGTCATGTTGTGGTAGTATACATAGAATCTCCTTAGGAAACACATCTTCATACTCATGAATGAGTGGGTAATCATCAAGTTTCACCATATATTTCTTAGCTTCCTCGAGATCACTAAAAGGCACAAGAAACAACTAACAACCCTTGTGCACACTCTATTTTAGCTGATTAGTTGAGATCATCTAAAGTGAGACTGGTTTGAGGACTCCCAAAATTTCTAACTGCCACTTGTATCATCAATTCACTATACCATCTTACAATGGCAATCAATATTCACCTAATGGGTGGCTAACCAATCCATGCCCAACACAATGTTATATGATCCTAGAGGTAGAATGTGTAGATACACTATGGTGGTGAAGGTTCCCAAATTTAGAAAATAACCTCTAACCAATGAGCCTACAACCATTATAGAAACTGTGACTAACTCAACCTGCCATCTATTGACCTAATGCACTATCACTAGCCCACATCACTGAAAAAGAGATGGTGAAATGATAGAATCTAAAGCACTAGAGTCAAGCAAAACTTAATTTGAAATACCATACAACATACCTATATCCTCAACCATTGTACCTTGATGATTTTCTTGACAACTATTAACCACCACAAAGACTCTGTGATTCCTACCAACATCTCCTATAATAGGCTCAGATCTTATTGTGCCATTACCAGGTCCTAAAGATGGCTTGATGGAGCACTCAAAATATTTATGGCCAAATTGGCCACAAGAATAATAGTTTCCTCCAAAGTTGGAATATGTTCCATGACCACCCTAGGTAGCACTAGGATAAGGTACACTAGCCCTACAAGAATTCTAGTGAGTACTCTAAGGGGGAAAATCCTACTGAGACTTTTGTCTTCAGTTTTGGTTATCTAGTTTCTTTCCTAAGGTACCTAAAGACTATCCATCCTTGGTCCAAAATCTCTTTTGTCAATTATGACGAGAAGTCTAGCCCTTCCCTGATGACTAAGAACACTATGGATCCTTCCCTAAATATCATGCACTTTGGTTCTAAGAACTAGATCTACTACTAAAACATATAGCAATATTTTCATCTATAATATGAGCCTTCTCAATAGTGAGAACAAGAGTCCTAGGTTGGTGCATATGGAGTTCTTCAATGAGGGCATCCTTAAGGCCTCAAATGAAATAATGATCTAGGATTAGATCATCATGATTGTAGCAAGAATACTACCTAAGCTCAAAGAATTTTTTTTTTTTATTGATCCACCATCATGTCCCCTTGATGGATCACATGGAATTCATCAGCATGGGCTTCACTGAATTGAGGAGATAAGAATTTCTCTTAGAACCTCTTCTCAAAGATCTCCTAGGTGAGACCTAAAATGTTGATCTAGAGCTTCTAACTCTCAATATTCCACATTACAAATGTGTGGTCCATCAACTACATAATCACACAATGTGCCTTCAAATTGGTTGCATATGGTTACATGGTGAAGCAATGCTCCATTTCTAATAACCAAGTTTCTACCTTGAGACCACCTCCCTTACAATCATACAATGGTGGTTTGGATTGATGAAGAGACTTAATGATATCCAACCTGATGGAATCCTCACCATTGCAATCCCTACCACCTCAATGGTTCCCTCAACCACTTGGTGGAGTAAGGGAATTTTTATTTTCATGTTCCTCTTCTCTATGCTCTAAATAATGGGAATCCCCATGATGGGATCCCTCTTCCTAATTATGATCCTATCAACATTCCTCTACAAGAGGTCCCAACTAAGCAAGAATCTCTTGAAGCATTAGCATCAATGCCTCCACACCATTCTATTCATTATTACCATTTTCTCCCTCTCCTTCTTGACATCCCACTTCATGGTGTTATTCTCCATGATTACCACTATGGGTAACACCTCAACCACCAAGTCTATGTGTAGGAGGCATCACTATGGAAACAAAAAGACAATGTTAGAACAACTAGGTTATGAGCATAAGAGTCAAAACCATGAATTAACAATATGTAAAAATATCAATTATAATAGAATAATACACACAAAAAAAGAAAACCATAGTGGAAACATAACACAAAGATCCTAATGTTGCAACATGGGCTCTTATACTAGATGTAATGCTCTGCTAGGAGATCCTTGGAAAAACGATGAAATACAAACCAAGATTATTTTTTTGAGCAAGTATGAGTGCACATGACAACATCATGCATGGATCACATAGATTGTAATAGAAGACTTAACCACCATCTTGATAACTAATGAATCTCCAAATGCAACTTCTCAAACTAACACACACACACACACACAACAGAAAATGAAAACCCAAAATGACAATAGCACAATGAATCTAAGATCTATTAAGGCATGGAAAATTAAGTAAACCCAAAGGGTACTAGAATCACAAAAAATTAATCTATGAAAACCAGTGGAGATACCCCCTATTTTTTGTCGATGACGTCAGACAAATAAATGTACAATATGCAACATGAGGAAGTACCTTCTATACGAGGATGTGCACCATATGGCATGAGAAAGTTCTTGGCCAAATAGCCAAGAGACCCCAAATTGGTGTTCAATTTCATGTGAGAAAGTGCCAAAGGCCATGTGATGAAAGGTAACACACCATGCAAGATCTTGCATTCTCGCATGAGAAAGTATGATTTCATGCAAGATCCCAAAATAAAAAACTAGAAAAAAAAGGTAAAAATCTTAGGAATGAATTTCCTCCACACTGAGGAGTACTAGATCCACATCTTGAGGCAAGGACACTTGAGCAATAACTAAAAGATGGAAAGCCAAAATATGAATCTAATGAGTAAACATAGTAGTGAAGGGAATGTACAGAAGCTAACATCACAATTTATTAAAACAACATCAAAATAAATAGAAATAACATCATAATGAGTAGTACAACCAAATTAAGTATGTAGTTTCTCCCAACCATAATAGCATCATAAGAGCATCATGGGTCCTAACCATCCCTTGTGCATAACATCCCAAGCTACCAATTAGATCATCAACACTATCATATAAGGACATCACTACTAAAACATGCTACAACATAAGCATAAGGAAATCTAACATGCTAGAAGTAAAGCATAAGATAATCCTACAAATATGGATAACATCATCTATCATATTCTAACTGTCATCATAAGAAAAAATTTCAATAACTAATATCATCTAAACATGATATACAAGCATTCTAATGAAAGCATAAATCACAAGAAATTATACTCTGGAACCTAAAATACCAAGTGAAAATATCTAGCAATTGTCACACTAGGACAAGAGATTGTCTCTTTACACTAGTCCCTAGTAGTGGTGTAGGTAGCCCTGCCTCCCAACCATGTGGAACTCATAGGTCCACTCCTATTGAGCTAATGGAGATAATGATCCAACCATAAACACACATAAAGCATAATGTCCATGGCTAACACTCATGCTAGATAGTATGATGATGAAACCAAGAACATAGACAATGCTTAAACTACAGGTCTTGGTTAGACACTCAATGGGATACTAAGTAGGGGCTGACATCATGGAGATTCACTTGGCATTGACAAACCCAAACTCAGATCATGCATTTCAACTCCTCAACAAGGGGCCCCACACACATTTTATTATCTTAAGTTTTATTACCACCTAGTATTTTCTTTACTTATCATTTAATTAAAACTTATGCTTTCCAACCCCTAGGAAATAGGCACCAAGTTGTAGAAAAGAAGCCCCCTCTATATACTACCCTACCCTACCCATGTCCATCCAACTGAGTGCCTATAGGCATGCAAATTCCCAACTGAACCATAATGATCATAACTTTTTAATGTACCATAGATGATCAGGCCTCGCAAGTCACCTAAATAATTTATGTTTATGTACTTGTGTGTGGCACACCACCATCACAAAGATCATAATACAAGGACTAGATAAGAACATAAAGCAAAAAGTGATGACGTAGGAAATAACAAGACAATTGGGGCTGAAGGCACACCTATCTATCCAATCCACCCTATAAGAGTAAACACAGTAGAAACACAACATCAAAAGAATTGCACCAAGGAGAGAAGGAATAAAATGCTTATTGATTCATTAGATAATCAACATACATGCCTAGCTGTAAGGCCTTATGGGTTATGGCCAATTACAATTCATTCATAGTCCATAATGATCCTACTCCAAATTTTTGCCCCTCCCTATCTAAGTTTTACCAATCTATCCAAAAAATTAATCCTAGGCCTCCTTAAATACTTGCCAAAATGGCTTATAGAAGATTCTAGAACATAGGAAGGCCACATGTCAATCTGATGTAATATCAACTAACAAACCCTTATAAAAGTTGGCTCACATTAGATATTAACTACCTATACTAGAATTAAATACTAGCAAGGTCAGCCCAAATTGGAACCAGACACAAACTGCTCAGCAAATGAAAGCTTTTCCAAAACTAGCACTCGGCATCCACACAAGCTTGGCATCTAGAGACTCACTTGACAACAACTAAGAACTTAACATCCTCTAATGCTTAACAATCATGGAGAACTCAAAAACCAAAGGAACAGTTGATAATCAAAGGATCACTCAACAATCAAAGGATCACTTAGCAGCCAAAGAATCACTCAATGAACAAAGGAATCACTTGGCATAAACTAAGAACTTGGCAACAACTAAAAAACTAGCACTTGGTAATAACTAGAACTTGGTAGCAATTGATAGAATGAACAAAAGTATAGGATTACAAGGCAACCTAGGATGCTCCTACATCAAACAACCCAAGTAGGAATAAATGATTCTCCTAAATCATGCAAGTGTCACAACCTGAGCTGAATCCAACTCAAATTGAGAAATCCATGTAGCATATTCAACTAGTCTACTCTTCCATTTCACCAAATACTCATAGTAATATTTTCCTCTTGTGCTCTTACTAACCCTTTGATCCAATATCTATTCAACTTCTTCAATCTACTTCTTAGGATAATCATTTGATATAAAAACTTCATCATCTCACTCATAATACTTATATAAATTGGAAACATTGAATATAGGAGATATATCCATATCCTTAGGCAACTCAACTTCATAAGCATTACCACTATCAAACTTCTTTAAGATCTTACAAGGTCTAAACTTCTTCATCTTCAGCTTACTATATGTTCCAATAGAAAATCTTCCTTTCTTCAAATGAACCATCACCTCATCACCAACTTCAAAATCATAATGTCTTCTAGACTTATCAGCATTCTCCTTATACTTTTGATTACTTTGTTCCAACCTCAACTTTCCTTATGCAAAGACTCCATAAAATATACAAATGCTTCCCCTATAGCACTTCTCTTTTTTTCACTAGAAACATCCCTCAAATCTAATACTCCTCTAGGTTACATTCTAGTAACAATATCAAAAGGTGTCTTCCCTATACTCTTATTCACAGAATTATTATATGCAAACTTAGCTTGTGTAAATACCATTTCTCAATTACTTGGCTTATCTCCTACTAAGAAACTCAACAAATTATCCAAGTTTCTATTCACAACCTTTGTTTGTCCATCTATCTGTGGATGGAATGTAGAACTAAACTTTAACTCACTACCCATCTTCTTCTACAAAGTCTTCCAAAAATAACCAACAAACTTACTATCTCTATTAGAAATAATACTTCTTAGTAGTCCATGCAATCTCACAATATATTTAAAGAAAAGTTCAGCAACATGCTCAACAACAATAAATATAGAATCATATCCCTTCACTATCTTAGGCAATCCAAGAACAAAATCCATATTGATGTCACTCTAAGGCTTCTCAGGAACAACAATGGGTGAATAAAAACTAGTATTTTGACTTACTCCCTTTTCAAATTGACAAACTCCACAACTTTTCAAAAATTTTTGAATATCCTTATACATTAATGGCCAATTATACTTCTCTTTTAGCAAACTCAATGTCTTATCAATTCCAAAATGTCCAACCAATTCACCACTATCTCTTTCCTTGATCAGATTCAACCTCATAGAACCTCTAAGAATACACAACTGAATACCTTTGAACAATATAAATTCTTGAATGAAATACTCATCATACTTACTTATGTGATCTATTAAATTTGGTGCTATGTACTCTCTCCATGCCTTAGAAAAATCAAGGTCAGTATCATACAATTCTTTCATTTCATCAAAACCAAGAATTCCAATATTCACCTTAGTCAATAAACAACATCTTCTTCTCAATGCATTAGCAACTCTCTTAGTGACTCCACTCTTATGCTTGATAATAAACATGAAACTTTTCAAGTACTCAACCCATTTCATATGTCTCTGGTTTAATTTATGTTGACTTCTAAAGTACTATAAAGCTTTATGATCAATATACAACACAAACTCCTTAGGAATCAAATAATGTCTCCACTTCTTCAAACCTTGAACAATAGCATAATACCCTTGATCATACGTAGAATACTTCCTTGTAGCATCATTTAACTTTACATTAAAGAAAGCAATAGGTTTACCTTCTTCACTCAGTACAGCTCCTATTGTACTACCACTAGCATCACATTCAACTTGAAAGACCTTATCAAAATCAAGCAAAGCCAGTATGGGTAACTCGACAACCTTTTGTTTCAAAGTCTCAAAACTCTTATTAGCTCCATGTGTCCACTTGAATTCCTTTTTATCTCCTCTCATTATCTTAGTCATAACATTACAAACAAAACTAAAATTCCTTATAAACTTCCTATGAAAACTAGCCAAACCATGAAATGATCTTACCTCACCCACATTCTTAGGTGTAGGCCATTCCAAAATAGCTTTAACCTTTTTAGGATCCATCTTCAAACCATTAGCTGAAATCACAAATCACAAATACACAATCTCCTCTTGTATGAAAGAACACTTCTTCAAAATAATCATCAACTTTTCTTCTTTCAACCTTTGCATTACTTGTCTAACATGCGCAAGATGTTCTTCCTTAGTCTTACTAAATATCAAGATGTCATCCAAGTAAACAATCAAAAATTTACCTAATAATCTTTTTAGAACTTCATTCATCAATCTCATGAAAGTACTAGGTGCATTAGTCAAACCAAAGGTCATAATCAATCATTCATACAAACCATTTTTTTTCTTGAGAGAAATCTTCCATTCATCACCTTCTCTTATTCTAATATGATGATAGCCACTCTTGAAATCAATCTTGGTAAAATATCTTGCTCCACTCAAACAATCCATTATGGCATCCATCCTCAGCATAGGAAACCTATATTCTACTTTGATCTTATTAATAGCTCTAGAATTAGTACATATTTTCCATTCTCCATTCTTCTTAGGTGCTAATATAGTACATACAAAACATGGACTCAAACCTTCTCTGATCAAACCATTTTGTAACAACTCATGCACTTGTCTATTAATATCTTCATTCTTTGTAGGTATCAATCTATATGGTTCTTTTTTCAGCAAACTAGCTCCAAGAATCATATCCATACAATGACTTATACTCCTTACTGGAGGTAAACTATCAGATATATCCTCTGCAACAATCTCTTTATACTCATTCAATAATTCAACAATTTCTTCTGGTACTCAGCTACCACTATTTGTTGTCACTCATTCATTACCAACTTCTGCTTCTCAATCATTACTACCAACACTCGATCCTCTAGGAACTATAACAAAACAAACTTGATTCTTCTTTAGTTCCTTTTCAAATTGCTTTCCATTAACAATGCAAACTTTTATTGTAGTATAGATAACTTCATCTTGACCTTCAATCAAAGGAAGCAATATTTGCTTCTTCCCATTTACCCAAAGATTATATCGATTCAATCTTCCATCATGTACATCATATCTATCATATTGCCAAGGTCTACCCTAAAAAATATGACAACAATCCATATAGGCATAATATCACACAAAAATTCATCAAAGTAATGTCCAATCTTGAACTTCACAGAGCATTGCTCACTTACCAATATTCTATCATCATCTTTGATCCATGAAACATAACAGAGTTTGGGATGTTTAAGCCTCTACAACTATAACTTTGTAACCAGATCTTCTAAAGCCAAATTTTTAAAACTTCCACTATCAATGATCACCTTGCAACATTTTCCAGCCATCTTACATCTATTTTTGAAAAGACTTCTTCTAAGGATAGGTTCCTCATCACTTCCCTTATTACATAGGGTTCTTCTCACCATAAAATTTTCTCTAGCCTTGGGTCCACTTGGTGAACCTTCATTATCTCCTTGAATCACAAAATTTCTATTACCTTGCCTATTTTCAAAAGATCTACATTCAAAGGATCCATGCCCTTCTTTGCCACATCTAAAACAATTACCATGAAAACCACCTCTAGAATAAGAATTACCTCTTCCTTAGTAAGAACTAGTACCACTTGTTGGTCTAATTTTTAATAGTATAGAAAAATTCTGAAAATTTGGGTGAAAAATCATTTAAGTCTTTGAATTAAGTAGATTAGGGTTTTCATTCCTCATATTTTTCAAATTTTTAGGTTACACTAGTCATGTCCTATTTCATGTGTAGTCTTTTCCTTTTAAATTCTCAAGGTTTGTCTCTCAACTCAGCCACTAAAATATCCTAAGTGTGAAAAACCCTACTTCTCTTTTTAAATTTTCAAAAGGATTTGTAGAGCACTTAAAATTTTCCATTTGCGGTCTTACGGTGTAGGGTTGAGCAGGTGAGCGTGAAGGGTTTGAAAAGGAATTCCTTGGCATACATTTAAGGTTATTTGCGAGTAAGCGTAAGTGTTTTAAAGGAAAATGTTATATTGCTTTACGGGGATATGAGTAAACAGTTGAACAAAAGGGCGAAGAGGTATTGAGTTATGATTTATGCATATATGTTTCAATGGATAACGTAAGGGCGTAAGACCCCGGCATGGTGTAAAGCTTTATCTACAAGGGTGCATGAAAGGTTTTACGGTTCTTTGGGTAAAAGGACTCTGTAAGAATGAAAGTAAAGTTCAAATATGATTATGTGCATACATTTTTGAGCTTATGGACAACTTTAAAGCCCTATTTTAGCAGTAAAAGTGTCGAGTGCAACCTTTTGAATTGTCAAATGGGCCCTAGTGCAAGCGAATCAGATGAAGACATGACATCCACGTCAGATGGGCCTAGCTTGTGTGGCATACAAGTTAAGTTATGAATTTTTCATGTGCACAAAATCAACGGTGATGTTATTTTTAATTTTTTGAGATCAAATCTAGGTCGTTGAAACTTGAAAAGGGAAATTTTTCATTACGCCATTATGCTTGCAAGCTAAGCATGTGAATGAAGAGCCTTTTTATCCTTTCTCTACAGTTACAAGTTGAGTCTAAGTGTATAAGCATACAAGGGTAGACAAAGGAGATGAACAGAAGGCTTTACACTTCTACGAGAAAGGGTAAACGTAAGAGTGAGATATCATCTGAGAAGGCTCTTTGAGGTTATCAGGTAAAGGCAACTCATAAGGGCATAAAGGAGAAATAAAAAGGGTAAAAGGAAAGCCTTATTAAGGTTTTTACACTAATACAAGGAATAGTCGAATCATAAGATCGAAGGTGTCAGTAGAAAGGTTTAGGATGTTGCAGTGTAAAGGGTTGTGTATAGGTGTAAAAGGTGAAGAAGGCTAAGATAAGGGTTTTACGCTTATATGATGAAAGTCTAAATTGTAAAAATGGAAGTATCAAGTGAAAAGGTTTGAGGTAATATGGGGTAAAGGGCATCGTAAGAATGTAAAAGGGGTTTTAATTACAATGCCAAGACATCATTACATTCTTACAATTAGGGTATGCTGAAGCATCTTCGAGTGAACATAGAGATCCATCAAGGGCATTTTCGATATTACAAAGATTGAAGGTTTGACTCAGTGTAAGAATAGGAGACCATAATTTGAAAGAAAGAAGCTAATGTGTCATGCCAGCTAAGCAGGAAAGAAAAAATTGCCATAGCCAAGTAAAATAGAGCTTTGAAAAGTATATTAGAATCAAATTTTGCAGCTGATATACCTTGATGACAACTTGCATGAATGGTTTTAAAGCTCATGCATGCTAAATTTATTGAAAGAGATGGTAGATGCATGATTAAAACATCAAGGGTTTAGTTAAATAATAGAATATTTGCCACTTTGAAGAATTCATTTTCTATTCCATTTTGAAACCTACTAGTTACAGAGTTTTGTGTATCTTGTGTAAAGAGTCATGAGCATACTTATAGAGAAAATGGTGGATAAAGAAGTTGAAGAGATGCATGAAGAAGAAGTCAAAGTTAAAGATGAGGGTGACGATGTTTTAGAGGTCACACTTGAAGGAAATAGGAAAAAATCTACTACTAAGCCTGAGAAGAAGACAAGGATCAAGAAACCAAATAAGCATGTTGAGGATTGGCTAAAAATTCTCCCAGGATCATTGAATGCAATTTATGCAAATGACCATGTTTTTTGAGACCCATATGTTTTTGTTTAAAATTTTGAATGCCCTAGAGTGACTAGTTATGATCTTTTTATGTACTTTTATCATAATAGAATAGAAAATGTGCCAGTGTGTAACCCATGGAATAGAAACATGGAAAATTTTATATTTCCAAAAGTATTCATTGACATTGATTTGTTGAAGGCCCTAATGAATTCCTACAATCCAATAACCAGGACATTCCATAGGCATAATGGGAGTGTATTATGCACATTGGACAGAACTTCTTTTGTTGAGGCCTTTGGATTAATGAGACAAATGGATGTACCTATTGACATTGCAGATTTGTAGGGAAAGTTTGATAGGAATAAAACCTACTTTGTGAACAATGTTATGTTGCCACATATTCCTTATAGGGTAAAAAAGGTAGGATTACTTCCAAAAAAAGTGGGGGATTTTCTACCTTTGAGTAGGTTTAAGAATTATTTCAAAAACATAGTTTATGGGTTGCACAAAGTGATGGGAAGTGATGGTGCAGAGGATTATGTGTATGGTTCTCTTTTTCTGATGGCATGTGTATGAGTATGGTGTAGATTTGTGATGCAAAGAAGGGAGGGATGAAAGACTTCAAGTTCCACCATTATTCACTTTTGATGCACCTTATCCTATATAACAACATTGGATACATCAGCGGGGACTTCATTGATCAAACTTCTGATGAATTTGGTGAGTTACCTGTGCAACTCTGGACTCGTATTTGGCATAAGGATTTCTATTATTCAAATGCCCTTGTGTTTTTTAATTTGCTTAGTTTTTCTATTATGAGGATGGTAGACCATACCTTTTTCAGAGCACCAAATGTTTTAAGACCTTTTCTTAGACCTGCTCTCCTAGATGAGAAAAATAGGATAGATCATAATTGGGGGGACATATTTTTGTTTAAGGAGAGCACATTGATTAGGGTATATTCATGTCCGTAGCCTCCTCATATTTTACCCAAATATTTACCCCCCAGATTGGCCATTATTGAATTCTTTTGTCAATTTCTTTTAATGAATAAGGAAATGATCCCTCCTACCCTACACAAGCCTACATTTGTTTATAGAACTTTTAAAATTGGGGATTTTGAAATTGGGAAAAATGCATATGAGGAGTTGAGTGAGTATTCGAGCCAATATAAATTTTCTATTGCACCATATAGGATGTATGATCCTGAAAATTATATTACCAATGAGGTCAAGGCCATTAGGGGATATGTCCTACCTCCAAGAAAACTTATTCCTGTTGAGGATTTAATTGCAAATATAGTAGCAATAGGGGAGCCTGATGAGCTACTTGAAAAGTATGGTGAAATTAGGAAGGTGGAAAAGGATTTGAAGAGAACAAATCCTTATTTTAATGGTTTTTACATAGAAGTGCCCTATCCTAAAAATTTAAAGAAAATGGTGGAGAATTTTGACTACATTATGTCCCAAATGCCACAAACCAGAAGGAGAAGAGGCCACTGTAGATAGGGAGTCACCTGAACCAGATGTGTAGCTAGAGGTTGAGTTAGAAGAAGAACAACCATCAACCTCAGCATGGGTCCCTAAGGGAAATAAAAGACAAAAACCAATGCATATCCTAGAGAAGGTAGTGAGTAGAGCTTTGCAGGTAATCCTGGGAAATGACAAGTATTTTGCTCAAATTAGGAAAAATTATATAGATCAAAGAGCTCCTGAAGTAGGAAAGGCTTCTATTGATTTACAAATTGTAGCTTCAAGACTAGATGACAGGCTCATCCAATCTGAAAAATTCATGGAGGATGATGATTTTATTAAATCATTAGAGTTTAAAAGTTTCTTGTATAAAATAAAGCAAAATGAGCTCACTTTGAGCCTTATGCCAGGAGAAGACCCTGAGAAGAATAAAGAACTAGTGGACAAACTACTTGCATATGACCTTGAGACTGAAACAATGACCCCTGCTGAGGTTAGGGAGTTAGTACATAGGAGTGGTATGATTTTGATACCTAATTGGGATATTGAGAGAACTTTTGTCCTTGATTAGATGAGAAGATAAGAAAAAGCTATTAGCTATGAGGCTAGTGGTAGTGAGGGATTGAAGAGGGGATCAGGTTTTAATGTAGATACAAAAACTCTAGTAGTTTGGAGTATTGCCCATGATACAAAGAAGCCAAAAATGATGGATATACAAGAAACTGCCCAAGGTAATATGATTGTTTGGACATTGGACAATACTTTTGGAAGAGAAATTTCTAGCCTGGTCAAACATTTTGCACTCATGAATGAGGCCAAAGTTGAGCAAATTGAAGATAGGTTAAATGCTATGTACAATGAATGTATAGATGTCTGGAAGTTGTATGAGGAGGAACTTAAAATAAAGCATATATAGAAGAAAAAGATAGAAGAGTTGGAGGGGAAGATATAGAATTTAGAAGTAGAAATAGTATCCCTCAAGGAACAACTCAAGGTAGCTTTAGAAGAAAAACATGCACCAAGGCAGGAAATAGAAGGAAGGCACACTGTAGAAGCAGAGGCCCAAATAGAGGAGATATCTATAGGGATAATAGTGCCAGTGCCTATGGTTAGTATGGAGATAGGAGCTTCCCAGTCTGATAGTGCCACCAAGAAAAATGCTTTGATAAATGTATTAAATCATAGAATAATCACTCTGAAAAGAATATCTCAAGATGCTTATAATGTATTTATCAATCTACAATCTACAGAACAGGTATGCAAGGATGCAATTGCATGGCTTGAGCCTATTTTTCAACAATGGGGGCCATATATGCAATTCTTTGATAGGTCAATACCCTTGTTAGCCAAGAAGCCAAATCTCCCAAATAAAGTTATTACTATGAAGGAAGGTATGGATAAAGTGAAAGAATTATTGCCCATTTTCACAAGGAAGCTGGCAGTAATTCAAAGCAAAATGAAAGTGCTGACAAATGGTTTTTATTCTTTAATTCTTTCTATTATGAATTCTGATGAAAAAATGAAGAATTTCAATGAATGGTCTAATTCTTTTGACCATATAATAGACTTGCCACAGGTGGCACCCATTTTTTAGAATGATATTGATGAGTGTGTTTTTAATGAACTAATTGATACCCTATTCAAGGTTGAAACTGAAATGAATAGGTTTTTTGTAGAAGGAAGGGTAATTACTGATGCCAAGTGGAAGAAAATTGTTGATGAACTAACAATAGTTAAGGAATGTGAATAGCCAACCAAAAGAGAAGTATTTGTCTAGGAGGTGATCACAAAAATCAAAGCTATACCAATAGGGAGCAATTAAAGAAAAAGACAAAATTAAAGATCTTATGCTCCAGCTGTCATCTATAACTGTTTTTCGTTTCTTTTTGAATGAAGGTGTCCATATATTTTTGTAAAAGGTTGATGTACTCATTTTTGTAAAAAGCACACCTGTCAATCATATTTTCCGTTTGCTTGTTGCAACTCATGCCTATATAAATGAGCTATATATAATTTTTAGTCTTTGGAGAGAATACAGTCGGTCCAATAGTGTGTAGTTATTTTGAGTTTATTTCCAGTTGTACTTTTTGATGATATATTGAAATGACAGAATCAGCAAGGTATTCTGGGCTTTCCATTCTATTGGTCATTGTATTAGTCATCTAAAAGGATAATACAAAAGGGTATTTACACTATATATGTGTCATCAATTCCTATCTCCATTTTATGTGTTTATCTGCTTTGAAGTCATTTAAATAAGGTTTAAATTGACTGAATGCAATCTGGATGTGTTGTACACTGATTTCATTATTGTTTTTAATTCAAGGAATTATAGAAATGCTTCAGTAAATCAGTAGGGTTTATGAATTTATGAAAAGGATACTTCATAAGAATGGGAAGGTGTGATTACAAGTGATTAATTCATTTACAAGTTATTTGAATTAGATCTCCTACCAATAGTCAATTCTCTACCCAATGGATAAGGCACTGGTCACATAAGTTCGAAGTGAAAAAGGATGAATTCTGCTACTGCATATCAAACCAATTATAATATCAAAATCATTTTTCATTCCATTTTGTTCAAAGTTATAAATGTTGGTCACTACTCATTTATATCTATTCTCTGAGTCTTAGGTAGTTGCTATTTCTAAGAATATTTGTAAATCCTAGGAGAATTATGACCAGATCTGCTAATAAGGGATGCATACAAGTTTGAGAACATTAAAGGAAGTGAAGTAAACTACTCAGGTGTTGGTGGGTAATAGATGAGAATCAGAATGAAACTAAAAGAATCTCTACAGAACAGTTTGCATTAGAATCATCCCTAGGTATACCTGCCTTGGTTTAGCAGAGCCGAAAGAGTAGGAAACCATCCTTTGGTTTTTTTTAAGTTGGCTCATAGTGGTTTATTCTTGTAATTGCTATTAGGAATTGGCTAATCCTTAGATTGTATGAGTATTTTCACTATTTTATTGAGCATTTCATTGTTAAGTAGTTTGAAACACCAACAAAATGGCAACTCTTCTGGGGAATTAGAATTAGTGTTGTCATAAATAGTGAATTATTGGAGATCTATGTCCCCTTGGGTAGAGTTGCAGATTTTTTATGCTAAAGTTTCCTGTGGATTTGGAATTTGTATACATTTTGCGTGAAATTGTCACTAAAGAATTTATCATTTATTCAGTTCTTTTTCCCATTCTGATAGAGTGGGTGGCAACTCAAAAAGTTTTAACCAGTGTCAAGATTAAGAAAATTGTTATCCCAAATTATGGAGATTTACACGGGAAAATGTGAGAAAAAACCTGGCCATCAAATTACAAACTGATCTCCCTCTTAGAGGAAGACAAAATTGGGCTATGAAGGGAAACCAGATATAGGAAGGAAGCTATTCACAGGAGCAAGTAGTAGGTAAAGATAATGCTCACCATTCTATTGTTGAAAAAGTGTCTTTCTCCAAAGGTCCGAGATCATATCCAATTTTGTCTGATGATGATTTCTATAATACCCTTGAAATGATATGCCAGGAGAAGATTGTGCAACCACATGTATTTAGTCTTGAGGGTAGGACTAGTAACAATCTTTTCTAGCATAGTACAAACCCTTTCATGTCAAATTATTCCCCTAAAAAGGTTATACCTAGACACTTAGAACCTGAAAGTTTTAACAATGAGAAAACATCTGGGTTTGTGTTCACTATCCCTGATCCTGATGAGAATGAAATTTTGAAAGCATAGCTTACTGAGAAAGAAACTATAAGTAGGAGATTTCAAAAGGAAAGGGAAGAAGTGATTATGAAGAATTATGAAGAAAAACAAGAATTACTAAGGTGAATTGCTACTCTAAAGAAGAAAAATGAGATAGAAACTAGTGCATGGCAGCCTGAGATTGTGGAACAAGTTGAACAACTTAAGAGGCAAGAGCAGAAGTTGCTAGAAACTCAAAAAATGAATCTATAGGGACCTGTGATATAGCAAGTTAAGAACTATACTGGTCTAGAAGTTGATAACAATAGAGTAAAGAATGTGGAACTTGTTGTAGGGGCTAAGGACAAAGGAAAACAAAAGGAGATTGGTGTTAAGATCAATGAGCTAGTAAAGACAATTCAGACCCATGATTCTATGTCACTTTTTGATATTGAATTGGAAAAGAAAAGGAAAGAAAAAGATGCTTTAGCTAAGAGATTGGAGATTGCTGAAAATGAGGCTGCTATAGCTGAGATGAACAATAAGATCAAATTCTTGGAAATTACCAAGAAGAAGCCTACAGCTACGCCTAAAGATGATGGTGGATCTAATGATGCAAATCAAAATACTACTAAGGTACCTTTTTCTTTCTTATCTTCATCTTCACACAAAGTAGATCTCAACAAATCTATTGGTGATGCTAGCACTAGTAACACTATGAATAATAATAAGAAAGATAGTGCTAATTAGCTTAAGATTGATGTACAAAGGAGACCTATCCACTTAGAAGGTTATAGGAAAATATGTTTTGATGGGATCCCTAGTTTTCCTAATCCTATACTACAAGAAATGAGGAAAAGATTGCCTAAATTTTATGGGAATAATGCTATCTCTTGTGAAGACCATTTGAGGAGTTTTCTTGATATAATGAGTGATTATGAGGTTGAAGCTGAACATGTCATTATGAAGTTGTTTGTTCAATCACTAATTGAAGATGCTAGAGAATGGTTCAAGAGACTCCCTAAATTATCTATTGTTGATTGGAAAGATATTGAATATTGTTTCAAAGAGCAATATGGTGACAAGAAAAATTAGAGTTATATTTTGAGTGAATTCAATAATATTAAGAGGTTGCCTAATGAATCTGTCACTGAATTTAACACTAGATTCTAGAAAAGGATGTACAAGCTAATGCAAGCCATGTGAATTGATGAAAAGGTATGTTTGATCACTTATCTGAATGCTTTTGATGGTAAAATGGCATACCAACTTAGGGATAAAGAGCCTAGGACTTTAAGAGATGCTTTTAGAATTGTTATTAATATAGAAAATAACATAAGGATTTTAGGGAGGTTAGAAAGCAAAAGAAATGATCCTAGGTTATTTGGGAATAAGGGAAATAGAAAGGAAGAACATAAAGCTACTGGAGGGAAAAAGCAAGAGCCTAGTGAAATGAGTCAAATTCTAAATGCTATAAAAGGTTTGAATCTTCCTCAGGTAAAGAATGATAGGAACCCTACTGAAAATAGGGTCCCTTACCAATCAAATTTTAGTAGAAAAAATAGATTGCAAAATTTCCCTTATAACACTACTTGGAAGGATGGTCAGCCTAATGTTCCTCCCCCCAAGAATACCAATAACAAAGTGACCCCTGATCCTTTATCTAAAAACTCTATAAATTTGGTAGATGATCCTGAATTCACTGTTGAACCTACATGGTGTCCTACTTGTCAACTACCTCATGCCCCTGAATATTGTGTGGTAGCTTTTTCATTTTCTAGAAATCAGAATATAGTAGAAAAATTTCAAGAACAGGAGGAAACCAATGATGATGTAGGATGTAACATGTTTGATTCACATTTTTCTGACAATGAAGGTTATGATCAGAGATGTTTTCATAGTGTCAATCAACAATAAGTATTTTCTAATGAAAGTGATGTTGAGGATAATGTGTGTAACATGGTAGCTTCAAAGGAAGAAGTGACCCTGAGAAAACCCTCTAGAGAAGAAATTGACCAAATTACTACTAATATAGTGGCTCAAGTTCAAACTAGAAGTAGAATTCAAGGAAATGAGGGGAATAAGGTAGCTAGTATTTTCATAAAGGGGACCGACCATAAGAAAGGGGAAATTGTAAAACCTAAAGTGTCCCCTACTATGAAGGTTAAATTTGAAAATAAAATATAGGAACCAAGGAAAGGGGGCAACCTTGAGGATATAAAGCACTCAAATAATATCTCCAAGAAAAGAGATGTGAAGATATCACAGAATGTCATTGAGCAAGATAAGAGTCATCATAATCCCTTGAACACTTTGGGTAAGCATGATGAGAAAGGGAACATGAATAATGATCACCTTTATGATTCTTCTATACATATGTTTGTTATTTTTTCTCAGATTAATATTAAGGTTCCTCTGTTTGAGTTATTGAGAATCCCAGAGCACCGAGATAAAGCCATAGCATGGTTGGGGAATACTGATGTAAAGATAAGTCAAGAATGTAATGAAAATCATGTTCCTAAAAGAGTGAAAAAGGAAAAGGTGAAGGAACAGGACACTAAAGTGGTTGTGTCTCAGATTCCTCAGATGTTTTTGGATAACTTTGTCAATGAATGTTTGGGAAATGTTGAACCATTTTTCTTAAGCATCTTAGCGAATGGTAAGACATTAAAGAATTGTATGATTGATTCTGGTGCTTCTAGTACTATTATGCCTTTTGAGATAATGAAAGAATTAGGTCTGAACGTAGATACTACTCAAGGAAGATGTTGTGCTATGGATAAAAGGGAGGTTACAGTCATAGGCACTATTAGTACCCTGCCCTATAGATTGATAGTGCTCCAAATAAAGAACTCACTATGAGCGTATTGGTTGTTGACATACCACCTCAATATGGTATGTTATTAGCTAGAAAATGGAGTGTTGCCATCGGAGGAAGTTTACAATGTGACCTATCATTTGCTACTTTTAATATTGATGGAAATTTTGTAAAGATCAATAGAGAGCCAAAAAGCATATATATGATAGTAGAGGAAGTTGAGGATGATATGACAAATTTTGTGGATACAAATGTCAATGTATTCAAAGTTGAGGTCCTAACTCTAAAGAAAAGCAAGAAAAAATCTCAGATAGAAATGGAAGTTGATACAAAGACCAATAAAGATGACTTATGGGCCATGTTCTTTAACAGTGCTTATTGCAAAGATGGAGCAGGTGTAGGTATTTTATTAATTTCTCCTATTGGGGTAACCTACAAATTTTCCTTCACATTGAATTTCCCCTATACTAATAACATAGCAGAATATGAGGCTTTATTGTTAGGACTTAGACTAGCTCACAAGCATGAGATAAAGTGTTTACATGTAATAGGGGATTCTGAGTTAATTGTATCCCATGTGAGAAATGTTTATGTGTCAAAGAATAAAAGATTAAAATAGTATAGAAATGTAGTATGGGATATGATTGAGTGCTTTGATGCATTTGGGATAATTTGGAAGGACAGATCTAACAATAAGATGGCAGATTTGCTAGAAAATATAGCAATAAAACTTGATGATATTAGATTTGTTGGTATATCTAAAATTGAAACTTAGATCAGGCCTTATGTTCCTGACAATGTCCAAAATTGGCAAGTATTTGAGGATGATAAAGATATTTTAAGGTTTTTGAATTGTGAGTATATGTTATCAGGGCAAGAAATTGATTGTACAGCATATGTAGAAAACATAGATGGAAAAGATACTATTTTTGGACAAGAAGTTGTGCAATTGAAAACAAACAAAATACCAAAAGGTTTAGTTGTCTTGGAAACTATTTTTGATAATAATGATAGATCTCAAATGGATACTAGTGAATATAATGCTAAGGATTTGTAGGAGATAAATTTGGGAGCTAAAGAAACCCCTAAGAAGGTATATATTGCTAAAAAAATTGTCTACTAAGATAAGATAGGGTTTGATAGGTCTGCTAAGGAAATATAGACATGTGTTTGCATGGTCGTATGATGATCTAAAGGCCTATAGGGAAGATCTCTTTCAACATGAAATCCCTTTGAAACCAGATGCTAAGCCTTTTAGAAAAAAAAAAAAAAGACCAATAAATCCAACCTTGGCTCCCAAAATGTAGGAAGAATTGATTAAGTTAAGAGATGTTGGGATCATTAAGCCTATCAAACATTCTTCTTGGGTATCCAATCTAGTACCAGTAAGAAAGAAAAATGGAGATATAAGGTTATGTGTTGATTTCAAGAATCTTAACATATCTTCATTAAAGGATAATTATGGTTTGCCAAATATGGAAGCCATGTTGCAAAGGGTCATTGGTTCAGAGCTTATGCCAATGATGGATGGATTTTCAGGTTACAATCAAGTGGTTGTTGAAGAATCTAAACAATTTAAAACTGCTTTCACTACCCCATGGGGTACTTATGTTTATGTCAAGATGGCATTTGGGCTTACCAATGTTGGGGCTACTTTTCAAAGGGCCATGGATGTAGCTTTTGCTGATATCATTAATAAATTCTTGGTTGTATATCAAGATGATTTAACTGCTTACTCTAAGGATGAAAATGATCATTGCATGCATCTAGAAAAGGTGTTTATCAGAGCCCTCAAGTATGGCATCTCTTTAAATCCTAGAAAGTGTAACTTTGGTGTAACTAAAGGAAAATTTTTGGGGCATCTAGTTGGTAAGCATGGAGTAAAGATTGACCCTAAAAGGGTAGAAGCAGTAGATAATATTTAGAAGCCTAAAAATGTTAAAGGAATTCAATCATTTTTTGGGCAAATTAATTTTCTCAGAAGGTTTGTGACTAACTTTGTAGAGATTAGTAGGCCAATATCAAGAATGCTGAAGAAAGGATCAGAGATAAAATGGGATGGTGAACCTAGTATTGCATTTCAGAAAATTAAGCAAGCTATTAAAGATGCCCCTATTCTCAAAGCTCCTGATTATGATAAGCCAATGCACATATTTTCTTTTGCTTCATTTCACACTATTGCTGCAGTATTGTTACAAAAAAATGATGAGGGTTATGAGAAACCAAATGCATTCTTCAGCAAGTCTTTGCAAGTAGCAGAGCTTAAGTATGAGATCAATGAAAAATAGTCATATGCACTTGTAAAAGGGGTGAAAGCTTTTAGGTGTTACTTGATGGGAGCTATAGTTATTTCTTTTCTCCCTACTGCTGCTGTGAAAGACATTTTCTCACAACAAGAGGTATTTGGCAGGAGGTGTAGGTGGATCAATAGAATGCAAGAATTCAACATTGGCATCCAGATTACTAAATTGGTCAAAGGTCAAGGTTTGGCCAAGTTGATGACAGAAGAAAATCTAGAGGCAAACCAAATTAATCAATTGGATGATAATTGCATAGATGACCTTTGTGACATGAATAACTCTAATTGGTACAAGGATGTGATTTATTATTTGCAGACTATGAAGTCCTCACCAGAATTAATGGACAATCAAAAAAGATCTTTGAAGTTGTAGGATATAAGGTATATTATTGTGCAAGGACAGTTATGGTGGAGGGATATGGAAGGAGTACTTTTGAAATGTGTAGATGAAACTGAGGCTGTGAAAATTTTAAAAGATATGCATGAAGGTGTGTGTGGAGGTCATTACATGGCTAAAACCATAGCCCACAAAGTCCTTAGATCTGGTTTTTGGTGGCCAACACTTTTCAAAGATGCTCATGAATTGATTAAGACATGTGATACTTGTCAAAGATTCAGTGGAAAGTTGAAATTTTTTGGGAATTTACCATTAAGACCTGTACAAGTATAGGCACCATTTCAACAGTGGGGAATTGATTTCATGGGTGAAATCTCAAACAAATCCAGTGGTGGACATTCTTGGATTCTGGTGGCAACTGATTACTTCACCAAATGGGTTGAAGCAATCCCTACCAAGAAGGCTACAAGCAAAGTGGTGATCAATTTCATCTTAAACAATATTATAACTAGATTTGGTCGCCCATAGAAGATAATAACTGATAATGCTATGTATTTCAGATCTGATGAATATAAAGAGTTTTGCAAAAAATATGGCATTACAAAATATGCATCCTCACCTTATCATCCTCAAAGGAATGGTCAGGCAGAATCAAGCAATAAGAGTATACTAAAGATTATCAAGAGAATTCTAGGAGAAATCAAGAAGGCGTGGGATTCAAAATTTCCATTAGCCCTATGGGCTGACAAGGTTATTGTGAAAAAGGCCATTGGTTGTGCCCCATTTGAATTGGTCTACAGTATACAGGCTAGACTTCCCCATAATAATCTAAGGGAGACGTATAAATTCATTTAGCTATATGAAGATGATAGCATTGATGAGATGCAACTCAAAATGGATGACATTAAATAGTTAGAAGAGACAAGAAGAGGTTCCTTTGTTCAAAATGCTAAGCTCCAATCACAGATGTAGCACTTATATGATAAAAAGGCCATTGAGAGAAAATTTGAAATAGGAGATATGGTACTAATGTGGAATGTCAAAATGGAAGATAAGGGGAAGCATGGTAAATTTGACCCAATCTGGCTTGGTCCATATAATATTTGTGATAGAAATGGAGAAGATTCATATTTTTTGAGGGAATTAATTGGGGGTATTCTTGAATTACTAGTTCATGGACAATTCTTGAACAAGTACTTTTCTTGAGGTATCTTTTTTCCATGAACAATAGTTTTAGGGTTTCCTTGTGCTTTTGTTTATTTTTAATTATTTTGTAAATCCTTGTAAATATCACCCTACAATCCGGTTTCTTGTTTCTATGTGTTGCTCTATGCTCTCTGAAGAAGTTGTCATTTTTGCACCAAGTATGTGGTCTACTCCTCCATAGATTTTGAATTCTTGCATAGACTCAAGTTTTCAAGAAGACAAGAATTTCTTGTGAGCTCTAAGCATCCAACTAGTTTGCATCAGATCGAGGTAGGATCTTGTTGAGTTTTGCATAGTAATTTTCTCTTTGAAAACTCTCTATCTTCTCTATGTTTGTATGGATATGTTTTCATAATAGATCTATATTAGAAAATTTGTAAACATATATATATATATATATATATATATATATATATATATTACAATACTAAATTTATTTATATTTTCTAAGTAAATGATCGAAGCCTTTTGATTATATTAATTAAATAATTGGTAAAACATCTAAGTAACTTCATTCAAATGGGCACTAGTAGGAAACAATAGAGAAGAAAACCCCTAGTCTAGCCTAGGACTAAAGTCCAACAATATTACATGTTTAAAAGGGGCATACCATAGTTTACAACATTCCTTATCAGTAATTTTGAATAATATCATAATGAGAATGCCAAAAAAGAAAATTAATCTAGAATAAGATCACGATCCAGAGAGATAAAAATAGATAGGCACAAGACCAAACTGTGAGAACAATAGAAGGGTAGTGACAGGGGAAAGAGAGCCATCTAGGACCAAGAAAACTTACAGAGACTCTGTAATCTTTTTGGTACCAAAATAGCACCATGATCTCCAGCTACTAAGAAAACCTGCTAAAGAGTGATGTTAATGTAGTTAGCAAAGAAGTCAAGAAAATCACCCTAATTACCATATTTATTAGTTTACAAAATAAAGGTATCTTTAGATTGATTAGGAATTCATAATGTTAGAGTTAAGAGTAGATTAATTTTAATGCAAAACACAATTCTATACACCTAGTGAGTGAATATGACAATCAAATAGTATCCAATGAAGGAAGAAGCAAAAATGAGGTGTTTCAACCTGAGATCATTGATTAACCAACATTCAATGAGAAAAAACATATAACCATATTCATTCAAATTAGAATAATTTAAAAAAAGAACGAAGAGCTAAGTATTACAAGATCAAAGTGAAAAGACAAACCACCAAAAGGGGCCAAGCCGAAATACTCCAAGGAAACATAGAAAACTCCAAAAAGAGATAAAGGCAGAGTTAATATAAGATTTATATTCATGATGTGATAGATATAAATTTGACCAAGAAATATATACAATAACTAGATGAGCAATGAGCTACCCAAAACTAAGAAACAACCAAAAAATAGCCCATGACAAAATGTAGAAAGCCTAGAATCTGCAAATATACAAAATAAGAGCACTACTATCCAAACCAAAAAGCCTTGGTAGAATATAACCTGAAAAGCTAATAGAAAATACCATCGAAAAGCTTGACCATAGTGAAAGAGAAAGAGAAACCATGATCACAGGAGCATCAAGAACACCAAAAAACTATTAAAACTAGACCAACAACCCCAACTACACACCAACATACTCATTCTAGAAGACCATGATAATTTCAAAAGATTCCCTAATATCTTTGGCCTGAGAACTAGGAGGAAATTCATAGGTCCTTCTGGCTTTGCTTGACTTATCTAAATTTGGAAGGCAAACTTCATGGATTCCAAGTCTACAAAGTTCACACTTTGATGAATGTATGCATCAAAGGCATGTAGGTAATTCAAGAGCCAACCCTTAGTAGAATCATCCACAATACCTCTCCAGCATAGAAGGAACTGAATGATGGCTTCCATCCTAGGCCATTCATGAAAAAAATAGATATTATCCTAGATAACTAATGAGGGGCATTTGGGTACAATTGAAAGCTCAAACCTTCTTAGTGGGTGAGCCATGTGATCTTCCAGAAAAGGTATTTTGGGCTTCTCATCAATGCTATATACCATCTTTTCTAGACCTACTAGCCAAACAAGATCAAATACATTATAGCTTAGTTGGATAATATCCCATTTCTTGACTTTCTCCCTAACTAGGAATCCAATCCAAGTGCCTATAATGTCGCTATTATTTTTCCATGAAAAGTCATAATTAAAGATGCATTTGCCTAAACCCTCACTAATGGCTAGCCTACTCATATCATCTATGGGTTTGAACAAATGAATCCATCTCTCAAGCTTCACATTACCTTGAAAGGCCATAGTTCAAACTTTGATAGAATGACACAAACTGGTATTAGTATCCATGATAACACCTACCATAGCTAAAAAACTAGACTCTTTAGCTAAAATGCAAAGATAAAAGGACCCAACACCGATTTATAGAAGCTCTCTACAAAGTTGGGAAAGATCTAGAAAGAATCAAGTGATGATGCAATCAAGTTACACATAGGTAATGATTCATGCAACACAATGGATGAATAAAAAGGAGTGTCTTTGATCATAGGTTATCTGAATGATGAAATTAGAGAGAAAAATTTGCACGAAATGAGATAAGCATATAACATAGTGCCAAAAAAGAATGCTTGAGAGCTCTAAGTTTCATGATTAACTCTAAAAACTAAATTTGATTAACCAAATGAATGTTTTCTCCATAAATTCCTTTGTTAGATAATATTTCTACTTCTATATTACCTTTTATAAATGTATGTGTAAACCTTACTTCTTTAGATTTATCCAAAAGCTTGATTTTTTTTCTAGTTTTGAATTTAATATCCAATTAGGGGTTTTCCCTTTTTAAGCACATCAAGGATGATTTATGAGTCTCCTTCAATTATAATATTCTTGAATTTTAATGGTATACTCTATTTTATCCCTTCATGTAATACTTCTAATTCCTATATTAGTTGAGACTATCCCTATGGGCTTAGCTCACTTCATGATCCAATTTCTAGATTCCTCCCTAATTACACACCACATTCCCACTACTCTAGGGTTACCTCTTGAGGCTCCATCAAAATTAAGTTTCTTCCATCCTTTAGGTGGGGTTTCCCATTTGAATTCTTTTCTGTTTATATTGTTCTCATTTTTATAAATGAGAGGTGGATTAATTAGGTGTTTCTAGTTTTTTTCATTTCTGCATCCCAATCTGAGAAGGAACCTTCTTCTTTTGTCATTTTTCAAAGGTTGCAATTTATAAATTCTATAATATTTGTTTCAATCTTGTTGAATAGAGATGATGTATAGAGTTCTTCATCATTGAATATCTATTTGGTTCTTTCCTTCTATATCTCCCATGCTAGGATTGTTGGGGTGATGTTCTAGAGTTTTTTGTATACTTTATTATTAATTTTTTTGGTCCACCATACTAGATGGTCTTGCCACTTCCCTGAGAGCGGGGTTGACTAGTTTAGTTTGAGTTTAAGACATTCCTAGGATTCCTTAGTATATTTAAATTGGTACAATAGATTTTCTATAGTTTTTGAGCTTTCTTTGTAGAGAATGCATCTTGAAGGGCCTTCAAATCCCATTTTCCTAATTCTATCTACTGTTATGATTCAGTTTTGAGAGGCTCCCCATAGAAAGGTACCTACTTTGGGTAGACCTATTGGTTCCCAACATAGATTTCTAGGAATATTTATTGCTTCTCATCTTTTTGAATTAATTATTTGTTTGTATCCCTTTGTTACCTTATAAATTATGTCTTCGGTGGTTATCCAGATGATCTTGTCATCCCTATTGTAATAGTTGATTGGATGTTCTCTAAGAATATATTCTAATTTCTCCTAGTCTATAGGGTTGAGACCTCTATTTTCTAAGGACTTCCATCTCCATGGGGTTTCTTCATTTGAAGGATCATGTTGGATATAATCCTCTACCTTGGTTCCCCATATTGATATTAACAGATTTTTTGCATTATTAGTTATATCAAATTAATCAAGAGGGGGGTGCCCATTCCAAGTGTCTTCTCAAGATGGGGCTTTATCACCTCTACCTATATCCCATGTTATATATTTTGAAATCAAGGGGAAACTTTTTAGCATAAAATTCCATACTGCAAAACCTTTGGGGGGGTTCCTAGTTCATAATAATGATATGTTGTTTGTTTCACTTAGATATTTATTATACAAAAATCTTGCCCATTTGTTGTCTCTTTCTTGATACATTATTTAGACATGTTTTGTGCCTAATTCTTCATTCTACCATTCTAGACTTTTAATTCCTAATCACCTTTCTTCTTTAGGCCTACAATTTTTTTCCCATCTTATTAGAGTTGCCTTCTTCTTATCCTTTGTGCCTTTACAAAAGAAATCTCTTAGTTTCATTTCTATTTTCTAATTAATATTCTTTGGTAATTATAAACATGATAGTTGATATATAGGTATTTCTAATAGAACTACTTTAATTTGTGTTGCTCTCCCAGATTTTGGTTTAACATTTTCCTTTCCATTCTTAGGTATGATTATCTATTCTTTCCAATATTTGCTCCTAACCTTGATTCTTTTTAACCATTTATCCAGGTATATTCCTAGATACTTACAAGGGAAGGTTTCTTTATTGTATCCTAATTCATTGTAGATATATTCTTCTCTTTCTAATGGTGTATTAAGGAAAAAAAAATTTCATTTTTCTACATTAATTTTTTTCCTTGATGCTTTTGTGTACTTGTTTAGGATTGTTTTAAAGTTGTGTGCTTCTCTTTTAGTACTAACTCTAGCTAGTATTGTATCATTAGAGAATTGCTGATGTGTGCTATTAGCCACATTCTCCATGATCATAATTCCTTTTATTTTATTTTAAAATTATTCTATCTTAATTTTTCTCTTGAAGGTTTTGGCCATGATGATGAATAGAAGGGAAAAATAGGATCACCTTGGCAGATACCCCTAGAAATACTAAGGAAACTTCCTGGGATTCCATTTATGAGGAGAGCAATATTAGGGATGGATATACACTAAAAAATGATGTTAATCCATTGATGTGAGAATTCAAATTCTTCTAAGGTTTTACACAGGAATCTCCAGTCCACTTTATCATATGCTTTTTGAATATCTAGTTTTAGTAACATGCATGCTTTTTTATTCTTTGATGTTGAATGGATGGTTTCTTGTATGATTAAGATGCCATCTAGAATAGATCTCTTAGGAACAAACCTAGTCTGTTCTTTTGATATTAATTTAGGGAGATATTCTTTTAGTTAATTTTTTAAAGCTTTAGATAAAACCTTATAAATTAATTTGCAGAGAGCAATAGGTCTGAAGTCTCTTGGTTCTTTAGCCTTACTCTTTTTTGGGATTAGAGTTAAGAATGTGTGATTAATTTCTACTAATAGTTTCCTCCCATTGATTGATGCTTCTATTGCTTTCCACAAATCTACTCCTATAATTTCCCAATATTTTTGAAAGAAGAAAGCTTGAAATCCATCTGGTCCTAGTGATTTATTTGGATTAATATTAAAGAGAGGTTTTTTAATCTCTTGCAAAGAGAAAGGTTTATTGAGAGCTTTATTATCTTCTTCTTGATGGCCTTAGGAATTTCTTTCAACATTTCCTCTTCTGCTACTTAGTTAGATGATTCATAATTATTAAGGATATCTTTATAGTAATCTACAAAAAAAATTGTGATATCAACTAGATTGTCTATTGAATTTCCGTGTGTATTTTTTATTTTTGATATACTATTAGTATCTCTATGTTGTAAGGCATTAGTATGAAAGTTTTTTGTATTACAATCTCCTTCTGCCAACCATTTCTCCCTAGATTTTTTGTTTCCAAAACACCTCTTCTTTAGTTAAAATTTCTTCTTGTTTTGATAGGTATTCTTTTTCTTGCAAATATGTTTCTTTATTCATTCCCTTTTTAATAACTTTTTTATTTAACTTTTTCAACTTTTCTTCCATATCCAATTTTTCTTTAAATAAGTTGTTGAATTGTAATTTATTCCATTTTTAAAAAATTTGTTTACCTTCTTTGGTTTAGATACAAAGTTGAACATTTTTTATCCTTGGACTTGTCCTTCTTGCTACCAGTTTTTCATGTTATCCATGAAGTTTTTTTTTAGGAACCATTTCTTTTCATTTTTAAATGGATTTCTAGTAGGTTTACATAGTTCCATGCTATCTATTTTTATAGGAAAATGATCTGAACCTGCCAGTGGTAATATTTATGCCTTGATTTCTCTATCTAAGTTGCTTAAGTCTCCTTTAAAAAAGAATTTGTCCAACCTTTATGCTATATAGCTGAAATATTTTCTTCTATTATTCCATGTATATGTTCCATTCATAGTTTGAATATCTATGAGTGAGTTATTCTCTGCCCATTCTCTAGAGTCCACTATTGCTCATGGAATTGCCTTAATACCCCATATTTTTCTTCCCTTTTTAGTATTGTGTTGAAATCTCCTCCAATAATAAAGTGTTCATTCTATTGATTAATTAAGAGGGTGTTGATCTCATTCCATACTACTAATTTATCTATTTTTTGCATGGGCCTATAGATATTTATCACTATGATTTGGATATTTTTCTTAATACTTGAAACTCGACATCCACCTAATTATGATTAGTAGCTATTATTTTTAGATTGATCTTATGATTGTTCAATAGTATTCCTAATCCACTTGAAGCTCCATTAGATTCTTTAAATTCAGATTTCCAAAGTCCTAACTTCTGTTCTAACTTAGTTCCTTCTTCTTTATTTAATTTTATTTCTTGAATTAATAATATTTTTGTTTCAAACAGTGTGAGGCTATACTTAAGCAAGTATTTTTTTCTAGGGACATTTAGGCCCCTATCATTCCATTTTTTTATTCTCATTGGTCCTTGGGAAAGCCCTTTCTCTTCCCAACTTGAATTATTTTACTATCTTAGTTTGTTCCTTTGCTTGCCTTCTTGTCTTCCTAAGCTCTCTTAGTGATTTTTGTGCTCATTTAAGTTTTTGTTTTCCACAATTAGGTATTTTTAGATCTTCTTGATTAATGGATGTTCCTAGATTTTCCAAATTTGAATGATGTCTGTCCATTGCTAAGACTTCTGACTCTTCTTCTTCCTATTCACCCTCTGATAAAAGATCTTTAATGATTTAATCATTTAATGGAGTTTCTTCTTCTTCTACAATCTTACCTTCTCCCTCAATTATACAGTTTTCTATTCTTTACCTTGAGATTTTCCCCCCAAGATTCCAAATTCTTCCCAGAACGTATTGTCTCCTTGCTAATTTTTGTAATCTTTTCTTTGCTTACTTGATTGACTACTACTCTATTATGCTTCTCTAATTAAAATTTCTATCTCCATTGGTATTAAGGGCTCTGTAGAAGTCTTGTCCTCTATCCTAGCTTCCTCTTCCTTGTCCTCTTCCTTATCCAAATCAAACATATCGATACCACTAATGATTTTCTACCAGAACTTATAACTTTTTTTCTTTGATTTTTTTCTTGATGGTCACATTGCTCCACTAAGTTGAATCTACAACTAGAATGCAAGGACTTTGTTCAAATTTTTCTACTATTACTTCTTCCTTGTCTGAAAGGCTTTGTTCTTGATTTATATGTTTATCTATTCCCACAATTTTTCTCTTGTCTATTATTGTCTTCCTATTGCTTTCCACTACACACTAATCTATGTTTGTCTCATCTTCTGATAGTTTTGTCACTATATTGCATAATCTTTCTATGTTCTTTTCTAATTCTGAACTCATGACTAACTTGCCTTTCTGTTCCATATGATTACAATCTACTAGAGTAAATTGATCTTCCAAATCATTGTGTAGGAGAAACACCTCATGAGAAAGAATGTTCACCTTTTTCATATTAAGCTCTATTTCTTCTAGGGTTTCCTTATCTTGCCTGCACTCTTTATAGTTTTTGTATTTATCCATTATGAGTTGATAATCTATGTTTTTCTTCCTTTCTATCTCTTGGTCTTTTATTATCCATATGTTTTCCCTTTGTTCTTCTTGATTTTTCTCTTTTTCCCTCAAGACTTGACTATTTGTACTCTCTTTTTCAATTGGATTTCTTTTTTCCTTGTTGTCTTTTGCCTTCTTTTCACTTTTTTTGATGTTCCTTAAGACATCTTTCAGATTGTTCTTTATTTTTTCCTTTCAAAGTTTTCTCCAATTATTGCATTGATTACTCCTTCATATTTAGTGAAGGTTAATTTATATATTGATCTGTTTGTTATGATTTTTTTTTGTTATAGGCTCACTATGTTTTATTTTCATAAAAACTAAGAATCTTATCTTGATTTATAATGGTTTACTACAAAGCCTATTCCTTTTATAATGTTAATGTCATTTAGTTTTGGGGGAATATTTGCACATTCCATCCATTTTATTATATGTAACTTTTGATTATTATTTTCATTAAAATTAGGTTTTCATGCTATGAATTTGAATAGATGCCCTTTATAGTAGCCATGCGATATTTCTAACAGTTCATTCCTAGTTCTATATCTTGGCATTGCATATACCAAGAGTAATTGTCAAAAGAAGTGATTTTACTTACCTTTGCACCATAGATATTTTTTAGGTTCCTTTCCATTTTAGGTTTGTATCTTGTTGGGCTATTCCAAATTGCATTTACTCCAAGATCAAAGCATTCCTACCATTTTTCTTCACTATATTTATTGCTAATTATGATTGTTTCACTATTTTCAAAATAGTTTGTATCTCTAAGATGAGGATTAACAAATTTGATCCACTTGTTTATGAAAATCTACTTCTTCTTATGCGGGGGAATATAAATAAATGGCTTAGGTGTCATTTCTATGGTCTTAGTTGGTCTATCTATTGGGTTTTTTTGTAGAAGGGGCAATGGTTTCTTACTACCAAGTTTAATGCTCTTAGCAACTAAAACCTTTGCAAGTCTATAGATGATTTTTGTAAATAAGGCTTTTTGATTACCCTTTGTATTGTCTTTAATTGCCATGATTTCTTCTAATTTTGTATACTTGGTATTTCTAAAGAAGACTTCTTGGCTTTTCAGCCACTCATTTTCTACTTCTTTGTTGTTTCTTATAGCCGAAATGGGTATTGCAGGACCTAATCTTTTGTTTTTTTTATTCATGACTTGCTACCATTTCCCTCTACTTTGTATGTCATTTTTTATTTGCTTGCTAGAAATGGTGGTATTTCAGATATTATGAAGTTGAACTAGAGCTTCAAAACTACTTGTTTTTGCTAGGAATTTTTGAGCTTTTGGTTTTGGATCTAAAGTGTTATACTGATTGTGTAGTTTTATATTATTGACAATCTCTAGTCTTCCCACTTCAGGCTTTCACATTTTTTTAGGGAACATCACATGATCTAGAATTGTTGATCATGAGTTAGAGTTAGTTCAAATCTTCTTTTCACAGATAGAGTTAGTTCAAATCTTCTTTTCGCAGATAGACTACTTTCTTAGCTTGGTTTGTCATTTTTTCACAATTACCATAGTAAGTTATTACTTTGATAATTTTTAAAATAAAAAAAAACCTCAAAAAATATTTATTTTGGTACAAATTTTGGAAGGGGGCATGTTTTATTTTGTATATTATATATATATATATATATATATATATATAATGGAAATGGGGGATCAAGGGCCATCAACTCCCCCATCCCTATGTTGCATCATAGCTTGGCTATAAAGGCAACCAAGGCTTTCAATAGTAGTCATAGCTATTATAATAGCCAAGCCTATCTAAGAAGCCAAATTTTCTATTATAGCAGTTAATGGACCTAAAAATGTGTATGTGATTGTGAATTAATTTTTTTTATAAAAAATTAATATTAAATAAAAATTTATAATTTAGTTTATTTAATGTATAATAAATGATATTGTTATTATTAATTTTAAAATGTATTTATTATATTATGTAAAATAAATATTTATTATTATTAATAATGTAAAATAAATATATTATTTAATTAATAAGATAACAAATATTATAATTAATAAGTATTATTAAATTATGATAATAATATTAAATTACATCAATGGTTTAATACTAGTTTTTCATTGAATATTTTATTAATTACTTTATTAATAAAAAATTTTAACGAAGTAAATTGATAATTGTAATTCAATTGGGGAAATCATTTTTTTAATAAACTTGAATTTTTGTTTAGATGGTTCAATTTTATATTATTCCTAATTCCAAGGAACTTTGGATTGATTGTAAACTCAAAAACCTTAGTATTTATGACATGTTTGAAATCAAAGTTGGAACCCTATTTGTAAATTGAAAAGCTTATGTTTTCAAAATAGAATGAATTGTGAAAACAACAATTGTTATATACTTGATGTGATGTATGGTTTACTAGTGTTAGTTTCAAGTTTGTCTTAGTACGTTGACTAGCAAAGATGTTTACCAGAGGGTTCAGGGTTTTTGTTTTATGATGATGTTATAGTTATTATTTGATCACAATCTTCTATACCCAACCATGTTGATGTGTTCATGTATTCGTATGAGTTTTGATCAGTTGTTTGTTAGTGCTTTCTAGTTTCTTGTATAGAATTGAGGTGAATGATGTGATTTTCTTGTTATAACCCTAGTGTTTCAATCAGCTATCTTTTGATGCTTTCCAATTGCTTGTATAGGACTAAGGTGAATATTATGATCTATCTATGGCTGCCTTTTAGTTTCATGCATAGGATTGAGGTGAATATTGTGATTTATCTTTAGCCATTTTCCATTTAATTGTATAGGACAAAGGTGAAAATTATTATTTTATGAGTTGTAATGTTCATGAGCTTAGGGTAGTTAATTATTGCCACAAAAGCTTGCACCCTTTCCTAAATTTTTAACTAAAAGGCAACCTTGTGAAACATGGAAAAAATCTTCAAGCTATGGGACTTGAACTATGAGATTGAGTCCATAGAGAGGACTAACTTCCTTACTATCAGGATGCACCTAACTACTCTTTGAGAGGAAAAGGGAGAAGGAATGCATGAAAGAAAACTACTTATTCTAGTCTAAAGGGGGTGATATACCAAAATAGTATGTTCAACCTTATCTCTATCTAAGAATACATAGTTCATCAATATGACCTCAAGGTATATAGATTCAATCACTGCTTAACTTAACAACTATATGTAGATCAAAAACCAAAAGAATGCCATAAGGAAGAGACTTCGCTCTATATTATTCAAAGGCCAAGTAGATACAATCATATATTTGAAGAATAAAGACAATATATTAACACAAGGAAAGAAGGTATTACACAATACATTAATAGAAGAAAGAGATACAATAGATAATTATATTAATTTAGAGGCAAGGAAATTACAATAGTAGAACAAAAAATATGTTTGCTATAGAATCAAAGAAAAGATCAACGCTAAGAAGGGTTACAAAACTTTCTTTTATAGTTCAAGAATAACTGAGAAACTTCTACTAGAAGCCAAAATTAACTACTACCATTAAGGTTACAGAGAACAATAGCTACAAAATCTAAAGAGATCTAATCAGTTATACATCCATGTGTAGAAATTTGATCCTTATGTGCATCTTCAACCTTGGAAGGGACAAAAATGGCAACCAAAACTAAAATATTGGTTAGATGGATAACCCAAAGTAGCAAGAGGACATAAAATATATTCACTAGGCATGAGGAATACAAAATAGTAGTTGCAAATGATCAAGAAGATTGATCTAGTCATTAAAGAGCCATTGGTTATGCGTTCTTATCATTCCCAAATCAAATGTATGAGCAAGTCAAATAGAATTAATTGTCAATCCTACTACATGGCCCAATGACATTCAAACATTCTTCCACTTCACCCTAGCAATCAAACTTGTGTTGACCTATACCTTTCCTTAGTCATAGCTTTGCCACACTTATTTTCATTAACTGTTTTAACCTTGAAAAATTGTAACACCATCAAATCTAAAAGCTATCACTACTTTTCATCTTGTTCTCTTCATTTCACTAATTATTGCAACCCCATGACTGCATAATTTTTTCCTTCACATTGTCACCACGATTTTCCTAGCTAACATCAAATGGTAATGGCCCTACAAATCATGGGGTCCTCATAATCTATTCAAGGCTTTGCATTGTCATGGCTTAATCCTTAACTGCATCATGGAAACCTATGATCATGCGACTAAGAAATATTCTTAAAGATTTTATTTGGTCATGCCCTCACAATTAAAACTTCCTATGGGATCAAAATTTTGTGACCTTGTGATTACTGAGAATCTAGTTGCTAGCATACCTTTTGCATGGTCGTGACTGGCTACTGATCATTTCCACTAATTGCTACGTACATGTGAAGACATCAAACTAACTGCCATCACCCAGTCATAACCTTGCCACCCAGGCCCACTAGGATACATATCACATCATTGGCTATCTCACTATGTATATTCATCATACAACTTTCCATAGAGACAAAGTGACATACATTAATCTTGGAAGATCAAACGACCATGGCAAAATATCCTTTTTCTCTGTGTTTATATCTTCTATGAATAGGAACATGATAGTTGGAGCCTCATTCATGATAGAAAACCTTTGGAAACTCCTCACATGAGCTGATACTACCACCTCCACATGCTACATTTTCATTATGTCACCACGGCAAAGATCTAGCAACTATCTATAGTGACAAAGTGACATTCATAGTTCTATCCAAAGATCTATGTTTGAGATTTTTTCGTCAATTACTATGCATCACTAAAAGAAAGAAGCTACACTCAGATACATGGAAGATTTTTGGTTCCCTACATTTTTTAAACCTCGAGCACCTTCATAATGAGGGAATACGACAACCCTTAATCCTCATCCAATCAACAACTCTTGGAAAATTGGGACCCTTGGAAAAATTTAGTATATCTGACCAATAGAACATACCTACCTAGAAAAACTCTAACACACTCATCAGCCTTCATAGCCCACTCAAATAGATCAGCCCTACAAATCCACATGGCAACTAATCTCTTTTTTGCATTGGCTAGAGATCATGCACTTTCAAAATGCGCACATATTCCAGTCATTGATCGAATAGGATGTGATAGTCAAGAAAAGTCAATAAAAGATGTATGTTCTTTTTGTACCCTAGCAAATAGTTACTGATAGCTAGAAGAAATAATCTGAAGATGTGCTAACTAAAGATTTAAATATTTTGCCCCTTCACAGTTTGTCAGAGTGTTAAGTACTAACATCCTATGACCAGGCAATGGAAGGTAGTCACATGGTCACAACTTGAAACATTCACTAGGATATATCATGAAAGGCTTGAAACTTGGGGATATAAGGATAAGCTAAGATCTTTAATGTATCCCTATAAAATTAGAATATTTGAATATTTTAAAAAAGGACCGTTTGACATGTTGATCACCTAAAAGTTCAAATTTTGGCAAGAGGGAAAAATGGCTTACAGTAATCTATGTATATGTTGTGAAGTGCCTTGCAATGGAGGCCAAAGCCTTATAGAGGTTGCCTAGGTAACCCATTGTAGGTTGTATTAATAAGTGATAACTAAATTGAAAGAAAATAGGACCTATCCTCAACCCAAATTCTCAAAAGGAATGATCCAAATTGATTAACCACAAGGAAGTGATCAATGCACAAATAGGTCAACCAATAGAGAATAGGGAGACAAGAGAAGATTCTATAATCTTTGGCTATGGAAAAGTAAGTACTTGAAATGTGAAATGAATAAAGGACAAATATTAACCTTTAAGTAGTATGAATCTAGAAAATGTTGATTTCTAATGTGTGTGTGTAGTTTTAGAGAATTCTACTTGGAAATGTTGAGACAGAGAATACTCAAAAAACTTTTTTGCTTTTGAATGTAGGTTAACCTTGACCCAGATATAGGTTCACAATCTTACCCTAGGGCACAATTTTGCCCCAAAAAGTTAACCTTGACCTGCATTGCTCTGATAAAATTTATGTTTGTGGATCATGCAAGTTTGACGAAAAGGGTATCCAAATTATTCCACACCTGTATCTATAAAAAAAATTGGTTTTGTTTATTTGGATGGGGGGTTTTCCTTGGTCAAACCCAAATTTGGAATCATCCTTGAAATGTAATTAAAATTGAAATAATAAACAAAGTAAATATAACTATTCACCTTGCTTATGTTGAAATCCTTTTGGAGGATTTGAATCCTTGAATCCATAAGTAACAATTTTTCAAATGAATGTAGAAATGTATGTAGGATGTCTTAAATCAATGGAATTAGATCTTCAAAACCAATCCTAAATGGATCATTGCATTAAAAAGGACTTAAATTGATGTAGATAATGAAATATTCAACAAGAGGGCTCCATAGAGATTGAAACCTTCAATAGCTAACAATGGACCTCCTTGATGAATTGGGTGCTTGAACACTTGAATGCTTGAATGCTTTAATTCTTGATAGATAGTAGATATTCACTTCATAGTAGGTGGATATTCTCATGAAAAGTAGATAATAACTTTGCTCATATATAGTTGATGTCAAATGAGAGAAGAAGGGTTCCTTATATAGAGATATAGGGCACAAACTTCTATAGAAGGCTGACATGGGAGCATTAAATCCCAATTAAACTTGACCCCTAGAAATGGACCTAAATTGAATTTAATTTAAGAGTGTACAATTTTGAAACCTAAAATAGTTGATGTGGAAGTGGGAAAATGAAACTTTCCAAAGCTCGATATCCTGAAACTCTTAGAAATTGAAAATTGGACCTAGGGTCAGGGATGAGTTCAATATTGCCCTATGTTAGGGTTGAGATCATCCTTGACCTAGGTTAGGGTCAAGGTTGACCTTGAACTAAAATGTTTTCCTTTACCCATAAATTCAAAGTCCTTAATTTGATAGAGAAAGTTATAAGAAATAGGCTAGAAATAGATAGATAGATAGATAGATAGATAGATAGAGAGAGAGAGAGAGAGAGAGAGAGAGAGAGAGAGAGAGAGAGAGAGAGAGAGAGAGAGAGAGAAGTAGAATAGGGGAAAAATAGTTAGATCCATGCAAAGACCTATTCAAGGAAATTGACATGACCCTAGACCACTTACTCAGAGAGGTAAACACTCTTAACATGTAATTTTTTCAATTTTAAGATGATAGAATAACATTTCATAAAATGTGTTTAAATGGGTTTAAAATTTCTCTCTCTTTCCTTGTACCATCCCACACGTTAATTTTTTGGTTGATATTGAGAATGCTCTTTATTCTCTTCCAACTATTATCACCAAAGAGACTAGATAGGATCGTGTTGTGGCCCTTAGGAGGGCCAAGCCCCCTAAAGGCAACATTCCCTCACAAGAGTTCAAAGCCTTTAAAAATCTTGTTTGTAATTATGATCTTATTATTACCAAGGCTAATAAAGGTAATGCCATGGTAATTATGAACAAGTCTGACTATCTCTCTAAGATGTTGGACCTTCTCTCAAACTCTAGTAGCTACAAGGTTGTGGCTTTTAACCCTTGTGCTAAGATTGTGAGGAAGGTCAAAGAGGCTATTATTGGATCCTCCTTCGATATTGCCACTAAGAAGTGCTTGTTGCCCACTAAAGAGCTTAACCCCTACAATTACAGGGTTCCCAAAATCCATAAAGCCAATATTCTACTGAGGCCCATCATGGATACAACATGCTCCCAAAAATACAGGCTTATAGACTTCCTTACCAAATTATTATCCCCCCTTGATGGAAGTTCTAACTCTTTTATCAAAGATTCCAACCATTCCATCCAGGTTAATGAAAGACTCTACATGTGACAATAATGACATCTTAGTCAG